>OY740814.1:12107698-12707698 GCA_963514005.1 Raja brachyura | reverse complement strand
GAGGTTATCTCCGCACAGCAGATTTGGTGGTTGAGCGTTACCTGGTTTGCATAACCCCGCATTACTGGGGTTGAGTGCCGGTTTGATAATGCTCTTCCTGTAGTTATTATCTCAAACTGTGTTACACAGTAGGGCCAGAGCATCCTGTTTCTACCGGTAGCTCTATACCCACCGCATTACTGGCCACTCTCGTAATTCCGGCGGTCTCCTTGCCCTCTAATCGTAGGGCTCATGTACCCTCAAATAGGGTTATTCACCGCGGGAACAATCAGCGAGTTACAATTTTCAGGAGCAAGATACTTATCAGCTGTAGCATTGATGGCTTGCTCCTGAAGCTGGTTTGTAGTCATATAATTGAACTAGCTGCCAGCTTAGGGTGGATAGGTAACCTTTTTGAGAAGGAAATGCATGTTTGCTTACCATATCCAGAAAAATCCGTTCACTGCAACTGTTCTTGCACCCCTGACACTGTTGGTTGTTCAGCCAACTCCCCCTCTTCAGGGTCAGCCCAGTTCTGACCCCCAATGCTCCCCTGCGAAGAGGGTGAGACATTAGGCAGTCCATAATAGGATCTTGCCGTGGGCCTGCGAAGAGGCCCACCGTGACCCTGCCCCTGCAAAAGCAGGTCACGCTGGAGCAATTGCTCCACCATCCGCTCCATGCGGGTAAGACGACCTCCGTCGCTAACAGCGAACGGGGTGTCCTCGGGACTGGACCCAGCTGAGTCGGCAGTCCCGACCGGCTTCCGGGTGGATTTACCGCCTGTCCGTGGCGAACCAGCGGCCCTCCCGGGCGGGAAGTCGGGAGCTGCAGGTAGCACCTGCAGGTAGCACCTGCAGCTCAGGAAAAAACGGCACGCTGCTGGCTGCTCTCTATAGCAGCAGCTCTTGCCGCTGCTCTCGCCGCGCTCACCACTCTGGTGAGTCTTACCGTTCGTAAGTTTCGAACTTACGCTGGAGGAGCCCCAGCGCGGACTCACGTGACTCCGAAGTAAAATAGCAGTGAGCTGTTGGGAACATGAATTATGAAGGTTATGTCAATAGCTATCCTGTCCCACACTGAAGCTGGCTCAGGCATGAGTGTTGCAAGAATGTCCAATCAATACCAGCATCTGTCATTGTCAACTAATACATTTACTATACACAGCCTCACAGAGGGATTTTGTTGTGTTACAGGTCATTGGCAAAATGGGATGTTCAAAATACACATGGATGGACAAGTGTAACAAGGGAGACTGTTTCACATATTGTGTGGTTTCCGTGCACCATGCAATGGGATTGGGGGATTTAGAGACATAGAGTCGTGGAGTCATACAGCAAGGAAACAGGCCCTTCGGCCCTACTCATCAAAGCTGACCAAGATGCCCCAGGCTGCGGCTGAAGGAAAATTATGGATCAGGAAATTTGTGAAAATCACCTACCCCATTGAAATTCAGCTTAACTAACTGGAGTTCAGCACCTCTTTAAAAAGGACAAAGTTACATCTGATTTTTTTTTAATTTATTGATAAGAACAGACATCTAGTACTTGCCATCTTTTTTTATAGCACAGGAACAGGCCCTTCAGTCCACAAAGGCTTCTTTTGTAACTTCTAGTGTGGTCAGCTGTTTATTACACATCTGTAATTGCCCTTGATAAGGTGTTGATGAGCTCCCTTCCACGCAGTGCGCATGGTGAAATAGTGCTGAGCAAGTCACTCCACAATTTAGATCCAGCAAATGTGGAGGATCAATGAGATATTTCCATGGGAGAGTGGTGTGTGACCTGGACAGGGAGCTCCATGGGGTGGCACCTCTATGTTTCATCCCTTGACAGCAAAGGTCACCAGGTGCTGGGAGGTGCTGCTGGAGTAGGCAAGTCGCTACAGTGAGGTGTACAAAATCATGAGTGGAACAGATCGGGTAGATGCACAGAGTCTATTGCCCAGAGTAGGAGCAATGAGAATCAGAGGACATAGGTTTAAGGTGAGGGCGGAAAGATTTAATAGGAACATGAGGTATCACTTGTTCACACAAAGGGTAGAGGGTGTATTGAATGAGCTTCCGGAGGAGGTAGTTGAGGCAGGTATTATCGCAATGTTTAAGAACCATTTAGACAGGTACATGGATGGATAGGACAGATTTAGAGGGATATGGGCCAAATGTAGGCAGGTGGGCCTAGTGTAGATGGGACATGCTGTTCGGTGTGGGTAGGTTGGGCTGAAGGGCCTATGACTCGATGACTCCAGTGCGTTGTGTAGATGACATTCAGGGCAGCAACAGTTCCCTGGTGGAAAGGGGTGATTGCATGGGATGGTGGATGGGATACATTCAAGCAGGTCGCTCTGCCCCGAGTGGGACAAGCTCATTGTTAGTAAAGCTGCACTCGTCTGGGCAAAGCTGTGCTCGGAGGTTGATGAAAATGCTTCGAGGAGTCTGCAGGGTGCCCAGTCTCTACAATGGTTATGTGGCTGCTCCAATAAAGCTTCAAGCCAATGGTGACACCAACCACTACCTCACCCCATCCCCAGAATGTTGCGATTAAAGGGTTAAGCTCTCCGTTTTTGGAGATGGTCATTGCCCGGTAGTTGTGTGGCACAAATGTTGCTGACACTTGTCACGCCGTGCCTGAATGTCGTCAAGGTCTAGTTCGAAGTCTTCCTGTTCATTCGTCAATGAGGGTTGCAGCACAAACTCTCGGGGAGTTGGCTGGCAACTACATGGTGAGGTTAGTTTCACAGCTATTTATTGACTGTGTCCTTCTCACTATTGTTCCTTCTGCTGCATTTGCAAGCTTGTGATGGCTTTTGGATGCCAATTAGTAGGTTTTCTGCTCATTCAAGCTCAATAATTACTGTAACTATAACTAAGCATTAACTTGCATGATGTGAAAAATGGTGCTTATTTCATGGTTAATTCCGTGTGCAGCTTGTGCTTGGGCTGATGCTCTTGATTCATTGGATGCGTTTGCAGGCTGCGCAGAGACCCAAGCGTGTTATTTGATTCAAATATTTTGCACAGTAATGGATGTTTAACCCAGAGTGAGCTGAGCACCATTCATGGCAATCAGTGTCCTTGAGCCACCATTTATTGCTACTTGTGGCTCACATTGTCTGTAGTGGGTTAGCCGCTCAGAATCACTGCCGCACTTTGTTTAATTGGGAGATGAGTATTTGGCTCCCTTGTGGCCGGGCTGTAGAAGGATCTGCCTCTTCCTGTTTAAAGTGAGAGGGTGGAGGCTTGGAGGGCAACTGAGGGGGACTTTTGTACTTGGATCTCGAAAGCCTTGCTTGAAGAGGTGGTGCAAGCAGAGACATTCATGACATTTAAGAAGCATTGAGATGAGCACTTGAATCGCAAAGATATAGAGGGCCACGGATAATTGCAGGTGAATAGGGTTGGTGTCAGTAGGTTCATTGAGTGACACACACATGGTGGGCCAGAGGACTTGTTTATTTGCTGAATTACTTTATAATTCCAATCAGGTCGAGAGACATGGAAGAACTAATTACGATTTTTGGCAGTTGGTATTTAGGAATAATGGTAAATTGATCCAAATGGCTCTGAAATGCATTAATCATTTTTTTAATCTGCATCTATTAGAGCGTTTAAAACCACTTCTCGTTCTGAAATTGCTGCTTTCCTGAAAAAGATATGGTTATTTTTATGTGAAAGATACATCACGATATTTCTACTTGTAACCTTTAGAATATTTCACCATCAATGAGAAATGTTACATGGACAGCACATCTATATTTCAGTAAAAGATTATATTCAGTGGATGCCAGTCAGAACAGTGATTACTGATTATCCTTCCTTTTGCCAGCTGATGCTGTTTTGATCATGAACACACACAAATAGCAGCTAACCTAACCTCAGATTGAAAAACGAATTGAGGAGTTAAAAAAATAATTCAATTTTCCTTCCCTAGGAACAAGCAAATGTTTCACAGATTCAGAGTCACAGTTATACAACACGGAAACAGGCTCTTTCGACCCAACTCATCCACACGGCCAAAGTGCTTTATGAGCTAGTCCCATTTGTTTGCATCTGGCCCATATTCCTCTCAATCTTCCCTAATCTATGTATCTGTCCAAATGTCTTGTCAGCCTTGTAATTGTATCTGCCTCTACTATCTACCTGTTCTATATACCCAAATCCTTCTGAGTGCAAAAGCTGCCCCAGGTATCCTTCCCTAACTGGGGAACAAGACCGTTCCTCAACCACATAATTCTGTAGATCTCTATAAAGTTACTACCCCTCAGCCTCCTTCACTCCAAGGAAATCAGACCCATTCTGCCCACTCTCTCTTCATAACTCAAGCCCTTCAATTTAGCCCACATTGCTGCGAATCTTTTCTGCACTCTCCCTGGCTTAATCACATCCTTCCCATAGTATGGCAACCAGAACTGCACACAATACTCCAGGTATGGCCTCAACAACAATATATACAACCGTTAGATGACATCTCAATTCCTACACTCAATGCCTTGACCATATGCCTTCTTCATCAATGTCTACCTGTGTCACCACTTTCAGGGAAGTATCTACTTGTATCCCAGGTTGTCATTGTCCAGGACAACTCCTCTGGCCTCCACGCCTGTATCCATCTATCACTCGCTAGGCTTTCTCCGACACATCCTCTCTTCCAGCCTTTCCCCCACTGCCAACAAAACCAGTCTGAAGAAGGGTCCTAAACTGAAACGTCACCTATCCATGTCCTCCAGATATGCTGCCTGACTCCTTGAGTTACTCCAGCGCTTTGTGTCTTTATTTGTAAACCAGCAAGCCTCAGGGCTATCATCACTTCCTGGGCCTTAACATTCACTGTATATGGCCATGCTTAGTTTAATTTCCCAAAATACATCTCTTTACATTTGTCTGAGTTCAGATCCATCGACCCGCTTGTCCACTTTACCTGTAGATCTCCATGCTGTTGCAACAGATCCTGTTATAACCCAATGCAACCTTCTTCACTGTCCAATTTTGGTGTCTTCATTATACTTACTACTCATACCATCCACATTCTCATGTAAGGTGCAATGTTCTCTGTAGTTCCCTTGTTTAACCCTGCTGTCCTAATTGAATAAAGGTGCAGCATTAGCACCCCCCCTCAGTCTTCTGGAACCTCATCTATGGCTATTAAAGATACAATTATCTCTGCCAGGGTTCCAGCAATCACCTCACTTGCTTCCCACAATGTCCTAGAAAACGTTAGACACTCCCTGGAGATTTACACTATCTTGTACAATAATCTCTCTGCACTTCAACTTTAACCTGAAAATTCAGAAAGGATATTTCTCACCTCTGTTTCTCCCTCCACAGATGTCGCCTGTGTTTATTTTTCCTGATTTTCTTGCTTATCGCAGATTTCCAACATCTGCAGCATTCATATTTTGTGATTTTACCAATTACTGATTTGTTAAAGAACTGAAATCGGAGATACTATGAGATCATGAAACTAAACATTGAAACATTAACATTTGGATCCCAGAGTGAATAGCCGTTATCCCATTATTTTTAAGAAAACACAATGTAGCAATGTTACAAAATTTTGAGATTTTAAAAATCACGTCTGCAATTTATCCCATCAGATAAAGCATAAAAAGTTTAATTTTACACCTAATTCACTTTTATTATATACTTCATTATTATTAATTATAATTCATATTATTCATAATTATTAATACTTCAGTATTAAAAAAGTTATGGCCATTTTCATACTTGGAAATTAGCAACTTGTTTCCTTTTGCTTCTCCATTGACTTAACACAAAAGTTGTGATCGAGGACAGTCAAAAGCCCATAACTTTCTTAAAAATTAAGAGAACTGAAATACATTTTCAGTTATTATAGATTGAAGTATTCTGAAACAAATATGAAACAATCTTACTTGGATGACCTGAAATGAAAGCATATAATTAGTTAGTTTTCCAATTGTAGCTAATTACAAAATTCGATTACTAGATCTAAACATCTATCCATTTCTTAAGAAAAATTTTTTAAAAAAATTAAAGCCTAAGTGTCCAATTAACATTCACACAATAATTCACAATATAACTTGATTTTTAAATCTAATTGTCATTAATTTATAGGACAAATTGAAGGAATTTAGTGTTTAATGCCTGTAGATTAATGGCCATTTAAATCAGCTTGCGAGTGGGATTTTATGGAACGCGATGGATTAGAACGTTGCGGTTGCGGTGAATTTAAACCCCATATCGGCAGGAAAAGTTCTGCCAGTTCGTATGGGGAATAAATCACCGTTTCGCAACATTAAATGTTGATTAAGGTCATCTAAAAAAGCAGGTTTATATGTAAAAATAAACAGCTTTCACTTACCTGTCCCCTACGTAAAATCCGTCCCCGTTGTCGGCGTTCATGGCATTAGGAGCTAATTTTTATTTTACTCCAGCGCTGAAATAGTCGGGCTATTTATTTTTTTTAATTATCTTACCGGCAGTCGGAACGAATCTCCAGAAATAGCTCGCACTTGACAAAAGAAAGCTCCGGATGGCAAGGGGAAAACCGCATTTTAACTCCCCCCCCGCCCCCTTAAAGGCGCCAAAGTCGCGCACACAGCCAGTGACAGAACTGCAGCACCGCTAAAGGTAAGTTTTGTAACATACCTACACAATGTAGAGCTGATGCCTCACAGTGCCAGAAATCTGGGTTCAATCCTGACCTCGGGTGCTGTCTGTGTGGAGTTTGCACGTTGGGATAACGTGCACGAAAATGGGATACAGAACTAGGGCGATGGATGGCCGGCGTGGACTTGGTGGGCTGTAGGGCCTGTTTCCATGCCGTATCTCTAAACTAAATTATCGTCCTAATACCAGACAGTGACCCATTCTCCGGAAGGGGCTAGTTGATGTAGTACTGCAGTGAACAGCCATGACAAGAGTGCAGGGAAGTGTGGCTTTCTAACAGTTCTGCTCAAATTAGAATGGGGAAAATATGGAATATATTTCAGTACGTCCGTTTATCATTTGAATATTTGTTTGTGCAGTCGGACATTACTGCATAACCAACAGGCATGTGTGGAAGATTTCAGCACTTGGATCATTAGTCTGTGTATTGTTCTATGGAAAGAGCTTGTCTATTTCAATAAACGTCCTGTGAAAGGAAATTAATAGAGGCATTATAGTTCAGCACGACACTTCTGCGAATAGTGACATCAATTGTTGCAGCGTATAATGACCGTACCATTTTAAAAACGAGGAAGCTCCTAACCCATGAGCCATATGTCTGACATAGGGAAAATGTGGGAATCTAAAATGAAGAATGTGATTTTAACAACTGCTCACTCTTTATGGATTTTTCAGAACATAAAACTGAGCATTAAATCATTATCATGTGGATCCCAGAGTCAACAGCCGTTATCCTAATGTTTTTTAGGATAACAGTGGCACAACTAGTAGATCTGCTGCCTCTCAGCGTAGGAGACACAGGTTCAATCCTGACCTTGGTGCTGTCTGTGTGGAGTTTGCACATTCTCCCTGTGACCACATGATGTCATTACACTGGACATGTAAAACTAATAAGATTGAGCAGGGAGCATATATTTACAAAATGAAAGCCAACTTTAGTCAACTTCCATATATGTAAAGGTATGTAAAGTTATGAGATGCATTGATAAGGTAGATAGTCTGTGGGCCTGTCCCACTTAGGCAACTTTTTAGGCGAGTGCATGATACTCTGCGCTCGCCACATGGCCGCCTCATGGTCGCCACATGTTCGCTGGTGGTCTCTGGTGAGTCTCCTTCATGGTCGCCAGGACTTCCCGCATTTTGGGAACCAGTCGCGGCCTCAGTATGGTCGCCGCAAATTTGTCAACATGTTGAAAAATCGTCTGCGACCATAAATTGGTCGCCATAGAGATAATCAATAATCCTGTAGTTGTAGGTGCAGTTGTAGTGGGGTTGCCATGTAGTTGTAGGTGGTCGTAGGTAGTTTTAATTAATCGCCTTTGCTGACCGGTCATTTTCATTGGCTCATTGGGGAAAAAATATATAAGCATGAGTTTTCAGAACCAAGGATAACCGACCGGTAATGTTAAATGTCCGCTGAACTTCACAGCTGTGTATCTCTGGCTTATTAAAAGTTGTCCGCCTTTTTAAAAGTACTCTCCACTCCTTCTCCCCCCTTCTCCCCCCTTCTCCACGTTTCTCTTCCCCCCCCTCCCCCCCTCTTTTAAAGGACTTACTGTGCACCGTGCTAGCCATCTTAATTACAGCGCCAACCTTCCTGTTCATCGCGGTGTGTGTCTGTATCACCTTGGCTTTGCACCGTGGGAATTTTTTAGACAGCGCTCCCCCGCTTGCCCTGGCCCCCGCCTTTGCGATGTGTTTGTGTGTTTGCGTGTGTGTGTGTTCCACTCTGACAGTCACCGTTCCAGTTCCAGGTTTTTCAGCCGACTGCCGGCTACTTGAGGTATCAAAGCAAAGAGTGCGCTGGTTTAAGGTGAGGTTTTAAAGATGTAAAGAAAAGGTAATTTTGCACAGCGTGGCTGATGTCTGAAACTCATTGCCAGAGGAGGCGGAATTGGATATAACCATCATGTTTAAGAGACATTTACTCTGGCAGGGTATAGGAGGTAATGGCTAATAGGATAAATGTACGTGGGCAAAAGAGTTGGCTTGAACATGGTGGGCTGATGGGCCTCTTTCTGTGCAGTACACCACTATGCTCTGTGACCTGGAGATGGGGAAGTAATTCAGAATGGGGAGTTGGGGAAGTGCTCTGGGTAGAGCGGACAACACATGGCACAGTGTCAACAAGTGGCACAGTTCATATGCTGCTACAAATACAGTTTGTTATTGCTCCAGCTACTCTTAATCTGACACCGCATGACAGTAGAAGAATCCCAATCGGTGAAGGAGAAAAGAACAATTCCTGTAAGAATTCCAGCTGCCACTTTGAATTATTCTTATCGCCTCTTCCTAAGTTGCATTGGAGTCTCAAATTCAGTAAATCTCATTAGTATGGTCTGGAAAAATTAAACACTTTGAATTCTGTCTCTTGGGCTTTGTGGATAAGAGTCATAAGTGAATGATAAGATGGGTAGTGAACTATTGCTGGTGCTCTGAAACAAAACTGCTGAGTTTATAAATGCATTCCAGCATTCAGTATAAAACAATTCCGGCATCTTTGTATCGCTAGTTATTTTTAAATCAACTATTCCAATTACATTTTTTCGATAAGAACATTGCATTTTTGACGTTTCATGCCATAAATACGGGAACTGGAGATTTCTGCCTACCTGAATCTAATTGTAACCTCAGAAGGCTGATGTGTTGTGTTAAGTCACATTTACAGTAGTTTCATGGAGTCCTGCAGCACACAAACAGGTCCTGTAAACCAACTTATCCATGCTGATCAAGATGCCCCATCTAAGCGAGCCCCACCTGCCCATGTTTGGCCCAATCCCTCTGAATATTTCCTCTCCTTGAACCTGTCCAAGTGTCTTTTAAATGCTGTTATAGCACCTGCCTCAACGACCTCCTCTGGCAGCTTGTTCCATATACCCACCACTGTCTTACCTTAAACAAATGTCCTCTGGTTCCTGATTCCCCACCCTGGGTAAAGATTTAATTGAGCACCAGGATCTCAGTAGTCAGATTGCTGATACCTTAAACAAATGTCCTCTGGTTCCTGATTCCCCACCCTGGGTAAAGATTTAATTGAGCACCAGGATCTCAGTAGTCAGATTGCTGATACCAGCTGATACCGGCTGTTAACTGGATTCCTGATTTGCAAGGATTTGAGAGGCTTTCTTGGATACCACTGGATAAGTAAGGGTGAGAGGAAGTCAGTCCTGTACCTCGATACCTACCCTGACCCTGCCACATGGTAAGGGATCAAAAACACTCCATCATCAATTTTGAATTTAACCCTTTGAATATGAAGGGTTGTAACCTCATTAAAACAGATATCATCTCCACGATCTTGTGAAACATGTTTGTACTTGAGTTTTATTGGAAATCCTGGACATTAATGGGAACGTGACAACAACCCCTGAGACTGATATTGGACTTCTGCCCAATGATGCGATAAAAAATATTTTCATGCCAAATAGATCCAGTGTTTGATTAATTTGGACATTCTGCTCTTGGTGGGGACAAAACCAAACATTTATCGTTCAGTATAAATTGGACAATGGTGCTGACGGCCAACAGCTAAACAGACGGTAAAACTATTGAGTGTTAAGCAGGAAAATAATCCCCTTCTGACTTCACTGTCCAGTCACGTGCAGTGGTACCAGCTTAATACTCAATGAATAAGAATGATGTGCCAGCCACCAATTAGATAAACACAGAAAGCAGCAGCAGAGAGATCAATAGAGGGAGAGTGGTTATATTCCACCTTCATTAAGATGGAGCTATTTCTGTGGATATGAGGTGGGGGCGGTAAATCACAAATCAACAGCTTGTGCCCAAAGTCAAAATCGTTTAATGCACCAAGCTTCACGCAACATAGTGAAAGTAGTTTAGAGATACAGGTGGAAACAAGCCCTTTGACCCACCGAGTCAGCGCCAACCAGCGATCGCCCTAGTACTACCCAATTGACAGCAATTTGCAAAATAGCTGTAAATTAATCTACAAACCTGCACATCTTTGAAGTGTGGGAGGGAACTGCAGCACCTTGAGAAAACCCACGCGGTCACAGGGAGAACATATAAACTCCATATAGACAGACAGCACCCATAGTCAGGATTGAACCCAGGTCTCTGGATGCTGTAAGGCAATAACTCCACCACTACACCACTGTGCCGCACCAAACTTTAAATTAAATCAGATGCTGGTTTTATGTTTACAGACACACTACGATACAAAAATTCTCATATAATTCACGGAAGAGCATGTCGCTCCGCTGGTGGTTGTTAAGCCATTTCTGACTCACACTGGTGCTGCCATCACTTTGTTGGATGTGTTCAGACAGTATTTTAATCACACTCGGCAGCATCGAACCACTGAAGCTTGGAGCATTGGTGCTCTGAATCCAGACCCCGTTGGAAGATTCAGCTGAATAACACTGGCTTGGTATCACCATCCCACTGCAATCTTGCACTCTGCCAAACTCAGGGTCTCACCTCCTGAACCATTTTTTCGTGCATCACCCTGGTGAAAACAGAGCTCGCGTTGAGTGCAAATCTGTGGAGACATTTCTGAACCCTCGTTAGAGGGATTCCTCCAATTCACTGAGAACATTGACCAATGGCCATGGAATTAAAATGTTTGTTTTTGGAGATATTTAACATAATTTTCACGAGATGACTGAAAATGATCAGTGATTTACTCGTGTTGGAATTCAAGAGTCAGCCTTGCTTCTACTCAACAGATTATTGGTGGCGCAGTGGTCAAACGTCACCTGTCCATTCCCTTTGCAGATGCGGCCTGATCCACTGAGTTCCCAGAGGATTGCGTTATGTTTCTTTTCCACCTACCTCTTGGTGTTGTCACCGTCATGGAGCTGTGACCTTGCACCCCAGCCTCTGTCCGTATATCAATGCAGGGAATGTCCTGTTTATTTACTGTATTCTGTTTCTTCCCACGTCCTATAGATATGCAGGTTAATTGGCCATTGTAAATTGCCCCTAATGTGTGGGTGAGGGGAGGAGTTGCTGACAACATGGTGGGGAGGCGGTGTAACATGGGATCAATGTGGCTCAGATTGGGTGCGCTGAGAGTATGTTTCTGTACTCTATCACTTTGACACTATTTGACAAACCTGGCTACATGAATAGCAACGTGGCTCATTTTAAAGTACCGATTTGAAATTCAGTGCAGTGCTGCAGTGTAAATCTAGCAGCATGAAGCGTACAAGTTTGAATGTGAAGAGCATGGGATCCCTCTTTTATAGAGCTCTGTTTATCCTTTGATTGATCTGTTTGCTCCACACAATGTCAGAACGCAACCTAGCTTGATAGGCACTGGGGGTAAATACTCACGAGGGTGAAAACGCGGTGATGTTATTGATGGGTCAGTGCTTGCAGGGTTCCAAAGCACCATTATCAAATGTCACGGGGCCCGTTTTGTTCCAAAAGCTTGCTTTAGCTGGGAATTAAACTGCAGAAACAGAAGAATTAATTGAAAGAACAAGGAGAGCTACCTTCCCTTTATCTTCCCTTTTCAATCGACATCCTCCATGGGCTGAACAGGAAGTTTTGTTTTAGTTTTGTCAGACTCTGATGCATGTCCCTTATATGCAGCGCACATACCCTCCGGCGTTTAGGAGAGTTTTAGGAGAGTCTTCTACCGCTGCGCCATCGAGAGCATCCTTAATAACTGTATCACAGTATAGTATGGCAACTGCTCTGTCTCCGACCGGAAAGCACTGCAGAGGATGGTGAAAACGGCCCAACGCATCACCGGTTCCTCACTCCTCTCCATTGAGTCTGTCCAGAGCAAGCAATGTCTGCAAAGGGTGCGCAGCATCGTCAAGGACTGGTCTCACCCCAGCCACAGACAGTTTACCCTCCTCCCATCCAGGAGGCACTCCAGGTCTCTCCGTTGCCGGACCAGCAGGTTCAGGAACAGCTTCTTCCCTGCGGCTGTTACAATACTTAACTCTGCACCTCGGCCAGTCACCCCCCCCCCCCCCCCCCCAGACACTCCTTCCCCCAGTGACTGATCTCCCCCCCCCCATGAAAATTGCACTACTGCTACTGTATATACATATATATATTTTACTGTTCCATTATTCTGTGTTCACACTTCTGGGTGAGATGATGCTAACTGCATTTTGTTGTCTCTGTACTTGTACACTGCACAATGACAATAAAGTTTTGAATCTTGAATCTTGAGAAAGGCACATGAATATGCAGAGAGTTGAGGCCCAGATATGCTGTGCAGGCAGATGAGATGAGTTTATCTTGACATCATGTTAAACATGGACAATGTGGTGAAGGGCCACCTTCTGTGCTGTACTGTTCCATGTTCAGTGAATGTACAAACCGTGGGGGTGGATTGCTGGAGAGATTGTCCACTGGCATTTTACAAGCTGCAGCTACTGGATGGTAAATGTGGAAGGAGAGGGCGGATGGTGGAGGGGAGAATTGTTGCGGAGGAAGAGCTTTATTCGTGAAATCATTGGGGGTTGTGGGATCTGACAGCGGTGGGACGAGTAAATGATGATAACAATTGGCATTCTGGACTTTAAAATCTAAACCACCTGCTGATCAGTGAACTCAGGTAAATGCTGGTAAATCTGCAAAGTGTTAAGCAAAGGGCAGTACAGTGGCACAAGGGGTGGCACAGTAGTGCAGCGGTAGAGTGCCAGAGACCCAGATCCCACCCTGACTACAGGTGCTGCCTGCACAGAGTTTGTACATATTCCAATGGGTTTTGTCTGAGTCCTCCAGTTTCCTCCCACATTCCAAAGATGTGCAGGTTTGGAAGTTAATTATTTTTTGTAAATTGGCCATATTGTGTACTGTGGTACTAGTGTGGGGCCATTGGTCAATGTGGAATTGATGGGCTGTTGAATGGCCTGTTTCCACACTACCCCCTAGATTAATCCAAAACTAAACAAAGAGATGAACAAATGGATATCTCCCACGCAACCCGTCTTTGCAACTTGCCCTGAACTCTCGGCAGTCAATGTTTGATGAATGACAACTACTCCTTGCCTGAAACAACAGCCTATACTTTGCTTAAAACGCCTGTAATAATGTTTTGAAAGATTCTGTCTCTGAGAGAACTGGGATTACTGCAAATCAAGTTGGCAGATAGTTATTCAGACTCGTACTGGTAAAGCATTTGGGTATCTTCATTTATGACTAAAAGCGCAGAATATACCAGAAGCATGATTGAGGCCGAGATCACAGTCTGGGCCATAGCTGACACCCGCGAGGACTCGTGTGTACAGAACTGACCATTTGCAGACTGAAATATGGTGGTGTATTAAAGCGTAACGCTTCAATGAATCGTGTGGTTGTACAATGTAATGATATCACTGTGTACCTAAGCAACATCAGCACCACATGTTGGGAAGCCTTGTTGTTCAGCGCCAGAATGAAGCTCCATCCTTGTCCCTGTATCCTGTGGATGGCAGCCTGTCCCAACAAGCTGAACTCAAAGGCACTAACTGCAAGTCTAGTTTAGAGATACAGCGGCCAACCAGCGATCCCCACGCACTAACACTATCCTACACACGAGGGACAATTTACAATTTTTACCAAAACCAAATAACCTACAAAACAGCTCATCTTTGGAGTGTGGGAGGAAACCAGAGATCCCGGAGAAAATCCTTGCAAGTCACGGGGAGAACGTACATGCTCCGTACACACAGCACCCGTAGTCAGGATCGAATCCATGTTTCTGGCGCTGTCAGGCAGCGACTCTACCGCTGCGGCACCATGCCACCCTTGAAGTATTGTTGGATTTGAGTTGCTGTGAAAATCTTTTGGCCGGGATAACTGGAACGAAGGAAGCTAAGGTGTGACCTTAGGGGAGGTCTATAAAATCAATGTGAATTTTTTGAATAGGTATCAAAGAAAATTAATGATTGCAGAATGGTAACAACATTTAAAATTGTTGGACAGGTACATGCATAGGAAAGGTTTAGAGGGATAGAGGCCAAACACAGGCAGGTGGGACTAGCTTGGACGGGGCATCTAGGCTGGCATGGGTAAGTTGGGTGATAGGGGCAGAGGGTTGAGAAGGGTGGGTGTTTTGCTGACTGTAAATCTGTAATAAGTAGTGTACCACAGGGATTGATGCTGGGACTTTTGCTCTTTGTAATCTATGTGTATAAATGGTTTGGATGAGAATGACTAGTCAGTTTGTAGATGACACATGAATTGGTGATGTCATAGATAATGAAGAAAGTTGTCATAGAAGTTGAAGTTGAAAGTTGCAAGCAAGAAAGTTGGGTGGAGAAGTGATGAATGGAATTTAATCCAGTGTAAGGTAACACTTTGGGAAATCAAATTCTGGTGGGACATTCATAGGTAATGGCTGGGACCTTAGGAGTGTTGATGAGACCTTGGTGTTCAAGAACATAGCTCCTTTCATTTAGTGACACAGCAGGATAGTATAACGGAGAAGGCATTTGGCATTCTTAGGCTGAGGCGTTGAGTATTAGAGTTGGGATGTTTCGTTGAGTTTATTTTTGTCACGTGTACCACGATACAGCGAGAAGCTTTCGTTTGCGTGCTATCCAGTCCAAAAAAAAAGACCCTGCTATGCAGCTGTACAAAACATTGGTTAGACTGGAGTTGTGCACAGTATAGGTCTCCACACTATGGGTAAGATATGGTCGCATTAGAGAGAGTGCAAAAGAGATGCACCAGGGTGTTTTCTGGAATGAAAGGCTGTAGTTAGAAGGAGGGATTGGAAACACTCACTGGAATGAAGGAAGATGAGGGATGACCTTATAGAGGTTTATAACATCTATATGGCATAGAAGGGTCACACAGACAGGGTTTCTCTCTCCAGGGCAGAGGAGTCTAGAACTTCAGGATACCTGTTGAAGGTGACAGAAGAGAAATTTTAGGGAGATCTAAAAGTTATGTTTTTCACAGAGGGTGGCGGGTTTCTGGAATGAGCTGCCAGATGATGTGATGGAGGTGGATACAATTACAACGTTTAAACTACATTTGGACAGATATTTGGTTTGGCAAGGCTGAGACACACACAGACCTAATGGGTACAGATGTAATAGCAGCGTTAGACGTCACGATTGGCATGAATGACGTGGGCCAAAGGGTCTGTTTCTTGCACTGTATAGCTCTATGATTCAATGGCCCAGGATTGGGTGGGGAGGGGACTGGCCTTGTTCTGGCAGCCCACCTCAGTCCTTTACCCAGGTCAGTTTGGCCAGCCGGTGGTCCCTGTGTGGGACAACCGCTTGGCCCTGGAGTGGACGAGGGACTTGATCCTCGGTGCTTCGATCATCAGTGATGTCATGGGGGGTGCTTGAGGAGCTTCACCTGGGCAATAATGCCAGGTGCTAATGCCAACCATTAATGTCCAGGCTATAAGGGTGAGGCTGGGCCAGGCAAGGAGGAATAGAACAGCTGAGGTGGAGCTCTGATTATTTGCTGGTTATTTGGTATTTGGATTGGGTTTTAATTTTATACACAGGCAGAGCTCTGCTGGGGATGTTATCGTGCTTGGAGTTAACCACCAAAGCCAGTGTCGTCCAAGGGCCAGACGTTCATGAGAGTCACGATTTACTGTGTGCCGGCCCATTGTCTATTGGTGGAACTGTGTTCAGTGTAGAATCAGTGACACACTGAAACATCCAGCACAGAGGTCCCCGGGCTGCATCTATGCTGACCATTCGGCCCCTCAGCCTGCTCCTTCACCCCCATCAGGTTGTCAACTAAAGGGACTGACCTGATCCCTTTTAAAATTACTCACGTAATTGGCAGATTCCTGCCTGCACTGACGCTGTGAGTGCATCTAATCTCCTTATCCCTCCCTTAACACATTTGTCAATGATTTCAGATTTTTGATCTCTGGTTATTGATCTGTTTGCTAAAGAGAACAGTCTTTCTCAATCTGATCAGTCTGAAGAAGGTCTCGACCCAAAACGTCACCCATTCCTTCTCTCCAGAGATGCTGCTGCCTGTCCCGCTGAGTTACTCGGGCATTTTGTGTCTACCAGTCTTTCTCAATCTACAGTCTCAGAACCTCACTGGGAGGCTCCATTCAATCACTTTCTGAGGCATTTCTATCCTTCTGTTAGAATTCCCTCATTCTGGTGACATCTGGTGACATCTTCCAGTTGCAAAATGCCTGAAATGAATTTAGTCGGAACTAACCCCACGCTTCATCTACAAGACCAGTACAGGTCTGGACACAGACAAATCCTGCATCCTCATCCATACAACAGACTGGCTGGTCCACCACTGCCGCCCCACACTAGTAGCTAATGATAGTTGGACCACCCACTGTCTCATCCACCTGCTCCCTCAATAATTCACTGCCAAAGGACCAAACGCCCTGCAAGGCAACCTCGATTCTATCAGTGCCCCACTGCCAACCTGACCTCCCCACCAACTGAAGACTGAACTGAAGAGTGTCCAAATACTGACCTACCCCGAACTCTATGAGCTGCAGTTTGTGGGGAGGCTGCAGTTTGTGGGGAGGCTGCAGTTTGTGGGAGCTGCAGTTTGTGGGGAGTTGCGGTTTGTGGGAGCTGCGGTTTGTGGGAGTTGCAGTTTGTGGGGAGCTGCAGTTTGTGGGGAGGCTGCAGTTTGTGGGAGCTGCAGTTTGTGGGGAGTTGCAGTTTGTGGGGAGGCTGCAGTTTGTGGGGAGTTGCAGTTTGTGGGGAGGCTGCAGTTTGTGGGGAGGCTGCAGTTTGTGGGGAGGCTGCAGTTTGTGGGGAGTTGCAGTTTGTGGGGAGGCTGCAGTTTGTGGGGAGGCTGCAGTTTGTGGGGAGGCTGCAGTTTGTGGGGAGGCTGCAGTTTGTGGGGAGGCTGCAGTTTGTGGGGAGGCTGCAGTTTGTGGGGAGTTGCAGTTTGTGGGGAGCTGCAGTTTGTGGGGAGGCTGCAGTTTGTGGGGAGGCTGCAGTTTGTGGGGAGCTGCAGTTTGTGGGGAGGCTGCAGTTTGTGGGGAGGCTGCAGTTTGTGGGGAGGCTGCAGTTTGTGGGAGCTGCAGTTTGTGGGAGCTGCAGTTTGTGGGGAGCTGCAGTTTGTGGGGACCTGCAGTTTGTGGGAGCTGCAGTTTGTGGGGAGGCTGCAGTTTGTGGGGAGGCTGCAGTTTGTGGGGAGGCTGCAGTTTGTGGGGAGGCTGCAGTTTGTGGGGAGGCTGCAGTTTGTTGGGAGGCTGCAGTTTGTGGGGAGCTGCAGTTTGTGGGGAGGCTGCAGTTTGTGGGGAGCTGCAGTTTGTGGGGAGGCTGCAGTTTGTGGGGAGGCTGCAGTTTGTGGGGAGGCTGCAGTTTGTGGGGAGGCTGCAGTTTGTGGGGAGGCTGCAGTTTGTGGGAGCTGCAGTTTGTAGGGGGCTGCAGTTTGTGGGGAGGCTGCAGTTTGTGGGGAGGCTGCAGTTTGTGGGAGCTGCAGTTTGTGGGGAGGCTGCAGTTTGTGGGAGTTGCAGTTTGTGGGGAGCTGCAGTTTGTGGGGACCTGCAGTTTGTGGGGAGTTGCAGTTTGTGGGGGCTGCAGTTTGTGGGGAGGCTGCAGTTTGTGGGAGCTGCAGTTTGTGGAGGCTGCAGTTTGTGGGGGCTGCAGTTTGTGGGGAGCTGTTGTTCACCGTGAGCTTTGCAACATACCCAAGTTACTACACTATAGCATTAAACACTCCTGCTGTGTTTCAGCCAATTAAACACCCTGTCATTCTCATCCTGCAGTCTTCTATTATCATCATCACTCTGCACCTGTAATGCAGTTTGTTTCCGCTGCAGTTTTTAAAATGTTTGGGTTAATTTATTTGTAAAAGCTGAAAAGAGAGACGGAGACAAAATGGAAGGAACACGCAGCAAATGGCTTCAGTGCGATCAGCGCTCGGCCCAGCCGGGCATTACGGCCTTTGAGTTTTATTCTGGTCACTTTCCATAATTACTTTTAACTGGATTAAGCAATGGTCACCGCTAGTGACATGTTCCACATGCCTTCATTGCACAGAGCAGTTCCGCCTCTGCTTCTGGTCCTGTTGACTGGAGGCATATTGATCGATGAAGTCGCCTTGCAAACAGAGCAGAAATTCCACGGCTGACTATCCCGCTGTTCTTCCCAGCTGCAAACTGTAACGTGGGTTCATGTGCCGAAGAATCAATCGGCCCTGTAAAGGGACAGTGAGCAGTCTGCTTGCGGAGGATCAACAAGCCAACTAGGATCTGAAGCAATACTTGAGGCTTAGGGAAGGCACCTCATGCATTCGCTTTGCAGGCTCCATCAGCAGGAGATGGAGGGTGGTCAGGGGAAAATGGCTGAAAACTGATGGGGTGGGATTAGTTTAGTTTATTGATACAGCGTGGAAACAGGCACTTTGGCCCACCGAGTCTGTGCCCACCAGTGATGCCCAAACACTAGCACTATCCTACACACTAGGGACAATTTACAACTTTTACCAAAGCCCATTAACCTACAAACCTGTATGTCTTTGGAGTGTAGGAGGAAACCGGAGCACCCAGAGAAAACCCACGTGATTACGGGGAGAAAGCAACAAACTCTGTACAGACAACAGCCGTAGTCAGGATGGATCCTGGGTCTCTGGCACTGTGAGGTAGCAACTCTACCGCTGCGCCACCGTGCTGTTCTATTCCCTCTATGACTCCATCACTCTATGACTGTCCAGTAACTACATGACTCCATTCCCAATGTGCTGGCCAACAGTCCCACTGGTTTATTAATCACAGCATCTTGTGCACTTTGTGACTGCCCATGATTTTTAGGAGTGAGACTCTCTAAACATGTTACCATTGACAAGTCAAAGATTACCAGTGTTTCAGGTAAAACAAGATAAACCTTGGTGGAACGGGAGAATTATTATTAAGTGATTACAGGAATCATACGGTTGTCTCAGTTTTGAGGCTCTATTTATTTTTAAAGATCAGAAGTGTAAGATTTAAGTGGTAAAAAATATTGTTTCCAAGATACATCAGATCACAAGATCACAGTGTGCATATTATTTGACTAAGACTTGATTTCTGACTAAATGTACCTGCAACCAACAATAAAATGTTTCTATTGAAAATCAATCAGTAATTCTGTGGTTTGTAACCTGTGCTCATTCCCATTGTTGTAGCAAAAATGCAATTACCTGCTTCGATTCTGACAGAATCTGAAGTAACTGTCTGGTATTGTTAAGCTTATGAGCCTGGACTGGCCAGCAAACTATTTCTATGGCACTAGACATGGATTGGGTAAATTTATATTATTGCCTCCTCTGCAATCTTCTGAATTTCTATAAGTTCTTTGTGACTGAGGTTGTTCAAGTAAAGAAATCCAAAGGATTCGTTGCTAAGCTAGTTTGAAAATGAACCTGTTCAATTAATATCATCAATTAAACCTCTAAAGCAATGGCTGTCTATTACTCACGCACTCACCCATCCCGCTCCCCTCCCTTGCCTCCACTAAGCAATTCCCACTTTAGGCAGCTAAAGTGTGCAAGAGATTAAAGAGGGTTACACAAAAAGCTGGAGAAACTCAGCGGGTGCAGCAGCATCTAAGGAGCGAAGGAGATAGGCGACGTTTCGGGTCGAGACCCTTCTTCAGATTAAAGAGACTGCTTTCAGGTGATCACCCAGCCTGTTTTCCGCCATCATCTCTCGGCAATAAATAGTCAAAATGCATTTCTCTGAAAAAGTCAAAAGATGAGTGGAGAGGAAGAGAAAAGAAAGCATTTTTGAGAGATGTCCTATGCCATGAAGCTGTGTGTGGAGAGGAGGGATAGGGAAGGCTGACACGGTTCAGCGATTTCTCGTCACAATTTACATTTCCATTCAATCTGAGTTTTGGATATTTTGTATCTTTGCGTCATGATGCCAGATCAGCAACGACCACATTGCCATTCATAGTAAGATTAACTCAGATTGTAGGCTTTACTTCCAATATCGAACAACAGTGACTAGAAGGTCGACACAAAATGTTGGAGTAACTCAGCATTTCTTCTCTCGACCTCAGCACCTTTTTATAGCCACAGTTTGGCTGTCTGAGCCACTTTACTTCAATGATTTAATCAATATATCAGGTATGTCAATAGAGGGACACCACTCCAGTGCAGGGTAGGGATGTTGAGTCAGTCTAAATTATAGTGGGTCAGAAACCTCTGCTTCAATCCCAGCACTGCCTCAATTGGTTACATTCTGCTGCTGAGTCTGACTTCAAATCCTATTCCAATGATTTGGACACAGAATCGAGACTGACTTTTCAATGCAGTACTAATCAAGTGTTCTACAGGCAGAGGTGCTGAGTTTCAAAAGAAACATTGAAACACAAGCCCTTTTGATCGCACCTAAAGGGTCTGTCCCACTTAATCGACTTAATTCAAAACCTCAGCCAAGTTTAAAGGACATTTAAAAAAAAATCAAGATTGTGGTAATCTATGAACTCCTACGACCTTCCACGACTATGTTCATGAACTCCTATGAGTATGTCTACGAATTCCCATGACTATTTCGATGCCCTCCTTATGAGTAAAACGTTGCAATTTCTTGACCATTTTTTTACTCGTGGACATTTTTTATCGGGCTGGAAAAAAACGTCCCGACTTACCTGATGCCACGAGTACCTACGCTGGCATAACGAGCTGCTACGATACAACTCCAAACTCCTACGGCCTCCTACGGACTCGTTACGAACATTCTTGTTACGAACAAGGGGAAAACTCGGGAGAATTCGTGAATAACTCGTGAAAGTGGGACAGGCCCTCAAGCTCCTCTGGTACTGCTTTAAAGAAAAGCAGAGGAGTTATCATTAGTATCCCAGCCAACATTTCAATCAAAATCATTAAAAATATATATCAATCATTACCTGACATGGTTTTGGGAGTTTAATGGGCACGAATGACCTGTCGTATCTCATCCACTGCAATGATAACACTTCCAGTAAATGCAATGTGACATCCTGGTAGGAATCTCCAAAGTGACTTCCACAGAGTCTTACGTCATCACCAAATGTTGAAAATACCATGAAGGGTCTCAACCCGAAACCTCTTCTATGACGTTGCCTGACCCACTGACTCACACCAGCATTTTGTGGCCGTCTGAAAAATCGGTTCTAACAGTAAAATCATGAATGTATTTTAGAAAAAAAAAAGTTTGGTAGGCTAGAATTAATGTTATGCCTGCCTTTAGGAGATGGGAGAAAATTTGAGTCCCTGGAGGAAGCCTAGGGGGTCACAGGGAGAACGTGCAAACTCCACACAGACAGCACTGTAGATTAGGATTGGGTCGAGGTCAGTGGAACTGCAAGGCAGCGACTCTACCAGCTGTGCCACTGGGCGATCCCTGCATTAATCTCATCATAGATTTCAATAAAGATTCACCAGACTGGATGTGTGAGGGCCGGTTTGCCGACTGTGGAAAGGCAAATATCCAAGCCGGTATTCTCCAGCGCCAAGAACAAAAGGAGGATATATCATTAAAAATTCTTACCGGGCTTGACAGGGTGGTTGGAGGGAAGATGTTTCCCTGCTGAAGCGACTGCAGTCAGGGATCACATTATCACAAAAAGGAAAAGCCATTTAAGTCTGGGATGTACTAACAGGTAAAGGTCATTGGAGACGTGCTGAATTTCCTTGGACTTCAATGTTCTTTGTACAACCTAGCTCTCATATTTTGGCTCAGTCACTGGGCTCATGGGATTCCTTGGCCTGATGCAGAGCTCTGGAGATCTAACGTTGAATTTCTGCTGCACCCAGTTGCTGGATGAATCTGAGCAGCCAGGTCTGATTGGCGAGAAGCCCAGCTTCAATGTTCACTGCAGTTCCTTCAAACACCTGAAACTGACATTTCAATTAATGTGGAATATATATCTCTCACAAAATCTGCTGCCTGATGAACAAGCACAAAAACCCTAATTGTTATCAGTGTAAAAAAAATAAAGGTTTAATAAACGAGTCAGTACAGAAATAAAGCAACATGAATTCAGATTAAAATAATTTAATGTGAATTCATAATGCTGCTTTAATGGCTTCAGGGAGACCACATTTTATTGTCTCTTATTAGGTTTAAGTTTCTTCAACTTTTCTGATGATACTTTGATTTTCTAATTTAAAAATTTTAAGAAGTGCTTTAAGTTTGTATGTGCAATATTTCATCACCTGCAAGCTGTATTAACACTGATGTGCAAAGAATTTGCTGCAGAAAAACAACATAAAATGTGTTAGGGGCTAGTGGAGTCAAGGGATATGGGGAGAAGGCAGGCACGGGTTATTGATAGCGGATGATCAGCCATGATCACAATGAATGCTGGTGCTGGCTTGAAGGGCCGAATGACCTCCTCCTGCACCTATTTCCTATGTTTCTATGATCAGCCAAGTGGCAAACGTGATGGATGCATTGCAATAAAAGCAGAAATACTCTGGATGTCAGGCAGCATCTGTGGGAAGCGAAACAGGAAGAGTTAACATTCAGCAAGAATTAACATTTTAGGTCAGCGACCCTTCATCACACCCCCTCTTCTCCCATCTGGCAAAATGGATAGAAGTGTGAAAGAGCACATCTCCAGATTCAGGGACAGTTTCTTCCCAGCTGTTATCAGGCAACTGAACTATCCTACCACAACCAGAGAGCAGTCCTGGACTACTACCTATCTCATTTGAGACCCTCAGACTATCTTTGATCGGACCTTACTGGCTCAATCTTGCACTAAACAATATTCACGTTATACCCTTTGGATGGCTCGATTGTAGCCATGTATTGTGTTTCCCCTGACTGGTTAGCACGCAACAAAAGCTTTTCACTGTAACTCGGTACGCATGACAATAAACTAAACTCGAACTGGAAAAGACAAAAAAGAATGTAAGTTGCAGTTTGCTAACAGTAAGAGCGGTGCATCATGAGAGGCAACACATACCAGGGAAGGGTTTTTGAGAGAGCTTGTTCTAATCCGTAATAGACTCACCGTCTCTTCAGCTTTCCTCTTGTTTTAACTGGACACCTCATGGCCCAGCACTGAGTGAGTGTCGTCTTCTTCTTCTTCCGTGTGGCGTGCACAGCCTAAAGTTGTTGGACAACTTGTTCTATTTGATCTTCTGTTTGTGCACGTCGAGTTGATTGCATTAGTCGTAACAGGGCGGACCACGTGAAGGTTGCAATCTTCCACCCCAGTGAGTGTCCAGAACCCCACCTCATGTAACGCCAATGCTTCAACTTCCTTTAGCTTAGCAAATCGTTACAAATGCAACGTGCTGCCGACCTGTAATGTTAACAGAAGCCAGGCTTAGCTTGGTAACATCCTGAGAGTCGAAGACGGAGCTGAGACGATTTCCTCACCTTGTGATTTGTGTTGAAGTGTTTTACCAGAGCAACACAATGGGAAGGGGATTGAGGGAGTGAAGCAGTTTTCTGACAGCATGGTTCATGGTGATCAGTTTAATTGTCTTTTTAACCTTCATCCGAGATTTCAAATCTTCTGTATTGACTGGGGACCCGATTTAATGATCTAATTAACATCCCACTTTGTTCCATTTCATCATCCGCAGGTGGACTAATTGAACCACTTGTGGCCTTCCTGGGAACCCCATTGGTTGCATTTCTCTCAGTTCCTTGTTATGTCGAACGTTTTCCCACATGCTGCGCAAGGCATAATCAATTTATGCGTTGAAGAAAACATTAAGTAGCAATCAAAAGGCTAAAGCTGAGAAATCTCCATTACTGGAGTAACATGACTGTGTATAATAACATTTACAATTGAAGCCATTAATTTATAGTGAGAGAAAATTCAAATTAATCCGGCTTCAGATCTGGGTAATGAATGTAGTGTTGTCGAGGTGATGCTGTCCTTTGGGCAGTGCTGGGACTTTGATGGTGATTTACACTCGCACTCCCTGTTAATCCCACAGAAACCGAAGCTGAGAAACTGGCTCCTTCTGCAGATCTTCGTCCTGCATGCCTGACATGAGAGTGCGTTTACCTGGGGCACCGAGCGCTCGGCAGGCCCACCTCCAACTGACCTACATCTGCTTCTGTAAACTTCACCGGTCGTGCTGCTGCTCACATTATTGGCTGAAACCGCAGCTTTTACGTGCAGCCTCTGACCATTGGTGCTCACTCACAGAGCAAGTGGGCTCATGGGGCAGAGTTTTGAGATGAGACAGCAAGTGAACTAGTCAGCGCTGTCAGAGTAAAATCCTGCGCACCGCACTAACCAGCCGTGCCTTGGCAGTGGATTCACTGGAGCTCCTTACGGTGAGCGTGGCCTCTGTACAGGTCCATCACAAAGCTCCTGCTGTTGTGGTCACTTCACACCTCACACATTCGTACATTCATAAGTGATAGGATCAGAATTAGGCCATTCAGCCCATCAAGTCTAATCCGCCATTCTATCCCTGGCTGATCTATCTTTCCCTCTCAACCCCATTCTCCTGCCTTCCTGAGCCCCAGACACCCGTACTAATCAAGAATCTATCAATCTCCACCTTAAAAATATCCATTGACTTGCCCTCCACAGCCTTCTGTGACAACGAATTCCACAGATTCACCACCCTCTGACTCAAATTCCTCCTCATCGCCTTTCCATGGCCTCTGGTCCTAGACTCTCCCACGACTGGAAATATCCTCTCCACATCCACTCTATCCTGGCCTTTCACTATTCGGTAAGTCTCCATGAGATCTCCTTCATCCTTTTAAATTCCAGCGAGGACAGGCCCGTTGCCATCAAACGCTCATCCTATATTAACCAAATCATCCCTGGGATCATTCTCGGGAACCTCTCTGGAACCACTCCTGCGCCAGAACATCCTTCCTCAGATATGGGGCCTAAAACTGCATCCTGGAGCCACTCACAGCACAAGAGTGGATCAGGCTGGACAAACGTACTGTGCTCGCCCAGAGTGATCGAAGAGTACCAGGTCTTCTGTCCTCACCCTAACTCCATGGGACTACCTTGGGGAGAGCTCTTTATTTTCCATGACTCAATCCTCAGGCCTGAAGTGGGAGCGGTGAGCTCTGAGGGCCACATTTGATGGGAAGTGTGAAGGTCTAGGGGAGGTTAGTTGATGCAAGGCACTATCACATGTTTAAAAACATTTGGGAAGGTGCATGGATAGGATAGGTTTAGAAGGATAGGGGTTAATTGCGGGCAGGTGGGACTAGTGTTGATGTGGCAAGTTGGTCGGTATGGGCAGGTTGGGCCGAAGGGCATGTTTCCACACTGCCTGACTCAATGATTCTAGACAAGAAAAGACTCTTTGGTAGCTCCAAGGAGCACACATGACACCAAGTTACAATGTTTGGCCAAGGAATAGGGTGAAACAATAGATGAACATCACCATAATGTTCTTACTTCCCCTTCCCCGCATCTCCGCACCCAGTGGGATGTTGTGGATGAGGCAGAACAACATCTACAGCAATGAAAAACAGTCCAAAATCTGAAAGAGACTTCTGAAACTTGGGTTTTCATTTTTATTCAGAATGGTGATAGATGCCATTTGCTTCCTTGTATTCTTCATTTGTTGGAATTCTACAACATAGGAACAGGCCATTTGGCCCACAATGTCCATGCAGAACATAACACCAAGATAAACTAATCTCCATGCCTGCATATGATCCATATCCCTCCATTCCCTGCATCTCCATAAAGCCTATCTAAAAGCCTCTTAAACGTCACTACTGTATCAGCCTCCACCTCCACCCCTGGATATAGTTGTCCCTTATCAAAGCAGTACTGCAAATCTAATCATTTCCTCAGACACTTGGAATATGCTTGTATCAATATCTGACTTTTGTGAACCATAATTCTGCATGGATGCCTTGTGAATAAATATGTGCAGGACTTTATTGGGAGCTGGAGCCCGGGGATTTAGAGATGATAGCTATTCTCACCTAGCAGGCAGCTCACAACAGCCTGTTTCTTTATCTTTGTTACATTTTGGGATATATTTTATTCATTTGGTCTATATCTCTCTGCTTCCCTGTCTATATCGCTCATTTCCCTTTCCCCTGAAGAAGGGTCTCGACCTGAAACGTCACCCATTCCTTCTCTCCAGAGATGCACATGCCTGTCCTTCTGAGTTACTCCAGCATTTTGTGTCTATCTGGGGTTTAAGCCAGCATCTGCAGTTCCTTCCTACACTAACTCTGTTAACTTCAACCCTTCATCCACCCAAGTAATGTAAACCCTCTGGCTCCAAAGCAATGCAAGCATAAAACCAGTTGGCAAATTGCAGGGGATCCTGGAGGATTTTCTGGACTCTGTGCTAAGTGAGGAATTATTGTTTATTTCTGAATGAATGAGCAATATTGGCCAGAGTGATCTGTCTGAGTATTTAGCTTACACATCAATTCTGGTGAACATTGGGCTGGAATATCCTGACTGCACTCCAACATAGGCCTGGGGTTAAGTGGAAGAAGCCAACATTGCAGCAATTCCCCACTAATCATGCTGACACAACCTGGCACAGTTGCTCCAGCGGCGGCCTGGCTTTCAGGGCTGCGGTGCTCCAGCGGCGACCCGGCTTTCGGGGCTGCGGTGCTCCAGCGTTCCAGCGGCGGGCCCTGTGACGGTGTTCCGGCATGTCGGTGGCGGCGGCCCGGTTTCGGAGGCTCGACCGCGGGCCTGGTGGACGGCAACATCGGAGGCCTGGATCTCCTCAGCGCAGAGGGAGAACAAAGAGGGAAGAAGGCAGAGACTCTAAGACTTTTGCCTTCCACCACAGTGAGGATGTGTTGGTGAACTCACTGTGGTGGATGTTAAATTTGTGTTTATTGTGTGTTTTTGTTAGTTTTAATATATGTATGACTGCAGGCATGAAATTTCACTCAGAATTGAAAGGTCTGAATGACAATAAAGGTAATTCAATAATTCAAAGGATCAGACCAATATCGTGACAAACAACTTCAGTGCAGCACCCGGACAGGTCTGGCTCATCCCCATCAGAGGAAGGGACTGCAGGGTAATCTGCCTCAACCCTCGATGGTGTGAGTCAATGACTGCCGGACCACACACTGCCTGGTCCATCTGGTCACCATAAGGTGACGGCCACAATGTAATCATGAGAGGAATAGATCGGGTAGATGCACCGAGCTCCTTGCCCAGAGAGGGGGAATCAAGAACCAGAGGACATAGGTTTAAGATGAAGAGGGGAAGTTTTAATAGGAATCTGAGGGGTAACTTTTTCACACAAAGGGTGGTGAGTGTATGGAACAAGCTGCCAGAGGAGGTAGTTGAGGTAGGGACTATTGCAATGTTTAAGAAATAATTAGACAGGTACATGGATAGGACTGGTTTGGAGGGATATGGGCCAAACACAGGCTGTTGGGACTAGCGTAGATGGAACATGTTGGTCAGCGTGGGCTAGTTAAACCTGTTTCCATGATTCTATGACTTTATGACTGCAAGGGACCCTCTGTTAAGTCAATGAACCAGAGACAACTTGATATCCCTCAACCAACAGAAGCACGACTTGCACTAGTAGGAGGTAATTTACAATATGTGGATGAATTGTGTTAGCCAAGTGTATATCATTAGGGTACACAAAATGCTGGAGAAACTCAGCGGGTGCAGCAGCATCTATGGAGCAAAGGAGATGCTGTATATCCCTGTATATCATTAGTATTGTTTGCAAGTGTTTCAATATTTGAGTCATTTAATTGCTGTTATCAATTGTTTATGAATAGCAGGGTTCAGCTCTGAGTACCAGGCTGGTTCTTGGTGTAGTGTGGACATGGGGGACACGTATAAAGGAAGTGAGTGCTCACCATAGGGACCAACCTGTCACCAGCACCATGTCCTGCCCCAATCTCTCTGATGGTCACATACCTTATAGACAACAGACAATAGACAATAGGCGCAGGAGTAGGCTATTCGGCCCTTCGAGCCAGCAGCATCTTAGACAGGGTAAGCAGCATCTTATACATGGTAAAAGTGCAGAGTAAGGCAGACCTGAGTACTTCATGCTTCCTTGTTCAAGAAGTTGTGCTCTCCCAGCAGAGCAGCAAACATCAGACAGAATCTGCAAACAATGTACGGAGAACAGCAGGGAGAAGCCACCAACCCCGTGAGAGCTGAGATAGAGCAAGGCTTTTAAACCTCTATCTTTGCTTTTGTCTGCTGATCATCCTTGGCAAAGCATGGCAAGGCTGGAACCAATGGCTGCAGAGTGTAGTGTTGATCTGCGCTGAGCGCTTTGGTGGAACCGTGAGCCGAGGGAGCAGTGGAACTAAGAGGAAGAGATTGATGTGTGTGAACAAACTGCTGGTTTCATCACTGCTGGTCCTGATTCAACCACTAATGAAAGCTAAATCTAACCGGGCTCCACATTAATGAAGGAGACCTGCCAGAGGATCAACAACATCACAATACATCTCAGTGGAAAGTAGTACTTTGTTCACACACTGAAAACGATTATTCTTCCTCCTTCACAGGGCTGTTGGACATCATCTCAAGTGTCTCTAGATTATGCAAGTACTTCTTACACAAGCTGGATCCTGACAGAGGTCAGGTAATTAGCTTCATTTATATTCTACAAGTAGCATTGGGAGGTTTTGTCTGAAAGTGTGAAATTACAGAGGACTGGATTTATTTTTAGAAATGAATTGTTTGGAAGTGGTAGAGATTCAGCCTCACCTGAAACTCCGGCAGAGGTTCCCCCATCCCCAACTTTCACCCGAAAGCTTCAACGTATTCCAATCGTCACACCCCTCCAGCCACATCTTCCCATCTCCACCCCTTTCCGCTTTCCGCAGAGACCGTTACCTCAGCAACTCCCTGGTCAACTCGTCCCTTCCCTCCCAAACCACCCCCTCCCCAAGTACTTTCCCTGGCAACCACGAGAGACGCAACGCCTGTCCCTATGCCTCCCCCTCAACTCCGTCCAAGGACCCCAACAGTCTTTCCAGGTGAGGCAGAGGTTCACTTGCACCTCCTCCAACCGCATCTACTGTATCTGCTGTTCCCGGTGGAGACTCCTATATATCGGCGAGACCAAGCGCAGGCTCGGCGATCGTTTCGCTCAACACCTTCGGTCAGTCTGCCTTGGCCTACATGATCTCCGGTTTGCCAAACACTTTAACTCCCCTTCCCATTCCCTCCCTGTCCTCCCTCTCCATTGTCAGAGTGAAGCCAAATGTAAATTGGAGGAACAGCACTTCATATTTTGCTCGGGCAGCTTACACCCCAGCGGTATGAACATTGACTTCTCTAACTTCAAGTAACCCTTGCTTTCCCTCTCTCTCTACCCCTCCCGCTTCCCAGTTCTCCGACCAGTCTGACTGTCTCCGACTATATTTTATCTCTGTTTGCTTTGTTGTTACCTTCTCCCAGCTAACAATGATCGATTCTACATGTTGTTAAAGAAGGAACTGCAGATGCTGGAGAATCGAGGGTTACACAAAAAGCTGGAGAAACTCAGCGGGTGCAGCAGCATCTAAGGAGCGAAGGAGATAGGCGACGTTTCGGGTCGAGACCCTTTTTCAGACTGTGATAGGCGACGTTTCGGGTCAAGACCCTTCTTCAGACAGTCTGAAGAAGGGTCTCGACCCGAAACGTCGCCTATCTCCTTCGTTCCTTAGATGCTGCTGCACCCGCTGAGTTTCTCCAGCTTTTTGTGTAACGATCGATTCTACATGATCCTCATTGATCTCAATTCCCTTTGTCCTATTTTCACACCTTACACATCCTTATCTAGGGTACACAAAAGGCTGGAGAAACTCAGCGGGTGCAGCAGCATCTAAGGAGCGAAGAGGCAACGTTTCAGGCCAAAACCCTTCTTCAGACTGATGGGGGGTGGGGGGGGGGGGGGGGGGCGGAGAAGGAAGGAAAAAGGAGGAGGAGGAGCCCGAGGGCTGGGGGAGAAGTGGGAAGGGGAGGAGACAGCAAGGGTTAAACTGTCTCCGTGGGGAGGAGGAGAACTTCTTCAAAGTAGGCATACCTTGAGGAGATATCGCAGTGGAGTAGACAAAGTGTTAAAGAAGGAACTGCAGATGCATCTACACTTCGTTATCTATGTATCTCCCTCTCCCCTGACGTCAGTCTGAAGAAGGGTCTTGACCCAAAACATCACCCATTCCTTCTTTCCAGAGATGCTGCCTGTCCCATTGAGTAACTCCAGCATTTTGTGTCACACCTCCGTGTCACCCAGACCCTTCATGCAACACCCTGCCACCCAAACTCTGCACCCCAATCGTGTACGCACCGCCTCACCTTCCTCCAAAACACCAACCTCGATGTCACTTTCTTTTATTATTATTTTGCCACCCAAATCCATCTCATCCATTTCCCCCACCCAGGCCCCTACAAGAGATGGTGGGCCAAGGAGCCGGTTTCTCTGGTGTAAAACTGTCTCTATAACTCCATTTTATTCTCCCTGTGTGTCTGACTCTCATCTGCGTCTTCAAGGAACAGCACAAAAATGGGCCCTTCAGCCCATCGTGTCCATGCTGACCTTTCATCCCACCTACACGGTCCCATTTGCTGCATGAGGGCCGTATCATTCTTTGTCTTCCGTACTCATAGACTGTGGTTTACCCATCACGGCAACTGATGGGGCTCCCAACCATGTCTCCTCTATTGCCCACACATTTGCTCTCACTCCCTATCCTCCTGGCCAGGACAAGGACAGGGCTTCCCTTCCATCTCGTGGAGCTCCATTTCTGCCACCTTTAACAGGACTCACCACCCAATGCATCTGGCCTGCCTCTCCTCTTCCAGTGTTGTGAAGTGAAGTCCCCTCTATAATTCTCCAGTCCAATCCATCTCCAAGCACCACCCAATTTCCCGTCACATTTTCCCATGCATTCCTTTGAAGATGCAACCTCTGTCTGTTCATCTCTTCCATTTCCACCACCAAGGGACACAACCAGATACCCCAGGTGAGGCTGTGATTCAATCTAGTCTTCCAATCCGGTCTGCATTTGATGTTCACAATATCATAAAGTCATACAACACGGAAACATTCCCCTCGGTCCAGCTCGATCATGCAGACCATCTAAGCTTGTCCCATTTTTCCATATTGGTAGTGTATCCACCAAACCGTTCCTATCTACGTACCTGTCCAAATGTATTTTAAATGCTGTTAATAGTACCTGCTTCAACCTCCTCCTCCGCATCTCATTCCACAAACCCACCACATTGCAATCCTCAGTTAGGAACTTGTTTTTCTTTGTTCTCTCTCCACAGACCTTGCCTGTTCTCCTTTAGAAAGCTTTACTTTGGCCCACACCCCATCACACATATTTACTTTGTTCTCTCCATCTTTCCTTTCTCTGCAACCTAAACTCCTTGCTGTGTTCTCTTCTCCACTGTCCTTGACCTGAAACATTAACTGCCCACTGGTGCTGCCTGGGATGTGGGAGGGAACCGAAGGAAATGGTGGCAAACTGCAGGTGAACGGGAAAACTCCCCACACACACTGACATTCTTGCACGTTATATTGCTCCATGATTCACACGATAAATTCTTGGCTTGCAGTAACATCCTTGCCTGTTCCTTGTATTTTATAGTGGATATAGTCATCTGTAGTTCCATTCACTAACACCTTGTCCAAGTGAGCAGGTTTGCTGTCAGTGTCATTGTCCATCAGTCCCACTGGAAACGTGAAAAATGGGCAGATCTGCAGAATTACCCATGTTCAATCAGCTTCATATTCTTCTGTGGTAAAGAGAAACAGCCACAGGGAAAAACAGGGACGAACCAGCTTGGGAACAGGAACAAGAACAAGGAACCAACAACAGGGGACAACAGCAGGAGGACAATGACAGGTGGACAACTGGGGGCCGCAGCTGGAAGAAACAATAGGGAGACAATAGCAGGGAGGACATCTAGTGAGACACTGGATCTCACCCAAGTACACATTCTTCATCTGCGAGCTTTAACACTAAAGGGCCTGTCCTACAAGCATGCAACTCTATGCGATGAACGCGATCAAACTAGAAGCGGGGGCCGCGCGGAGGTCGGGTGATCCCCTGTACAGGGCTGTTCCCACCAGCATGCGACTGCATGCGGCAAGCGCAACCAAACCGGCAGTAGGGGCCGCACGGAGGTTGGGTGAGTGGCGCAACGCGGCGCAAAGTGAGGCGAACTTGGAGCGAAGTCTAAGGTAAGTTCACCGGGACAGAGAGGGGCACACAGAGAGGGGCACAGAGGCACACACACACAGAGGGCCACGGAGCCACACACATAGAGGGTCACGGAGGCACCTACAGATAGGTTCACGGAGGCACGATGTCGGGGTGGTGTGTAATGCGTCGAGGCGACTGTGAGCCGACAAGCCGTTGCCGCGCGGAATTTTTGGACATAGTCAGTTTTTCGGAGCCCCGCGCCATGTCGGGACGAACTCCGCACAATTCCGCACGGCTCTGGCGATCGAAGTGGGACCGGCCCCGCGACGCCGGACGGCTCAAGCGACCACATTAGGTCGCGCTAATCGCATAGAGTTGCATGCTTGTAGGACAGGCCCTTTACTCTGCTTCCGAAAGCAGATTTTATCCCGGCTGATACTGTAGGCAGCCACTCATTGCAATCCTTGCAAAGTGGTTGGTGCTTGGTAGAGACCTAATAGAGCTCTGCATTTATATAAAGAGAGGCATTGAGGTTTAAAAACTATTGGATTGTATGTTGTAAGAAAATAAAACGAGGTTAACCTTTATACAAGTTTATTACCGCAGGTCACTTGTGTTGATCCTGGCAATGTACGAACAGCAAATGTCACTCATCCCCTCAACGTGTGGCCACGTCATGGCTGATCTGTACTCATGGTATTTTCTGACTTTTTTTCATGTTTCTTAAAGCTGGTGCCTAACAAACCCTATCCATGGATATGAATGGTGTATATACTGTACATTGTCTGTCAAATAATGGATTAGTCATCAATCATTTTTTTATTGAGGTTACAGAAATTGCTGAAGATTATCTGCCATAACCAACAAAGTGAATGTGCTATTGAAAAAGAAAACTGACTAGGGGATTAGATTCTGTGCTTACATTTCTTATTTGTCAGTTTAAGCTGTAGAGTTTAACTTGTTGTGTCACTGCTAGATAAACCCAAAGATTCACAAGCATGTTGGAGAGCTTGAATTATGGGGCGAGACTGGATAGATTGTGACTTCACAAAGTCCCTAATCCACTGCCTATTTGGCCTTCAGCTGACATTTATCCATGGTGATTCCCAGCTCTGTCAGATCTCTTGCTGGGAGATGCACAAGTTGATTTAGTATCTTCGGTGCTTTAGAACCAAGCCTTAAAGATGTTCTTGATGCGTGAGAGATTTATCATGAACAGCTACAGTATTTGCACAGTTACGCCATGTCACAGCAGTAGGATAGTACCAGTGTATGGGCATGTCTGCTCGCCGGGGACTCGGTGGGCCGAAGGGCCTGTTTTTGCTCTGTTTCTCTAAAGTCTAAAGTCTAAAATCAATTAACTTGAGTATTAATCATTCATCCGTTTCTGGATAGAAACAAGCTCCGGCTCATATAATTTTCTCTCATTCTTCAGTATAAATTTAAAACAAATCACAGATGTGGATCTTTCGGCAGTATCTCCAAGTGCCCATTTTAACCATCAAGTTAATGACATTTCTGCGCTGTTACAAAATTTACAGTCTGTCCTGTTTGAACTTTTCTGAATGTATCTAGTGACTCGGCAAGAGATTTTGTGGTAGATTTATGGCTTTGGGTTATTTCTCAGATCCAGGTTTCTTGAAGACTCGGTGTTGTTTTAGCTGGTGGCATACTCTGAGGCAATCTACGCTGTGCTGTCTTACTTCCTAGCCATCATTGTTTACCTCCCTCCAGCACTGCAGAGCTAATATACCTTCCTCCCTTTGGGCTTTCAGCCATGTTGGACCAGTTTCTGCTTACATTCAACCAGCAATACTGCAGCTCACCCCCGCACCCTGGCCGGCCTGTCTCCAATTTCCATCGGTGTATGTTGAAACATGGGGCGCTGCGGTGGAGTTGCTGCGTTACAGTGCCAGAAACTCGGATTCGACCTAGACTACAGGTGCTGCCTGTACAGAGTTTGCACGTTCTCCCTGTGACCGCTTGAGTTTTCTCCAGATGCTCCAGTTTCCTCTCACATACCAAGAAAGTACAGTTTGTGGGTTAATTGGCTCCTGTTAAAAATATTGTACCTAGTGTGTAGGATAGAACTGGTGTCAGTGTGGACTCAATGGGTTGAAGGGGTTGTTTGCACACTGTATCTCCAAACTAAACTAAAGCAAACAAAGTTGGGAAGAGGGTGTTGGTCAGAGGGTGAGGCAATGCAGCTGACCATTCCTTTCCCCACTGGACACTCCCGACTCAAGGCACATTGGAGAGAGGGGGCAGGGTGTGAAATGTGACTGAACTCTCACCCTCAAACCAGGACGGTTTGGCTCAAGAAACTTCCATCTTGGCATCATGGAATGGAAGGATACGGCTCATGTGCAGGGGAATTAGGTCAGTTATCTTGGCTTGTTGTTCTGCACAGACATTGTGGACTGAGGGACTTCTTCCTGTATGTTTTATGTTCTATGGAATCGTGCACCCCATGTTGAAGAGTATTTGTGGCCAAGTTTTCTAGCCTTGTTTTATTTTACCTTTACTTTTCTAATTCATTTTGGCAGTTATTTTATTTTTATTAATAACAAATATACCTGGACTGCATTTAAATGTCTCCATCAAGAACATTTACAAATGGTTAAAAAAGGGGGTTTGATAGCATCAAGTTGTCAAAGAAAACATTTCATTCTTGGGACGGGGTCTCAAGAGCCGCAGCCTGAAAAGCGTTTCATCACTCGGGGCCCATTCACAGTGTTCCTACGCATGGAGTTAGTGCGGGTAGGTACCACAGCCAACGAGCCAGATCCAGCATCACCTGCTCCAATGGTCTCGGTTATAGAGTCATAGAGAGATTTATCTCCATGTATTGTTGCGCTAAGAGAGTTGTATCTATATGTATTTCCACGCTGTGTCTCCAAAGTCAAAAGTCACAAAGTCTAAAAGAGTCATAGAGGCTCTGCAGTAGTAATGACGTCGAATCCTATCAGCATTCACTGTCATTCATGCCGTTTCACAAGGGCATCCAGAAGCTCGTGTGAGGGACTCCACTGCTGTCCATAGGACACACCCACTGCAGGTGAGTCCCGGAAGTCACAGGAAAACAGTCAAACTAATATAAGGTAAACTACCCTGAACTTAATATGCTTTGTGGCATCAGGGGAAAAGTTAGGGTAGATGCACAGAGTCTTTTATCCATAGTTTGGCAATCAGGAAGCAGAGGACATAGGTTTAATTTGAGAGAGGAAAGATTTAATAGGAACTCTGGGGCAGCTTTTTCACACAGAGGATGGTGGATATATGGAACGGACTGCCAGATGAGGTAGTTGGGTAGGTACTATAAAAACATTTAACAGACATTTGGACAGGTACATGGATAGTAGAGGTTTAGAGGTATATCGGCCAAACACAGGCAGATGGGACAAGTGTTGATGCGGCATCTTGGTCGGCATGGGCAAGTTGGACCAAAGGCCCTGCTTCCATGCTGTTGACTCAATGACTCCATTACTTTATCTATGAGAGTTTTTGACCCCATTCTAGACTATTATCATTGTTGAGCAAACGTCCTGGGACTAAAATGTTAGCTATTTGTGAGAAGATGCGAATCCCTCAAATAAATATAATAAAACAAAATCAATTCAAATTATTTTAAAACTTAATTAGATCATTATGTTGCAGAATTGATTGAAAACTCTGCAAAATGTTTAAAATAATTCCCTTTATCATATACCTGTACAATGTGGATGCCTCAATTCTAATCATGTGTTGTCTTCCCACTGACTGGTTAGCACACAACAAAAGCTTTTCACTGTACCTCGGTACACATGTTAATAATAAACTAAACTCAACTAAGCAATGTGGTTGGTGTGTGGAACGTTGTGCCAGGGGTGGTGGCGGAGGCAGATTATGCTCAAATTATAATTGCAAAATAGTACTTTTACTCGGAAGTGTGTAGTCCATCAAAATTCTTTGAGGCAAATTAACCAAGTCACTGACACTGCACCTCAAGCCTCTCAGGACTCCTGGAGCCGATGTCCCGGAGAAAAACGGCAGGGTTTTGCCACTGGCCAAACATCTGGGGTGTTCCACATTACTTTTGTCAGAGAAATCAATAGACTGTCGCCTCTTCATGGTGAAACAGATGGCAAAAATCCCCAGGATCCCTGGGAAAATTAAAGAGGATACTGTTGTAAAAATAATGAAATTGGATTAAAGTGAGTCAGCAATAAAATGTCCCAGCCCAAGGTTGTGAAGAAAATGTTCAGCAAAGTGGAAAATTAATGCATTAGGTTTCATAAGTCATTGAGTGAAAGGTTGATCTGGAACTCAATAAAGATATATTGGCCTTCCAGATTGTTGGGTTCATGTATATTTTAGGGACTAATTGTAAAAAGATTAGGCTTGGGATAAAACCTTGTCACTAGTGAAAAAGATCGGTCACGTCACTCATGTATTCTCTTTAAATCCAATCTTATTGGTTTGCTTAGAATTAAGAACATGCATGTTTTGATTCAGATTGAATAGTATTGTGTTGGAAAAATCATTCAAAGTGAATGATTCTAAGGTTTCATGGAGTTCTATAGAACAGAAGTGGCCCTTCAGCCCAACATGTCTTTGCCCATCTATGCTAACCCTAATATGTCTGCATTAGGTCCATATTCCTTTTCTTCTTTCCTGTCCACCACCCTCTGTGTAAATACACTTCAGATTTCCTTTAAATGTATTCCCTCTAAACTTAAATCTGTGCCCTCAAGCCTTAGACTCTACCACCCTGGGAAAAGAACTGACTATCCTATCTATTCCCTTCATAATTGTAACTCTCTAAGGTCACCTCTCAGCCTCCAACATTCCAGTGAGAATAAACTTATTACCTATAATGAACTTAGAAGTCTATATAAACTCGACTTAAAACAATAGCCCTCCATTCCAGGCATCATTCCAACTCTTCTGCACTCCCTCAATTTCTACTTTTCTTTTTGCTGTAGTTCAGTATACAGGACAATAAACTAAACTAAACACAATAATCTAAGTACAGCCTTATTATTTGTACAACTGCAACAAGACATCCCGACTCTTATACTGAATACATGGTCCATGAAGGCAAACATACCAAATGCCTTCTTCCTTAACCTATCCAATATGTGTACCATTTTCACTGAGCTAAAAACTTGCCTCACAAAGGGCCTGTCACACTGTCACGAGGTAATTCACAAATTCTTCCGGGTTTTCCCCTTGATTCAAACTCGCAGGATGTTCGTAACGAGTACGTAGGAGTTCGTAGATACATCGTAGCGGCCGTAGGTACTCGCGGCATCAGGTAAGTCGGGACATTTTTTCCAGCCCGATAAAAAAATGCCCGCAAGCAAAAAAATGGTCGGGATGAAAGAAATTGCAGCTTTTAACTCGTAAGGAGGGCATCAAAATAGTCGTGGGAATTCGTAGACATACTTGTAGGAGTCCGTAGGAGTTTGTGAACATATTCGCGGAAGGTCGTAGGAGTTCGTAGATTACCACGATCTTGATTTTCTTTTTAGGTCCTTTAAACTCGGCTGAGGTTTTGAATTAAGTCGTGAAAGTGGGAGAGGCCCTTAAGGACCCTCTGTACATCAACACCCCATATTCATTGTCATTTACTATATATGTCTTTTTATCAATTGCAATCCCAAATGCATCACCTCACACTTGAGTTTACATGGTTGGGTATTTGAATTTCTCTTAACTCCTGCATTTCATTGTTCCATTTCAGGACATATGACATTAAAACACCTTTGACGTGATTCTTAAATGCAGGAAGATCTTCATGGCATGAACTCCACAGCTGCCTCCATTAATCTTTGGGTTTATTAATAACAGGCTGCATTGAGGTGACAGATTCTGTTGTGCACTGAGGCCCCTGCACTTATCCGAGTGGACAATTTTATAATAACCCATTCCTCCTCATTCAATTAACCTGTGAACGGGCCACACATGCAGCATTTCAACAGAGCAACAATAATGACCTGCATACATCACACCCTTCACAGGATCAACTTAAAGGTGAAAAATGGCAATTGCTTTTTGCAGTGGCCTATTTATGAAGTTTGAAAGGAAAATGCTTTTTGAAAAGTATTTAATATTTCCAACTTTTTATTCAGTAAAACACAATGCATACTCGTGTATTGTATTTAACTTAGTAATGGATCTTAAAGGACATTTCACACCGAATCATACAAAATTTTACACCTGAGGACTCTTAGGACAGGTGCCAAAAAGCTCTATAAAGGGGAAACTTGTAAGGAGTGCCTCAAAGGAAGAGAATGTGGCGGAATAGGGAGACATTTCAGGAAGTCATTCAAGAGTTTTTGCACCTGAAGGATTATGGGTGCAATTAATAGTGCTGCTGCCTCATAGCTCCGGAGATCTGGGTTCAATCTAGGCCTGTCTGTGACGAGATTGCAAGTTCTCCCTGTAACAGAAGGGCTCCCTCCCACAACCTGAAGTTGTGTGGGTTGGTTGTTTAATTGGCTGCTGTAAATTGTTCCACGCGCGCAGGAGTTGATGGGAAGGTGGAGAAAACCTGACAGGGACTACTAGTGAGGGAATGGGAATAGTTTGTGGACCAACATAAATACAATGGACCATGTGGCATTGTTCTTATGTTTGGTGGAAATATGGAAATGGGGCATGGCCACCAGAAGTAGGTGATCAAAGGGCCAGAATGAAGCTGCAGAAATGTCGTGATTGGCCGTGGGAATCTGAGATGCGCACGCAACAAGAATGAGATTTTTAAAATTTATTTAATAAGGATTGAAGGCAGTGGTAAGCATGTGATTTAGTATTTAGATCTTGGACCTTTTCCATTACTCCACAGCTCAGATGTTACTGGGTCGGAGCTGAATGAAGAAAGAGAATTGGATGTATCAGCATCAGCAGAAGGTGAGGAGCCAGGCTGCTTTCACTGAACAAGAGAAGGAATATTTTCACATTTATTCCTGAGCTAGTTGGCAAATTGACGTGTACGTGATTGGGTTTCAGTTGGATACACACACCTCTCTGGAGGGACGTCTGTGCTGATGGTGCAAGTTTTACCTTCCAAGAGAATAAGGAATTATATCCTCCAGAGAAAATGAAAACTTAAATACATCCCTGACTGCACATCCCAGCTACTTGGATCAGCTGTTGTTGAAAGAGTCAATTATTTTTCTATGATATTATCTTCAAGTGCACAACAACTTCAGCATTGCGTTCTGTAATGCTTAATTTCAAAATAACCATCCTTGACCACGGTTTTAAATGTGTTTTGAAGGAATTCTGCATGTGCTTCCCAGAGCACAGTTGGCCAGTCACATGTTTCTTCGCCCGGTCTACTATGCAGCTGGTTTTGGTGATATTTCACCCCATGATTACACTCCAGCACAAGGAGTGGAGAAGTTCCACCTTTGGCACAGAAGGAGACCACATTTCCATGTGACACAGACAGCGGACATTTCAGCCCATCGGGTCTGTGGCAGCTCACAGAGCCATTCTATTCCTTCACGAATCTCCCCCATAATCTATTCTCTCCTAGATTCTATCAATCACGTTCACGCACTGGGAGCAATTTACAATTAACTACTAACCCACATGTTTTTGGGATGTGGGAGGAAACCAGGAATCCAGGGAACCTAGGAGGAACCCACCTGGTGACAGGGAGGTTGTGCAAACTCCACAGAGGCAGCACACAACACCAGGGCTATAGGCGGGTCGTTGGCACTGTGAGTCAGTTGCTCTACGCGCTGTGCCACTGTGTAGCTCCATCAGCACCTGTCACTTGAATCTGGAATCTTCCCTCATTTGGATTATCACAATAGGGTGAATAACCGATTACCACATAAATCCACTTTCACTCAAAACGCCAGAAGCTGAGATGATTCTTTAGTCAAAAAATGTATACATTACATTACATTACGGCGGTACGGTGGCGCAGTGGTAGAGTTGCTGCTTTACAGTGCCAGAGACTCGGGTTTGATACTGAGTTTGTGTGTTCTCCCTGTGACCTGCTTGGGTTTTCTCCGAGATCATCGCTTTCTGCCCACACTCCAAAGACATACAGGTGTGTTGGTTAATTGGTTTGGTATTAGTGTAAATTGTCCCTATGTAGATAGTATTAATGCGCGGGTATTGCTGGTTAGTACAGACTTGGCGGGCCGAAGGGCCAACTTCCATGCTGTATCTCTAAACTAAACTAAAATGATACCAATAGTCTTAGCTGTTTCTGTTGCTGAGCTGTCTACTGGAGCCCGAGGGACTGATGGGATGGACACAGAGAGGCTCGCTGGAGAGTTTGCAACCAAGACTTAGTATTGAGATGAGAAGAAGTTCCCTTGGACCTCTCTATCTCAGAGTGCTTTGAGGTTGTTATCAGGCACCTTCACGGCTGAGTTTGGGAGATCATTGAAAGCTCAGGGTGCTCTAGGGAGTTCCAGTCACCACCTATCCTCTGAGATCATCCAGAGACAATCAGGTGGACGAAAAACAAATCAATGTTCACAGCAGCACACAGAGTCTTGTAACGAGTTTATTAAAGCTGAGTATCTCAAATTATATCATACGAGCACAAGCTCTACATACTGTATGAGATGTTACCAGAGATTCAATGTGAAACACGATCTCCTGTCTACTCTGCTTAATGAAACATGAGCAGCTTTCAGTCTTACCTGTAACTGATGGCTTTGGCCCACGTACACATTCCCTCTGATTTGGTGCAGCTGATCTATCCTGTTTACAACTACATTGCAAGCTCTTCTTTGACTTTAAATATCTGGATTATTTTGGACACAACTCACTCCGACCATCACGCAGAATGTGACAAAGTTCTGTTCCAAAATGTTCTGTGAGTTGGTCTTGAGTCCTCTCTGGGCCCTCCTTACCTGATCGCCCAAAACTACAGCAGCGAATAATTGCCACAGCATTTTGATTGTTTTATCCTTGTACTGCTTCTTGCTCTAAGATCATGAACAGTCCAGTGTTTGTGGCCCAACTCTTCATACCTTCAGGACAATTCAATGAAGTCAAGAGAGTTTAATTGTCATCAGGACCAGATTATTCCTTGCTGCAGTTTGACCATTGCTGTCCAGACTTTCCTGACTCTGTCTCCTTGTTGTAGATGATTCGGCCAACAACAGCAGTATCATTAGTTTATGGGTGCAGATGTTTCATCAAGTATAGGACATCTTTGTGCACAGCAGTTTGTTGTGTTGTACATCATGGTTTTGGTGACACCGTGTATCTCATTTGTCGTGATGCAAGGCATCACCCACACCATTGGTTCTTCACATCAGGCAGGAGGCATTCATTGTCATCAATCTTACACCTACACGTTAGAGGGTGGTTAGATACATTCAAAGGTTTCAAAGGTGTTTTATTTTCACATGTATCAATTAAGGTACAGTGATATGCAAATTAACTTACAGCCATATGAAAATAAAAGCAACAAGACATCCAAATACATAAATGTAACATAAACATCCACCACAGCGTATTCCCCACATTCCTCACTTTGATGGAAGGCAAAAAAGTCCCTTCTTCTTCCTTTTTATTTCCCCCGTAGTCGGGGCAGTCGAACCATCCGTCGGGGCGATCAAAGCTCCCCGAAGAAAGGTTTCAACCCGAAACGTCGCCTATTTCCTTCGCTCCATAGATGCTGCCTCACCCGCTGAGTTCCTCCAGCATTTTTGTCTACCTTCGATTTTCCAGCATCTGCAGTTCCTTCTTTAATGATAGATCAGCCATGATTGAATGGCGGAGTAGACTTAAGGGGCCGAATGTCCTAATTCTACTCCTATCACTTATGATCTTATGATCCCTGCCCCTCCCTGATAATCATAGAATCATAGAAAATTTGTGCAGGAGTAGGCCATTCGACCCTTTGAGCCTGCCATTCAATATGATCATGGCTGATCATCCAAATCAGTATCCTGTACCTGCCTTCTCTCCATACCCCCTGATCCCTTTAGCCACAAGGGCCACATCTAGCTCCCTCTTAAATATAGCCAATGAACTGGCCTCAACTACCATCTGTGGCAGAGAATTCCACAGACTCACCACTCTCTGTGTGAAAAATGATCTTCTCATCTCAGTCCTAAAAGACTTCCCCCTTATCCATAAATTGTGACCCCTTGTTCTGGAGTTCCCCAACATCGGGAACAATCTTCCTGCATCTAGCCTGTCCAACCCCTTAAGAATTTTGTAAGTCTCTATAAGATCCCCCCTCAATCTCCTAAATTCCAGCGAGTACAAGCCGAGTCTATCCAGTCTTTCTTCATATGGGAATCAGTCTGGTTCCTGGGATAATGGGCTCCATTATCTCCATGTAACTAATGCGGAGTCTGTAGAGATGGTACAGTCCCTAGCTAAGGAGATTCCATGGATGTGCTGTCAGCACAGAAGGCCAGATAGTGGAATCCATCTGCATTTTTCCCTGTCCTGTACCAGCAAGTCTGTTGCCAAGCTTGAAACTTGATTACAAAAAGTTTAGCATCTCAATAAAATTCCTCCAGCCAAGAATGACTATCCAGATACAGCAGAGAGATACTGCTGACACAAAGGCTGCTGGAAACTGGAGCAAATTCAAATTGCTGGAGGAACTCAGTGGGTCTGACAGTATCTGTCGATGCAGAGGGTGGATGATGTTTTGTGTCAGGACCCTGTCTCACCACTAGGACAGGCGTCTGCTGCAAATTCCTGTGTGTGAATTAATGCCTCATGCTAATAATATTGTATTGCACGATATAGTCCACATTCCATCTTCACAATATATATAATGTTTGTACCCAGGAGACATCCTTTTTTTTGATAACTTGCAACTTTTAATGACCTGGCACGATTCCTTTCAGGGCTTCCTTTCAGTTTGCAGCCTATTTGTAAAGTTCAACATTAACAATGGATTAGCTGCACCATATTGGGATAGGAATTGTTTGATCTGTATCGGCTCACCATGCATGATTTGCTGATCCACCAGCTTACAGTAGCACAAAATATTTATATGGGTCGAAAACAAGTCCTTGAGAAACAGGGTCACCCCTCGTGGGCTGGGGAGGCCATGTTGCGTCCAGTCTCTGTGCTGTCAGCTGTTGTGCCCCCACTGGCCTCATCTCTGTCTCCTCATTGTTCAGCTGCTCACGCAGAATCCACATCAGGGTCGGGCTGGAGGAGCTGATATTCCAACAGGACCGTTCCCTGGGGATGAACACCTCCCAATGGTCCAACTCCCCACCTGATAACAACAAGCCGGGTGCCACAGTGGTGCAGCAGTAGAGTTGCTGCCTTCCAGCACCAGAGATCTGGGTTTGACCTTGACAACGGATGCTGTCAGTACGTAGTTTGTACGTTGTCCCTGGGACCGTGTGGGCTTTCTCCTGGTGTTCTGGCTTCCTCCCACATTCCAAAGACCCCAAGGTTTGTAGGTTAATTGACCTCTGTAAATTGTCCTCAGTGTATAGGATAGAACTAGTGTACGGGTGATCGCTGGTCAGCATGGACTCTGTGGGCTGAAGGGCCTGATTCAACGCTGTATCTCTAAACTAAACAGATACCTTAATGTGAAGTGCTAAAGAACCCTCCCCATCTGCTTTTGTCTTCAAATACAACCTGATTTCCACATTTGAGTAAGAATAACTACAATTCTGAACTTGAATCAAATGTTTTTGGCTGCGTCAATTTGTATTGTTGTTGCACCTTTTGATGGTGTCTTTTATTTTCAGACTATTTGTTAGGAATGTGTTCTTTGTACACGTGCACACACATGCACACGCACACACACACGTACCCTGTGCGTGCCGCAGTCTGTTATGAAAGACAATGGATTTCTGGCAGAACTTTGTGTCTATCTCTACAGTGCTGGACAGAAACAGTTGCCAGCCCAACATTGCAGTGAGAGTTCGGGAGTTCCAAGTGCTGCCAGGAATGTATTGCCTTTTATAGCAGAATGAAGCAAGCTGCTGACTGGAGTAACTCGAGTGCTGCAGTAAAGGGCCTGTCCTGCCAGCGTCCGACTCCATGCGATGAGCGCGATCAAACTAGAAGCGGGGGCCGCGCGGAGGTCAGGTGATCCCTGTACAGGGCCATTCCCACCAGCATGCGCCTGCATGCTGCAAGCGCGACCAAACCGGCAGCGAGGGCCGCGCGGAGGTCGGGTGAGTGGCGCAACGCGGCGCAAAGTGAGGCGAACCAGGAGCAAAGTATTCAGGTAAGTTCGCCAGGACAGAGAGGGGCACACAGAGAGGGGCACAGAGGCACACACACAGAGGGCCACGAAAACACACACATAGAGGGTCACGGAAGCACCTACAGAGAGGGTCATGGAGGCACGACATCGAGACGGTGTGTAATGCGTTGAGGCGACTGCGAGCCGACAAGCCGTTGCCGCGCGGAATTTTCGAACATAGTCAGTTTTTCGGAGCCCCGTGCGATGTCGGGACGAACTCCACGCAATTCCGCACGGCTCCGGCGATCGAAGTGGGACCGGCCCCGCGATGCCGGACGGCTCAAGCGACCACGTTAGGTCGTGCTCATCACATGGAGTTGCATGCTTGTAGGACAGGCCCTTTACTCAGTGGGTCAGGCAACATCTCTGGAGAGAAAGTACTGAGTCTGAAGAAGAGTTCCGACCCGAAACGTCACCCATCCTTTTTCTCCAGAGCGGCTGCCTGACTCCAGCACTCTGCGTCTATCTCCAGGATAAACTAGCATCTGCAGTTCCTTTCTACACAACGTTGCAGAGAGTCAGACAGAGGTACGACAAACCTTTATGGTTTAACACTAGACACATGGATTTTATGCCAAAAGTCTATTTAAGGTGGCAGATTAAATTAGAAATTAAAAATAGTTAATGGACAGAACTTCATTATTATCATTCATCATAACGGTGTTTTGAATTGTTACTGGTTTAAATGAATCAATTTCCCTTTTTAAAAACAGTGTCCAGGTTTTATAAAGCAATGCAGTTGGTACACCCAGTTCAATAGGTTCAGACAATGAGAGTGAAGTGGAGGATAAAATCAATGTCGCTTTGTTCCGGGAGTTGATTAATTGGGAATGCTCCACAGTCACCTCTCAGCTAATGTTGGTAAAACCACCCTCGTCAACAGGGTAGCAACATTGCAGTGCAGCACCACTGCAGCTAATTGCAGTCATGATCATGAATGGGCACGAGGTTCAAGTGCAACCCAAGTGCTATCAAACTGTGGCGGGTGCGGTACAGTGTATTCTCTCCATCACCAGACAGGCAGTGGCCCACATGGTTGGCACCCCATCAACAACCATCCCCTCACTCCACCACCGACACACAATGGCAGCAGCCTGTACCAACCAAAGCTCTGCTGCAACTCACCGAACTACTCAGGCAGCACTATCCGACCTGACAGCCTCCAGCAGCTCGAAGGACAAGGGCAGCAAAAGAAAGACGCAAGGATCTGCAGATCAGCCTTCAAGCAGATCAGCCTTCCAGCACCTGCAGTGGGAATGAACAGACAATGTTTTGGGCGACGGCTCTTGTTCAGACAGAAGGTGTAGAGGGAGCGAAGTTGGAAAATAGAGATGGGGTGGGGCAAAGCCTGGCGAGTGATAGGTGGATACAGATGAGGAGGAATTGAGTGGCAGAAGGGTGGAGATAATGATAAAGGCTGGAGGTGAAAAGAGGAGCAAAAACATAGCAACACCAGCAGCTGGACGTTAACTCCCAGCCACACACCTTCCTGAATTGAAAATACATTGTTGTTCCTTCATCTAAGAGCATTGTGGGTATCCCCACACCTCAAGAAGGCAGCTCACCTCCATCTTCTCAAGGGCAACTAGGGACGGGCAATAAAATGCTGGCTCAGCCTGTGCAGTTCACATCCCTTCAATGAATATTTAAACATTTTCAATTTAATATCTCCCCTGAGTTTTTAAATGTGATAGATTCTTGTTCTTTTCTTCTGTGGGTGCTAATAGACGATTGATGATCGCTTTGTTGGCAATGTAATGAAGAGGATGAGGAAGCCACTGCTTCTGTAAGTAATGTAACATCACCCAAAATGAGGGAGATCAGTCAACGTACAGCAGGGCACCAACATGATGATGATGAGTGCACTGAATGAGCAGGACGGGGCAAAGCAATATGACTTCCGAATAAATATCCTTGCTCATAATGTCATAACGTCCAAAGCAATTGTCATTCAGAAAATATCTTATGAAAACTGAGCAGATTAATCCCCACTGAATTATGTAATAAAAACATTATTATAAAAGAATGAACAGTGCCTGTTATATTGACAACATGTTCTGAAAGTGCTTCCCAGTCAGTTTATAATTTTATTTTATTGCAAAGGCATTTCAGCTTTGTAAGTTACTGCAGTGGAGACAACACAGCAATCTTGGCACTAACGGCAATGAAATGTGTGACCAGCAAATCTTCGTTGCTGGTGTTAGATCAAGGGTGACAGCGAGCATGTGGACAAGGGCAGGGGGATTTTTGAGCAGGAACATGGCATCTTGGTTTCCAATCCCACCTGAATGACAACACCTTTGCTCTCCAGTACTGTGTTGGATTGGAGCCCTGTCCACTTGTGTGATGAATCAATGTTGGAAGAGCAAATACAAACCAATCCTGTTATTCATCAATTATTTTTCCTGTTTTACAAAATGTACATCCCACTCCACCCTCGTTCCAATTAATAACCCGTGGCTCTTGCCATTAGTAATTAACTGAATCTACTGAATCAGTCTGCTAATCAGCTCTTTCTAAAAATCCAACCAAGTAACTACACTTGTTTAGATATTATCAGTCACTGGGAAACATTCTGACCATTTACCTCATTTGAGAAGCCAGTCTGGATCTTTTTAGAACAACTTTTTTTCCTCCTTGGTCTTTTATACACCTTCTTTAGTCCTCAATATTGGTCTGATTCAGATTCTTTCCTCCCTCATTGCATCTCAATGGAAAAGTGTTCATTCTCCCTCTTATCCCAGTGGGTTCGGTGAAGCAAGGTGAAGGGTGGCACTGTGGCGCCTAGACCCGGGTTCGATTCATGACTACCGGTGCTGTCTGTACGGAGTTTGTACGCTCTCCACGTGACTTAATGTGGGTTTTATACGGGAGTTCCGGATTCCTCCCCCACTCCAAAGATGTAGAGATTTGTAGGTTAATTGGCTTGGGGTCAAATTGTAAATTGTCCCTTGTGTGTGCAGGATAGTGTGCGGGGATTGCTGGTCGGCACGGACTTGGTGGGCCGAAGGGCCTGTTTCCGCACTGTGTCTCTAAACCACACTAAAGATCCTTGTCTACAAATGCCAGGTGACAGTTTGGTTGAAGGAATGGGCAATGAACCCTGGGGAGGGCACTTCCAACTTGTGGGAAGCCCTAGCGCTTTCTGCAGGGCCTTGGCCACTTCTGTAATTCCTTGTCATCCACTTCCACCTCCTACTGGGCTGCTGTTGCTGCTGTTGCTGCTGCTGCTGCTGCTGACGGTCGTGAGCTGTGATGTGCTCATCAAGGCCATGGCAGCAGTCTGCTCCAGGACACGTTTCAATGCAAGATATTCCAGGAGACGGCATTTGGGACCAAATCCCAAAGGGGTGGAGGATGGAGATAGCAATTTTCAACCCTAGGCCACAGAGGAATATTTGCAAAATATGGACAGGAGCAGGGGCCAATTAAAACCGAATTAAACCCTTTAGCCCTTGACCATTCAGTAAGATTATATAGCCTGCGATCTAATTTCTTATACTTTTGCATTTTTGTCTTTGGCCATGTAGGTTTTTTGGTAAATATCTGTCCACTTCAGAGCTAAAACCAACAATCGATCCACTTGACCCACTGGGTAATGTGCTGGGATGTTGGATCCACGAGTGCCTATTTATATACACACATTCGACATCAAGGATGCTTCTTCGCCCAAGGTAGACAACACTGGTGATTATTTCTGTTGAAATTGCACCATCAGAATGTGATGCTGGCACCTCCACACTCGATGCCTAATGCAGATTTAGCACAATTGATGGGCCATACAGCTAATGACATTACCGGACACGACTATACACCTCCATCTTTGCCAACATGTCATGACTATCCATGGGGTCCGCAGCAGAGTTGACACTCTAGGTTGATGATCTCTCCTCTGCACTGGAGATACACGAGTACAGATACACTTCTGGTTCACACTGGCTAAACTCCATTCACTCTTAAACAGGGTTGCCTCTTACCTCCTGGACCAGCAGCCTGATTGGTGCTACAAATCCAGAGAAGAGAGTTCCCACTATGGTAGTGGGAAGAAGGGTTTTGAAGAAGAGTTTCGGCCCGAAACGTTGCCTATTTCCTTCGCTCCATAGATGCTGCTGCACCCGCTGAGTTTCTCCAGCTCTTTTGTCTACCTCCCACTATGGTAGTTTGGGAATTCAAATTCAAGTTGTTAAATTAATCTAGGATTTAGAAAAAAAGTAGTCTCTGTAATGGTAACTATGAAAACAACAAATTGTTGCAAAATAAAGCCAAATAGTTTAATTGTGCCTGTCAGTGAATCAAGTCTGTTGTCCATCTCTGATCCAACCTAGTCCCACTCCAGGCTTACTAATGTGGTGATTATTAACTGGATTCCCAAGTCACCTGTAATTAGGAACAGGCAATAAATCATGGCATTGCCGGTATCATCCAGAACATTTAAACAGATAAATGCTAGTGGGTCCATTTAAAACCATCAACATTTACCACCAAGGTCCAGATATTTGTATCTCTATATTTAACAACACAGATTCTGCAAATTATTGGAAACGTGTCAAATTCACAAGCTGTATAATGCTGCGAAGGAGGTCATTAGTCTTGGGAGGCAGCTGAGGAATCATGTTAGTCACTAGACTGGAACAAGGCCAAGGACACGTCGCACCTTGGTGCATGGGGAGGAAGCAACAGATGGTGATCTGATGAAAGCACTGGGGTTGAAGTGAGAGCGGGGGAGTTCAATGCAATGGAAGTCCATACTGCAGTGCAGCAGAATAAAGAGAAGACAGGGCTCTAGAACTGACAGAGAGCGAGTCCAGGGGAAATTAGATCAATGCGCACCGAGCTTTGCTTGGACCAGACTGAACAACACATTGAGGGCTGTCACCAAGATTCAAGCTTTAAACTCAAGTTAGAGAGACGCCACAAGGCTAATATCAGAGCACTGTTAGAAAAGGCCAGACACCTGGGGACATTGTGAGAGATGTTTTTCTGGATGTATACAACATAATAAATAGTCTGGAAATGATACAGTCAGAATTATTCTTCCCTCGAGCCATATTCCAGCACTGGAGGCAAAAGCTCTGTAATCATTAAGCATGTGTTTCCCCACAGTGGGATAATGTAGATGGGATTAAGCAGAGATTAATGTTAAGATGGAACTCATCGACAGGTGAACCAATGGTTTTTAGACTGAAGAGAAATATATAATCATATTGGGGACAGGCATCGAATGCTATGGAGTAGCGATGAAGAGGTGGGGCCTCGTGGACAGCGCCTCCTGCGGGTGTGGGGACCCGACACAGACAGTGGAGCACATCGTCACCAGTTGCCCCAAACACCGGCCACCGAATGGTGAACGAGGCCTGATTGACCTGGACGATGACACGTTGGCCTGGCTTGCCCCAACGGAGCTGCAGGTCTAAAAGACACACAACAGAAGGGTGGAGAAAACTGGAAAAGAGGTGAGGATGGGCAAAGTCTGGCAAGTAATCGGAGGATATAGGTGAGGGAGGATTTTTTTTTATTGGCAGATGGATGAAGAATCAAATAAGGATAGAAGAGGCACAAAAAGTGGTCAGGGGAATGAATATAGGTGGAAGGGGACTGGGGGAAAGGGACAAGGGAGAAATGAGTGTACATCCAGGTGGGGCACAGAGAAGAGAGAGGGGGTTGGGGATGAAAGGGGAGGAGAATGGTGATGGGGGAATTGCTTGTAGGTTAGTTACCTACAATTGGAGAATTCAATGTTCATAGCTTTGGGTCGTGAGCTACCCGAGTAGAATATGATATGGTATAAACCAGCATCTGCAATTCCTTCCTGCACATGATCTGCTGTTCCTCCAGTTTGCATGTCCCCCCTTCTGTCATAGACTCATGTGGCCTCATTCTGGCAGTGGAGGAGGCCCAGGACAGAGAGCGGTGGACTCAGCCCAGTCCATCACAGGTAGAGCCCTCCCCACCATCGGAAGCATCTACATGGGGCACTGCCTCAAGAAAGTGACATCGATCATCAACAAGCTCCACCATCCGGGTCATGCCCCATCTCGCCGCTATCACTAGGCAGGAGGTACAGAGGCCTGAAGTGGCACACCACCAGATTCATGGACAGTTACTCCTCTACAACCATTGGGTTCTGGAACCAACTTGTACTAATATCTTTATTTTGCACAGTTGTTTTATTTTATTGTCTTCCAGAATTGATGAATAATTTATGCGAGGTTTATAATTTGTGTAGACACAAAGTGCTGGAGCAAAGGGCCTGTCCTACCAGCATCCGACTCCATGAGATGAGCGCGATCAAACTAGAAGCGGGGGCCGCGTGGAGGTCGAGTGATCCCCTGTACAGGGCCGTTCCCACCAGCATGCGCCTGCATGCGGCAAGCGCGACCAAACCGGCAGCAGGGGCCGCGCGGAGGTCGGGTGAGTGGCACAACGCGGCGCAAAGTGAGGCGAACTTGGAGCGAAGTCTTAAGGTAAGTTCGCCAGGACAGAGAGGGCCACAGAGGCACACACACAGAGGGCCACGGAGCCACACACATAGAGGGTCACGGAGGCACCTACAGATGTCGAGTCGGTGTTTAATGCGTCAAGGCGACTGCGAGCCGACAAACCGTTGCCGCGAGGAATTTTTGAACATAGTCAGTTTTTAGGAGCCCCGCGCGATGTTGGGACGAACTCCGCACAATTCCGCACGGCTCCGGCGATCGAAGTGGGACCGGCCCCGCGACCACGTTAGGTCGCGCACATCGCATGGAGTTGCATGCTGGTAGGGTAGGCCCTTAACTCAGCGGGTCAGGCTTATAATTTGTGCGTTTGTCTATGCACCTGTGTTGCAGCTGCAAGCAGGACTTTCATTGTCCCTCCACCTCACCACACTCATGCATCAACAGCAAACGCAGCTTCACTCGACTCGACTCGACACAACACTTCCTCCTACATGAACTTTGACCACATTTGTTTTCTCTTCAGGAGAATGACACAAGTCTTGTTAAGAAGAACGGCTGCTCTTTCAAATCCTCCCTAGTGGCTGTTTAAAATCCTGCCCTTTGGATCTGATGTGTCCTTGCCCTTGCCCTTGAGGCAGCCCAGAGGCAGACTCCCTGTGGGCACTGTGGCTCTGTTGCTACCCATCCTTAACTTCCACTTTACTAGAGGATGTCTCTTTCATGATTAATGCGGCAGTGTCCGTTTCATTAATCAAGCGTTGCAAATCAATACTGAAATTTAGCTTTCCAGATAGACGCTCTGTATTCTGTGCCCAAATGGAGAATGGATTTTTATTTGTCTGTTGGAGGGGGCCCAGGACAGCTACCAACTTCCAGTCCCTCATTGTTCCAACATTGGAATTAAGTTTAGAGAAGGGTCTGAACTAGTAATGTGTTTGGATGGAAGGACATCTTATTCCAGTCTCTGAGAAAACCCACTCTGATACAACACCGAGTCGCCATACAAATGGGAAGTGATTTGTGACAAATTTCCCCCCATCGGCGAATGTGGGGGCAAGATGGTGTAGCGGTAGAGTTGCTGCCTCACAGCACCAAAGACCCGGGTTCGATCTTGACTACGGGAGCTTGTACGTTCTCCCCATGACCTGCGTGGGTTTTCTCCGGGATCTCCAGTTTCCTCCCACACTCCCAAGACGTGCAGGTTTGTCGGTTAATTGGCTTGGCATAATCGTAAATTGTCCCTAGTGTGTGTAGGATAGTGTAAGTGTGCTGTAACTCTAACCTAATCTAAACCCAATCACTGTTTTTTTTTCAATTTAGATGCAGCTCACTTTGCACCCTCATTTAAAACCAATTTGTCTACAATGGAATACAAGTACATTCATCATCTTTTAACAAGATAACAATGTTGTTTCTTCTCTGTAGCTTTGTCAAGCTCTTTATCCCTGCCTCATGGAACAAAAGGCAAGCCATGTAATCTCATCCATATGGGGCAGGTCCTGAAACCCAATGCTCCCAAGGCATTCACAGACAGATTCAACATAATCTGGATTCAAGCAGAACAATAATTTGAAATGCATTCTCTTTCTGACCAACAGTTTGATAAAATAAAAGTGAAATTATTGATGCATTGACACGTCAGGAAAGATCAAAGGGAAAGACGCAAAGGCAAATAAATTGTACTGGAGCTGGCCTTTCTGGAACAGTTACGGCCACTGGAGGCAAATAGCATCGATCAAGGGTTGTTCTGGTAGATTAAGTGGCCACAGTAAATTGCCATTACCCTGATGGGAGATGGATGGAATTGAAGGGAAGGGTGGGGGGAGTTGATGGTTTTGTCGGCTTTTGTGGATAAGCTTTTCCCATTTAGGGTAGGAAAGATTCAAACAAGAGGGCATGACATGAGAATTAAGGGACAGAAGTTTAGGGGTAACATGAGGGGCAACTTCTTTACTCAGAGAGTGGTGGCCGTGTGGAATGATCTTCCTGCAGAAGTGGTGGAGGCAGGATCGATTTTAACATTTAAAAGTAAAGTGGATAGGTATATGGACGGGAAGGGAATGGAGGGGTATGGTCTGAGTGCAGGTAGATGGGACTAGGGGAAAATAAATGGTTGGCACGGACTGGAAGGGCCGAGATGGCCTGTTTCCGTGCTGTAATTGTTATATGGTTATATGGTTAACGAAATGTGGGAGAATGGGATTCCTGATATTGGTCTAAACATTGATATGGACTTGATCCATCAGAATTCTATGCCTCCTATGTGGTAAAGTGTATTATGAATTCATCTTGGTGGAACCAGTCTGTTGCTGAAGGTACTCCTCTGGTTGACCAGTGTGTCTTGGAGCTGTGTGTCCAAGATGCTCTGCAGTTTGAGGAGCATCCTCCCCTCCAAGAGCATCCTCTCACCAATACAGCTCACCCCCTGCATGACACACTTATGTGATCATGGTCACACAGATATGGTCTGCTCTGCATCCTGGCATGCTGCTGGGGTGGAATTCTTTCACTGTTATTCTGTTCGAATAAAAAAACGGCATTTCTTGTGAAAGGACTGTCCGACAAACAGCTGTCATTAATATGTGATGCTGCCTCCCGGGAGTCCAGCCTGTCTTCCACAGACAAAGCCTGCAGGAGGAACGGGATTGTCCTCAAACTCTGCTCACAGATTATCTGATGGACCAGTGGGTTTGTTCTGTTGCTGACATTTATCAAGGTTAGGAAATTCTACTTAAATTTACCTCAGTCAGGGCTTCAGCTGAATTTTTGGCAGAGCTGACATTTGCAGCAGCTATTTTCATTGAGAATTTGTGTAAATCTTTCTGGATGATTTTATTTCTGCATTTCCCTTTGAGAGTTGTTTGGCTGTCTTCTCAAAAATAACTCGATGGGCAGTCAATGAGACTACAAAACAGCTGACAAATCGACTCTTTCAGAAAGGCTTCAGGACACTGTGTTTGTAACTGTTGAATTTTATACAAACCATATTAATACCACTGTTAAAATAAAGGCATTATATGTTTGATTCAAGCTCGTTAAACGATTCCCCTCTGGCATTAAAAACTGTAACACATTAACAATGATGCTGAACATCTTACCTTAACTGTGTATTTATATCTCCAAGGTTACACCTTGTGGTTGAATCTTCCTCAGTTGTCCAGCCATTGTGGTGAAGGGGCCTGTGGATGGTGTGAGAGAGGGAATGGATCTAAACACCTAAATTTACCCACAGATCTGCCCAATTTTAAAGTGTAATTTGACTGGCAGTGATGAAGTCTGAGTCTTGGTTTCCATTATTGTGGATCACAGACTGGCTGAGAATCACCCCAATTTTCAATCATGTTCCTTCCGTTTAGGTTACATATACAGCGTGGAAGCGGGCCCTGCTACTCACCGAGTCCACACCATTTATAACGGAATCCGCACCGAACCAAATCCGCACCAACCAGCAATCGTCCGCACACTAGTTCTATCCTACACTCTGGGGACAATATACAGAAGAAAATTAACCTACAAACCTTCACATCTTTCGAATGTGGGAGGAAACCGGAGCACCCGGAGAAAACCCACAGTCACAGGGAGACAGACAGCAGCCATAACCAGGATCGAAACCAGATATCTGGTGCTGTAAGGCAGCAACTCTACCACTGCGCCACTGTGCCTCCCATTGGAAGACCCCAGCATATTTGGGAGACTATGGGTATGTGTATGGATTTAAGTGGTCATGATCACACAACTGTCCAACCAGCAAGCATCTATTTACATAATCCTACACTAATCTTATTTTTTTCTCCCCACATTCCCATCTACTTCCCCCAGATTCTACCTCTCCCCCACACTACTGGGTCAGTTTATAGTGGCCAATTAATATAGAAAATAGGTGCAGGAGGAGGCCATTCGGCCCTTCGAGCCAGCACCACCATTCATTGTGATCATGGCTGATTGTACCCAATCAATAATCCATTGAAACATAGAAATCTACCAACCTGTATGTTATTGGGAGGAAACCGAGCACTAAGGAGGAAGCCCACACAGTCACAGGAAGAACATACAAATGCTACACATACTGGCACCAGACGTCAGGGTTAAACCTGCAGGCTAGAGGCACCTCCTACAGTGCTGCTAATCATCCTATTTGTGTTATGTAGGTAAATCTACTGATAAAATGAGGATTATGCGGATGACAATGTGAAACCAAATCCAGGCTGCAATTAAGGATGTCCCAGCAGTTCGGGCAGGTGGGCTGGCAGTAAGTGAAGGATGCTGGAGCAAAGATTCACCAACAGTGTTGATAAGCAGCATAGACGTGGGGTGCCAAGGAGGTCTAAATGCCCCATGAGTGGTCATTACATCTTGTTCTCATCACAGACCATAAATCTTTTCATACACCACCCTGGGCTTTCTCAAAGATATTTGTATCATGGAAACAGAATTAGTTATCCAATGCTTGAACCTGTCCCACCACTCAAAGACTCCATGGTCGGTCTACATTTATTCCATTCTCCTGCCTTTGCTCCATAGCCCCATTTCCTCCAGCTGATAAATATTTGAGTCTAGTTCTTCCTTCCACATGCTCAAGCAGGGTACATTGCAGATTTTCACTCCCGACTGAGGACCTGATTTCACTCCTCGTTGACCTGGCTGTGATTTGAAGATGAAGCCAGTGGTTTGCCCTCCCACCAGAGGCAGGAGAGGGATGGAGGATGGGCCGGTGTTGCAGGTGTGTTCTTCATCTACAACACATCCACCCACTGCGGGCGCTGAGCAGGGGATACCTGCCACGGAGAAGCAAATAAATTGTGTTGCCCCAGCGTGACTGGGAGCCTGATTTGAAGTTCAGTGCAGCGTGAAGGCCAATGCCAGCAGGCACCATCACTGATCCACACAGCTCACTCTTAATGATCCCTGACAGCAGCTTCAACAAGTTGTGCAAGATCTCCCCGCACGGCCTGAATCTGCTTCAGGATGACTTCACCATGAACCACTGATGGGTTTCCTTTGATCAATACCCTACTGAGTGCAGTTAGTGTGACGGGCGAGCATTGCTAATGCCGTCACTTGGACAGGTCCTCGGTTTGGTTTGGGAAGGTGATGTACAGATAATGAGCACAAAGTGAGCAAGATCTATTTGTAATGTGCCAGATGAGTTGCTCACAATAATCTGCTGGGAAATTCATAATTCAGTCACCCGAGAACTGGTAAACAGAAGGCACTGCTGGAAACGGTGAAACCAGTGTGATGTAATTGCAGGAAAACTGACAACGAGAACTGTGGATGTGGGCAACCTTAAATCTATCAGTTCTCTCGAGAGTGTGAAAGGGTCATTAGCTGATCATGTAATGTTCTCTCTGCTTCCACGCCGTCCTCTTTCAGCCAAATCCGCCACGAGGGCCAGTGTCCCTCGTTAATGACAAGGCCAAGCAGGGAACGGTTTTGTTCGCTTTTTTATAATTAGCAGCTCCCGGGTAAAAAAATTGTGTGAGTGCAGGACTTCAAATCCATCAATTTGCAAGGACATGATTTCAACAATGGCTCATTAGTTGCAGGAGAAACCAACCACACTCCGCTCTGTGCTTTTTACCAGGAGAGGTTCTCTGGAACAGAATAACGGTGCAGTATGCGGCAATATCATGTGGGAGCCCAGGTTTCCGTCTTTTATGTCTCACGACAGTCACTGAGGTGAGACACTGCAAAGTGTTCCCAGAAGTGGCACCTGAGCCTCCAGCTTCCAGAGCAGAACCTGTTTCTTTCGCTAAACAGACAGGGCTCATTTCCCAAATAAAGTGCTCTCCATTTTTCTTTGAATTGAATGTTCAGACAGAATCCCCCAGGTAGTCTTAGCACTGAGGAGATTGCAATCTCAGTGTAATCAGCAGATGTTGATAGGATAACTGGAAACTACAAGGATTACCACTCGGGGGTTACACAAAAAGCTGGAGAAACTCAGCGGGTGCAGCAGCATCTAAGGAGCGAAGGAGATAGGCGACGCTTTGGGTCGAGACCCTTCTTCAGACTTCTCCAGCTTTTTGTGTAACCCTCGATTCTCCAGCATCTGCAGTTCCTTCTTTAACACAAGGATTACCACTCTGCTGGTACTAATGGTGACACTGAGAATAATGACTAGAGCCAGGATTTTGTCATAAATGCCATAAGTGCCTTTTCATGCCTTTTTTGATGAATTCACCAGGATAATGCCTTTTTCACGACCGAGTGCTTAAATCAGCCTTTTGGTTGCCGTTTTGCTAAAAGGTCGCGCTATATTCTCTAGTTGTACCGTGATTACAATGATGTTTTCTATGTTAACACGTTAATATTAATGTTATTATTAACATGTTAACATAGTATAAATTACAAGAAAACATCCACCACTAGGGCGAAACCGGCGGCGCCCAGCGTCAGTCATTCATTCGTTCGTGCCGCTGCCCACTGGCTCAGTTTTCTCCAAGATCTATTTAAGAAGGAACAGCAGATGCTGGAAAAATCGAAGGTAGACAAAAAATGCTGGAGAAACTCAGCGGGTGAGGCAGCATCTATGGAGAAAAGGAATAGGCGACGTTTCAGGTCGAGACCTTATTCAGACTGGGGGGGGGGGCATGAAAAAGAAAGGAAGAGGCGGAGACAGTAGGACTAGAAGGAAGGCTAGGAAGAGGAGGGAGAAGTCAAGGGCTAAAATTAGAGATCAATGTTGATACCGCTGGGGTGTAGACTACCCAAGAGAAATACCTAACCTTGTCTCCTCTCTACATTTACTGCTGGCTCCAGTTGCAAATCTGAGTTTTCGAGTGATCTGTGCAAGGCATTCATTGATGCTGGAATTCCACTGTGGAAATTGGAAAACAAATCGCTCAGAGGTTTTTTAGAGAAATACACAGAGGAACATATACTAAGCCAGTCATCATTATGGAAAAACTATGTTGACAGCAAATTGTTGTGCAGAAAATTAAATATGAAGTTGCATGCAACAAAATATGGATCTCAATAGACGACACAATCGATGCTGTGGGGAGATATGTTGCCAATGTGGCCATCGGTACACTGGAGGCAGGTCAACCATCAAAGGAGTATTTGTTGACATGGGAAGTATTGGAGAAGTCAAACAGCTCAACTATTGCTCAGTTTACATCTTCACTTGCTGTACTTTGGCCAGAAAGTATAAAACACGAGAATGGTCTTCTGTTTGTGACTTAAAGTTTTGTTCCCCAAAATGTTGCATTTGACATGCTTAGCTCAAGGACTTCATAGAATTGCCAAGCACGTACGTAGCTTGCTTCCAAATGTCGATCGCCTAGTCTCCAACGTCAAGAAAATCTTCCTCAAAACACCATCACGTGTGCAGTTGTTCAAGGAAATGGCACCCGAGATTCCGCTACCTCCTCAGCCTGTTTTAACTAGGTGGGGTACATGGCTCTCTGCTGTACTCTACTATGCTGCAAATTTTGAAAAGATAAAATAAATCGTCAACTGTTTTAAAGAAAAAGAATCTGCTGCAGTCAGGAGTCCCTCCATCTCGATCTTGAGTTTATTACATCCAATTTTGCAAACTTCCCACAAATTATCATTTCCCTTGAGAAACGTGGCAAAACATTCATGAATAACTTGCAGGTTTTCAACAAAGTAACTGACGATATTTGTAAAGTTCCTGGCAATGTAGGTAAAGACAAACAAGGAAAATGTGAGAGAGTGATTTTAGCTAACAAAGATCTTGAAGAATTAGAAAACATAAGCTAAAGTTCTCAAAGGTAGTTGTAATGCACAAGATATCAACATGAATATAGAGTCTGTAGCTTGTTTTGGGTATGCACCAGCGACCTCAGCTGAGGTAGAAAGAAGTTTTTCACAACTGAAGCATATTCTGTCTGACAGACAGCATAGTTTAACACCAGATAATTTGAAAAAAAATGCCAGTAATTATGTGCAACCAGGCAACTTTGGTCATTTAATATAGTATACCTTTATATTACAATTTTTAACCATATTTTGGTGGTGGAAATAAATGCCTTTTTATGCCTTTTTTGTTTTTTTATTACGCCTTTTTGCCTACCTATTTCAGAGTTTTTTAGTGCCTAAACATCCTGCCTCTAATAATGCCGATAGATTTAAAGCAATCTTCCCAGGCTTAATGTCGCCTTCAACTAAACTCAGATTCTTATTTTAAGCTTTAACATGAATCTTATGAACTATTTTTGTTTTTGAGCTGTACAACCATTGGGCCACTTTATTTCATGTCCCTGGGCATTTTCTTTCAGGCCTGTAATCCTGCACCAATTTAATTTCTGACTTTTTGTGTAAGAAGGAACTGTCGATTCTGGTTTAAACCTCTCCACCCATGACCCCTCCATCCATGACCCCTCCACCCATGACCCCTCCACCCATGACCCCTCCACCCATGACCTCTCCACCCATGACCACTCATGACTCCTCCACCCATGACCCCTCCACCCATGACCTCTCAACTCATGACCCCTCCACCCCTGATCACCCATGACCTCTCCATCCATGACCTTTCCATCCATGATTCCTCCATCCATGACCCATGCCATCCATGACCTACGCTATGCATGCCCACTGCCATATATGACCCACATCAAACATGTGCCACGTCATCCGTGACCCACATCATGCATCACCCACGCCACATGTGGGGCACCCATGTGTGCACAGCATCTAAACAAGTTTGTTTGCCATGGATTGTGAGTGTGCACACGTAAGGGCTCCTGTCAATGCCTCGTGTGCACAGAAGACAGCGGGAGAGCACAGTATCTGTAATCGATGTCGCCGATCAATGTGAGCAATTGGTTTTCGATTAAATTCAGTTCAAGGGAGCTGGTGAGAAGTCACATCCCACCAAGCTCCAGGTGTGTCTTTCCTCACAGGTTTTATTGACAGGAACGTTCAATCCTGTCGCTCACTGAAATATCATCAACGCATTAATCATAAAATATTATTTAATTTTAAGGGTTCATTTTCCACAATTTCGTTTAAGTTCCTAAATGTATTTCCGCTTTCACATTCATCACACCATGATCATGAGGAGTCTCAGAGTCATAGAGTAAGTAATACAGTTTGGAAACAGACCCTTCGGCCTAACCTGTTCAGGCTGACCAAGATGCCCACTTTGCCTATGTTTGACCCACATCCTTCTATACCTTATTGACCAAATGCCTTTAAAAATGTTTAATTGTCTGCTAAACTACTGTCTACTGAACGACTATCTACCTCATTGGTGATCCTTGGATTATCTATGATCGGACTTTCCTGGCTTTACCTTGCACTAAACATGATTCCCTTATCATGGATCCGTACACTGTAAATGGGTCGATTGTAATCATGTATTGTCTTTTCACTGAATGGTAAACAGGCAACAAAAGCTTTTCACTCGACCTCGGTACACGTGACAATTAACTAAACTGAACTGAAGTTGCTCTCTTGACTACGATATTTATCCCATCTTCTCATCTGCCTCTTTTCTGCTCTGGGACCCTCTCCCCTGCTAATCTAGTTTAAACATTCCCAGAAGAGCACCAGCAAATCTCTCTCCCAGGACACAGGTGCAAACCAACCCTCTTGTATGGATCACCTCTCTTGAATGGCAGCAAAATATTGAGTATCCATCATCCTCTGATTTCACTGACCTTTCAAGATCTGTTATAAACAAAACAAACATCCAACTTTGAATCAATATAATCAAGTATGTAGAAATTCCTTCTTGACTGAAATGTCAAAATATAAGATCCACTACTATTGTGGGAAAAAAAAAGTCTCACGTCTTGGCATTGTAGCTGGATAGCATTGGTGCTGGTTCTCAACCTGTTCATGGTGGTCGCCACTTGGAATGATTTTAAGTGAAGACGTCAGCATGGTTCCCGAGTGAGCTGTATCTGTCGTTGTACCATCCACAAGTTGGCATGGGCACGTCGGGCACAGTTGTGTCTGCACTGAGGTCAGCAGTAAGCTATTTTGGCGGATGCAAAGACGACAACCAAGTTTTGGGAACTTATTTATTCAGACAATAAGCTCACCTGGCTCACAGGTCTCTGCAAACACGTCTGACCACAAGGGTGGTCAGCAACACGACTGTGGCGCGAAAGCAAAAGCGCGTGAAAACAGCAGCCCCTCCCGAGTCACGTGACCGCGGCTTCCGAACGCCGGGCTCGATACCTGCGTACGCCAGCAGGCGCCGCTACACTACCCCCACTTCTGGCCCAATGCATGGAGGCAGATATATAGACGTCATTCGTAAGTTCGCCCTTCGGGGATACCAACTGCATTTCGTTGTCTCCGTATTGTACACTGCACAATGACAATAAAGATTGAATTGAGTATACTTTAAACACACATGCCTTCTCCATGCCATGTCAGGGTTCCCTTCCTGAAAAACTGTTCATAAGCCAGTTTCTCCATAAAAAGCATGTGTTTTTTACTGCTACCTATATTTGTATTGCTCTACATATACCAGCTATAAACCTTTCATTTCATCAAATATTCACCATAAAACTAAATATTCACCATTAAACTAACGAAGGCCTGGCAGGCGGCAGAATCGGGAGGGAGCTGGAGACGTCGGTGATGAGGAGCAAAGGCCGGCAGGAGGGTGAACCAGGGAATTGCTGCCAGCGTCTTCAAGGTCGGCTGCAGGGGGCGCCCCCGGGACCGATACACATCGAGCGCGCGGGCCGACCAGAAATGGCACCAATACATGGCAGGCGTCTGCATGTGTAATATATACAAAAATAATTTCAATGAGCAGCTGCTTACGTGACAAATAAACCATTGAATATTTACCATGAAACACTATTATTACTATATTTAAAACTGCTATAAAATTATCTGGGAGAATTTGCGTGAAGTCGGATTTCCACAAGTCATCAGTCGTAACCCAGGGGGCCTCTGTGTCCAAGTGGAACAATGATCTGGCAAACACTTGGAAGAGTGGCTGAAACAGAATGGTTTCACTGGAACATAAATGACCAAAGAAGAAATAGAAAGATACAGTCCTAATGCGGGGATTAATGTAGATGGACATAAAGGTCAGCATGGAAGAGGTGGGTTGAATAGACTAGAATAGAATAAAATGCCTTTTATTGTCATTCACACAGCTTGGTTTGAACAAAGTTGCATTTTCTACAGTCTTAACATTACAAAAAACCCCAAGACCCACACTTAACACAGTTTACACAAACATCCATCACAGTGGATCTCCAACACCTCCTCACTGCGATGGAAGGCAAAAGTCTTAACTCTTCCCTTTGTTCTTCTCCCGCGGTCCAGCAGTCCAACTGCAGTGTCGAGGCAACTGGGGCTCCCGATGTTAAAGCCCCTCTACCCAGTGAGTATTCAGTGCCAGTAAAGGACACTGCTCTCAGAAGGTTGTAGGAGAGATGTTTGGGGTAGAGACAGGTGAAGATGCAGGGAAAGAGGTAGCTATGGTTGCTGGCAGAGAACCAACATTAGCTCGATGGGCTAAATGGCCACCTTATGTGCTGCACCAATTCCTATTCTTTGCCACGATTCTACATCTAGTTCTGGAAAGTTCTGCAGAGTTCTGGACAAAGGTGGGACAAAGAGCTCGTTGAAGTGGCCACACAGTGAGAATTGGTGAGGGTGGTGGGATTGGTGGGGTCGGTGGAGTCAATGGGTTGGTGGGTCGGTGACGTTGCTGGGTTCATGGCATCGGTGGGTCGGTGTAGTGGGTGGGGGTGGTGGGTTTGGTGGTGAGATTGGTGGGGTCAGTGGAGCCACTGGGTTGGTGGGGTCGGTGGATTGGGTGGGTTGGTGGGTTTGGCGGGGTTAGAGGAGTTTGTATGAAGCAGGCCCATATCAATGACGTGGTGATACCGAGACCTGGACCAGAAGAGCTCCCCTGTGCCACTCCAGCAATGTGCCAGGAACTCCTGGTGTACAGGAACTTTTACCTATTACTGATCAATACAGTATGTTTGCTCATAATAATTAGGTTTCTTGGGCCTGTCCCACTTAGGTGATTTTTTAGCGACTGCCGGTGCCTTTCATAATGATAGCAGGTCGCCAAAAATCAGCAACTGGACCCCCCGACGACAATGTCTACAACAAGCTGCAGCAATCTACCACCTCGTCAACGTCAAGCTACCGACAACCGGTGACCCATTAGGACGTCCAGCTATGACCACACCTACAACAACACCTACGACATCCAAAGTCAACCTAAGTCCATCCGCGACAAGCTATGACAAGCTGCAACCCTGTCGGCGACAACTGAAGACAATTCAGTCGCCAGTACCTGTTGCCGGTTGGCGTAGGTTGACGCGGGCAGTCGCCAATGGAATTCACCAAAGTCAGTACCGGCGACAACCTACATCGCCTGGCGACAACCTACGGCAGCACCTACATCAGGAGAAGTCAAGCTACGGTCATTGGCGTCGACCCACTGTCGCCAACTGTCGCCGAAAATTTTGAACATGTTGAAAATCCAGCGGGGACCAGAAAGACGTTACGAAGTTTTGTGCGACTGAGGAGACTAGTCCTGACCATACAGGTGACACCCCGGCGACCATGTGGCAACAGCCCAGTCGCCTGTAGTCACCTAAAAATAGCCTAAGTGGGACAGGCCCTTCACTCAGGGAATTTACAAAAGATGCACACATTCATCTCTGTAAAGCTTCTGAACACTAACCTTGGCTTTTTGCTTGACTAGTTTCTGCAAAGATTTTACAGTCTTAATGTGCAACAAGTTACAAGCAGAGCAAAAAACCAGAATGAAGGTTAGCAAGAATCGATAAAGACAAATGCAATCAGCAATAAAGAAAATTCTGAGAACTAACTATGTTGCAGAGGCAACGGATCGAATTGTATTAAGCTGCTTTATGAAGAAGCTCTCCAACTGTTTAATCTACCATGGTAATAAGAGAAACTACAACTGGGAATCGCTCCCCTTCAAGAGGGAGAAATTAAAGAGGCTCCTAATCTCCAAAAGTTATCTGAGCCTTGGTACATTTGAAGCTGATGCAAGGAGGAAATGAGAGGATGATATCTACAAATCACGGTGGGGGCAAAGTCAAGAGAACTGGAGATATAGAGGAAAAAGGAGATGATGAACAGAGTTCTGGACAAAGGGTGGGATAATGATCTAATTGGAGAGCTCATTCAAGTGGCCACAGAGTGAGAATGGCCTTCTTCTGAGAGCAAGCTGCCACCATTCTATAGAGAGGATCTTCTAAATGAAGCTACTTTGTCAGTCATATAGTTGTACAGCACAGAAACAGGTCCTTCAATCCACCATGTCCAAGCCCAGCCTATCCAATCTCCCAATAACTAAAATCCTCTGCAATCAGCCCAGCACAATTGCATCCATCCTACAGATTACCAACCAGGACTGCACACAGTACTCCAGGTGCAGCCTAATGAATCTGCTTCTTCTTGCGTATGGCGGGCACAGCCTAAAGTTGTGGGACAACTTGAGCCTAATGAATCTTTAGTAAAGTCACAACCTAATGTTCCAGCTCTTATATTCTATGACCTGAAGCCAAGTGTGTCGTAAGGAGTCTTCACCACCCTGTCCACCTGTTTGCCATTTTTAAGCAACTATGGATTTGGAGCCCTCTCCTTGAGGAGGGACTCTCCATAGAGTGTTTGTCTTTGTTAGAGTGGACAGACTAAAGGAGGTTCAACAAACTTCCCATCTCTGGGTGCTGGGAGTGCAAGGTGTCAGCGGGATCTTCCTCAGCGGAAGGGTAATCTCCCGAGAGTCTCTGGGAGCAAAGGTGAGAAGGTGAGTAGCATTAGAGCAGAATCCTGGCATCTGATTAGTGACACAGATCAAAAGGCATTCACCACCCGGGCGTGTCAGCCTGCCTCCACCCACAGCACTAAGACCGTGAGGCAGCTGCACTAACTGCTGCGTGCCCATCGTGACTTGCAAGTCAATACCGGATTTATTGCTCACTTCTGCGCCCTCCAGTGTAGCGTTGTGGCAGTATGTGCTGCTCCGTGTTTGTATCTGCAGACACTGTGTAACCTGCAACAGTATATTGTTACGCCTAAGTTATTTCTCATTTGAGAAAGCTTTCGATTACTGCAGTCTAGCACTTACTCTGCTCCCGGTTCGTTATACCCTTCGAGACGAAGCTGATTTATGTCATGCATTTGGATACCAAAACTTATCATCTTGCAACATTGTTTTATGGTTATTTACGACAGCAGTCAAGAAATCAAGGAAATATTGTTGGTTTATGAGCATTCATGTTGAAGTTATAGCGAGATTAATGGAGGCCTCATTACAAAAAGAAAATCATTGTGTTACAATTGTCATCCTGTTCACAGAACATATTTCATCTGTGTCCTAATATGGAGTAGAAAGTGGTGCATCTGACAGGAAGATGTTTTATATGAAAAGGCACAACACTGGCCCTGTGTTAAAAGGAAGATAGTCCAACCTGACTCATTCATTTCCTGAAGTTCATTAATTTGTTACTGACTTATAGCTCATGAAGGTTAGTTTCACTGATGGGTGATGGTGTAAAATGGATAATATTGATCAGCTGCCTCATAAGCACTCTCACTATTTTGATTTCTATTGACTTCACTGAATTGATATCCGGGGTCAGGGGATGGCAGTAACATGTTGTGACTGGAGAAGATGGTATTTTTCTTCTCGGAGCAGAGACGACTAAAGGAGAGTTTGAAAGTAGTCAGTAGTGGGGTTGTAGAGTATAGAAACCGGCCTTTCAGCCCCTCATGTCCATGCCAACATGTTTCCCATTGACACTAATCCCATTTGTCTGCATTAGATCCGCAACCTTCTATGCCAAGGATAATTACTGCAAGTGTCCGTCTAAATGCCTCCTAAAGGACCTGTCCCACTTACACAACCTAATTCACGACCTTTTTTACTCGTGGACATTTTTTCATCGTGTTAGAAAAAACGCCCCCGACCTACTTGATGCCACGAGTACCTACGACTAGCATCACGGCCTACCTACGACCTCGTGACGACCATGCTGCGAGTATGAGTCAAGGGCAAACTCGGCAGAGGTCGTGAATTAGGTCGTGAAAGTGGGACAGGCCCTTAACCGTGGCACCTGATTCGACCACTTCTTCTGGGTGTTTCAGATATGATCCTTAAGAAACCTTAAACCTTTTTAATATCCCTACCATTGGGAAAATATTCTGACTCTCTCCCCTCTCTATGCCTCTTACAGTTTTTCAAACTATCAGGTCACCCCTCAGCCTCAGAGAGAACTACAGTTGCTCCACTGGTTTCAATCTTTATTTCAACACCAGATCTGTGCGCTCTGGATGGCTTGATGGTCATCATGTATAGTCCTTGCTTTGAGCGGATAGTACGCAACAGAAGCCTTATACTGTACCACGGTATACGTGACAATAATGAACTAAACTAAACTAAACTATACAATCCCTTCCCATAACTGAAGTAAATGAAAATCTGCCGACACTTGCAGAAAATGTTGGTATTCAGAAGACACGGAACTGAAATAATCAAACAGACCAAAGGGGATCTGAAAGGTTTTTCTAATGAGGCGGAATTTATGATCTGGAATGCCAAATGTACTGAAAGAATTTGGTAAGCTTCAAATGAAGACTGGGTGAATACTTGAGAAATAAACATTTGCAAGGCATGGAATTCATGACAGATGATAACACTTGCTATATTACAATGCTGCTACACCACAAAAGTAGCTTATTGCCCATAAAGTGCTTTGGGACGGTAATACTGCCGTGATGTGAAGCAGCTGAGGAGGGATTCAGAGATCAGGTATCAGAGATCAGGTATCTGACTCAGTTCCGCTGGAACCTGTCCATATGCAACACATGATGCCCCTTGCCATCTCCCCGTGGACAGGTGATCATAGAAATGAAAGTAAGTAGCCCGGCCTCACACTCGCAATATGATGGGTTATCCTTGTCCAGAGACACGACTTGTCCTAAAAGCAAATGGGAAATTTCCAAACAGCCTCCTGGAATCCTATAAAAAATCCTCTCTGTGGGACTGTATTTAGGAATAAAAAGCGAAAAGCTAAAAAGCATAGGAACACGAGGCATTAACACAATTCATCAGAGTGCAGTAGACATCCTTCACATTGTGGTTTCAGCCATTATGTTATAGGTATCATCAAGCTGTAGTAATTACTTCTTGCAGAGTAATAGTCGAATGGAACACAGCCAGGAGTGGGTCATGAGCCACAAACAGCTGCCTGCACTTCCAATGAGTAATGTATAATCTATACCGTCACCTCATCCACACCTTAACTCCCCCACTGCCCTCATCACCCCAGAGGTTTATCTGTTCTGAAGGAATGTGCAAACTCCACACAGACAGCATGCGAGGCGAGGATCAGACCCAAATCACTTGGCCGGTGATGGAGCAACGCTATGGGCGATGGGCGGCATGCTGGCACAGAGGTAGCGTTGCTGCCTTACAGTGCCAGAGATCCGTGTACAATCCTGACTACGGGTGGGTTTTCTCCGAGATCTTCGGTTTCCTCCCACTCTCCAAAGACGTACAGGTTTGTATGTTAATTGGCTTGGCATAAATGTAAATTGTCCCTAGTGTGTGTGGGATAGTGCTAGTGCACGGGGATTGCTGGTCTGTGGGGACTCGGTGGGCCAAAGAGCCTGTTTCCGTGCTGTATCTCTAAGCTAAACTAAACTAAACTAAACTAACTACCTAACTACTCAATCCTCTGGGTCCCTATAGTGGGAGCACTCTCAGAGCATCTCCCACTTTAAAACTTCTCTCCTAACTCGTTCCACCTCTTCTCCTCAAATGCCCTTCCAGTCATTTCTGCACCAAACTCAGTCACATCTGCAGCCAGTGATCCATCACCATCACATTGAGTATAGAAGCTGGGATGTAATGTTAAAATTGTACAAGGCATTGGTGAGACCAAATCTGGAGTATGGTGTACAATTTTGGTCGCCCAATTATAGGAAGGATGTCAACAAAATAGAGAGGGTACAGAGGAGATTTACTAGAATGTTGCCTGGGTTTCAACAGCTAAGTTACAGAGATAGGTTGAATAAGTTAGGTCTTTATTCTCTGGAGCGCAGAAGGTTAAGGGGGGACTTGATAGAGGTCTTTAAAATGATGAGAGGGATAGACAGAGTTGATGTGGATAAGCTTTTCCCTTTGAGAATAGGGAAGATTCAAACAAGAGGACATGACTTTAGAATTAAGGGACAGAAGTTTAGGGGTAACATGAGGGGGAACTTCTTTACTCAGAGAGTGGTAGCGGTGTGGAATGAGCTTCCAGTGGAAGTGGTGGCGGCAGGTTCGTTGGTATCATTTAAAAATAAATTGGATAGGCATATGGATGAGAAGGGTATGGAGGGTTATGGTATGAGTGCAGGCAGGTGGGACTAAGGGAAAAACGTTGTTCGGCACGGACTTGAAGGGCCGAGATGGCCTGTTTCCGTGCTGTAATTGTTATATGGTTATATGTTATATGGTTATATCGCGGAATCTCATCAGGGAATGAAGCTTGTTTCTGTACGTTAATGAAGCAATGCTATCCAATGACTGACTGACTGTAGGGAGAGCATGCTTGATTAGTGTCAGGGTTATTGGGAGAACGGCAGGAGAGAGGGACAGATAAATCAGCCATGGTTGAATGGCGGAGTAGACCGTATGAACCGAATGGCCTAATTCTACACCTATCACCTATGAACACGTGAACATATCAGCATGTCACGTTGTTTTGTGTGTAGAGAGTAGTAGGGAATGCACCGGCTTTGCCGGATGTCAAAGGAGCAGATAAATGTGAGAAACTACAAAGTCTGAAATCTTCACCAGGAACCATTTCCCCAGTGAATCCATGGCTTACAAAAGCTGACATCACAGCCTCTTTGAGCGTGTTACCCCATTTCCCCACCCTGCACCCCTTTCCTGGGCACTCAGAAACATTTCCAAGGCAAGAACAAATGACTGAGTCCGTTTGCACTTCTTGAGCTAACTGACAGCTCCAACCACTGCCTGGACTGGTTACTGCTCTGTCTCAGACTCACCCCATTCACACAAGCAGCTACTTGTCACTGGGCTACTGTGTGTTGCTGTAATTAGACAGAGGCAGAATTATTTTTGGACAATAATGCAACTGCATCTGTAAAACAATGCATCAAGGACACGCCTTGCTTAAAGGCACCCTGCCACTCTTGCTCACTGCATAAAGGCCCATTATTCTTGTGTACAAGTAGGTGTTGCAGCAGCCACTGTACAAAGTGGATTGATGGATCCTTCTGATTTCCTGGAGTCTTGATGAAATTGGTTATTTCCAAGTCCTTTTTATCTGTTTCATAATTAGGATTGTGCTGCATTTATTATCAAATTCAACCAACTCACCCAATTCATAATCTAAGCCCTGGGCCTTGAGCAGATAAAGGAAAGAAAGGCCAAGGCCTCACTTCACAGGGTTTCTATCCTGAGGTTCTTGCCTGAAGGACCTAAACTTTCTACAGAAGTCAGGAGGATGTTCAAACCTTGTTTCTCATGAAGCAAACCTCCTTTGATTCTATTCCCAGATGTATATATTGCAAACACATCATAAAAAAACGAAATATTCATTTTGACACTAGAGCTGAAATTTCAATAAAAACAGTAACTTCTCTGTTGGTTAAAGAGATGGTGTCGTGCATTCCCATCAAGTTGCTTAATGGAGTGAGTTCCCATTTGACTGTGCCCAGCCCATATCCATCAAAACCGATCCTATCCACATACCTTTTCAAGTATCTTTTAAATATCGTAATTGTGCCATCATCTACCACTTCCTCTGGCAGCTCACTCCATGTTTGCGCCACCCTCTATTTGAAAAAGTTGTCCCTCAGGTCTCTTTGAAACCATTTCCCCTCTCACCTTAAACCTATGCCCTCTAGTTTCTGACTGCCCTATCTGAGGAAATGACTGTAACTATTCATATTGTTTATGTTCCTCGTGATTTTATATACCTCTGTAAGGTCACCATACAGCCTCCTTCAATGGAAAAACGGCCCAGGTATCCAGCCTTATAACTTAAACCCTCCAATGCCAGTAACATCCTCATAAATATTTTTGCACCCTTTCCTAGTTAATGACATCCTTCCTACAGAAGGCCGACCGGAACTGTACACTGTACTCAAATGTGGCCTTAACAACATCTTGTACAGTTGTAACATGACATTCCAACTCCTGTACTCGATAAAGCCAAGCACCCCAGATGCCTTCTTCACCAGTCCGTCCACCTGTGACACCGTCTTCATGGAACTGTGTACCAGCGCACCTGGTCTATAACTCTCCCCATGGCCCTACCATTCTCTGGCTAAGTCCTGCCCTAGTTTGGCCAACCAAAATTAAATGCCTTGTATTTACCTGAATTAAACTGCCAATCCTCGGCCCATTGGACCAGTTGACCAAGATCCTGCTGTAATCTAAGACAACATTCTTAACTGTCTGTTATACCGTTGATTTTAATGTAATCTGCAAATTTGCTAACCATACCATCTACATTCACATCTAAATTGTTCATGTAAATAGTGAATAACAGTGGATTCCGCACCAATCCCTATGGCAACTGCTTGTTAGGAGCCTCCAGTCTGAAAATTGAACCTCTGTTTCATCACCCTCTGTTTCTTACTACCAAAGATAATTCTGTATTCAATTGGCTTTTTTCGTCCTGGATCCCATGAGATCTAAACTTCCAGACCAACCTACAATGCAGCACCTTGTCCACATGGACTTTACTAAGGTCCATGGGGACAACATCTACTGCACCACCCGCAGATATATTCTTGGTCACCTTTTCCAAAAACTCAATCAAATTGGTGAGACATGATTTCCCACACACAAGGCCATGCTGATCATCCCTAATCAGTCCGTGCCATTCCAAATGCATGTAGATCCTGTATCTCAGAATCCCCTCCAATACCTTAACCCCGGCTGATGTAAGGCTTATCAGTGTGCAGTTCCCAGGCTTTTCCTTGTAAGCTTTCTTAAATAGGGGCACTCATTTTCTTGTGTTCAGAAAATCTTGCTCAACACCATAGAGTCATAGAATCATAGATTCATACAGCATAGAAACAGACCCTTCAGCCCAACTTGCCCACACCGGCCAACATGTCCCAGCCACAACAGTCCCACCTGCCTACGCTTGGCCCATATCCCTCCAAACTTGTCCTATCCATGTATAGGAAGAGGAAGAAGAAGAAGAAGAAGATTAGACTTTATTGCCTTCCATCACAGTGAGGAATGTGGGGAATCCGCTGTAGTGGATGTTTATGTTAACGGTTATGTAGTTGTGTGTCTTGTTGCTTTTTTAAAATTATGGCTGTATGGTAATTCGAATTTCACTGTACCTTAATTGGTACATGTGACAATAAACTGACCTTGAAACCTACCTGTCTAACTGTTCCTTAAATGGGATAGTCCCTGCTTCAACTATCTCCTCTGGCAGCTCGTTCCATATACCCAGTACCCTTTGTGTGAAAATGTTTCCCCTCAGATTCCTATTAAATCTTTTTCCTTTCACCTTAAACCTACGTCCTCTGGTCGTCTATTCCCCTGAAATCCCCTACGTCCTCTGGTCGTCTGAAGAAGGGTCTCGACCCGAAACGTTGCCTATCTCCTTCGCTCCTTAGATGCTGCTGCACCCGCTGAGTTTCTCCAGCTTTTTGTGTAACCGTCTATTCCCCTACTCTGGGCGAGAGACTCTGTGCATCTACCTGATCTATTCTTCCCTTAATTTTGTGCACATATTATACACCATTCTTGTCTTTATTTTTTGAAAACAAATCCTTACCTGCACCCCATCCTAGATATGCAATCTACTCCAGCCTGGTTTCTCCACTGCATGCTTCAGCCCCCAAAGTCAGGTGTACTAAACCTTTTCCAACTTTCTACCCACCTTAAGTCCACCGTACTGCTCTTTATCTCTTCCACCATTACTTGACTCTTTGTATATTTGTCCTCCATGGAGCTTTGCAATGCATTCAATAATTTTGTGGTAATCACATTGTACAAAAGTCAACTTGAGGAATTTCACCAGATGCAGCTTTTTCGATACACGTTTGATTCCAAACCTAAAGCAGCTTCCTTGATGAAACATGTCTCCTTTCTACAGAGGCTGTCACTGAGGCCTTGGTAAATGTCCACTGGCAATTCTAACTCTATCAGGTGGTGACCAAGAAACGTCTGTCTCCTGTATTGTAGACCCTGCCCGGAAATGGTTGCTTCCCAGAACATTCAATATGTATCATTGAGGCATAAGGAATAAGGAAGGCTCTAACAATTCTTTAGTTTTAAAAAGTCTCTAGCTCTCAATTGCTGCAAAAAAACAATAATAAGTTATTAAATCCAAGACTGCATTGATAGAGCAGGTTCCAACTCAGATTGCTGAATAAAAAAAAGTTTGATAACTCAATTACATTACTGCTTTTTTCCAGCACAATACGATCGACAAGTGATTCTGGTGAGAGAGAAACCACCTTAAGTTGCCTTGCATCACTCCAGAAATCCCAGTGTGATTCAAGCTTGCACATGACGTAAGATTCCTGGCAACCTTCCTTGGGCGATGTTGCTGGAAATCTGGCGGTGTTCTCCTGGGGTAAGCACAAAAAGGCTAGAGTAACTCAGCGGGTCAGGCAGCATCTCTGGAGAAAAGGAATCAGTGACTTTTCAGGTCGAGAACCTTCTTCAGACTGAGAGTCAGGGGAAAGACAGATGAGAAATGTAGACGGTGATATAGAGAGTTACAGAACAAATTAATGAAAGATTTGCTAAAAAGGAAGGCTGATTAAGGAAACATGGAGCCCACGATGGCCCATTGGTCGTTGTGGACTAGATGATAACAAGCTATACAGACAATTAAATTAAAGAGGACAATAGTGAAACTAGTGCAATGAATAGGGTGGGGGGAGGGAGGTTGGGGGGAATGGAGAGAGAGGGGACGCTGGGGTGACTTGAAGTTTGAGACCGTTGGGTTGTAAGCTGAACAACCAATATTTCAGGTACTGTTCCTCCAATTTGCATTTGGCCTCACTCTGACAATGGAGGAGGCCCAGGACAGAAAGGTCAGTGTGGGAATGGGAAGGGGTGTTAACGGGTTTGGCAACCGGGAGAACATGTAGACCAAGACAGACTGACCATAGGTGTTCAGCGAAACGATCGCCCAGTCTATGCTCGGGCTCGCCGATATATTGGAGTCCACATCTGGAACAGTGGATACAGTAGATGAGGTTGAAGGAGGGGCAGCTCTCCTGGGAAGGACTAACGTTGGCCAATCCTCCAGTGCTATAACTGCCCTTCCACCAAAAACTCTCCTTGCTCACCATCCACTACTGGAACATCTAACCACTTCTACACTTCTGGGCTTCTGTCAGACGCTGTGAGCTTATTATTCAGATCGTTAGCTGGCATTATTAGTTTTGGAATGCAACTGATTAGAGGCTATTGGCATTTATTTTTAGGAATTTACTGTCAAGAGCAGCAATATAATTGAGTAAACTCTATTTGCTATCTCGGATATAAAACCCTCCAAAGTTACATTTTGCTTCATATACAACAGTTCAATTGGAAGAGACCTGATGCTGAGAAACGTGGGTGTATCATCCTTCTGAAAAGTTAATAGCTTACACACAGCTTCCTAATTTCACATGACTGATTTTATATATACCTTGGTAATCTGCTGAGAGTATTTATGTGCCTCTGAAGTCACAGTGACAGCTTATTAAACTGTTTCAATGTGGTTGTACTTCAGACACTTGTGGGCATAAAGGTGCATCTAGCTTTGTGTACTGAGACCAGAGTATAGTTAACGCTGATTTTACTTCGGAGTCACATGAGTGACTACGTGAAGACCCCGCCAGCGTAAGTTTAAAAACGGCCCGCAGGTAAGTATTTACCATTCCAGAGGTCATTGTCGGCTCTGTTAAGTATTTGTCTTACAGAGCGCACCAAGATGGAATCGAGGACGAAGTCCAAACGAGCCGCTGCCAAACTAGCTGCCGAGGACCGCGAAATGGGCAGCCAGCAGAGGTCGAGTTCTCCAGAGCTGCTGATAGAAACCGCAGTCCCCAACTTCACGCCTCTACAGCCCACAGGTGCTCCTCGGACTGGCGGCAAAACCACCCGGAAGTCGGGCAGGTCCGCTGACTCGGCTAAGTCCGGACTGGAGGACACCCCACCGGCAGGAAGCGACAGCGGTCGATTATCCCGCATGGAGCGGATGGTGGAGCAGTTGCTCCAATGTGACCTGCTACAGCAGGGGTATGGTCACAGTGGGTCTCCTCGCAGACCCACGGCAGCACCCTTTACAGGGCTGCCTAATGTCTCACCCTCCTCGCAGGGGAGCATTAGGAGTCAGAACTGGTGTGACTCTAAAGAGGGGAGTGTGGCTGAAGAAACACCAATGCTAGGGGTGCCAGAAGAGGAGCTACTGGGCATGGTATCAAAATTCGGGATGCCTACCCAAAAAGGGCTGCCATTGCAGCCAAAGTTGGCAGCCAGTATAAACTACACGGCAATGAATCAACTTCAGGAACAGGCCATTAATGACACCGCAGACAAATACCTAGCTCCTGAGAATTGTGTCTCCCTCAACGTGCCTGCAGTCAACAACCCCATCTGGGGTAACATGAGCCCCGGCATCAGAAGCCAGGAAGTAAAACTCCAAAAAATCCTAAAACTACTGGCTTCCGGGATTACGGCCGTTGCCAGGTCAGTGGATGGAGTGGGGATGCCAGAAGAGCTACAGGATGCTCTGGTACTCCTCTGTAACACTCAGTTACAGAAAGAGTGTCATCCGGCCTGCACTGAACCCCAAGTTCGCGGAGTTGTGCAGTCCCAGCAGTGCACATCTGCCTACACTACTAATTGGGGACAACCTGCCTAAGCAGGTAAAATACCTCGATGAAGAGGCAAAGGCAATAGGCATGATAAAAGTGCCGGCTGCCACCAAGTCCTCATACCTGCGGTGACAGCACCCCTATGCATCCACCAGCAGACCACGCTACCACAGCGACAGAACACCTGCTGGTGAAAGCTCGAAGGCCGTCCAACCTGCCCATGGTCTTTTTTAGACCATGCCCCAGCACGTCCTTCCTGGAAGATGTGCCACCCCCACACCACAGCGCCTCCACCTCCCAGGAAACAAGGACAGACGAAACCAGCGCAGCACCGCCGGTAAACATGGAGGTAGGTGGGTCTGGTTGACTCAGGAACATCGCATGTTTAACTTCTTCATGGATTGGGGGATGGATGCCCTTGTTTTAGGATGCATGGAGATCTATAACTTCTGATCCTTTCATACTGCAAAGTATTCAGGGATACAAAATTGAATTTATTCACAAACTTCCCCTTCCTGTTCAGCATGCACCTAGTCGAAAGTTTGTACTTTCACAGAAAGAAAAGATAGAAGGTTTAAGACTACATATGAAAGGGGTAATTGAGATAAAAAAGTAAAAATAAAAAAATAAAAAAGACGGCGGATGCCGCATCATTATTGATTTGACACAACTGAATACTTTCGTGCAGTACGCCCACTTCAAAATGGAAACTTTTGTTATTGCCAAACAACTAGTTTCCAAGAGATACTTCATGGCATGCATCGATCTAAAAGATGCATACTATTCAGTACCAATAGACAAAGATCATCGCAGATATTTGAAATTTGCCTGGATGGGGCAGCTCTGGCAATATAAAGCGCTGCCTAATGGATTAACATCAGCACCCAGACTGTTTACCAAATTATTGAAACCAGCTTTAGCGTGTCTCAGAAAAAAAAACCATATTGTTATGGCATACCTTGATGACATTTTAATTGTGGGGAAAATCTTGGAGTTGGCCAAATTGGCTGTCTCAGCCACTGAGCACTTATTTCAAAAACTGGGGTTTATCATCCATCCTGACAAATCCAAATTAATGCTTTCTACCACTATGGACTATTTGGGATTCACGATTGACTCTGTTCATATGTCTGTCACTTTGCCACCGCACAAAGCATCAGACTTGATAGAAGCATGTAACAGCCTTGCTGGCACCAGTAAACCATCTATTCGGCAAGTAGCCAGGGTAATTGGGAAGCTTGTGGCTGCCTTTCCAGCCAGACAATTTGGGCCTTTGCATTACCAAAACCTACAAAGAGCAAAAATTGCAGCACTCAAACACCATGCTGGCCATTTTGACAGGCCAATGCAATTACCAGCAAAAGCAAAATTGGAATTACAATGGTGGATAGACAATGCTCGACATTGCTCCAATCCCATTACAATCACAAACCCCTCGGTTATACTACAAACTGACGCCAGCGCTCAAGGCTGGGGAGCAACTAATACCACCTCCAGTTGCGGTGATAGATGGAATGCACATGAATTAACCTTACTCCCGGCACTAGGAATTAATCATCTAGAAATGCTGGGAGCATTTCATGGACTCCGGGCGGGAACCAGACCCTGGGGCAGTAGCGATGGACACTTTCTCGCTACACTGGGGGGATTTGTTTTTCTATGCGTTTCCCCCCTCCTGCCTCAGGAGTTACGATGAGGGATTATGTGCCCTCCGCTCCCAAACCCTCTATTATAAAGGTCAACGGGTATGCTGGTTCTCTTATCTTACTATCTTAGTCAACTCTGTCATCTGTGATTTCACACCGCTGCTTTGAAAAATGTCGCGCATGCGTGCTGGCGGGATCTTCACGTAATCCCTCATCGTAACTGCGCATAAAATAAAGATCTAACTTCAAACTGGTAAGTTCTCATTTAATCTTACTATTTCTGATTAAAGTTCCAGCAAAAATTAAGATTCAAATCAGAATCGGTGTTCCAGGACAGGCAGTGAATTGCGTGCATCTTAAGGAAAGTTTCAATAAACTCCAGGAAAGTGTATTTGGTTCACTGCATGTGTTATAGTTGACAATGTTATACATTTTCATAAAACTATGTAAACCTAGCTGCTAATCATTTTATTATGGAATGAATCATTGAGCAGTTTGTGCACATCCTTAAAACCCCTGACATGTGCAATTAGTCCTGCCTTCCAGTGTGTCTTCAAACAGAATGATTAACACTGACAGCTCTTCAACCCGTTTTAGCTTGAGGATATGGTATTCCTGTTCTCTGATTATGCCAATTTCGCCTGTTTGACAATTACAAAGCCATGATTCCGAGTATAAGACATTTTGACACATCACCACCTGAACAGGCTCATCTTCTCCATCCACATGGTCTCTAAGTGGCTCCAGTGCCTCCGTGTTGATGAATGACCCAGATAACCAAGCCTTCCAACACAGACCTGAACAAAGCCCTTTGAAGTTGGCAGACAATGCAGCAGCTGCCCAGAGGAGGCCATGCTCGTGCATTGTATCACAATCAAAACAGGCCTTTTAAACACAGTTTGTAATAAAAGCTTCTTGGATGGCAGTCTGCGCTCTTTGAGAATGATTCTCTGCATTCAGTATGTTCATAGAAACTGAATGGGTTTCAAAGAGGAGAGCTTCATGCTGACATTTGAGTGGGATTGGAACGATAGACGTGCCAGCAGAATGGATGCATGAGCGTGAGGGCCTTTAGAATGGATAAGATTGTGTTTCCTCGTGTGAGGGGAATGTGAATTAAGAGGCCACACGCCAAAAATAAGTAACTGTGCTAAAATTGAATCTGGCGCAGTGCTCCACACACCTGTCGGAGGTCCAAGCCTGCTTTTGTAGGTGTTTTGACCATTTCAATTGATGCAGAAGATTCATTTATTCTGTTACCCCAGCTCCAGGCTCTGTGGCTGTGGTGAGTCAGTGAGTGAGTGCAGAGATCGTTACGGCATGAATTGTGTTCATTTGACACATGCCAGCTTTTTTCTCCCTAAAATATAAATGCAAAGTAGATGGTTGTGTTACATTCAATTTGCATACCTGAATTAGAGAGAGGTGGTGCTTGTCTCATGGTGTGACACAAGCTGAGATTTGGCAGGTGTATGTCAATTGCAGTTACTGGAAAATATACTGTGCAATTTCCAAATGATAAGTATAAATTATACAAATGCAAAGTCATGAAAATAGTTAAAGACAACAAGCAAGCTGTCACTGCACTGGAAGGAAAAAAGACAATGCAAAGAATAGACTTTGTTTAGCATTAAGGGGCTGTCCCACGTGGGTGACCTAATCCACGAGTTCTGGCGAGTTTGCCCTCGACTCATACTCGCAGCATGGTCGACACGAGGCCGTAGGAGGTCTTCGTAACTCTCCTTCATGCTCGAGAGCGGTCTCCGCGCACTCGAGGCCTCAGCTAGGCCGCGGCGTTTTTTTCAATATGTTAAAAAATGCCCACGAGTAATAAATGGTTGCTAAGGAAAAAATCTATACTTTTTTTACTCGTAGGTTTAGTCGTAGTAGGCCGTAGTAGGTCGGCATGTTAGTCGTAGGTAATCGAGGGTAGTCGAAGGTAGTCATAGATAGTCTTCATCATAGCCGAAGGGAAGTCGAAGGAGATCGAAGGAGGTCGTCTTCACTCTCCACTATTCGGTGTCCAATATTCCCGAAGTTAGTCGTAGCTAGTCGTAGCTAGCTGAAGCTGGTCTTCCACATAGTCGAAGGAGTTCTTCATCATGTCATTTTTTCAAACTCTTCTAAACTCGCCAATTAGGTCGCCCAAGTGGGACAGCCCTTTTACTTGTAAAAGGTGTAATTGAAGTTCTGACTCTGTGACAGTAATTACTGTACAAGTATTTAATACCACTCTATCCGCAGGTGATCAATAAGTAATGTAATGTTGGGAAAGTACTGCATTACACCACGGGCCACTCAATTGCTACTCAGTGCTGAAGACAATCTTAAGTGTTCATGGGTCTGTAATTCCATTAGTAACGATAGTTTTTCTTTTGATTTCCAACCCGCATGGGCTGCTGATATTAGTGTTTCATCAGAACACAGGACCTGCGGTGGGTTTGGACACAGGATACGCAGCAGCAGCTGAAAGCTGGACGTTGTGACCTTCTGCACCCTGCCACTTACATTTGTCCTGATTAAGTGGTCATGGGCTGAAGTCATCTACTGATAATGTAGAAGCTAGCGTTGTCTAAAGCAGATTTCCAGTGAGTGATGGCATGGCTGAGTAACAGTGGCGTTCCTACTGCTCATATTTCTTTTGGTTAAAATTACAAAATAGCGTTTCAATGTGGAATAATTTGCTGGGTGTTATTTTAGATTTCCTCCAGCTGTGCCAGTTCCGGCTAATAGCGGACTTCACAAAGCACAAGGACAGTTCAATATGGCACCTATTAGCTTTTCAATTTATTCCTTGTGTCCCTTCAGTCTGGAGACCGCTATCCTACCAACAGCACCAAGACACAATCAAGTGGACAACATTACATAGAAACATAGAAAATAGGTGCAGGACGAGGCCATTTGGCCCTTCGAGCCACCACCGACATTCATTGTGATCATGGCTGATCATCCACAATCAGTAACCTGTGCTTGCCTTCTCCCCATACCCCTTGATTCCGCTAGCCCCTAGAGCTCTATCTAACTCTCTTTTAAATTCATCCAGTGAATTGGTCTCTACTGCCTCAATTCAGGGAAGAGAATTCCACAAATTCACAACACTCTGGGTGAAAACGTTTTTTCAGATCTCAGTTTTAAATGGCCTCCCCTTTATTCTTAGACTGTGGCCCTTGGTTCTGGACTCCCCAAACATTTGGAAAATTTTTCCTGCATCTAGCTTGTCCAATCCTTTTATAACTTTATATGTTTTTGTAAGATATCCTCTCATCCTTCTAAATTCCAGTGAATACAAGCCCAGCCTTTCAAATCTTTCCTCATATGACAGTCCGCCATCCTGGGGATTAACCTCGTGAACCTACGCTGCACTGCTTCAATAGCAAGGATATCGTTCCCCAAATTAGGAGACCAAAACTGCACACAATACTCCAGATGTGATCTCACCAAGACACTGTACAACTGCAGAAGGACCTCTTTACTCTTATACTCAAATCCTCTCATTATGAAGGCCAACATGCCATTAGCTTTCTTCACTGCCTGCTGTACCTGCATGTTTACTTTCAGTGACCGGTTTATAAGGACACCCAGGTCTCGTTGCACTTCCCTTTTTCCTAATCTGACACCATTGAGATAATAACCTGCCTCCTTGTTCTTGCCACCAAAGTGACGTTATTGAACCATAAATCAGCCATGATTGAATGGACTCCATATGCCGAATGGCCTTAATCTGCTCCTACATCTTGTGGTCTTGTGGCTGAATCTGCAGATGGATGCACTCAACAGTCATGAAGAAAATAGTTAAACCTCCCAAAGGATAAAACTCAGTCTCTGTCTATTTTTGCATACCAGGATCTAATTACATTAAGGAGGAAGATTGTTCCCAGGGTCAGGTGGCACTGAAGATAAACTTTTTTTCAAAAACTTCAGTGAGGAAAGTAGCCCAAAAACTGTCTACTTTCTAAAAATAATATCAAAGGAATGGGAGGAGGCCATAGCAATGGGCTGGACAGCAGCATTTAGCTCTCAAAGCCATGCCATGTAGGAATGTTGACAGGGTTGTATTTTCTTGTAGTGAAGGGCATCGGTGGTAGACTCTACTCAAGTTAGCACTGCTGAAGTTCCCACAGTGTTTACTGAGGAGTTTACAGGAAGGCAGGGACCACTGCAAATGGGAGCTTCATTCCCAGTCAGTGGTCTTGCTCTTGAAGCACCTTCCACTCAGTCATCCATTGTCCACGGTGTGTAGTGACGGTGATGGCATATGTTGCTTCCCCCCGTTTGTGGCAAATGGTGCATCTTGACCTTCATGTTGGTGCAGACTTTTATTGTGAAGCCGTGCTGTTTTGTGCTGGAGGCAGGTTGCTAAATGGCCTTAACCATGGTCTTATGTGTAGCTTAGCTATTCCTTCCTTACCGTTGACTGAACCTGCAAATTAACCTCTTGGCAATCCTGCACCAGTATTCCAAAGTCCCTTTGCACCTCCAATTTCCGAATTCTCTCTCCATTTAGAAAGTAGCCCTTGTCTTTGTTCCTTCCAATGTCAAGGAAGGCTGACACACGACCAAAGGAAATAGGCCACCACTGTGCAGTCAGGAAATAGCTACCCAGATGGGATTGTTGTGGTTGTGTGCCCATTCGCTGCCATGCACCTGGTGGGCCGAATTACCAGCTTCCACCCTCTGTGACTCTGTGGCTCCATGGATTTTGAGTTGATCAAGATGCTGAATAACTAAACTGTGGAATCGAAAGGAATGTAGAATTTTGATTTGAAGCAATGAATGTCTTGCTTCGATAAGAGTAACTTATTTGGCGTTGCCTGCGTTGTCTGCTCTCAGTATAACTCTTGCTGTTGAGTTGGATGGTTGTGGGGACAAAGATATTTGAACAGGTAATCTGGGATGACTTTTCAATGCAGAGCCAGGCAAAGGCAATTAGAAGCACAGCCTTCATCACCAAGGCTGCCTGTGTCTGTGGAGGAGATGCAATGAGTGAGAATGTGGCAAAGTCTCACTTTAAGATGAGACGTGAAGCTCTCGCCACACCCCAAACTACCCGACCCCTCCAAATAAAGCGATATCTGCTTCTTGAGGAATCCTGCTGTGTACACATTGGCCACTGTGTTTGTCCAAATCAAAAGAGTGATTGCACCGTTAAATAGCTGTGGACAGGAAAGGCCCTCTCTCTGTGATTACAAGACCTTTCTTCATTTACACTGAATTTCTTTACCAAAATAAAACATTTTCTTTAAAGCACAAGCCAGAATGTTGGCCGACATCCAGGAAAGGCATGTTGCTGTTTCACATGCCTACATCTCATTACACATCCCGTAATTATCATGCACATGTGCTCGGTGGGCAAATGACTTGTTTGCATTTGTTTGTTTTCCACCTGGAAGCAACCGCTGGGATGTTCCACAATCCGCAGCTCCCTGGAGCCACAAGTGTCACAATGATTTATCACTTCTCCGCCTTATTATTAACCTGTAATGCCTTGGAAGAACAGCAATCTCCAGGTAAACAGAACATTTGTTCAGGTAAGGAAGTGACCCTCTTTCCATCACCACACTGAACGCATTGATTGCACTTAATGAACAACACCTCGCAAATCACAGCTCTCTCCGCTGCCTTCAATGCTGTGAAGAGGACAATACCAAACACAAAAGAATAAGGAGCTCTCAGCGGTAAAAAATCTCCTCAAACAACAGACTAGGCTTCAAAGGAACTTTGTGCAGGAAGGAACTGCAGATGCTGGTTTAAACCGAAGATAGACGCAAAAAGCTGGAGTAACTCAGCGGGACGGGCAGCATCTCTGGAGAGAAGGAATGGGTGACGATTTGGGTCAAGCCCCTACTTCATGACTGGTTAGGGATAAGGGAAACGAGAAATATTGGCGATGATGTAGAGCGATAAAGAACAATGAATTAACTTTTATTGGCTATGAGACACTGAAAAAGAGCATTGTGGGTACGAGCTGCCAGGGGAGGTGGTGGAGGCAGATAAGATAGCAGAGTTTAAGAGGCGTTTATATAGGCATGTGGATAGGCAGAGAATGAAGATTATGGGTCATGATTAGTTTATTATGTTCATTATGCTGAGCACAGTTATTGTGAGCCAAAGGGCCTGTTTCTTTGCCGTTCTGTTCTATGTTCTATGACACATCCTGAGGGAACGTAGGTTTTCCGTCCTCCTCTCCCTCCCAGTCTTCCGTGACTCTGGTCATTCTGGTTTTGTGTTATAATGTAAAACGGGTGGGAGAGAATTGAACAGATTATTACTATCTCTCCCGAGGGTTATTCCCACACATTTGAATGGCATTACACAGTGGCATAAAATTATACCCTTGTTGCCTCTTAGGATGTGATTGCACCGCAAGATACAAGCATAACAAACGATTTTGCTCAACTTTCTAATGAAGGCATTGACCCATTTATTTTAAATATGTTAGTGCCTCTGAGCTGTCTGCCTCTACGACTCTACAGCAGAGAGCGTCTATGGAAGGTCTCCTAGTGCCATGGCATCACAGCCTCCTGGGTAAAATGAATTAAATGAACCACAATTACAAACTGTTTATTACACATTGTTTTTATAGGAACTCCAGACATAATAATCAGACCTCGCTTATTGCATTTGGAATTTTTTTAACACATCCTATTTTCTATGGCTTCCCTATTGCGATCGTAATGTGTTCGATGTTTTGAAATGTACTGATGCCCCCAATCTTACGTCGGAACTTATCTGTTATTACAGCTGAAGGAAGAGTTCCTGACAAATATTCCCATTCTCCAATTGGAAAACTGGTCACATTACAAAAGACAGCAACAGAAGATCTGATAACACAGTGTATTCAACAAAGATGTTCATTGTGGTTTCAATGGTTGCATACATTGTGTACAGTTTTGGTCTCCTAATTTGAGGAAGGACATCCTTGTGATTGAGGCAGTGCAGCGTAGGTTCACGAGATTGATCCCTGGGATGGCGGGACTGTCATATGAGGAAAGATTGAAAAGACTAGGCTTGTATTCACTGGAGTTTAGAAGGATGAGGGGTTATCTTGTAGAAACATATAAAATTATAAAAGGACTGGACAAGCTAGATGCAGGAAAAATGTTCCCAACGTTGGGTGAGTCCAGAACCAGGGGCCACAGTCTTAGAATAAAGGGGAGGTCATTTAAGGCTGAACTGAGAAAAAACTTTTTTACCCAAAGAGTTGTGAATTTATGGAATTCCCTGCCACAGAGGGCAGTGGAGGCCAAATCACTGGATGGATTTAAGAGGAAGTTGGATAGAGCTCTAGGGGCTAGTGAAGTCAAGGGATATGGGGAGAAGGCAGGCACGGGTTATTAATAGCGGACGATCAGCCATCATCACAATGAATGGTGGTGCTGGCTCGAAGGGCCAAATGGCCTCCTCCTGCACCTATTTTCTATGTTTCTATGTTTATGTTAATGGTTATAAAATCCATCTCCAACTTGCTGAGTGTTAACAATACAGGAAAGCAGTGACAGCTGAAATGCAGAGTTTGAGGAGAGTGAGAGTGTTTACGAGGCTTTTTGAAAGGCATGAGGAGAGGCAGGGAATGGAGGTTATGGATTATGTGTAGGCAAATACAAATACAACCTACCCCAGAGTGGGTGAATCGAGGACCGGAGGACACAGGTTTAAGGTGGAGGGTGAAACATTTCATAGGAATCTGAGGGGTAACCTTCTCACACAAAGGGTGCTGGATGTATGGAACAAGCTGCCAGTGGAGATAGGTGAGGCAGGAACTATCCCAACATTTAAGAAACAGTTAGACCGGTACATGGATAGGACAGGTTTGGAGGGATATGGACCAAATGCGGGACTAGTGTAGCTGGGCCATGTTGGCCGGTGTGGGTAAGTTGGGCCAAAGGGCTTGTTTCCACACTGGATCGCTCTGTGACTCTCAATGTGGTTAGTTGATTGTGTTCATTATGGTTCAAGCACCATTGTGGGGAGAGCAGCAGAGAACCAACCAGTCCTTTGTTGCATCAAGCAACAGCAATGAAGGTGGCTCAGGCACCCATGAGGGTGAGAGGTGCTGACATCCAGCAGAGCGAGGAGGCATAAGCTGAACCCAAACCAACAATGGCCAGACTCCATCAGGGAGACAATGGGATCATCAGCACTCATGAAGGAGAAGCCAACGGGGGAATGGATAGGTTGACTTTAATCTCACTAAATGGTGGTGGCTGTGGGCAATCTTGGAGTTTTATAAAATTATGAGGGGGCATAGATACAGTAGAAGCTTTTCTTTCCAGTGCAGGGGAGCCTAGAAGTAGAGGGCACAGGTTTAAGGTGAGAGGGGGAAATCTAAAGGTGATTGTTTTTTTCACAGAGAGCATGGTTTGCTGGAAGAAGTGGAGAGGTTGATGGACTCAGACATATATGTCTGAATATCCGATATGTTTGCCACATCAACAGAGGAGGTGTTGGATTCAGACACACATGTTGCGGGGAGAAGTAGAATGGTAAATCAAGAGTTAAGAGTATTTAATTGTCATATTTACCAACAACAGGAACAAGGGATTTCTTAGTTGCAGCAGCAGAAGGGGACTGTAAACACAATGCATGAAGAAAATATGTAATAAAAACAAAAAATCAATCATCATTTTAGAACTGATGGGATACTCAGTTGCTGTTCACCATCTGCTGAGTCTGAGACAGAGTTTGCCAGAGTTGACAATATCTATCTAAGATTCTGGACAATCACCAACTCTTGAATTATCAATGTTCATTTTGTGCCAAAGAGTCTCCAGTTGTTCAGTTTAGAGATACAGCACGGAAACAGGCCCTACGGCCCACCGGGTCCGCGCCGACAAGTGATCCCCGCGCCGACCAGCGATCCCCGCACATTAACACCATCCTACACCCACTAGGGACAATGTTTACCTTTACCAAGCCAATTAACGTACAAACCTGTACCTCTTTGTAGTGTGGGAGGAAACCGAAGATCTCGGAGAAAACCCACGCAGGTCACGGGGAGAACATACAAACTCCTTACAGACAGCACCCGTAGTCGGGATCGAACCCGGGTCTCCGGCGCTGCATTCGCTGCAAGGCAGCAACTCTACCGCTGCACCACCGTGACCATTGGAAAGGAAGGAAAATCTTTCACAAGCCTTTCACGATTTTGCAAAATCTCAAGGAATTCAACAATAACAACATCCATGAATATAACATCTTTAGTAGAGCGAGTTAGTATTCCCTGAAGCCCTTCATTGGAGCATAATGAAATTAAAAAATTTGACCCACATTAAAAATGCTCAGCCACAGAATACATTGTAAGGGAAGGAACCAAAAGCTTGTCAAGCAGATCATTATAAGGAGGATAGACACAAAATGCTGGAGTGACTCAGCGGGACAGGCATCGTCTCTGGAGGGAAGGAATGGGTAACGTTTCGTGTCGAGACCTTTTTTCAGACTGAGAGTCGGGAGGGGGAGACACCGAGATAAGGAAGTGTGAGGTGTGAGACCAAGACATCAAAGGGGGTGGGGATCTGGAAAATGTAGAATGGGTCATTGTTATCTAGGAGAAGTTAGCAACAAAACAAACAGATAAAATGCAATCAGGGACAGTCAGGCTGGTCGAGGAACCAGAGCGGTACATCAAGAGAATTACCAGAGTTTAGCTCAGTGTCTGGCTCTCAAATGAGGCAACATTGGGTTGTGACAAGGGGCAGTGTGGGAGGAGCAGGGATCTGTAGAGTACAGAGAGATTAGAGAGGGCAGAGAGTAGTGAAACCGCTGAGAGATTTGAAAACAAGGGTGAGAATCCCACAGACAATTAAGAACTTTTGAAGTGCTGCCAAAGGTACCAAATGTAAGGACACAACTGGCTCATAAGCAATTAGAAAGTTAGCACAAAATGCTTATGCATGGATTGCAATGACCCCAGCAAATACATTTCCACCACATTAAATGCCGGCTGCTGGGGATGTTAAAACACAACAAGGCAGTGTTAAACTGGGCACTAAAAGTAATGGATTGATAACAGTCTAGGGCCAATTATGTTTTCCGAATAAATAAAATAGTACATTAGATCTTTCTAGAAACCACAAAAGGATCTTCGGCAATAGACTGAGTCATGGGTTCAGATATATCTGTAAATCCAAACGCCCCTGAAACGTTCTCCCCAGATTCACGCTCACCAACACACCAAGATGTGCTATTGGGTTAATTGGTTGTGTTAAACTACCTCTCAGCAACAATATTCAGAAGGGGAGATGTTTTGAACCTCTAAAGTGACGGCAAAATGATTTGGTGTCAGGAGATATAACTCTGCAAGGCTATAATTGAGAAAATGCTACAGTTCCCTGTTTGCAATACGAACAAGCTGATAATCAACCACCCTAGTGATTTATTTCCCTGATCCCTGTCTGATGAAATATGTTTTTGTTTTATGTTTTGATATTGCACAGGATTTGAGGAGGTTTCTGGGGGAAGCAAGCAGGGGTGAAGGTACACACATCACTAGTTCACTTGGCCTTAGCTCCCACTCCTCCTCACATCCACTTCTCCTGGAACCCATGTATCAAAGCAATGCTGCTTCCTTATTAATAAGCAGGCCTGGATCCTTTTATTTATTCTCACTTCTACCAAAGGAAGATCAATAGTGGAAGTAGCGCATGATGGGAGTCACAATCCTGTTGCTAAGCAGTGGGCGAGAGTGGCCTGCAGGTATCGATTATGCGGCAGAATGATAATTCACCTCATGTAAAATAACCTGCATGTAAAATAAGCATTCCTTTAATTCAACACCATCATAATTCCAGTAAATAGGATCAGGGAAATAAATCACTTGAGTGGTTGATTATCAGAAGCATTCGGACTTGCAAACATTTCTGAGCTCATGACTCAGTGTATTGTCTCCGATCCTTTAGTGGTTTCTAGGAACAGTAGCGGCACGGTGGCGCAGGGGTAGAGTTGCTGCCTTACAGCGCCAGAGACCCGGGTTCGATCCTAACTACGGATGCTGTCTGTACGGAGTTTGTACGTTCTGCCTGTGACTGAGTGGGGTTTCTCCGGGTACTCCGGTCTCCTCCCAGATTCCAAAGATGTGCAGGTTCCTAGGTTAATTGGCTTCTGTAAAATTGTCCCTGGTGTGTAGGATAGAACTAGTGTACGGGTGATCGTTGGTCGGCGCGGACTTGGTGGGCCGAAGGGCCTGTTTCCACTCTGTATCTTTAAATCTAAATCTTTAAATCATTTTGAATCTTGCTTAAAGATTCAAAGTGCAACTTGTAACAGATGTTGCATTCCATTCATTATTCCTACAAAAACCCTAATTATTTCCTTCACTGCCTTGAAATTGGGATGTGCGATTATTAGTGTAGGATGGCTTAAAGCAAGTTCTTTCGCCAAATGCTTTGAAGAACTGTGGCCTCATTACCGCAATGCACACAAGACTGCCTGAAGCACTGGCCCTCTCTCACCCACAAACAGGAGGCTTGCATTTACATTGCCCCTATCAGAACCTCCAGAAACACTTGGCAGCCAATGAAGTAGTCACGAAGTGTGGTTGCTGATGTAGAGTGAGCATTACGCTGAGCAGCACAGGGGTAGAGCTGCTGCCTCACAACTCCAGTGACCCGCCCCAATATCCTGCCCTCAAGACGCTGTCTGTCCCTGAACTCACAATAGCCAGGACCTGAAAATGGCGGCAAACTGCTGACTCTGTATGCTGTCTCAGTGCACTACTGCTACACCCTTATACTGTACCTGAGACGTTTATCTAATATGTATCTAAGTGCTGATGTATAATGATACTGGTACTGAACTGTATGCATAAATACATTTCACAGAACCTCAGTACATGTGACAAACAAGGTACCTTACCTTGGAGTTTGCACCTTCTGCCTGCGGCTGTATAGGATTCCTCCGGCTGCCCCGGTCTCATTCCAAAGGCGCGCCTGAGGTTTTGTTGGCCTCTGCTGGATAGGTGGCAGGGGAATTAGGGGGATTTGAGGAAGAATGCGCAAGGAGAGAGATGTGGAAGAATGGGACGGATGGGTATGTTGTGAGCCAGCGTGGATTCAGTGGGCTGAACAACCTCCGTCACAGTCACGAGGAAATATAAAACCCTGGGAATGTGGCTGCTGGGTCGGACAAAACATACTCTCAATGAGCACACGGTGGTGTGAGACAGATCATCTGTCTTTAGCATGTTGAATGAGGGCTCGGACTATGGGCTTGGATAACTGCCAAACGGTGTGTGAATACTTAATATTTCTAAGATTGAGTTGATGCTAATTACATTCAATGGTTCATTATTATCACATATACAGAGGTACAGTGAAATTATTTTTCACTTTGATTGGTGCACTTTGCCATTCAACTTTCCAATATAATTGGAGGGAAAGCATTTATATTAAGCATACATTTTTAGATATTATAAAATATTAAAAAGGTCTGTGGCTGGGATGACTAACAACATTTCAGGTTGAAACGGTGTGTGAATACTTAATATTTCTAAGATTGAGTTGGTGCTAATTACATTCAATGGTTCATTATTATCACATATACAGAGGTACAGTGAAATTATTTTCTCGCACACAGTGCGGAAAAATATTACCATACCTAAGATCAATCCCCAATTAGTACAAAGTGCATAGAAATAGTCGACTGAGATTGTATGCAAGGGTTTGGAGAAACTACTGAACAATTCTACTGCACTTTACTAACACCAATATCACCCATGGTATCTGTCACCCCACCAATATTAATTAATGCAATAAAAGTCCTTTCCAGGCTTTTGTTTCGCAAAGATTTTGCCATCTAATCACTCAAACGTTTTTTCCAAATAACAATTAAAAAAATACACCCATTATCCAAATATTTGGCAAAGTGGTATTATTTATTAGAACTAACTAACAGCTAATCATGTTTTTTTTTCCCTTCCCTTCTAATGTATTCAGAGCTATTCAGTTTCACCCGAGACAACGTGGAGATTCACTGCCGCACAGTCCCGCATTAACCTGCTGCCTATGTTGTGTCTACTCTTCCTGCAGTGCCCAGGCCATTAAAGAAGGTGCTGACTCGGCACACTCATCACTTCCCTCACCTGGTCAGCGCGCCAGGATTTTGTAATCAATAATCAATAAATAACAGTCAACCCTGATTGAATCCTGTTCCTTTGCTTAATTAGATTAAATGGAAATCAAAAAGATGCAGATGCTGGAAATCTGATATCAATATGATGAAATCTGAAATCGATGTTTCCGAGCCGAACCATGAACTTGTTTCTCTTTCCACAGATGCTGCCTGACCTGCTATGTGTCTCCAGTGTCTTCTGTTGTTTCTTGCATCTTCTTGCCCTGTGGAGATCAGTTGATTCAACACTGGACTTTGTACAGCTTCTTCATATAATGAGCTGGAAAAGTGGAACAGCATGCAGTGTCAATATTAGTGCAGCTAATGTTACTAATAACTAATTTGGCACAAATAATTCGCAGATGTTCTAGGAAAAAAATATAATTGTAAAGCTTGTGCAGGAGCTTACTGAATTGAAATAGTGGCTACATGAGGAACCAGTGAGGATTTTACCACAGTGGAATTTTCCTCAGCAAGTCTAGCGTGAAAAAGACTTGACAATTGTCGATTGGTGCACTTTGCCATTCAACTTTCCAATATAATTGGAGGGAAAGCATTTATATTAACCATACATTTTTAGATTATAAAATATTAAAAAGTTCTGTGGCTGGGAGGACTAACAACATTTCAGGTTGAAACGGTGTGTGAATATTTAATATTTCTAAGATTGAGTTGGTGCTAATTACATTCAATGGTTCATTATTATCACATATACAGAGGTACAGTGAAATTATTTTCTCGCGCACAGTGCAGTAAAGTATTACCATACCTAAGATCAATCCCCAATTAGTACAAAGTGCATAGAAATAGTCGACTGAGATTGTATGCAAAGGTTTGGAGAAACTACTGAACAATTCTACTGCACTTTACTAACACCAATATTACCCATGGTATTTTGCTTTATCTGTCACCCCACCAATATTAATTAATGCAATAAAAGTCCTTTCCAGGCTTTAGGTTTGCGACGATTTTGCCATCTAATCACTCAAACTTTTTTTCCCAATAAGCAATTAAAAAAATACACCCATTATCCAAATATTTGGCAAAGTGGTATATTTATTAGAACTAACTAACAGCTAATCATGTTTTTTTTTCCCTTCTGGCTTTTCTGCACGCTTTTTGAGGGCCAATTTTTTCTGAAGTGACCTGTTTTTAGTGTTGCTCCGTGTGGAAACAGGAGCCAGACCCAACCCTGCGCCTATCCTACACTCTTCCCAATTATTCTCCCCAATTACTCATCACCTCGCCTTAGAATCTACCTCTCATCTACACACTCAGGACAATTCGAAGAAACTGCTAACCCACAACCCGTATGTCTCTGGGATGTGGAGGAAACTCACGGGGAGAAGGTGCAAAGTCGTCACGGACAGTGTCAGAGTTTGGGATTGAACCTGGATCGCAGGGGCTTTGAGGCAGTGGATCTACCCACGGTGCCGCTGAGCCTCTGGTGAGGAAATTCCGATGCTCTACAAGGTGTAGCTACTGTGACAGACACAAAATGCTGGAATAACTCAACAGATCAGGCAGCATCTCTGGAGAAAAAGGATGGGTGACGTTTCGGGTCGGAACCTTTCTTCACACTCAGTTCCATCACCTCCATCATGACAAGGCTAGAAGGCTCCAATACCAAAATACAACTGAAGAACCATCATTGACAGTGATATTGCACAGATATCCTTTAGAAATCCCTCTGCAGAAGAGTTGCTGGAGTTGATCCCCACCTCCTCCTGTCGGGTTCCGTCTATTCCTCTGGTCTGCTCTGTGGATTACCGTTATCCTAGGTTTTCTTTCAATTGCACATTACACCTACTAAACAACTCGAGATCCAGTTGTAAAAGCGCTTTTATGAATATTTGTCGTTGTTGTTTCATTACCATCTTAAGCCGACAATTGAATTAAAATACATTCAGTCTTTCCAGACGCATGTTTAATTAGTTGAATGGATTTTAATTAGAAATGGCAGAACTATTGCGAATCTTATTACAGAAACATTGTCATGTTTGCTTCCCATGCCTTTATGAGCAATATTAATTCAAATTCATCAGGGACTTCTAAATTCTCTGTGCTCTCCAGTGTTGCCGGGAATAACGTGTTTGATTGGATCGACTCGTTCAGCAGCCTTGGTGAGTCGGGCATTGTCATGTCATTTATTTGCCCAGTCTTACCTCATGGTAAAGAAGAAGACTTAACCTGTTTATTATATGAAATTAAATTGGAATAGGTTCACCAGAATACAGAATTCAAGCAGGTTTCACTTGCCAGATTTTCCATAAGAAACAAAGGTAAGAATATAGCTAAGGTATATGGATAGGGAAGTTTTCGAGGATTAGAGGCAAATGGTATTTGAGTAGATAGGTACCTTGTTGTGCATGGACAAGTTGGCTGAAGAGCACTGTTTCTGTACTGTACGACTCGTTGAATCTCAGCGTATTGCTGCCCTTGAGCCCTGCTATCATTCACTCTCTACTCTTTCACCTGCACTAACCCCACACCCCTGGCTCTAAATATTCAGTGACTAAGGGTCAATGGATTAATATGGATCAATGGATAGCTCAGAAATGTTGTGTTCAATGGATATTTTTAAGGCAGAAATAGATAGATTCTTGATTAGTACGGGTGTCAGGAGTTATGGGGAGAAGGCAGGAGAATGGGGTTAGGAGGGAGAGATGGATCAGCCATGGTTGAATGGCGGAGTAGACCGGATGGGCCGAATGGCCGAATTCTGCTCCTTCTGAATTCTATTCCTTCTGCCATCTTCAATGACTGATCCCGATTTTGTGACTGCTACAGTATCTCATAATCACTCCACCTCAACGGTTCAATTGTTCTTTATTATCACATGTACCAAGCTCGTTTGAATGACTTATGATAACTAATATTTAATTAAATATATATAGTTATCTAGCTCTATAACTATAATGGCAGCTCTATAACTATAATGGCAGCTATATTTTGGGTAGATAAAAGCCGGTGGCAATATAACTGTCTAATGTATTCAGAGCTATTCAGTTTCACCCGAGACAACGTGGAGATTCACTGACGCACAGTCCCGCATTAACCTGCTGCCTATGTTGTGTCTACTCTTCCTGCAGTGCCCAGGCCATTAAAAAAGGTGCTGACTCGGCACACTCATCACTTCCCTCACCTGGTCAGCGCGCCAGGATTTTGTAATCAATAATCAACAAATAACAGTCAACCCTGATTGAATCCTGTTCCTTTGCTTAATTAGATTAAATGGAAATCAAAAAGATGCAGATGCTGGAAATCTGATATCAATATGATGAAATCTGAAATCAATGTTTCCGAGCCGAACCATGAACTTGTTTCTCTTTCCACAGATGCTGCCTGACCTGCTATGTGTCTCCAGTGCCTTCTGTTGTTTCTTGCATCTTCTTGCCCTGTGGGGATCAGTTGATTCAACACTGGACTTTGTACAGCTTCTTCATATAATGAGCTGGAAAAGTGGAACAGCATGTAGTGTCAATGTTAGTGCAGCTAATGTTACTAATAACTAATTTGGCACAAATAATTCGCAGAAGTTCTAGGAAATAATATAATTGCAAAGCTTGTGCAGGAGCTTACTGAATTGAAATAGTTGCTACATGAGGAACCAGCGAGGATTTTACCACAGTGGAATTTTCCTCAGCAGGTCTAACGTGAAAAAGACTTGACAATTGTCGATTGGTGCACTTTGCCATTCAACTTTCCAATATAATTGGAGGGAAAACATTTATATTAAGCATACATTTTTAGATTATAAAATATTGATAAGTTCTGTGGCTGGGAGGAGTAACAACATTTCAGGTTGAAACTCTTCTTCAGACTAATCAGCCTGACGAAGGATCCCGACCCAAGCTATGATCTGTCCATTTCCCTCCAAAGATGCTGCCTGAACTGCAGAGTTCCTCAGGAACTTGGCTTATGGCTCAAGATTCCAGCATCAGCCGTCTCCTGCGTCGCCATCTTGCTGATGGTTATCTCGCCCCGGTGAGATCGCTTCGGAGTTCTGGTGAGGAACCGATGGCTGCCCTCTTTGCTTCTTGAAGTCATGGGATGGTCATTTTGTGTCAGATGTGAATCATCCAAACTCATCAGATTTTTTCAGTTTGTGGTTGGGCTGAAATTCCTCTCAGTGTAGCTTGAAAGATGCCATTGCTCACAACAACAGTTGCTCGCTGAGCATCGACGCTACTCAAGCAACAAGTGGAGCACAAGCTCAGGTCATGCACAGTTTCTGTTTAGAAATACAGCAAAGAAATAGACCTATCAGCCCACCGAGTCCAAACCAACCTTCACGCTAGTTCTATGCCAGCCCACTTTCTCATCCATTCCCTGCAACTATTCCAGAGGCCAATTTACTTGGGATGTGGGATAAAACCAGAGCACCCGAAGGAAACCCACCAGTCACTGGTAGAACATGCAAACTTCACCCAGACAGCATCCCAAGATCGGGATTAAACCCAGGTCTCTGGCGCTGTGAGGCAGCAGCACTACCAGATGCTCCACTGCGCTGTTATTGCTTTCAATCAGCACAGGAATCCCTCAGAGAAATCTATCCGACTCTACCTACGTCTCAAACAAGGCAGGGATCTCAGCATGCCCAGATATAGGGTGATATAATGTCGGACCACACTTATGCTGTATAGGAAGGATCATGGTCCTGGGGTTTCCAGCCTACTCTCATTGATCTATTCATGAAGACAATATGAAGCATGACAAGTAATATCTCACAAAGAAACATGGCCTCAAGAGTCAGGTGGTTCTGGGCGTACGGTGATGATAGGCTTGCATGCCTCCAATCCTAGCCTGTTGTGCATCCCTGACTTCCTTTCACCTTCTTCGTTCGTGTGGCATGCACAGCCTAAAGTTGTTGGACGACTTGTTCTATTTGATCTTCTGTTTGTGCACGTCGAGTTGATTGTATTAGTCGAAACAGGGCGGACCACGTGAAGGTTGCAATCTTCCACTCCCCTGACTTCCTTTGCACCTCCCTTAGTAGCTGTGTCTTCAGGGGTCCGCCTCAAATACTCCGTCCCAACCTCCTCCTTTGAGACAGACCTTCACGTGTTGGAGGCAGAGTTAATAGTAAGATTAAACGAGAACTTACCAGTTCGAAGGTTGATCTTTATTTTATGAGGAGTTGCGATGAGGGATTTCGTGAAGAACCCGCCAGCACGCATGCGCGACATTCTTCAAAGTAGCGGTGTGGAATCACAGAAACAACAACAGAGAAATGACTTGGTATAGTAAGATTGAAGAGACTCTAATTACCAGTTGAGTATGATCGAGGGTTGGGAGCGGAGGGCACGAGTGACTTTGTGAAGACTTCAAAGCTCTGTGATTCCATGCCCTGGACCACGTCCATGCTGTCACACACCACTATTAAGGATGGATGGGAGTAAACAACTTTCCAGACTGCTTGTACTGAAAAACAAGAATAATATTTATTAATAACAAAGAAAAAACCCCTCATTCGGGGACATCTCCACGTTCTTGACCTGCATTCAGCACGGCCTCCGCGAACTGTAGAGGAGCGGCAACAGGCTTGTTGTAGAACTGCTGGAAGATGGCTTCATTCGCCCATCCTGCTGTGGCAAGAATATGGTCCATGGGCACCTCCATGACCCTTGCCGCCGACGTTGATGCAGCCCTGGTGGAATGGGATTTGAAGACATTAGTGTCGATACCTGACTTACCCAAGACGATCCTGAGCCACCTGGATATCGTCTGGACCGTCACTCTATGGTGAGGTTTCTTGTGAGTGACAAGCAGGTATTTCTCCATTCCCCTCAGGTTTCTCGTCACTTTCACATAGTGACGGATATGGGCGGCTAAACATAGCCTTGCATCTGCGGGGTATGCCGGGAACTTCAGCTGCAGCCCTGTGAACCCAGGTCTATGCTGCTTGAGTAGTTCGTCTATGAAGAAGACTACTTCTGCAGGGGTAGAGATCATCCTGTCGATCCGGATTTTATGGAGTGTCTGTACCCTCTGCGCTGAAGTCAGTGCCAGTAACATCACCAGCTTCAGGGTGAGTTTGTCCAGCTCTAGCCCCTCCATGGGCGACCACGACCTGAGCAGGGTTAATACGTTCCCGATATCCCAGGTGATATTATAGCGTGGTCTGGGCGGATTCGAATTGAATATTCCCCGCATGAGTCTGGACACCAGCCTGTTGGATCCTACCTCAATATTGAGGTAGAATGACAGCGCACTCCTGGCGCTGTTGATGGCACTGTAGCTCAGGTGTTCATCATGGTGCAACCCCGCCAGGAATTGCAATACGTCGGTTATGGTTACAGCGTCATATGCAATGTGGGAGCGGCCGCAGTAGGTTTCCCATTTCCGGATGTGAGAGAGGTATTGCCGCCTGGTGGACTCCCGGCATGACGCTCCGATGGTATCCATGGTTCTGGGTGATAGGCCATACCGCAGTAATGGCCTGTTCAGAACCTGCAAGCCAACAAGTTTAGATAGCTGTGGCAGGGATGTGGTTCCCCTGACACAGGGTTAGTTACCAATTGTGGGCAACCCTCTAAGAGGACCCAAGGTTGACTGATCACATCAAGGACCACCGGATACCATGGCTGCGTAGGCCAGTCGGGTATGATAAGAATGCCCTTGGCAGCATCCATCTGGATTTTCCGCAATACCCGACTGATGAGGCAAAATGGAGGAAATGCATAGAAGAACCATTTCCCCCAGTCCAGCGAGAACGCATCCATCGCCATTGCCCCAGGATCTGGTTCCCACGAAACGTATGTTGGTACCTGATGGTTCAACCGCGACGCAAAGAGGTCGATATCCGGTTTACCAAATTTGGCTGTAACTTTAGCGAAGATTTTAGGATTCAACAACCACTCAATGTTGTCATTAAATTTGCGTGACCTGGTGTCCGCCACAGTATTGAGCTCACCTGGTAAATAGGTAGCTGAAATCCAAATATTCCGTTGAATACACCAGAGCCAAATTGTATTTGCCAATTCATCACATGAAATTGACCTGGTACCCCCCATATGGTTTAAATATGCCACCGCAGTGGTATTGTCTATTTGGAGACGGACATGAGCGTCAGTAAGATTAGAACAATAAGCTCGAAGTCCGTGAAATGCTCCAAGCATCTCCAAATAGTTTATCCCTTGTGACAATAACAGAGTAGATTCAAGGGTGTCCCATCTGCCCCCGCAACTAGAGTAGTTGTCCGTAGCTCCCCAGCCATGGGAGCTTGCGTCTGTTTGTAAATATACCATCGGATTGGGCAAAATGATGGGTTTAAATGAGTCACATATATTGTCCACCCACCATTGTAACTCAATCTTAGCTTTAAGAGGCAGCTGCATTGGTCTGTCGAAATGTCCAGCGTTTAGTTTTAACGCTGAGATCTTGGCTCTCTGCAAATTTTGATAATGCAAAGGTCCGTATTGGGCAGCTGGAAAATGTGCTACGATCTTGCCAATCACCTTAGCAGTTTGTCTAATTGATGGTATACTGGCCCAGACTAAATCTTCACATACTTGGGTGACATCCCCAACTTTGTTAACTGGTATGGTGGCCCTCATGCGATTGGAATCCACCGTGAACCCCAGATAATCCATGACCTGTGAAGGGCAGAACTCTGACTTATCCGGATGGATAATGAACCCCATTTCCTGAAAAATTGCCACGGTGGCTGAAACTGCCAGTTCAGCTGATTCCAGGGTGTTTCCAACAATCAAGATATCATCCAGATAGGCCATCACTATATGATTTTGTCTCCGTAGCGTGGCCAGAATAGGTTTGAGTAATTTAGTAAATAATCTAGGGGCTGTGGTAAGCCCATTTGGCAAAGCCCTGTATTGCCAGAGCTGATCCATCCAGGTAAATTTTAAGAACTTCCTGTGGTGTTTCCGAATGGATACAGAATAGTATGCATCTTTTAAATCAATGCATGCCATAAAGCAGCCATGAGAAATCAAGGACTTGGCTGTTTCGAACGTGTCCATTTTGAAATGGGTATATTTTACAAAGGTATTCAAATGGGTCAGATCAATAATAACCCGACATCCTCCATCCTTCTTGGGCCTAGTGAATATGTTGGATACAAATTCAATTGGTTTGTGTATAGTTTTTTCTATCACGCCTTTTTCTTGTAGCCTTAAGATTTCAGCATAGCCTGCTGCCATTTCGTTGCTAGACAGCGTAAATTTCTGATCTGGCATATGCTGGGATGGAGGGATGTTGCCATTGATGAATTCAATCTCATGGCCTTGAATACTTTGTAAGATAAACTCATCAGAAGTGATAGTTTCCCATGCCCCCGTGAAGAACCGTAGTCGCCCACCAACATGTGAAGTTAAGCACGCAGGTGCATGAAAACCAGACCGCCTTACCTCCATGGTTACCGGCGGTCCTTGACATGTTTGGCGGGACGTGGAGGTGCTGGGTTGGGCTGATGATGCGGCGTCCACATCTTCCATGGTGGCCGCTGGGGGCCTAGCCCTAAAAAAGGCCGCGGTTGCTGAGGCTGTTGGAATTGAGGCGGAGCTGGAGTGTATGTTCTTGCCGGTCTGGTGGCAGGGCCTCGTGGCCTGAAAAATGGCCCTTTCTTGGCCGCCTGCCTGGGCGAGATTTGAGACCGCATCAGTCCCACTGTTTTGGCGTGGTCGTCCAGCTCCTTGACCCTCTTCAGGAGGTCTTCCCCGAACAACTGTCTGGGCGGTGGCGTAGGAGATGCTTTACACAACCCCGCGAATTTCGGGTTGAGCGTGGGTCGGATGACGCTCTTCCGGAAAGCGTTGATCTCATGCTGTGTGGCACACAGTAGAGCCAGAGCATCCTCCTGCTCCGTGCTTAGATCCTCCCCGTCCACCGACCGCGCTAACGCGGTAATCCCAGCAGTAAGCAGCTTCAGGATGCGCTGGAGCTTCATCTCCTAGGTCCTGATTGCTGTGGCAATGTTGCCCCTGTGGCATATTGACTATGGGCACGTTGAGGGAGTTGCAGTTGGCTGGGGCCTTGTGCCTGTTTATGGCCTCCGATAGGACCTCCTCCTGGAGCTGATGGTTGGTTAGGCCACGGTGGCAGCCAGTTTGGGGTTGAGGGGTAGTCCCGATGTCTCCGATGATGCGAATTTTGCCGCTACATCGAGGAGTTCTTCCTGCGGCACCTCCGACGTAGCTGGTGTATGGCCCAAAATGTCCACCTCCTCTGGCTGCCTCAGGCTGCCTGCTGACGATGGTGAAACCTCCCTGTGCCCTCTGGAGCTGGATGCTTCCTCCCGTTGATTCTGTTGCAGGAGGAGCTCCAACATCCGCTCCATCCGGTCGATACGCCCCTCGCCCTTCAAACTCGGGCGGTCGGAGTCCTCATGTTCTGCTGAACTGCTGAGGCTCCGTTCATCGGCCCGCACCTCGTCGAGGTGAACCCGGTGCCGGAAGTTGTCGCTACCAGCCGCCGCAGCAAAGCTGAGCGATTCCCGCGCGGGTACGCTCAAACGCCTCCTTTTGGCGGAGCCTGATCCCACTGCCTCGGAGGGCAAACGCGGTGGAGAGTCGGCACCCAACGCCTCGGCGTGGTGACCCGACGCCCGCGCGGGCTTGCCGGCTGCCCACATCGTGGGCCTAGCCGACGTACGGTCCCGTCCTCCCATCCACGGGGGACTCGGACACCGTGGCGGGACTCCTCCCAAGTGACTCTTCCTGGTCTTGGCGGTTGGGGAGTCGACGCTGGTCCTAGCAGGTCTCCCAGTGGACTTGAGTCCCGCCATATCACCAGTCCGCATTCTAGCGGCAGGTGATGCCTTTGCCCCTAAAGGGCTAGGCTTACGGGCTCCATCCCTCCCTCTCCTCCGAGGGCTCAGGGAGAAGGGCCGTGCAGCCGCATGCGAGCCCTTGCCCAGGTCGACCAACGAGCCCGTTGGCGACCTCGATACGGAGTCAGGGTCTACCTGCTCCGGTGGTACACCGAAATCCTGCTCCTCGGGATCGTCACTGGAGCTCCGGTGTATCGGCGGGTCGGGCCCTGCAGCGACAGGGCTCCCCGACTTCCTCGCCTTCTTCCCGGCCTGACTCGCAGGTGCAGCCGTTGATGAGGGCTCCGGGATGGGTGGCCGGCGACTCCGAGCGGACGTCCTACGGCCTTTGTTTCTCCCGTCCATGTCCCTGCTGAAAGAACACACTCTCCCAACAGGAACCAACCAACTTAAGGTTAGTTTCACTTACCTGAGTGGCTCCTTATGAAGGGCTGGTGGGGAGCCGCGCTCCACCCCAGCCGTCGGCAGCAATGCGTTGCGACGATATGTCGCGCATGCGTGCTGGCGGGTTCTTCACGAAGTCACATGTGACTCCGAAATGAAATTCCTTTAGACTCTAGACTTTAATGATATAGTGTGGAAACAGGCCCTTCGCCCACCAGTTGGCACTAGCACTAGCACTGTCCAACACACTGGGGGCAATTTACTATTTACAGTGTGGGAGGAAACTGGAACACCCACCCGGTCACAGGGAGAACCTACAAAGTCCGTACAGACAGCACTTGCAGTCAGGATGGAACGCAGGTTTCTAGCCCTGTAAGGCAGCAACTCTACCGCTGCAGCACTGCACTGTCCTCAACATAATCCATGTATTTAATCCATCACTCATTAGGGATGAATTCTCAGCTCATCTCTTTTGCCAAAATTTGGAACAAAAACTTCATTTATTCATCATCGTTGAAACTACTGGCGACGCAGTGATGCTGGTTTCCAACGGGAACAGTAACAGATGCACCGCACATCTCTGTCCTCCAGTTCCTGTGGACCTCCGCCGCTGGAAGTATAGGTTTTTGGTGTGTGTGCTTTATCGTCATTCCTTACAATGCTGTGTACGACAGTGATCGCAACTTCTACTGAAGTGTGGATTGCCGTTGGCTCGCTAGAAGCTTATCCGCCCTTTGACAGGTCTTGTTTTTGGTCCTGCTGGGGGTCCACAGCCCCCTCCTCACCAGGCAAACCAGGTGGGGGAGACGGTTTAGTCACCGACTATCCGACCATGGAGCAGGTAGCACGGGATTACATGGTACCCGTGGCGGGGGGAACTCACCCCGACCTGACCTCAAATACTGGGGACGATCTTTCTCCCCTCTTCCCCAAACCCCCAGCTTTCAGGCTTAAAATGTCAACACTCTCTCTCTCTCTCTCCGAGGGAGGGAAGATCTCTCTAATCGGACTTTATCTTGCACTAAATGTGGTGTCATTTATTCTTTATAGTTACCCTGTGGACGCCTTGATTGAAATCATGTACAATTTTGCAATGCAACAAAACTGTCCCTCGGTCGGTACATGTGACAATAATGAACTCAACTAAACTAAATTTTAACAATATGCCGACCACTCACAGCTCTTCTGTGGCCTTCTGAAGCTCTTCTTCCGGTAACGCTTCTTCCGATGTTCGCACCAAATGCCCCCCTCGCACAGAAATACACCTCAGCGCAGCGGTAGAGTTGTTGCCTTCCAGCACCAGAGACCCGGGTTCCATCCTGACTATAGGTGCTGTCTATACAGAGTTTGTACGTTCTCTCCAGAACCTGCGTGGGTTTCCTCCGGGTTCACCAGTTTCCTCGCACACTCCAAAGACATACAAGTTTGTTGGTGAATGGGCTTCGGTAAAAACATTGCAAATTATCGCTAATGTGTGTAGAATAGTGCTAATGTACGGGGATCGCTGGGCGGACGGGCGTGCGGACACGGTGGGCCGAAAGGATCCAAAGTCCAAAAGTCTAAAGTTCATTCCAAAGGATCGTGAACCTTTGGTGAAAGGGAACACATCTGCTCAATTCTACAACTATTATTTATATGCATGAATATAAATTTACCCAATTTATTTAATCCGTCTGCATATAAGCTGTCCAGTCCATTCTTCGCTTCACATAATTTAATCATGTCATCCTGAAATCTGTGCTTTCTGTAGCAGAAAGGCTCTCTTTCGTGGACCAGAGGGATTTTTAAAGCAGGAACATATCGGGTGGCTTACTGAGCTTTTCGTGAGACCCTCGCTACACCCAACAGATTGCCGGGCCAGACTGGGCAACTTATGTTTGGAACCAAGGTTTTCCACTCAACCCTTTTGGTGTTCTATGTTTTGTATCAATTCTTTCCAGCTACCTATTACAATTGGCTGTTTGCTTTTACTGTGGGTGGCACAGTGGTTGAGTTGCTGCCTTATAACGCCACAGATCCGGGTTTGATCCAGACTACGGGTGCTGCCCATACATTCTCCCTGTGACTGCGTGGGTTTTCTCTGGGTACTTTGGTTTCCTCCCACACTCCAAAGATGTGCAGGTTTGTAGGTTAATTAGCTTCTGTCCCTAGTGTGTTAGATGGAACTAGTGTACAGGTGATTGGTGTGGACTTGATGGGCCGAAGGGCCTGTTTCCACACGGTATCTCTAAACTAAAGTGGACATGGACTAAGCATCTCCACAGACATCAGCTCTCAGCTTCTCTGCAGACAGAAACTGAGAGCCGCATGTGCGTCACCCATTCATTAATCTGCACCGTGCCATCTGTTATAGTGCGGACGTCACCTATTACAACCCGACTGATGTGCAAATATTTTATCGCAAGGATGATTTTCCGCAGACTTGCTCCAGACAGCGAGGACTAATGGCCTTATCACCGATCCTTGAAGGACTCTGCAGTAACCAGCCACAGGAGCCGCATTGATGAGATCCCTCATAACGCCAGCTTTGCCCATGAGAATGTGTCACTTCCACATCCAACTTGGAACCTGCCTTCTGGCACCACAATAGATTGTGTCCATTGCACTCAGGGGATTACTGACCGAGCAGAGTTGCTTGAACTAACAATCCATAAAAAAGAGTTAACATGGGATGAACATTTCTTCCCCTTCAATTGCCTGTGTATAACAAAGGGCAGTTGCTGCCACAGACTGAAGCCCGCTCCCCATTCTCTACCAGTGTCCCAGCTCTCCCCTGACAGTGAATGAGACAAGAATGGACGTCTACCACTGGAGCAAGCCCAGCCTCCCCCACCTTTCCTGTTATCTATGGTGCGCCTCAAGCTGCAGTGCAGGTGACCCCGGGTCATGAGGAGAACATGCAAACACCACCCAGACAGCACCCTAGGTCAACAGCACATGTCATAGGAGCAGATGTAGGCCATTCAGCCCATCGAGTCCACTCCGCCATTCAATCATGTCTGATCTATCTTTCCCTCTCGACCGCATTCTCCTGCCTTCTCCCCATAACCCCTGACACCCGCACCAATCAAGAATCTGTCAATCTCTGTCTTAGAAATACCAAATTACGTGGACTCCACAGATTCACCGCCCTCATCCTCCTTTTAAAGGTACGTCGTTATACTCTGGGCCTCTGCCTTGCCTTTTTTAGATACATTTCTGGTGCTTTTCCTGATGTTGTTAAAGTGGCGATGGAATGGAACCCCCGGGTCTCTGGAGCTGTGAGGCAGCAGCACTACCCGCTGCACCACTGTGCCGCCCTGTTCCTGCGCTGGAAAGTATTCGCAGAGTCTTATTGATTTTGCTTCATCCATCCACAGCTATGACGATAATCTCAGTTGCTAGGGGAGTCGTGAAACATGCAGTGTTCGGTGCCGAGTTTAGAATGGTTGTCCGTGCAGTGGCAGAGTTCCTGCAGCAGAAATCCATAGCAGTTCAAATCACACCAGGGCAGTTTAAAATCTCAGTTCAATTTTGTTTTAAAGCTGCAGATAAACTCTGGCATGAAGTTTCTGATGATAAAATTCAGTTCTGTAATAAGTTCCTTTGGAAAAGTGTACAGGGCCAAACGCAGATTCCAATGGCACTTGTGATGCGGATAGAATATTTGCCAGTCAGTCTCACCATCAGCTGTTCCCATTCAAGCCTAGCCTTAACCACTCAATCATAATAGCTGGAGACACGGAGCCCGAGCGTTGTTATTGAGGCTGGGAGAGGGGTGTGTGGGAGAAGGGGATAAATGACCAATTTGGTTAATCTAATAAAGAGCTATCACAGCGGAGGAAACTTTTGGAAGCCATAATCGTGTCTATTTCTAACTTTCCTCTGGCACCTCATTCCAGATACGTACTCCCCTCTGAGGTCTCGCTTAAATCTCTCCCCTCTCACCCTAAGGCCTATGCCCTCTAGTTTTAGAATCCTCTACCATTGGGAAAAAGACTACGTACGTTCAGCTTATCAATGCAACCTCGTGATCATGTAAACCTCAATACAATCACCCAAATCTTAGGCTATGCTTCATAGAAACGTAGAAAATAGGTGCAGGAGTAGGCCATTCAGCCCTTTGAGCCAGCACTGCCATTCAATATGATCATGGCTGATCATCCAAAATCAGTACCCCGTTCCTACTTTCTCCCCATATCCCTCGATTCCATTAACCCGAAGAGCTAATTCTAACTCTCACTTGAAAGCATCCAGTGAATTGGCCTCCACTGCCTTCTGTAGCAGAGAATTCCACAGATTCTGGGTGAAAAAAAAAGTCCTACCTCTTATTCTTAAACTGTGACTCCTGGTTCTGGACTTCCCCAAAATAGAGAACATTTTTCCTGCATTTAGCCTGTCCAATCCTTTAAGGATTGTATATGTTTCTATAAGATCCCCTCTCATCCTTCTAAATTCCAATGAATTGACTCAAATGAAGAAGTCCCAACCTATCCAGCCTCTCCCTCTATCTCAAGACCGCAATCTAAGGTAACATCCCGATAAATCTCTTCTGTGCCCTTTCCAACTTAAGGGCCTGTCCCACTTTCCCGAGATATGCACGAATTCTCCCGAGTTTTCCCCTTGAATCAAACTCAGAGAATGTCCGTGGTGAGTCCGTAGGAGGCCGTATATATATATCGTAGCGGCTCGTTAGGCCAGCCGTAGGTACTCGGGGCATCGGTAAGTCAGGAGGTTTTTTCCAGCGTGACAAAAAAGTCTACGAGTCCAAGATAGTCGGGAGGAAGAGTTTGTAGATCACAAAAATCTTGATTTTTTTTTTTAAGGTCCTTTCAACTCGGCAGAGGGCTCGGGAAAGTAGGACTGGCCCTTTAATGACATCCTTGCTATTGCTGGGTGAGCAAAACTGCTCACAGTACTCCAAGTGTGGTCAAACCATGACTTGTATAGCTGCTTCATGTTTTCCCAACAGTTGTACTCAATACTCTTCCCAACGAAGGCAAGCGTGCCAAACACCTTTTCATTTTCCTGCCTGAAATTCAGTAGCAACCCTGTTAGCGCTCTTTAAAACTATTTATTTTCATTTACTTCAGGTCTATTTGCGGAGTTTGGACAAGCTGGGACCGGAGCTGTCACATCAACATCCATGCTGTCTGAATCCACACACAGATATGTGTGAGCTGCCTTCATTTACTTTGTCCCTGTGTAAACTGCTGCGACCAATTTGTCACAGGTTTTGAAGCTCACAGCCACTTTAATAGAATTGAGCTCCACTGGAAATGAGACCAGAACATCCACAGACATCTGGACAAATACTCCAGCAGCGACCATTTAAAAATCAAGCTCGGGTTGAGTCAAGCACAATGCCAGCACTGATACAAATGCAATACTGACTGAAATAGGACTTCGCTTAGGGCACAATTGGAGAATTGAATACAGATCTGGGCTCCCCCATTACAGGAATGATGCGGAGTCTTTGGAAAGGACACATAGAACGTTAACCACAATGACGCCTGGATTAAAGATTATTAGTTGCAGGGAGAGGTTGGAAAGATTTGGATTGTTTTCTCTGGAAATCTATAATCTTATGAGAGCCACAGATAGGGCAAGCAGTCAGAACCTTTTCCCCAGGATGGAAAAAAAATAAATAGCAGAGGGCATAACTCTAAAGGGGCAAAGTTTAAAGGAGGTGTACAGGCAAGTTTTTAACACAGATGGAGGTGAGTGCCCAGAACGAGATGCCGGGGGTGATGGTTGAAGCAGATGTATTAGTGTCATTTAAAAGACTATTGGATAGGAGTATGGATATGCAGGATGTGGGTTATGTGCAGTGATAGTGTTGGCAATATATTTGGCACAGACATTGTAGGCCGAAGGGCCTGTTCTTGTGCTGTACCATTCTATGCTCTGTGTGCTATAATTCCAAGCTCAGTTAATGGATTCCCTTCACCACGTTGCCATTAAATTCCCGTGGAAATCAGCAGGAGCAAATTGCTGTACGAAGGCGCTGAGTATTTTGTCTTTGGTCAAGTTGGGAGGAAGTGCATTGTGTGTGCACCCACATTACAGCTGGAGCAGGTGGACACCCCATCTATTGAGAAATATAACCAGTCAGACAGAACCACTGTCCAAGCCACATCGCACGCTGCCGGTTTGATGGCTTCTTCTGAATCCAGACAGTGTTTGGAAGGACAGCATTCTGTGAAAAGACTGGACACTCTGCAGGTGCAGCGCTGCTCCCAGCATCAGTGTGGGCAGCAGAACGTCTGTGGATTTGATTTTGTGCTGAATTGCAACGGAAACAACATCCAGAGGAGATGGAGCCAATAACCCCGGGACCTGTACAGTGGTGTTGTGGGTGATCCGCACCTCGTCTGCATTTGTGTGGCTCCCGGCCACATCCCTCAGCATCTTATTACCCAACAAATCAATACTGATCTCAACCTGGAACACATTGATGGAGCTGCAATGGAGAGCAATGAACTGGAGCTGGGGAGGGGAACAATAGAGACTGCAGCAAAATAACAAGCCACTGCAGATGCTGGTTTATACCAAAGATAGATAGACACAAAATCCAGCATCTTTGGATAAAATGTATAGCTGACGTTTTGGGTCAAGACCCTTCTTCAGACTGATTGTTGTGTGGGGAGGGGAGGGCGGAGGCGGGGGGGGGGGGGGGGGGGGGGGGAGGGAACGGGGACTGAAAGCACAAACAGACCAGGACAAGGCTGCAGCAAAGATAAATTCCAAAGTACATCTGATGAACCTGATAGGATTTTCAATTCCTCTTTTTCAGTCCAATCATACTTTACAATATAAGTCACATATCTTTATTTTTCCAGAGATGCTGCCTAGCCCGCTGAGCCAATGCCCAGACAACATTATCTTTGGTTTAAGCCAGCGTCTGCAGTTCTTTGTTTCCACATATCTTTTTTGTAAAGTTGTTGTGGCCTGGGACATATTATTCTAGATCAAAAGCTCTTACGTTTAGAGGAACTACTTCATTCATGGAGTCCCGGAGGGGCGGCTGTGTAATGATGCTGGTGGCCCTGACACTAGGGTTGCCGACTGTCCTGTATTAGCCGGGACATCCCGTATATTGGGCTTAATCGGTTTATCCCATACAGGGCCGCCCTTGTCCCGTATTTGACTGCTACTTCTTGGGTCAAGGGGACTGTTGGGTCGGGTCGGAGCGCCGCGTCTGGCCCCGCCTCACCCGTCCCGACGTAGTGCACCTCATGGAGCGCAGCAGCAGCACCTCGCCTGTGGCCCCGTTGGTCGGCAGCCCGGCCAGCTGTCCGACCTTCGGACCTTCGCTTACCACGGACTCCACCACCCCTCCTTCTCATGGTCAATCACCGGTTCATGAGTTGGATGGGGCGCTGAACTTTGCACTCGACGTCACGTGCGCCAGGCGCACGGGCCAAAACTCCTCAGCTGGCCCGCCGGCTGGGCTTTGTGTGCAGTCCAGTACCCGGGCCAACTCATCGTTCATCCACCCACGACCAAGTCGGTCAACGAATTGCCGTCGGGAATTTGTCTTTTAGTTTAACCTTTTGTCCATTATCTGGGATGGGAAAGTTGGCACATTCACATCTTTGAGTTCTGATTTACAGCACAGTTTCCTGGGCATGAATGGGGAGTGGGTGGGCTGGCTGCTGCAACACCTCCCTGCCCGCTTTGACATGGAGCAGCTGATTGGGATGTTCGTTGGTGATAGACCAGGCAAATGTGGTTGATGAAAGCTCTCTGTGTGCCAAGGGTATATGGCCTCTTGTTCTGCCAGCAAGCCTCATTGAATTTTATTATCAGTCGGGGTTATCGTGCAATGTGCAGGGGGCTTGAAATATCAGTGTGAATAATTTATTAGAGAGAATTATGTTGCCATGCAGAGGCTGAGGGCTGTGTAAATTCCCCACGAGAGGGAAATTTAATGGTGCAGAACCATTATCTTAACTACCTCAGTCTACTCTTTCACTTAGATGTTTAAAATTCAGGTGAAATCCACTGAGATAAAAAGCAAACATTACTGACAGAGGATAATAAACAAAAAAATGTCCCCCACCGTTGAAAAAGATTCCACCTTCACTGGATCCCTTTTTATTAAATGCTACCACCTGGTGGCGTAACCCATCAACTGCAACCGGTGGGTGGAAGGGATCAGCACGCAGGGAGGGGACACCCATAGCCGTAGAGTCATTGAGCGTGGAAACAGGCCCTTCGGCCCAACTTACCCACACCGGCCAACATGTCCCAGTTACACGTCCCACCTGCCTGCGTTTGGCCCATATCCCTCCAAACCTGACCTATCCATGTATGGATAGTAGGAGGCTAAGGAGTTGGTGACCACGATCCTAAGAAGTAAATATTACTTATCAAGTCGTGGAACACTCTCCCACTGCACAGCGCTTCATTATGTGGAGAGCTCCGAGTGACTCATGGCCTGGGATGTGTTGAATTTACACAGAAACCGCCTATAATGGTGGACATCAGTACGTTTACGGGTCATCTCTACTCCAATGACCAGTTGGACGATCCTATATATGCTTCCTATATCAATGCCAGCTCAGCACGCTGCCGCGATTCCTCAGATCATGTACAGTTAATATAGGCAGTACAGTATAGGAAGAAGGGTCTGGACTCGAAACGTCGCCTATCTCCTTCGCTCCTTAGATGCTGCTGCACCCGCTGAGTTTCTCCAGCTTTTTGTGTAACCCTCAATTCTCCAGCATCTGCAGTTCCTTCTTTAACAGTATAGGAACAGGCCCTTCGGCCCACAATGTCTGTGCCAAACATGATGCCAGGTTAAACTAATCTCCTCTGCCTACACCTGATCCATATCCCTCCATTCCCAGCTTATCCAGGCACCTATTCAAAATACCCTTAAACGGCAGTGTAATGTCACTAAACGGCACTGAATGTCGTACCTGCTCCCACCACCACCTCCAGCTGCACACTCTGCATGAAATACGTACACCGCACATCTCCTCTATACTTTGCCCTCACACTGTTCCCTTAGAAGCCACTCTACTCTCACTCTGGTCTTTCACATTTTCATCCTGGGAAAATGGTTCTGACTGTCTATCCTATCCATGTCTTTCATAATTTTATATGCTTTTACTCAGCCTCCGATGCTCCAGAGAAAAAAGAGGTTGTCCAACCACTCTTTATAGCTAAGACACTCTAATCCAAGCAGCATTCTGGTTAGCTTCTTCTGCACCCTCTCCAAAGCCTCCTTGACCTTCCAGAACTGCACACAATATGGCAGACAGTTGCGTGGCAGTAGAGCTGCTGCCTTATAGTGTCAGACACCCGGGTTCCATCCTGTCTGATGGAGTTTGCATTCTCCCTGTGACTGCGTGGGTTTTCTCGGGTGCTCCAGTTTCTTCCCGCATTCCAGACATGTAGGTTTGTAGGTTAATTGGCTTCTGTAAAATGTCCCAGGTGCGTCAGATAGAGCTAGTGTACGGTGATCGTTGGCCGGCACTGGCTCGGTAGGTCAAAAGGACTGTTTCCACAATGTTTCTCTGAAAGCAAAACTAACAACTTCTACACATCAACCAAACCAAAGTCCTATAAAGCTGCAACATGATTTCCTGACTATTATACTCAATATAATTCTGACGGACCCAACCCTGAAATGCCGCTGCACCTTGCTCACTCTTTCCTTCCATGGCCAGAGAAAGCAGTGGCAGAAAAGGTGCAGATCTAAGTTGTGATGAGAGGGCACTGACTTTAAACCTTGACTGTTCTCTCTGCACAGCTGGTAGATGATTTTATTTCAGATTGTCAGCGACTGCAGGTTTTTGCTTCTCGGGCTGGTTAAAGTTGCCCACCTGTGATTCAGGACCAGTAGACAAGGCAGGAGGCTTCACTCTGTCCAGGTTCACAGCGGGAGTCTGCATGATGTCCTGTTGAGTTGACAATGGGAGAGGACATGTTGCCAGCCTTCCCTGCTACAACAAGCACAGCCACTCCCACAGCTTCTGGGCGGGTCGCAGTGTTCAAACTGATGGCCACCAAAGCAGTTGTAGCAAAATGAAGCGAGCACTATCCACAAACGCTGAGACAATTCAAGAAACGGTTATTTGTCAAATACACCAGAGATATCAAGCAGAACAATGAAACAATGACTCACGGCAGCTCTGCAGGCACATCAGGTGATGGTAATCCCCGCGTAAACACTTTCATTCTGTACTTGCTAAATGGTGATAAATGCAACTCCTATCAATTGAAACACCTTGTACATCTCCCGGGTTCTCACTTACTTGCGTAACTCGTGAGAACTGCAGGCAGCTAATGCTCATTGTATGGAAGGAGGCAGAGGTCCCAGTCTGGAAGATGACACATCTGTTCACTCACTTAAAGCAGTAGTAATGAGGTGGTACAACACTGGATGCTCTGGTGGTTCCTGCTACACATGGTTACATCTTGCCTTACATACATGGTTACATCTTTGGTTCCTACTGCTCTGGGTTACATCCTCACAGGGTTTGTAAGATGATGACTATTGCACAAACGCCTCATGGATGGTTGGAGAGAGAAGAAACAAACGTATTAAAGTAACTTCTTCAAAGTACCTTGAGGAGATTTCGCAGTGGAGAGACAAAATGTAATAAAAGGGAACTGCAGGTGCTGATTTATACCAAAGAAAGACACAAAGTGCTGGAGTAACAGCAGGTCAGGCAGCATCTCTGGAGAATATGGATAGGTAATGTTTCACAGAGTGCTGGAATAACTCAGTGTGTCAGGCAGCATCTATGGAGAACATGGATACTTGACATTTTGGGGGGGGTTTCAGTCCCTTCTTCAGAATGGTGCTGACCCAAAACATCAACCTATTTATTTTCTCCAGGGATGCTGCCTGACACACTGAGTTACTCCAGCACTTTGTGTCTATCTGTGGTACAAATCAGTATCTGCAGTTCATTTTTATTAGACTTAAATAGCTTGTCTGTTTCAAATTTCCTAACCAAAGTAAATAGAGCCCATTCCTTCCAATGCAAAACAACTCCCTTGTAGCCAGTGACTGTCATTGCAGTGAATTCAGATGACACGGTTGTCTCCATTACCTGTCTGCTGCATATTTACAGATCTCAGCTCTGCAATCCTGCAACAAACAATCCTGGGGCTTTTCAGCATAAATCATCTCCCTACAGCTGCACTGCAACATTTCTTTGAAGAGATCTCTTGGCCCAATCTATGCAGCAAATTCACAATTCTGGCTGTTGCACTCAGAGCAAACACAGATAGCTTTCCCCCTAAGATGAACACAAAATGCAGGAATAACGCAGCGGGTCAGGCAGCAACTCTGGAGATAAGGAGCAGCCAACATTTCAGGTCGAGACAACCTCATCAGACTCTGATAGCTTCTACCTACTCCACACAGCCTGGTTTGTCAGAGGGCTCTGGAGAGAAGCACCAACGTTCAGTCACTCACCAGTAAGTATCTCACTTCACTCCACCGCTGGAGTGTGGGGAGAACAAATAAGGACAAGTGTAAAATTGGTGGGCTGGTGGCCAGAGTGGACTTGATGGGCCGAAGGGCCTGTTTCTGTGCTGCACGACTCTGTGACACAGATGTTGCCAAGGATTAAATCAAACCATTACAAGGCACAGAAGATAAAATGGCTTTTACTTACTGCGAACAAGATGATCTGTAGGTCCTGAAATGATCTAGACGTTATCAAATGCTGAAAAACGTCTTTGTAAAACCTCTGCAAGGAAGATGCATAAAATCTACATTTGTAAAAAGGCAGATGCATTTAACATCCGTGCTTTCCTTTCACCGCTGTGGCCTTCCAATGGTTACTTACCATTGTAGAATTTATTGCACTTGAAAAATGTAAACTCCAATGATTAAAGGTACCAATTTACAGCTCGATGTGATGTTATTATCTTTTAAATCACTTTTTAACAATGGAAATAAAGGCTGGTGGGAGGATAGAGGTAGAGAGCAGTTATAAACATAAAAATTGTAAATTAAAAATATTCTTTACTATTTGAAGTTTGTTCGTTTTGTATCGTGAAGTGCGTGTTGCATGCTTAAAAAATTCTTTTTTTCCCAAGTCAGAAAGCATGTTCAGCAGTTTGACACTGACTTTGTGGTAAAACATTCAGTGACACTTCATTCAACAAGGCTCAGCATTTTCAAAAGTTTTGCAGTGAGAAACTTGTACTCCCCATCAATGCATCCGTGGTTGCGTCTCAGGATCACACATTTCACATCACACATGCTCAGAGCCACATACAGCCGTGAATCTCAGGGCACAGACAATGACTGCTGACGCCTTGCTGAAAATCAAACTGCAAATTGCAGGCTGATTGCATATGGAAAAGATGCTGTGTGTCTTTGTCCATCTGGATGAAGAGTTAACACTTCGGATCAAAGGTTCTGACAAAGGATCATCAACATGAAACGTTAACTTTGCTTCTCTTTCCACAGATGCTGCCTGACCTGACCTGAGTGTTTCGAGCATCTTCTGTTTTTAGTTCATCTGCGCAGTATTCTGGGAAACATCTCGACCATATTATCTGTGAATCTCCGGGGCCTGATCAGATATATCCGAGGGCATTGCGGGAAACCAGAGAGGAAATTGCGGGAGCCCTGGTTGAAATTTATGAGTTGTCCTCAAATACAGGAGAGGTGCCAGAGGATTGGAGGGTGGCAAATGTCGTGCCTCTTTTCAAGAAGGGCTGCAGGGAAAATGTCGGGAACTAAAGGCTGGTGAGCTTAACATCTGTAGTTGGTAAGTTACTGGAGAGTGTTCTGAGGGATAGGATATACAGGCATTTGGATGGGCAAGGGATGATAGTCAGCATGGTTTTGTACGTGGGAGATCGTGTCTCACAAATCTGATGGATATTTTTGAAGACGTGAACAAAAAGGTTGATGAAGGCAGAGCTGTAGATGTTATGTACATGGACTTTAGTAAGGCGTTCGACAAGGTGCCGCATTGTAGGCTGCTCTGGGAGGTTAGATCGCATGGGATCCAAGGAGATATAGCTGAATGGATAGCAAATTGGTTCCATGGAAGGAAGGAGAGGGTGATGGTGGAAGGTTGCTTCTCAGACTGGAGGCCTGTGACTGGTGGTGTAACTCAGGGTTCAGTGCTGGGCCCGTTACTGTTTGTCATCTACATCAATGATTTTGATGAGAGGGCAAGATTAGCAAGTTTGCTGATGATATAAAAGCAAGTGGTTTTGGACATAGTGAAGATGGTTGAGAACAATTGCAGCAGGATCTGGATCGATTGGCCAGGTAGGCGGAGGAATGGTTGATGGAATTTAATACAGAAACTTTTGAGGGTGTTGCATTTTGGGATGTCGAACAAGGGTAGGACCTACACAGTAAATGGTAGGCCTCTGGGTAGTGTTGTAGAACAGAGGGATCTAGGAGTACAGGTGCACGAGTCCTTGAAGTTCGAGTCGCATGTAGATAAAGTGGTCAAAAAGGCTTTTGCCACTTTGGCCTTCATCAGTCAGAGTATTGAGTATAGAAGTTGGGCGGTCATGTTGCAGTTGTATAAGACGTTGATGAGACCACATTTAGAATATTGTGTTCAGTTCTGGGCACCATGTAATAGGAAAGATATTGTCAAGCTTGTAAGCATTCAGAAAAGATTTATGAGGTTGTTGTCAGGACTAGAGGGTGTGAGCTATAGGGAGAGGTTGAGTAGGCTGGGTCTCTATTCCATGGAGCATAGGAAGATGAGGGGAGATCTTATAGATGTATACAAAATCACGAGAGGAATAGATTGGGTAGATGTACAAGAGTCTTTTACCCAGAGTAGGGGAATCGAGGACCAGAGGACATAGGTTTGAAGGAGGTTCATAGGTAAAGATTTAATAGGAATCCAAGGGATAACTTTTTCACACTGAGGGTGGTGGGTGTATGGAACAAGCTGCCAGAGGAGGTAGTTGAGGCTGGGACTTTCCCATCATTTAAGAAACAGTTGCAGAACAGGTAGGAGACCATTTAAGAAACAGTTGCACAGGTACATGGATAGGACAGGTTTGGAGGGATATGGACCAAGCGCAGCCAAATGGGACTAGGGTAGCTGGGACATTGTTGGCTGGTGTGGGCGAGATGGGCCGAAGGGCCTGTTTCCACACTGTATCACTATCTATGACTCTCACTCTCTATCTAATATTTACTTTTTCAACTAAATTTACCAATTTTGAAAAGGTGAGGTACTTGATTGATTGAGAGGTCTACGCCAATCTTTGATCACCTGTTCACACTAATTCTATCTTATCCCTGTTTCACATCCACTTTCTACACACTCAGGACAATTTTACAGAGGGAAGAAACAAACAAAAAGTAGCTTCTTCAAAGTAGGCATATCTTGACGAGATTAACCGACAAATCCTCACAACGTGATGTGTCAGCACTGCCTTAGCTGCTGCGGCTCTCCTGCAGTCCGTTTGTCTTTTTTCTTTTTGTCTTGTTAGAGGTATGAGTTGTGTATATGTGGGGGGTTGGGGGAAACTTTTCCTTGTCGTGCCTCCATTTTCACTGAGACCTAACATCGTGGAGCTTGCGGCCTCCAACTGGAATCGATCAGAGGACTCTGGTCGTAGAGCCTGTGGACTTACCATCATGGACGGAGCCGGCTGACTTCGGAGGCTGTGGTTGCGACCCGGCTTCAGAGCTTCGGAGGCTTCTGCCGCAATCCCTGTGGACGGTAACATCGGGAGCTCACAGGTAGGAGACCGATTTTCAGAAGCTCCCGCAACGGTAACTTCGCCCGCCCCGAATCGCGGGGTTTGTATCGGCCGTCGCAGGGCCTTTCATCGCCCGGGCGGCTTTATCGGCCACGGGATTTACCATCGCCTGCCGGGGGGGCCTTAACATCAAGAGTCTCGATCGCCTCGATCGCCTCGATGCAGCAATTTGACTGCCTGACTGCGGGAGAAGAACAGGGAAGAGATAGACTTTTTGCCTTCCATCACAGTGAGGAGGTGTCTGGAGATTCACTGTGCTGGATGTTTGCGTTAAACTGTGTAAATTGTGTGTTTTGTTTGTCATGACTGCAGGGAACAAAATTCCGTTCAAACTTTTGTTGAATGACAATAAAGGAAATACTATTCTATTCTATTCTATCGTTGGGATGTGGGAGGAAAGCTACAGTCACAGCAAGTAAGTGCAAACTCCACACAGACAGCACGCAAGGTGAGGATTGAACCCGGATCTGTGACGCTGTGAGGCAGCAGCTCAGCCAGCTGGATCCATTGTCGAGTCAAGTCAAGAGTGTTTTATCGTCATATGTCCTGAAACAGAACAACAAAATTCTTACACAACATTCTTATATAGCAGGGTTACACAAAAAGCTGGAGAAACTCAGCGGGTGCAGCAGCATCTAAGGAGCGAAGGAGATAGGCGACGTTTCGGGTCGAGACCCTTCTTCAGACCCGAAGAAGGGTCTGAAGAAGGGTCTCGACCCGAAACGTCGCCTATCTCCTTCGCTCCTTAGATGCTGCTGCACCCGCTGAGTTTCTCCAGCTTTTTGTGTAACCCTCAATTCTCCAGCATCTGCAGTTCCTTCTTTAACATTCTTATATAGCAGGTGTACAATAAACTCATTACAGCTATTCATAGTATTTTTTGTTTGTCGACTATGATCCGGTATATTGGACATGACCTTTTATTGTTCAGTGTATTTTGTTCAAGTGAAGTCACTCGTTATCGTCACAATATTGAATAGGTTATGTAGTTCGAAGAGAATTATCAGAAATACTGTCAATGCACAGTGGCCAGTTCCTATCATTGTCCAAACTAAATGTTGTGTTTAGTGTATTATTGTCACGTGTACCGAGTGTGCAGTGAAAAACCTTTGCTCGTGTACTATCCAGTCAGAGAAAAGACTGTCCATGAATACAATGTAGCCATCCACAGTGCACAGATAAAGGATAAAGGGTACAGCATTCACTGCAAGATATAAGATTAAGGTCCAATAAAGTCCGATTAAAGATAGTTCAAAGGTCTCCAAAGAGGTAGATGCATATAAAAGGAGAGCTCACGTGTTTAATTTGATTCGTTTATTGTAAATGTTTTACATTAGGGGCGGCACGGTGGTGCAGCGGTAGAGTTGCTGCCTTCCAGCGCCAGAGACCCGGATTTCATCCTGACTATGGGCGCTGTCTGTACGGAGTTAGTACGTTCTCCCCGTGACTGCATGGGTTTTCCCCAGGATCTCCGGTTTCTTCCCACACTCCAAAGATGTACAGGTATGTAGGTTAATTGGCTTTGGTAGAATTGTAAATTGTCCCTAATGTGTGTAGATTAGTGTTAGTGTGCGGGGATCGCTGGTCAGTGCGTACTCGGTGGGCCGAAGGGCCTGTTTCCGTGTTGTATCTCCAAACTAAACTAAAATTAGGAATGGCCTCTTTCCTAGACTGGTTTTATCCTAAAATGTTCATCATGTCACTTTGAGGTTTGCAGAACTTGCAAGCTACATATCTTGCTGTTATTTGTCATAAGTTCATGTTCATAAATCATAGGAGCAGAATTACGCCATTCAGCTCAAGGAGTCTACTCTGCCATTCAATCATGGCTTATCTTTCTTTCCCTTTCAACCTCATTCTCCTGCTTTCGCCCCAGAACCTTTGACACCCTTACTAGTCAAGAATCGGTCGATCTCTGCTTTAAAACTACAAAGTGACTTGGCCTCCACAGCCATCTTTTGCCACAACACAACCCTCTAATTGCATTAGATTTTTCCAATCACTTTAGTTTCAGAACTGGTGATCAGGGAGACTCTCTCTTTTATTGACAACAAAATGTTCTGATCCGTTAGGTCTGACATAAAACTTTCTCAAGAAGCCCACGAGCCACAACAGAGCTCACAGCAATCTTTCTGAGGGGGTGATCTATTTTAAAGCAGACAACAATGGGGCAGGAGAATTAATTCCCAACCCATCCGACAACCCGTAGGGAGAAAGCTAACTGTGAGAAAAATCTTTGACTGGAGCATGATATCATGTTATAAACTAATGAATCATGGCTCAATGTGAACATCTGTCCTGTAATGAAAATCAAGAGTTGTAGGAAAAAGGAGATTAAATTGTCCGTGGGGGAAAGAGAGAATCAAACAATAAATCACAGGTACAGACTACTCACTCATGCTAACAGCTTGTTGACAACTAATCATTTCTGGGAGATTTAAACAAATAACATGAGTTTCGTTTTTGACCAGATTACACAACAGAGTTACGAGGAAATTGATATTTTCAGATATTTATGTTATTGTTAGAGTTGTAGGGAGTGAGCTGATTGTGCTCACGAAAGAAATGATTTGGCTTCACAGAATTCTGCTAAATCTCCTCCATGGTTGCAAAAATGTTCCGATTCAGAGTCTGGCCCTTAATGCCACTGTTAGGGATTACATTCAGCATTCATCTTCCCATTGTATCAAAGCCATTGTATCACCCACCCCCACCCCATCCCCTTTATCTGGCTTCACATTTTTCACTTCTTCTCTCCTGACCTCCTTATCTTACAGCCCTTGTGGCTTCATCCCATCTCTGGCTTTTGTCCACCCATCTTTCATTCTAAACCCTCTCACCAGTGTCCAGCTATCACTTGCCAGACTTTGCCCCGCCCCCATCTTTCTTCCAGCCTTCTCCCTCCTGCTACAATAAGTCTGAAGAAGGGTCCTGACTAGGATTGCCAACTTTCTCACTCCTAAATAAGGGACAAAAGGTCGAAATAGGGGACAAATTCCCAACGGCAATTCGTTGACCGACTCAGCCGTGGCTGGGTGAATGGTGAGTTGGACCGGGTGCTGGACTGCACACAAAGCCCAGCCGGTGGGCCAGCTGAGGAGTTTTGTTCCGGCATCCCGTCCAACTCATGAACCGATGATCGGCCATGAGAAGGAGGGGTGATGGTGTCGGTGGTAAGCGAAGGTCCAAAGTTTAGACAGCTGGCCGACCGACGGGGCCAGGGACGAGGCGCTGCTGCTGCTGCACTCCATGGGCTGCACTACGTCGGAACGGGTGTGGTGGGGCTGGACGCGAATCTTCGACCCGACAGTCCCCTCAACCTGAGTTGTAGCAGTCAAATACGGGACAAGGGTGGTCCCGTATGGGACAATCCAATTTAGCCCAATATACGGGATGTCCCGGCTAATATGGGACAGTTGGCAACCCTAGTCCTGACGCAAAACATCACCTATCCACGTCCTCCAGAGAGATTAGTTTTGAGATACAGCGCTGAAACAAGCTCTTCAGCCCACTGAGTCCGCGCCGACCAGCAATCTCCGCACACCAGCACTATCCTACATACACTAGGGACAATTTACTATTTTACCAAGTCAATTAGCCTACTGGCCTGTACATCCTTGGAGTGTGGGAGGAAACCGGAGCACTGGAGTAGGTATGCTACAAACTTACCTTCAGCGGCGCTGCAGTTCTGTTACTGGCCGTGTGCGCGACTTTGGCGCCTTTGAGAGGGAGGGGGCGGGGTTAAAATGCGGTTTTCCAATGCCTTATATTTCCAATGAGTTATATTTTCTCGGAGTGCGAGCTTTTTCTGGAGATTCGTTCCGACTGCCGGTAAGTGAAAAAATATTTTTAAATCGCCCGACTATTTCAGCGCTGGAGTAAAATTAAAATTAGCTTCTAATGCCGTGAACGCCGACAACGGGGACGGATTTTACGTAGGGGACAGGTAAGTGAAAGCTGTTTTTTTTTCATATAAACTTGCTTGTTTAGATTACCTTAATCAACATTTAATGTTGCGAAACGGTGATTTATTCCCCATACGAACCGGCAGAATTTTTCCTGCCGATATGGGGTTTAAATTCACCGCAACCGCAACGTTACAATCCATCGAGTTCCATAAAATCCCACTCGTAAGCTGATTTAAATGGCCATTTATATACGGGCAATCAATTCTAAAAGGGTTGACGGTGGATACGCAATGGAAGACATTTAAAGACTGCATGGATGAACTACAAAAATTGTTCATCCCAGTTTGGCAAAAGAATAGATCAGGGAAGGTAGTGCATCCGTGGATAACAAGGGAAATCAGGGATAGTATCAAAGCAAAGGATGATGCGTACAAAGTAGCCAGAAAAAGCAGCATAGCAGAGGACTGGGAGAAATTCAGAGACCAGCAGAGGAGGACAAAGGGGTTGATTAGGAAAGGAAAAATAGATTATTAAGGAAAACTGGCAGGGAACATAAAAACTGACTGCAAAAGTTTTTATAGATATGTGAAGAGAAAGAGATTAGTTAAAACAAATGTAGGTCCCTTGCAGTCAGAAACAGGTGAGTTGATCATGGGGAACAAGGATATGGCGGACCAATTGAATAACTACTTTGGTTCCGTCTTCACTAAGGAAGACATAAATAATCTGCCGGAAATAGCAGGGGACCGCGGGTCAAAGGAGGACTTGAGTGAAATCCAGGTTAGTCGGGAAGTGGTGTTGGGTAAATTGAATGGATTAAAGGCCGATAAATCCCCAGGGCCAGATAGGCTGCATCCCAGAGTACTTAAGGAAGTAGCTTTGGAAATAGTAGATGCATTAGTGATAATCTCTCAAAACTCTTTAGATTCTGGAGTAGTTCCTGAGGATTGGCAGGTAGCAAACGTAACCCCTCTTTTTAAGAAGTGGGGGAGAGAGAAAACGGGGAATTACAGACCAGTTAGTTTAACATCGGTAGTGGGGAAACTGCTAGAGTCAGTTATTAAAGATGGGATAGCAGCACATTTGGAAAGTGGTGAAATCATTGGACAAAGTCAGCATGAATTTACGAAAGGTAAATCATGTCTGACGAATCTTGTGGAATTTTTAGAGGATGTAACTAGTAGTGTGGATAGGGGAGAACCAGTGGATGTGGTGTATCTCGACTTCCAGAAGGCTTTCGACAAGGTCCCACATAAGAGATTAGTATATAAACTTAAAGCATACGGCATTGGGGGTTCAGTATTGATGTGGATAGAGAACTGGCTGGCCTATAAATTAATGAAATTAATAAATTAATTAGATTTAAAAATCATGTTATATTGTGAATTCTTGTGTGAATGTTATTTGGACACTTAGGCTTTTTAAAAAATGTTATTATTTTCTTAAGAAATGGATAGATCTAGTAATTGAATTTTGTAATTAGCTACAATTGGGTAACTAACTAATTATATGCCTTAATTTCAGGTCATCCAAGTAAGATTGTTTCATATTTGTTTCAGAATGCTTCAATCTATAATAACTGAAAATGTCTTTCAGTTCTCTTAATTTTTAAGAAAGTTATGGGCTTTTGACTGTCCTCAATCACAACTTTTGTGTTAAGTCAATGAAAAAGCAATAGGGAACAAGATGCTGATTTCAGAGTATGAAAATGGCCATATATTTTTTAATACTGAAGATATGAAAGTGAATTAGGTGTCAAATTAAACTTCTTTTTATGCTTTATCTGATGGGATAAATTGCAGACTTGATTTTTTAAATCTCAAAATGTTGTAACATTGCTACCTGGAGAAAATCCACGCAGGTCACAGGGAGAAGGTACAAACTCAGTACAGACAGCACCCGTAGTCATGATCAAACCCAGGTCTCTGGTGCTGTGAGGCAGCAACTCTACCGTTGTGCCACCCTATGGATGCTGCCTGACCCGCGGAGTTACTCTAGCACTTTGAGCCTCTTTTTGTAAACCAGCCTCTGCAGTTCCTTGAATCCACAGAGCATCCTGTTTAACTGCCCAGACACTGTGGCAGTGGACAATAAAACATCCTCTCTTCCTTTGGATCAGCTTTGATCTTAGCTCTTTGCCTGGAGAGCAAATTGCATTGTAAGAAATATTTGTCTTTGAGAATCCTTTTCATTCCTTGGTGAACATTACGCTACAAATAAATTACATCTATGGAGCTGAGCATATCTAACCCGACATCTTGATTTTCAGTGGCTGAGGTGATCTATTGGTATTGGTTTATCATTGTGACATATATCGAGATACAGTGCAAAGCTGTTTGTGTGCTATCCAGTCAAATCAGGCTGTACACAAGAACAATGGAACCGCACACGCACACAAGCACAACAAAGAGAGCGAGGAGAAAATAATGTCACAGTGCTGAATATGGTGTATACGGTATCATAGCATTACAGTTACAGGGGAAAAGTGCAATGGCTACAATGAGGTAGGTTGGAAGCTCACTACGATGTCTTAAGGGAGGACCATTCATTAGTCCAATAACAGCAGGGAAAAATCTGTTCCTGAATGTGGCGGTATGTGCTTTTAAGCTTTTGTATCTTTTGCCTGATAGGAGATCGGTGAAAAGGGAATGGCCAGGGTGAACACGGTCCCTGATTTTTTGGGCTGTTTTCCCACAGCAGTGTGAAATGTAGATGCAGGGGAGACTGGTCTGTGTGATGGACTGGCCTGCGTCCACAATTCTGTCTGATTTCTTGCAGTCTCGGGCACGGCTGTTGCCAAACCAAGTTGTGATGCATCCCGATGGGATGCTTCCTACGATGCATATGTAGAAGTTGGCAAGAATCATTGTAGACATGCTGAACTTCCTTAGTCTTCTGAGGATGTAGAGGCATTGATGTGCTTTCTTGGCCATAGATTATGTGGTTGGTCCAGGGCAAATTGCCGGTGATATTTACATCTGGAACTTGAAGCTCTTGATCGTCTCCAGTTCGACACTCTTGCTGCTGGTTGGGGTGTACATTCCACTTCACTTATGAAGTCAATAGCTCCTTCATCTTGCTGACATTAAGGGAGAGGTTGTTGTCTTGATCTTGTCATTGATCTCTTTATCTTGTCATAGTTTGAGAAGTTGCCCACTATAATGGTGTCATCTGCAAATTTTCCAATGGAATTAGAGCAGAATTTAGCTGCAAAGTCACAAGTGCATAGATTGTATTGTTAGAGGCTGAGAATCTACCATAGTTCTCAACACCAGGATAGATTTTCATCCCTAACAATACAACCTGTGCACTATCCTTACTGATTGGGGTCTATGGGTCAGGAGGTCAAGGATCCAGTGGCAGGGAGAGTCCTAGATCCAGAAAATTTGGAGATGAGTGGTTGGAATTATGGAGTAGAAGGCAGCGATATAATACATACATAGGAGTTTGACATAGGTGGCCTTGTTATCCACATTTCCAGCAAGGAGTGTAAGGCCAGGGAGATGGTGTCTGCCATGGACTTGGTGCAACAGTACCAAGTTGCAGTTGATCTAGGCTGTCTGGGATGATGGAGACCTTCAATGAATCAGTGGACTGTTGGATAGTCTTCGGGGAAAGGTCGAATGGAAACTTTCCATTTCTCTTCTAAGAACCACTCAGCTCAACATGAACACAGTACGGTCCAGTTATAAGGTTTATCTAGTTATGCTGGAATCAGAACTGGAACACCAGAAAATACCTTCTCTTTATTGAACATGAAAGCAGGAATGTAATTTCATCAGTCAAACTGTTTGCTTGGATCACAGCTGATCTGTATTCAGTTTACCCAGCCTAGGCACTTATCCTCCAATAATCTGAGTCATACAATCTCAGTCTTTAAAGTTTCAATTTAAAGGGCTTTTGGAGAGTTTTTAGCACCCTTTGTGTGAGGAAGTAGTTCCTTATTGATTGAACGGGCGATTGCAATTTGCTTCCAGCTGGAGTAGTCCAGCCAGCTGTGTATTACATTCCCCACTTCACAATCCACCCCCTTAAGATAAAGGCCAACAGTCTATTAGCCTTTGAATTGTTAATGGATTGAGAAAGGAAATCGAGGCAAGGTCAAAGAGCTGCACTAAAGCACTGCCTGGTCTTGTGTGCCTGCTACCGTTCCCTTGGGTACGTTTCATACGCTCCAATGCCTACTTAATGGTGAACAGGATTTAATGCATCCATTTCTCTGCATGAGATGAATTGGACCATGTATTTTCATCAGGCCTCTTGATCTGCAGGGTACATTTTTTGTGAGATATATTTTACGAAAATCAGTTCGCACAAAACTTAATTAAACCACAATACAGACAATTGGTCTCGAGTAGAATCATAGAAACATAGAAAATAGGTGCAGGAGTAGGCCATTCGGCCCTTCGAGCCTGCACCGCCATTCAATATGATCATGGCTGATCATCCAACTCAGTATCCTGTACCTGCCTTCTCTCCATACCCCCAGATCCCTTTAGCCACAAGGGCCACATCTAGCTCCCTCTTAAATATAGCCAATGAACTGGCCTCAACTACCCTCTGTGGCAGAGAATTCCACAGACTCACCACTCTCTGTGTGAAAAAAGATCTTCTCATCTCGGTCTTAAAAGACTTCCCCCTTATCCTTAAACTGTAACCACTTGTTCTGGAATTCCCCAACATAGGGAACAATCTTCCTGCATCTAGCCTGTGCAACCCCTTAAGAATTTTGTAAGCCTCTATAAGATCCCCCCTCAATCTCCTAAATTCCAACGAGTACAAGCCGAGCCTATCCAGTCTTTCTTCATATGGAAGTCCTGCCATCCCAGGAATCGGTCTGGTGAACCTTCTCTGTACTCCCTCTATGGCAAGAATGTCTTTCCTCAGATTAGGAGACCAAAACTGTATGCAATACTCCAGCTGTGGCCTCACCAAGACCCTGTACAACTGCAGTAGAACCTCCCTGCTCTTGTACTCAAATCCTTTTGCTATGAATGCCAACATACCATTCGCTTTCTTCACAGCCTGCTGCACCTGCATGCCTACTTTCAATGACTGGTGTACCATGACACCCAGGTCTCATTACATCTCCCCTTTTCCTAATCGGCCACCGTTCAGATAATAATCTACCCTCCTGTCTTTGCCGCCAAAGTGGATAACCTCACATTTATCCACATTATACTGCATCTGCCATGCATTTGCCCACTCACCCAACCTATCCAAGTCACCTTGCAGCCTCCTAGCATCCTCCTCACAGCTAACACTGCCCCCCAGGTTCGTGTCATCCGCAAACTTGGAGATATTGCATTCAATTCCCTCATCCAGATCATTAATATATATTGCAAATAGCTGGGGTCCAGCACTGAGCCTTGCGGTACCCCACTAGTCACTGCCTGCCATTCTGAAAATGACCCGTTTACTCCTACTCATTGCTTCCTGTCTGCCAGCCAGTTCTCTATCCACATCAATACTGAACCCCCAATACCGTGTGCTTTAAGTTTGTATGCTAATCTCTTATGTGGGACCTTGTCGAAAGCCTTCTGAAAGTCCAGATATAACATTCACAGGTTCTCCCTTATCCACTCTACTAGTTACATCCTCAAAAAATTCTATAAGATTCGTCAGACATGATTTACCTTTCATAAATCCATGCTGACTTTGTCCAATGATTTCACCGCTTTCCAAATGTGCTGCTATCCCATCTTTAATAACTGACTCTAGCATTTTCCCCACCACCGATGTTAGGCTAATTGATCTGTAATTCCCCGTTTTCTCTCTCCATCCTTAAAAAGTGGGGTTACATTAGCTACCCTCCAATCCTCAGGAACTACTCCAGAATCTAAAGAATTTTGAAAAATTATCACTAATGCATCCACTATTTCTGGGGCTACTTCCTTAAGTACTCTGGGATGCAGCCTATCTGGCCCTGGGGATTTATCGGCCTTTAATCCATTCAATTTACCTAACACCACTTCTTGGCTAACCTGGATTTCACTCAGTTCCTCCATCTCATTTGACCCCTGGTTCCCTGCTATTTCCGGCAGATTATTTATGTCTTCCTTTGTGAAGACAGAAACAAAGTAGTTATTCAATTGGTCTGCCATGTCCTTGTTCCCAATGATCAATTCACCAGTTTCTGACTGCAAGGGACCTACATTTGTTTTAACTAACCTTTTTCTCTTCACATATCTATAAAAACTTTTGCAGTCCGTTTTTATGTTCCGTGCCAGTTTTCTTTCATAATCTATTTTCCCTTTCCTAATTAAGCACTTTGTCCTCCTCTGCTGGACTCTGAATTTCTCCCAGTTCTCTGGTAGGCAGCTTTTTCTGGCTAATTTGTATGCTTCATCTTTAGTTTTGATACTATCCCTGATTTCCCTTGTTATCCACGGATGCACTACCTTCCCTGATTTATTGTTTTGCCAAACTGGGATGAACAATTGTTGTAGTTCATCCATGCAGTCTTTAAATGCCTTCCATTGCATATCCACTGCCAACCCTTTAAGAATCACTTACCAATCTATCTTGGCCAATTCACGTCTCATACCCTCAAAGTTACCTTTCTTTAAGTTCAGAACCCTTGTTGCTGAATTAACAATGTCACTCTCCATCCTAATGAAGAACTCAATCAGAATCAAATACACAGGACAAGATGTTAAGAAGTCCCTTGTGCCAGTAGGTGGGGAGCATTTCACGACATTCGTTGATTGTTGAGAGTGGTAGACGCTCAACATCGGTGGGGGGAAGGGGGGGGGGATACGTATACGTATATCTTGGCCTGGGTAACCTTCAGGACAGTTGGGCACAGGACACATCATCAGTAGTGTACCCTTGCATCATTGGGTGTTTCGGCCTTTTAACACTATACACCCTCCACAAGGGCGGCCCGCTGCAGGATGATCAGCCCTCAGTGCGTGTCCCGTGTCAAACTGTCCCAAAGATTCACCATGATGTACTTGGGGCTCAGCATGGGTCTTTCCGCTTGAGCCAAATCCAACGGCTGCTTCTTTCAGCCGCGTCTGAGAGTGATCTTATGGTCTTCCGCAGAGCCTGACCGTGGATTCCAAGCTCCTTCAGCAGTCTGATGGTAGATGATGCAACAAATCCTCTGCATCCCACTTCAACTGGATAGACTTTGATGTTCCAGCCACGCTGCGTTGCCTCTGCTGCAAGCTCTGCGTAGCGCAGCTTCTTACACTCATAGGCCTCCTCAACAGAGTTCTCCCATGGAACTGTGAGCTCTATGATGTAAGCAGTCTTCTGTGAAGGGGACCAGAACACCAAGTCTGGCCTGAGGTTGGTTAAAGCAATTTCAGGTGGAAAGATTAGTTGTCGGCCGATGTCTGCCAACATCCTCCAGTCACGGGCCCTGCATAGGTTTCCTTCTTCTGATCTGGTGGAAGGATGTTTAGGCATTTTCTGTCCTTCTCGGACAAAGGTTGTTGCCCTTAAAGGGTGGTTGCTTGCTCTCGGAGGCAAGGAGTTGGACGCACACCGCCTGTTCTCAAGGGCTGATGCCAGGCTTTTTAGTACCTGATTATGCCGCCACGTGTATCTTCCTTGCGTGAGGCTGGTCTTGCAGCCTACCATGATGTGTTTGAGGGTCACTGGAGTTGGGCAGAGGGCACAGGTTGGATCCTTGCCGTACCACTGATGGAGGTTCTTTGGTGATGGAAGTAAGTCATATGTCGCTCTGATGATGAAGCTGATCGTGCTTGATTCCATGTCCCATAGTCCTTTCCAGCTGATCTTCCTCCGCTCCACACCTTCCCACTGCATCCATTGCCCCTGTTTGGCAAGAGAGACTGCCTTTGCACTTCTTGCGGCCTCCTCCTGTCACCGCACCTTCTCAACCACCAATGTTCTCCGTTCTGATGTTGTGGCCTTTCGCCAAGTTGGTTTACTTGTCGTAAGGCCAAAGCCTCCTCTTCCCTGCTGCACTTGCCCCACGACGTCTTTGTGCCTCAGGGCTGATGAAGCTTGCTGTACGGCATCAGATGGTGTCCACTTCCGGCCAGTTACTAGGGGCGGCGCAACAGCACTGATGGTCTTGTCTCTAGAGTCCCTCAGTGTCATCTGGAGTCTTACTTTAGAACACTTGTATTCCTCTGTTAGACTAGTGAGTGGTAGTTCCAGGACCCCTTTGCCATAGAGGCCGATGTTAGTTAGACATCGTGGGACACCGAGCATCGTATTATGATCACCGACATCATATTATGATCACTCTTGCCCAAGGGGATACGCACAACAAGACTGCTAACTAACCCTTCCTCATTACTCAGTGCATTACTCATTACTTGAGTAGTGCATCAAGTTACTCATCTTGCTATAAGTGATGGATCAACATTGCATCGTACATTTAAGGGCCTCTTACAAGAGAAGATGGTGAAGGAATTAATCACTGTGAGAGACAGAAAGTTTGACTTTCCATTTTAATCAAATGATGGGAGGACTCCTGAATGCAGAATAATTTAGTATGTTAGCAACACTGAGGTGGTGTGCAGCATGGAAAGAACTGGACTTGAGCAGTGAAACTTTATTTGACTCAAAGAAAAATGAATAACTAAGAATGACAAACCTGAAATAATGATTGCCAAACATTTTCCAAGCAACTAACGTGCCATTAGTCCAGTGCATACACAAAGTTCACAAAGGAGGCTGTGATGTGCACAGCCATGAGTAAAAATGCATGAACAGTAGATAGTTTAACATTGAGTAAACAACAGAATGCATCTGTACAGGCTGGGAATTCATCTGGAAAGTGCACTGGAAAGTAGCGCTGCACAGTGCTAGTCTCTGCAGCAAACAGCCCAGCCTGTTTAGCTTGTGAATTACTGGAGGTTGCAGGCTGATAAACCAAGGGACCAGACCATCCATGAAAACACTTAATGCAACAAGAATATTTCATTTTTAATAAGTTATGCTATCTCTGAAAAAGGACATCAAAATCTGTCCGCACTGGGGGAAGAGCTTTCAATTATTTTTCCAGGATGCAAAGTGGAAATACTGCATGGTCTCTAGAAATACATCTTGTAAGTCTCTTACCAAATCCTTTCAGTAAGAGACCTTGCTATTCCCCTCACGGCAGCCTCTTACTCAAAATGCATCATCCATTTGTCTCAACTGCTCGGGGAATCGCAATCTAAACATTACATCAAAATTATTCACAACAGAGGAAGAAACTTCTGGCTTCTTCTGACCAAGATATTCAGTATCTGAAAATAGTGCAGAGAATATTTATGAGGATGTTGCCAAGACTAATAGCCCTGACCCACAGTACGAGTTCATTCCAAGAGCTTTCCCCGAGTTAAAAAAAAAGTCAAACTCGTGGTAAGCACAGAGAATGAACGTAGCAGGTAAGTCGGAGCTCGGGGACGTCTCTTAGCACTAACGGCAGGTACTCGGGAAGACTTGCTAACGGCAGGTAAGCACGGGAAGTCTCGTGGAGATTTTTCAACATGTTGAAAAATGTCCACGAGAGCCCCAAGTACCGACGAGTGGCCATTTCCGTAAATCTCCGAGTTCGAATCAGGTCAAACTCGGGAGAGCTTTTGGAATGAACTCGTACCATGGGACAGGGCTTTAAGGACCTGAGCTATAGGGAAAGGTTGGGCAGGCAGGCTAGGACTCTATAGGCCAAAGAGCCTGTTTCCATGCTATATCTCTGAACTGAACTACAGGAGGGTGCCACTGCTTCAACAATGGATGCTGCAATGATGAGAGGAAGGTGTAGGGTTCACCCAGGGGCCCAGGGGATGTGGACAGGCCGGTAGAGTACATTACCCACAAAAGACTCCATTGTCCAAGAGGGAATTGGGGGTTACAACCAGACAGCAGGTAGAAGGTCCCTATGAATGTGCAATCTTTAATGTTATAAAGCTTTTTATATAATTTTATAAAGCTTGCACTTTGTGAAAGACAGTACGGGTGACAAATCCCCACAGTTGCCGTGCCAACCACCATGGGACAAGGCCAAAGCCGATCGTCTTCCTTCCTCGAGTAGGGCTCCTGTCTACAGCAGCGAGCAGCAAACTGTGGGATGTTGTAGAGGTCCAGTAGCTGTTGCCCTAATAATGTTGAGGCTTGGACGTCTAGTGATGATGTCCCTGACTGCCAGGGCAAAGCAACGCAGGCACAGTAGCACCAGGGGAGAGGTGCAGCCCGACAGCGCCAGAGACCTGGGTTCGATCCTGACTATGGCCGCTGTCTGTACCGAGTTTGTATGTTCATCCTTGTCTCAGAATTGAGAAATAAAATTATTCAAAAACAGATCCGATTTCCAAGTTAAAAAGGAAATGCTGGAAATACTCATCACATCAACATTACTATCCATGTCCTCCACAGGTGCTGCCCGACACACTGAGTTACTCCAACACTTTGGAAGTTTTTTTTTACTTCCAGCAATTTTTGTTTTAATTTTAGATTTCTAGCACCAGCAGTATTTTTGTTTTCCATCATCTAGATTCATATTTCCAAGGTTATCCAAAAATCCCAGCAGAATGTCAAGGGTCGAACTTCCCGCTGAGTGCTTCAAGATCTCCAGATGAATGCAGTCTGAAGAAGGGTCTCGACCCGAAATATCACCCATTCCTTCTCTGCAGAGATGCTGCCTGGCCTGACACACTGAGTTCCTCCATCATTTTGTGCATATCCTAGATGGATGCACTTTTGTTGCTTTCAGAGTTTAACCATTTCTTCAAAGCCTTGCACTGCTTGTGTCTCAGCAATGAGGGGAGAAGTTTCTCACTGGTGTGTTATTAAAGCTGTTATACAATGAACACAGGAGGTCTGCGGATCTGCTCAGGCCTTTACATAACATCTTTCGGTTGCCTAACAACTAGATTGCACAAGCAGTCAGTCCTCAGAATTTAGCTTGCAGAAAATCACTTTCCTGAATATAATTTCACCCCAGTGGGGGTTTCCTTCCAGATAAACAATCTGTATCCCAGTTTTCCATAATGTGAACTTGTGTCATCTGTGCAAGTGTCAAGAATTGGAATTTGAAAAAAAAATCCTTTTTTTTACATACATAAATTCTACTTCACAAAAATGTACTTTGTCTTTCCATATACTTTCCGAGAGACCAAAACTTATTTCCCTGTATCAAATCTTTGTGTAGTTGAATTGAATTGAATTGATATAGCATGGAGACAGGCCCTTCAGCCCATTGACTTCACCATGACCATCTGCTTAGTTCTATGTTATCCCAGTTTTTACACCCTACACAGTTGGAACAATTTTACAGAGGCCAATTCATGTTCACACCTGCAGTCTTTGGGATGAGGGAGTAAACCGGAACACCCGGGGGAAACCCATGCGGTTACAGGGAGAATGTACAAACCGCACACAAACAGCACCGGAGGTCAGGATCGAACCCGGTCGAACATTTCTGTTCCCCAATCTTCCATAATGTTGGGACGTCTGCAAACAGTCTGCATTAAAATATCCTCCATAGATTTAATAACACTGTTTATCTTTTCTCAGCTGCTTTGTTCAAAAGCTGGGGAAAACCTCAATAGACTACAGCGATGATATTTTTCTCTCTGTACCATTAATACCGAGAAAGGCATTTTTTAAAATGAGTCTAATCTGATCACGTCTAAGCTGAGCGAGGGTACAAGACTAAGGATTGCACACTGAGAGGATTTCCTGCCCACTGGGGTCAGGAAATAGCAACACTGTTCTATATAATTTCAACAAATAAACCATGCAGAGGGAAAATGTAAAGTGGCGGAGAGTTGTCACAGGACAAATACTAATGCACAAAAGAGCTCTCAGAAAGCATCCTTGCCACACTTTCATGGCTGAGGCTCACATCACAGAGACAAGTGATCCACAGAAAATCAATGTCCCTGCTAATTTGGATGTTTCTCAAGTCATGAACACTCAACATCTTTGTTGGATTGGTCAATTAGAGAGACCCCATTTAAGATTCGAGCTCAACGAACCATTAAGCAGGCACGATCAGAATCAGCAAGCTGGGTTTTGCGGGCTAACTCGCCGGGAGGTATGAACAGTCGTCTGGATGTCCATGCTTCAGTGCAGCGGCTGGAAACACAAACGCTGAGGCCCCGAGGCAGCGCGGACATCAGGCTCCATTTGCCTCAGTATGGAGTGTCACGGGGGAAGTGACAGCTCGCTGCGCTGCAGTGGGAGCACCGTGAGTACACGAATAAAGAGCAGAGCTGGCCGGAGCCCACCTACTCCCATACACCTGGACAAGAGCAGGCTAATACCAAGGGTAGAGGCAGATAGAACCCCCAAAAAAACAACTAACCATAGATAGACACAAAATGCTGGAATAACTCAGCAGGACACGCAGCATCTCTAGAGAGAAGGAATGGGTGACGTTTCCGGTTGAGACCCTTCTTTGGACCAATCCGAAACGTCACCCATTCCTTCTCTCCAGAGATGCTGCCTGTCCTGCTGAGTTACTCCAGCATTTTGTATCTATCAGTTTAAACCAGCATCTGCAGTTCTTTCCAACATTAACCATATTCATGCAACTCTCAAACACACTTTATTCACAATGGTTAAAATAATTATTTTAAAGCCCTTGGCCCACATTGTCTGCGCTGAACAAAAAGCCAAGATGAACTAATCCCATCTGCCTGCAGTGTAGACAAGCCCTCACCTCCAGCGTTCTAGAGAAACCAATCAAAGTTTGTCCATTCTTCCTTGGTAGCCAACACCCACTAATCCAGTATAGTACTGAGTGGATGAGAAAGTGAGATAACATTTGAACGGGCGATCGATGACAGTGTGGATTCGATGGGCTGAAGGGCCTGTTTCTATGCTGTACCTCTAGCGGTATGAATATTGATTTCTCCAACTTCAAGTAACCCCGGCATTCCCTCTCTCTCTATCCCTCCCCCACCCAAGTCGCACCAGCTTCTTGTTTTCACCCAACAAACGGCTAACAATGGCATTTCCTTTATAATCGTTACTTTCTTGCACATCATTCATTCATTGTTCTACATCTCTCTACAGCATCGTCCATATCTCTTGTTTCCCTTTCCCATGACCTTCAGTCTGCAGAAGGGTCTCGACCAGAAAGATCATGCATTCATTCTCTCCAGAGACGCTGCCGGCTCGGTTTAAACCAGCATCTGCAGTTCCTTCCTACACATTAAATATTGGTCACAGTGTTTACCCTAAATTGTTTCTAATTAAAGTTGGTCTGATTCTCTGAAGGCATTGGAATGAATGTCTATTCCCTTGGGATAAGCATTTCTGCAGCATCATCTTGAATCTTTGATTTAATGATAATTATATGATTCAGTTACTATTGGCACCTTTGAATAGACTTTGGCACTTTTCCTGCATAGAGAGCAGATCAAACACACTGTAGATTAATTTATCTATTTGTAGCAAGTACATTTAACCTGTTGTTGATATAGGCTTCTCAGTCCAATCCAGTGTAAATGCTCTTATTGTTATCTAGTGTGCCTTATGTTATCAGAGGAAAACCTCTGGTTAAGCGATTTTAACTGGACAATGCGGGTCATAGATTCATACAGCATGGAAACAGCCCAATTTGCCCATGTTGACTAAGGTGACACTTATCCCACCTGCTTGCTTTTGGAATATATCCTAAACCTTTCATGTGTCCATACATCTGTCCAAATATCTTTTAAATTTTGTTATCGTTTCATCCTCTGGCAGCTCATTCCATATACTCACCACCCTCTGTGAAAAAGTTGCCCCCTCACATTTTTCCCCTCTCTCTTTGAACCTGCGCCCTCTGGTTCTCGATTCCCCTAATCTGGGTAAAATACTTTGTATCGTCCTATCTATTCCACTCATGATCTTATACACCTCCGTAAGATTACCTCTCGTCCTCCTGCGCTCCAGGGAATACAGCCCACGCCTACCCAACATCTCCCTCTAGCTCAGGCCTTCAAGTCTTGGCAACATCTTTGAAAATCTTCTCTGCACTGTTCCCAGCTTAATTAGGTTGAAATGTGATTCCCATCATCTTTGCAATGAACCTAGAATAAAAGATTCTTTGGGCCAGCAATCTATCAAGCGATCAATGATACATGGAGAGTTTGGGTGATGCCCAAGGGATAAACAGAACTGAAAATGTATTTGTGCTTAGCATTGCTGTGACGTTGCCAGGAATGCACAATATTTCCCTGCTGAGGTCGTGTTAAAGATGTTTCTAAAAACGCAGGACTGCGCCACGTAGCATCAATTAAATGGTGAATGATTTAAGCCGGTCAGTGAGCAGAACAAGAGAGAGAATCAAGTAGTGCTGAGCAGTCCGAAGAAGGGTCTCGACCCAAAAACGTTACCCATTCCTTCTCTCCGGAGATGCTGCCTGTCCTGCTGTTACTACAGCTTTTTGTGTCTATCGTCGGTTTAAACCAGCATCTGCAGTTCCTTCCTACACTGAGCAGTTCAATGTCTAACAATAGGGTGGGGAGTTTATTGTCAGACGTGTGATCAGGAGGGAGCAGATGAGCTGACAGGCCTCACCTCCACAGGCAGAGCCGGAGTTAGGGGGTGGAAGTTAGTGGAGTGGCAATTACCAGGGAGAAGGTGCTTGGGAAGCTGAAAGGGCTGAAGGTGGATAAGTCACCTGGGCCAGATGGACTGCACCCTGGGGTTCTGAAAGAGGTGGCTTTAGAGATTGTGGATGCATTGATAGTGATATTTCAGGAATCACTAGAGTCAGGAGTGGTCCCAGATGAATATTACCCCGGAAGCAAGGCAGAATAGTGGGGACTTTGGGCCAGTTAGTCTGACTTCGGTGGTTGGTAAAATTCTAGAGTCCATTATAATGGATGAGGTGACGGAGTACTTAGAGGTTCACGATAAAATAGGCCAAAGTCAGCATGGCTTTGTGAAGGGGAGGTCTTGCTTGACAAATCTGCTGGAATTCTTTGAAGAAGTAAATAGCAGGACAAAGGAGAGTCATGGGCCTGTCCCACTTGGGCGATTTTTCAAGACAAACCGACTAGTCCTTGTTCATCACAACTTGCTGCATGTTTTTCAGCTAAATTTAATATCTACACCTTTTAAAGAAATGTTTCTTACTGTCCACCTAAATTGCACAATGATTTCAAAAAACACTGAGGTTCAAGAAACACCCAAGATGGACAAAACTGGGGCTAGGTAACATTGACTTTCACTATTTGCCGTGCAAAGACAGATTTAATTATTTCCTGATAGTATTTCATTTCTTAATGTATTTGATTCGATACTTTTTAAATCAATCCTCTAATTGATGGATTAATAGAATTAAGCAGTGAACCAAAAGAGGTTTTGATTATATTAACGATTCACCTCTTTTAATTGGTAGTGTTTGCTGCCTCTATCTGTGTTGAATTATTATCCTACACTGGATTTGTTTGGAAATTTTTCAAACTCCATTTTCAATCTTCAGTTGGCACTGATGAGCTGCTGGAGTTCCCTGCCTGAACCTCACTCTTGCTACCCATTGCTTTCTTTAAGACATGACATAAAAGCTTTCACTTTAACCAACACTTGACCATCTGCCCTTACAAATCAGTGGTGCTCAATAACTCTACTGGGTGACAACTTAAGGTGTTTTATAAAATTAAAGACCCACACCAGATGTAAGATGTTGTTTAGTTTAGAGATGCGGTGCAGAAACAGGCCCTTCGGCCCCCTGAGTCCGCACCAAGCCAATTAACCAACAAACCTGTACGTCTTTGGAGTGTGGGTGGAATGGTCACATGGAAAATGTACAAACTCCATATAGACAGCACCTGTAGTCGGGATCGACCCCGGGTCTCTGGCGCTGCAAACAGCAACTATACCGCTGTGCCACTGTGTCGCCCTCTTGCTTCTTCCTCGAACAATCTCCCTTTTAACCTACTCCTGCACATTGCACAAAGAGTAAACATCAGAGATTGAAGGATTTTTACATAGAACAGCTACTTCAGCTGCTGCGCCATAGTGCTGGATACAAACCCACGCCCATGGGCGTTTTATTTTAACGGCCAGCTCATGTTTAAATAAACTGAGAAGAAGAAAGCGCGATTTATGGACAGCACTAGATCTGGTTGCTTTGTGGGAAGCTCTGACAACCGCATGCATTATTCATGCCTTGGCCTGCAGCAAACCGATGCAAGTCGACAAAGCCCAACCAGGCACCGGTTGCTAATCTTCAGGTGGGAACATCAAACATGCGGCCGGAGTCTGCAAACAGGCCGATTATGACGGCAAAGCAGAATCATTCCCAAAATTAAATTAAACATGCCACAGCTTCTGGAAATTAAATACCGAATTTGTAGCCAACTTTGAGGAGACTCAGAACTGAAATAATGAGATGTCATAAAAAGTTGCCATTTCAATCCATTACATTGAGATGTATAATTAATCACACTCATATGGAGGAGAGTGTAAAGATTCTGAAAAATCAAAAAAGACTGCGGGTGCTAGAAATCTGAAGTAAAAACAGAGAATGCTGGCAACATCCTGGGTTAACACTGGGTTTATTCAGTCCCTCTCTTTCTCTCCACAGATTCTGCTTGAGCTGCCGAAAAATTCCAAAACTTGCTATTTCAATTTCAGAACAGGTTCTTGATCAGATATAACATGAGCAGAGGTTTAATGTCAGTGAAAGCCAAGAAAAAATAAAGAGCGATTATGAAGCCAAGTTGAAGTTGCTTCCCAGTTTCTTCCTCTTCCACTGCGCTCAACCATCTCTCATTCCCTCCCGCAACTTCCCAACCCATCTCCACTCATACCCAGTGGCAGCTTTTACCCCTATGGTCAAAAGGGAAATACTAAAGGTGAGATTTAGTTTTAGTTTAGTTTAGAGCGACAGCAGGTAAACACGCCCTTAGGCCCACCAAGTCAGTGGCAACCATGATCCCCACACACTAACACTATCCTACACACACTAGGGACAATTTACAACTATACCAAGCCAATTAGCCTACAAACCTGCACGCCTTTGAAGTGTGGGAAGAATCCGGAGCTGCCGGAGAAAATCCACACAGGTCAAGGGGAGAACGTTCAAACACCGTACAGACAGCACCCATAGTGAGGATCGAACCCGGGTCTCTGGCGCTGTGAGGCAGCAACTCTACCGCTGTGCCACCATGCCGCGATGTTGGTAGGCAAAATGAAAACGGGGAAGTACTGGGCAGGAGCTCAATGAGTGCATGTTCCAGCTTGGGCCAATGCTGGAGGACTAAGGATGTGGGGATATGGGATTTGGGCAACATGCATTGTTCCAGGTTGGTAGAAATCTTTGCTTAGACGGCGGCAAAACCAGGCGTGCTGGTCCCAGAAAGGGTTCAGCTATCAAACATTACAATTGCAACACTTTTTTAAAAAATCGTTATTAATCCGTACACTCTGGCGGCTTGATTGTAATCATGTCTAGTCTTTTTGTTGACAGGATAGCACACAATAAAAAATCTTTTCACTGTACCTCAACACGTGCCCATAATAAACAAAACCATAAGGTACATGCAGACCAACACCACTGATACAGGCGATCAGCATGGCTGAAACCCATCATTAAGTCCAGAGCTGAGATGATTTACTGGGAAAAGTAATCAAATACAAAACACGCAAATGTAGACAATTATTACAGGTTGAATTAAAGAAAGCAAACTCCAACATCTATGCTGGCAAGAACAATTCGCCCTCACTTCTCCTTTGAGCCCATGCTGGCTTGAAAACCATTATAGATTCTCCATTGATATAGCCGTGCAAAATACAGTTAGTAACAAGAAATCAGTTTAAAAATAAGCAGTTTAACAATTAAGCATTGGTAACCAAAATGATTAGATTTGTCAAATGTACAGATCTGTCTATATATCTAGCTGTAGGATGTGCTTTCCATCACATACTGTTAATTAACATTTAAATTAAATTATGGGCAGATAAACTTTACAAGTGCACATATTGTTCATGGTTTTTTACAATGCAGTAATGTTGGAAATATTATGTGCTGGCCAATTTCATTTTTAAGCTTTCATTACACCCACAGCTGTTCAAATGTGTCCTGTGACTAAGCATTCAATTCAGAAGTAGCAATTTCCCCTGATATAAATGAGACAACAGTGAGCTGCCAAACAACAGAAAATTAATAGAACAATATTGAGCTGAAAACATTACTCAACACGACTGCTACAGCCACAGTAAATACTGTACATCTGCATGATCCGCTTATCGAAATAAGAATCAAGCTAAACATATGGGAAGGGGAGCAAATTATCCTCTGGCAACGGCTCAATGTAAATTTGTAACCATTGGGCACTGCCTAATTAATGCAGCGGATAACTGGAGCACGATCTATTCCCTTCATATAAACTTCCTGCCATTTGTTTTCATGCAAAAGTCCCAAATCTTTCACACACTACACCAACTAGGTCTTCCATCCCCTCCCACAACTGGTTCACTCTGCTCATCATCCCTGCCTCATCTGGTTCCACATCACCTTCCTTCCATATCAGATCCACAGCCTCGTGTTTCCACATCACCTTCCAGCTTGTCGCTACGTCTAACCTCCCCCTTTTAACTCTTCACTGATCTGCCTCTACTTAATCCGCATCAATTATGGCCTCCCAACCCCTGCCCCTCCCCAGCTCCATCTGCCTACCACCTCACCTGGTTCCACCTATCATTTATCAGCCCCTACCTCATACCTCCCTCTCACCTCTTTATACTATTGATCACCCTTCTGCATTCACAGTTTTGCTACAGGGTCTTAACCCAAAGCATCGATTATCCTTTTGCCTCTGCAGATGATGCTTGATGTGCTTACCAGCAGTTTTTTTTAGCTTAGAGATGCAGTGCGGAAGCGAACCCTTCGTCCCACCGAGTCCGCACCAACCAGCGATCCCCACACATTAACATAATCCTACACACACTAGGGACAATTTATACCTATACTAAGCCAAATAACCTACAAAACTGTTAATGAAGGAACTGCAGATGCTGGAGAATCGAGGGGACACAAAAGGCTGGAGAAACTCAGCGGGTGCAGCAGCATCTAAGGAGCGAAGGAGATAGGCGACGTTTCGGGTCGAGACCCTACAAACCTGTATGTTTAGGGAGTGTGGGAGGAAACCAAAGATCTCTGAGAAGCCCCATGTGGTCACGGGGAGAACGTACATGGTCGGGATGGAACCCGGGTCTCCGGCGCTGCGATGCAGTAACTCTATCGCTGCGCCACCGTGTCGCCATTTTGCTTTATCTTTGATATCTTTCTGCGGAGCATTAATAAAAACAAGAATGGTCTATGGTCCCGATTTGAATCTCTGTGGAGACCACTGGTGACTGATCTAAATCTAACTACAACTTTAGTGCCTTCCTCACCAGCCAGTTTGAAGTCCATGGCAATATGCTGCAGTTGAGACAAGAGGCTTCAATCTTACCTAAGCTCGTTGGATGTTTTTATTTACTAACTTTATGCCATAAACAAAAAATACAATTTATAATGTAGGATAGAGCCTTTCTTTTACAAAGTCATGCTGGCTGGGTAAAGTATCTCACTCTGTTCATGATGATTCCCAAGAGGTCATGAGTGTTCAATTGTCAAATGTACCGGAAACAGAACAATTAAATTCTTCTTGCGGCAGCTTAACAGGCCCGTAAACGGACAAAATATAGCAATTAAAAAAATTAATGAATTAATAACCGTAATATTAGGTAGCCATAATGGTGAAAAAAATACGAGGTCCATAGTGGAATGAAAGAAGCAGCCTATAGAAGTTCATAGTTGCTGAGATTAGTATTGTGTTCAAGAGTCTGATGGTTGCTGGTTCCTATACCTTCTTCCCAATGGTAGGAGTGAAATGAGAGCGTGGCCAGAGCGGTGTGATGATATTGGCTGCCTTTTGAGGGCAACGCTTCTTCTAGATCCATTCGATGGTGGGGAGCTCAGTACATCCCCTGCGATGCACTGGGCAAAGTCCACCACTCACTATAATCTCCTTCGTCCCGCAGGCATTCTTGGTGTTACCAAACTAATGGGCCTCTCATTACCCATGTTCACCTTGTCACTTTTAAAGATGAAAGCTCCATTAATTATGAAGTGACCACCACTGAATGGAGTGAGTTCTTAAGCATACTAATGTTGGGCTTGCACAGCTCCTGGCCCTTTGCTTGGATTAGAGGGCCATAGATTCCATGGAGCCTGTTATATCAAGGCTCAGCTTCAATATAATTTTCAAATTCCTCCTTCCAAAGCAGGATATTCATCTAATTTATCTTTTATTGGTTTCATATGAAACAATTCATTTAAAAAACTCAATCACCTGCAAAAGTGAAATCCTTGAACATCCACAATGGCCCTAGTCAATTTTTTTAAAACAAACCCACACAGAACACTATTTCCCTGACTAAACTCCCTACTTCATTAACATTTTTCTTTTTGACAATAGACAATCGGTGCGGGAGTAGGCCATTCGGCCCCTCGAGCCAGCACCCCCATTCAATGTGATCATGGCTGATCATCCACAATCAGTACCCTGTTCCTGCCTTCTCCCCATATCCCTTGACTCCGCTAGCTTTAAGAGCTCTGTCTAACTCTCTCTTGGAAGTATCCAGAGAACCAGCCTCCACTGCCCTCGGAGGCAGAGAATATAGTAATATATATAGTAATACAGAGAATATAGAGAATATAGTAATATTCTTATCAAATGTGAAGCATTTTCATTCCATGGAAAACACCAGATCAAAATGTGCTACCATTTATTCCAGATAACATTTTGCTTGTGAAATTAGTTAACTTGCAGCCAAATGTGACACAAGCTTTAATTAAAAATATGTTAAAATTACTGTAAAGCAACTACTCAGTTTTAAAAATCACTTAATTCAAGCAGTGCAGAATTCTGTGGCTGGCAATTGGAAAGCAAAGTAACAAGTAATTATAGCAATTTGGATGAGTAAACCAGTGAGAGCACTTCATGAGATGAAGACACCCTCCATTGCTTCTTCAGCCCATTAACAATCAATCAGACCACTGAATTGCATTGTAAATGTTCCAAACTCATTAATCTTGTTGTAGAAAACAATACAAAGCAAACCAGGTAACTGAAGCTCAGTAATTTCAAGGTGTGCGCCCATCATGTTCAATGACCCAAGTTATAAAGGCTACATAACTATCCTTCTCTTATTAAATCTGTAACAACCTTGACAGAATAACAAGAATAGGGATTCTACGAACACCCACTATAAAAGGCAACAAACAAAGCAGTGTACCTAGCAAAATCAATTGTCTTCAATTCAGTCTCACAATGTGGACAATTATGTCAAGCCCAGCCTTCCTTGCCAACTCCCAAGCTCCATTCCGCAGCTGGAAATACGATGTACTTCTTGAAACAATGTGGTGCAGGGAGTTGCAGATATAAGGGTAGTACGGGTGTCTGGGGTTATGGGAGAAGGCAGAAGAATGGCTTTAGGAGGGAGAGATAGTTCAGCCATGATTGGATGGTGGCGTAGACTTGATGGGCCAAATGGCCTAATTCTGCTCCTGTCACTTACGAACAAGGAACTGCATATTGGTGCCTTTTGAGGGCAACGCTTCTTCTAGATCCATTTGATGGTGGGGAGCTCAGTACATCCCCTGCGATGCACTGGGCAGAGTTTACAGAAAAGGATGCAACGTGCTGGAGTAACTGAGCGGGTCAGGCAGCATTTTGACCCAAAAAGTTGCCTTTCCATGTTCTCTGGTGATACTGCCTGTCCCGTTGAGTTACTCCAGCACTGTGTGTCTTTTTTTGTCACCATTATAGTTCTGCAGCTCTTCCTACACAACCCTCACATCAAATAGCAATGCACTTGGCCGCAGGCTTTTAACGTTCATATTCTCCAATGAACATCATTTTAATTCTCGTCCAACTGTATAACATCTTTGCTCATATGCAGGGCCGTCTTAACAGCATTATAGGCCCCCGGGCAAAGCAGTTGACTGGGGCCCCTACACTTCCAGTTTCTTTATGCCGAATCAAATATGCCGTCATGCACTTGCAATGTTCTTCTCCGTTTTCATGTTCTACAATAACATTCTACACTACATAGATTAGCATGGGGCCCCTATGCTCGCGGGGCCCCGGGCAACTGCCCAGCGTGCCCATGCGTTAAGACGGCCCTGCTCATACGCCAAACCAGTCAAGGGACATGAGACCAGACTGCCTAGTATTAAATAATTTTTAAGTTCACATCTGCTTTTCATTTCAAATGCATTTGTTCCTTCTAATCATGCATTGCATCTTGAAGGTCACGTATTTAAACAATAAACATTAATTCTGACGTTTTTGGGGGAGGATTGCCAGGAGATGAGCAGACTCGCAGTCCCATAAATCCACTGTGTTAATTCCAGTTAATAATGCTATATGATGCCATTTCTCAAGCAAACAATTAAAAAAAACATTCACTAAATCTTTTTCCACCCTCACATGAGGTGTGGCTTTCATGGTTTGTGAATTCTTGCTTACTCCCATATTTTAATTATGTTTAGTTGCGTGCTATCCAGTCAGCGAAAAGACAATACATGATTACAATTGACCCATTTCAGTTCTCTGCTTTTCCATTGCGGTCCAGGAGTAAATTCCTTTGGGAACGTTTGCAAAACTAGTGAGAAACTGCCCTCAACGTCCAAGGAAAAATTAAAAAAACTGTAGATGCTGAATTTCTAAACAAAACCATGATATGCTGGAAACACTCAGCAGGCCAGACAGCATCTGTAAGATACAGTCAACGTTTCAGGTCAGTGATCATTCACCAGAACTGAAAAGGAGACAAAAGAAGCTTGTAAAGCTGCAGAGAGGTGGTGTGAGGGGAATATCTCTATTGACGTAAACTGAGAGATGCTATAAATGGGCTATCTGGCCAATGAGTGAATGGGGCCGGAATCTCTTTGGTGGCGGAAACTCCGGAGACCACGTTGTTGAATGCAGAGGTTGGTGAGGTGGAAAGTGAGGATCAGGTGAACTCCATTCTTGATCTGTCTTGGAGGAGGGAAGTGAGAGCAGAGACACGGGAGACGGACAAGGTGCGGTCAGGGACTTTGTTAGCAACGGTAGAGGGGAAGGGGTGGTTCAGGAAAAAGCAAGGAAGGCATTTTAGAAGCATCATGTGGAAAGTCTCATCATGGACAAATACAGAACTGGGAAAAGGGGAGGCAAGGAGGGATGAAGAGTAGCCAAGATAGCTGGGGGGGGGGGGGGGGGGGGGAAGAGGATCGGTAAACTTGTAATCTTAGTAGAAAGCTATCTCCCGACGAGGGTCCAGAAAAAAAAAGTCAGATATTGACAATGTATCTTCTTAATATTGAGAACTAGCAGCAAATCACACTTAATGCTACATGACTTCATATCCTCAAATACAGTCTCCCCGGTATATTGCCCAAGGCTTTGTAGAAGCCCATCTACTTTACACCTGATGTATTTTCTTCAACCTTGAGTCATCTCATGTTATTTTTCTGAAATGTGTTCACTGCTTCTAATTAATTCCTTTCATTGTGATTCCAAATTGTTTTCAACTGCAGATGTTAAACTAATTGTTGTAATTACCCAAATGAGCTCAGTCACCTAATTTGGAAATGCATATTCTGTTGATCAAATCTCTTGTGTTGATGCCCTCTTGGTATAAATGTTGCTCCTGCATTATTTCATTTCACAGAGGCTCCTTTGGCATAACCATTAAATCCCAGCAACACTTTTCTCAAGCTTAACTATATTGTTGAAACTTTGCTCATACTTATATCTCTCACCATATTATCACGCAACATTTATTTAGACCTCAAGATTATTTTTTATAATCAATAAGCAGCATAGAAACATAGAAAATAGGTGCAGGAGTAGGCCATGGGGCCTTTCGAGCCAGCACCGCCATTCAATATGATCATGGCAGATCATCCAAAATCACTACCCTGTTCCGTTATTTCCCAATATCCCTTCAAGCCAGCACCGTCATTTATTGTGATTCCCTTAGCCCTAAGAGCTAAATCTAACACTCTCTCTTGAAAACGTGGTGTATAATAGAAACATAGAAAATAGGTGCAGGAAGAGGCCATCCGGCCCTTCAAGCCAGCACCGTCATTTATTGTGATCATGGTTGATCATCCCCTATCAATAACCCGTGCCTGCCTGCTCCCCATATCACTTGATTCCACTAGCCCCTAGAGCTCCATCTAACTCTCTTAAATCCATCCAGTGATTTGGTCTCTACTGCCCCCTGTGGCAGGGAATTCCATAAATTCACTGTGTTAAAGAAGGAACTGCAGATGCTGGAGAATCGAGGGTTTACACCCGAAACGTCGCCTATCTCCTTCGCTCCTTAGATGCTGCTGCACCCGCTGAGTTTCTCCAGCTTTTTGTGTAACCCTCCATAAATTCACTCGCAGTCTACTTCTACTTTATACTTTTAATGTAATAAATAAAATGTCATTAGACCATTCAAGAGCAAGATTATACTGTAAACATATTCATCAACTTCCACACTAACTCATTATACTTTCCTGTCAGGCTTTCCACTCACATTTCAATTATTCCAGTTTTATTATTTATCCATAGAATACACCTCTTTGCAATGTTTTAAAATAGAACTTCACATTCAATTGGTTTGCTTATTCCTTCACTCTCAATGCCCCTTAAGTAGCAAGCTCCCCTGTTGCGAAAAACCATCAAATTAATGCACAGAATTGTTACAGATTACCGACCTCTCGTTTTCTGATGAGTATTCCTTCTTCAGCAATATTGTGGAATTGTATGAACATAACTCTGCATTTATCTAGTTTGTAAGAGGAATAACATCAGAAAACAAATTTGCATCATCTCCAATCAAATTTCAGATCAATCCACCATCTCTTGTATACATTAGCAAAGCTTTCTTCTGATAAAATTCTCATATGATTACCAACTGTATTTCCGCTTATTTAATATTTAATTCCTTTAAAATGTTCCTCATTATCACCATTGAAACATGGTGTTAGGCCAATTTATGACCTGCTCTCACTCTTATGGCTGTCACTAATTGCAAATTTGCATGCCATAGTTATGTCAAATTAAAAATATGATGACTAATGCTTATTTCATTTACTCAAAAATTCAATAACTAGAAATTAATTTTCTTTAAAAAGTAATGGCAGCAAAATTATCACTCCCGGAGACATTATATGTGGACAAAAGAATAGAACACACGGAAATCTTAACAATCGGTATTTCACAAATTGCACATCAATGTTAAATATGAAAGCAAATGTTATCCATTCAAAGATTGAATGCATTATTTAAATGTAAAGTTGAGTGCTAACAACACTGATCCTATCCACACTTATAACCAGGCCATAAACCTTTTCAGGAAATTCACTGCAATTAGAAAATGCTTATTCTGAGTGGACTGCTTAAAATAAGCTCAAGAAGTTGAAGGCACATCATCAGTTAAAGAGATGGCAGAGATTCAAGTTCCTGGGAGCAATTTGGCAAATGGCAAGGAGCCATTGGACCTATCACTATGCACCAGAAGAGAACGGAGGGACTGGCCTTTGAGCATTGAAAGCAAGTGTCTGATGTTGAGGTTAAAAATAAGATTCATAACATTTTAGAACCAGGCTAACCAGATTTAAACCAGGGAATGATAACTGAAAGACACAAGGAAATGCAGATGCTGAGTAACTCAACAGATCAGGCAGCATCTCTGGAGTTCATAGATAGTGACGTTTCGGGTCAGTACCCTTCTTCATACTGATAGTATCTGGAATATTTCCATGGAGAAAACGACAAATAAGTGGAGTAGGTTTTTAAATGAGGTAATGGAGGGGGAAGTTCTTGAATCAGAGCAGTTACAGGCAAAAAAAAGTGTGACATGAGGTGAAGGGCGAAAGATCTGAAGGGCAACTTTTTCACACAAACGGTAGTGGGTGGATGGAACCAGCTGCCAGTGGAGGTAGTTGAGGCAGAGACTATTACAAAGTTTAAGAAATTATTAGACAGGTACATGGATAGGATGGGTTTGGAGGGATATAGGCCAAACGCAGGCAGGTGGGACTAGTGTAGATGGGACATGTTGGTCAATATGGGCAAGTCGGGATGAAGGGCCTGTTTCCACACTGTATGACTCCATGAGAATCCAGCTAATTCAAGTTGGAGGGAAACTAATTCAGTAAGAGGGTATTAGCTAAAAGGAGAGGTTGGACAAACTTGTTTCCTCTGGCATGTTGGAGCCTGAGGGGAAGACATATAAAAGTATATAAAGTTATGAGAGGCATAGGCATTCAGAAACCTTCCCGTGGTGGAATTGTCATAGACTATGGTAGCTTTAAAATGAGAGATGTGCGGGACAGATGTACTGTTCTACATTATAAACAAACTTCCTCATCTGCACAATTTGATATGTAATACTTTACTGATGTCATTAAATATTCAATGGTGCAGATGAAGTCAAAGTTTGGATCAAAGCTGAAGTTAGCTCCAGGAAACAAATAATTTGTAAACTTTCCATAATTGGCTTGTAAAGAGATTAAGAAAGTTTTGTTTCCTTAAGCAAAAATGACTTCCTCCAGGCTACAGTACTCAAGGGAAATAATTGCTTACAATTTTTAATTGCAATACAATTTTTAGTGCCAGGTTTTCGAATGAGGAAATGTAAAATATTTCCAAATGAATCTCTTATAAAGTCAATGATATTCAACCTCATGGTTTATTTGATCTTACAAAAGGATCTTGATCCGTTGGCCAAGTGGGCTGATTAATGGTTAATGAAGTTAATGCTGATATGTGCAAGATGATTTTGGGAAGTTAAGCCAGGGCAGGACCTTCACTGTGAACAGCAGGCCCTGGGAAGTGCTGTAGAGCAGAGGGATCTAGGAGTGCAGGTCCAAAGTTCCTTGAAAGTGGCGTCACAATTGGATCGGGTGATCAAGGAGGCTTTCGGCATATTGGCCTGAGAGAGATATTGGCCAAATACGGGCAGATGCGACAAGTGTAGATGGGGAATCTTGGTGGGCATGGTTTAAAGGGCCTGTTTCCGTGCTGTATGACCCCTAGGACTTATATGGCCCTGCCTTCTTCTAGGTGTTCCAAGACACCTCGTCATCATCAGGTGTGCTTATACGATACAAAATAAGTTTATTTATCCCAGGAGAGAAATTGATCTGCCAACAGTCATAAAAATACAAAATACATGAAACATGAAATTAAAGTGACGAGTGGAAAGGAATGGAGATGGTCTACCCTACGACAGAAGGGAGAGGAGTTGTACAGTTTGATAGCCACAGGGAAGAAGGATCTCCTGTGGCATTCTGTCCTGCATGTTGGTGGAACCATTCTGTTGCTGAAGGTACTCTCCAGGTTGACCAGTGTGGCATGGAGGGAGGGAGCTGTATTGTCCAGAATGCTCTGCAATTTGAGGAGCATTCTCCCCTCCAAGACCACCTCAATGAATCCAACTCCGTTCCCAGGACGGAGCCAACCTTCCTGATGGGATTGTTAATCCTATTGGTGTCCACGGCCCTGGCCCTGCTGCCCCAACACACAGCAGCTGATAAGAGGCACTGGCTACCACTGATTGGTAGAACATCTGCAGCGTCTTACTGCAGACGTTGAAGGAATGGAGCCTTCTCAAAAAGTACTGCCGGCTCTCTCTTGTACAGGGCCTCAGCGTTCCTGGACCAGTCCAGTTTACACACTTACAGGTACACGCCAAGGTATTTGTGCTCCATGGTAAAATGCACATCCACACCATTGATGGAAACAAGGGAGTTCCTCCCCTCCTAAAGTCCATCTATAACTCCTTAGTTCTGTCGGTGTTGAGCTGCAGGTGATTCCGCCCACACCATGCAAAAAAAGTAATTGACTACACCTCTGTATTCAGCTTGCCTTCCCTCACTGATGCAGCCCACAATTGCAATCATCGGAAAACTTAGTTTATAGTTTGAACATTATAGTTCTCCCTTCAGTCCACACCCACTCCTATTGTCATTTCAAATCTGATTCCCTACAGTGGAGGCTGGAGAGTTAAGGATATTCTATCTTGAAGGAAGAAGTATTACAAATATCAGTGCATATCATATGTGATTAACCCTCTGGGTCTAACTGGATCATCCAAGGATGCTAAAGGAAGCAAGGGAGGACATTGCTGGGGCATTGGCAGAGATTTATGCATCTTCATTAGCCATGAGTGAGGTACCAGAAGAGTGGGGCTTTGATAAATGGTGCCCTTGTTCAGATAGGTCAAGAAACTGCATGTTTAGTTTTAGTTGTTTGGAGATAAAGCACGGAAACAGACCCTTCTGCCCGAGTCCGCATCAACCAGCGATCCCCATACATTAACAACACCCTATACACACTAGGGCCATTTTTTTAAAATACCAAGTCAATTAACCTGTACATCTTTGGAGTGTGGGAGGAATCTCAGAGAAAACCCACGCAGGTCACAGGGTAGAATGTACAAACTCCGTTCAGACAGCACCCAAGGTCAGGATCGAACCCAAGTCTCTGGCGCTGTAGCCAGCAGCTCTACCACTGCGCCACCATGACGCCCTCTGTCTGTGAGCCTTACATCAGTGGTCGGTAAGTTATTTGAGATTTCTGAGAGACAAGATTTATGTTCATTTGGAAAGCCAGGGATAAATTTGGTCTTGTGCAATGAAATTATGACTGATAGAACTATTCAGAGGCAATAACTAAAAAAATTATTCAAGACAGGAGTGTAGAGGTGATTTACATGAATTTCAGCAAAGCTTTAAACCAGGTCCCGCGTGGTAAAGTGGTCCAGAAGGTCAAGGCACGATGGATCTGAAGTGTGTGGACAAATTGTTGATGCAAGATAGGCATTGATAGAAGGCAGAGGGTTATGGTGGAGGATGTTTTTCTGAATGAAAGTCTGTAGGGTAATGGCGTGGCGAAGATCAGTGCTGGAACTTTTGTTTGTGATATAAATGACTTGGATGAGAATGTAGGTGGTCTGATTGTTAGATATGCAGCCAACACTAAAATTAGTGTAGTCATAGTGAAGATTGTCTAAGAATGCAGACAGACATAGATCAGCTGTGGAAAATAGACTTTAATATGGACAAGTATGAGGAAATACTGTTTGGAGGTCAAATTCTGGTAGAACCTATAGAATAAATGGCAGAAATATTAGGAGCATTGATGTGCAGAGATCTGGGGTTGCAGATCCAGCTCGAGTCGTTGTCGCCTTCAAGTAACGTTCACATAAATTTTACAATAATCTCATATTATCTTTATATTCCCATCAACTTCTCCCTGAGTCTACTACTTCTCTACACATTAGGACCAATGAACTCACTGACTGGGGCAGCACAGTGGCGGAGCTGCTGGCACTCAAAGCCAGTGACCCAGGTTCAATCCTGACCTCGGGTGCTGTTAGTGTGGAATTTACACATTCTCCCTGTGACTGTGTTTGTTTCGTCCGGGCCTTCCAGTTTCCTTCCACATCCCAAAGACAACTGCTTAGTTGGCCTTTGTAAAAAATTGTCCCTACTCTGTAAGGTATGGATGAGAAAGTGGGATGCCAAACTAATGTAAATGGGTTGGTGTGGACTCAGTGGGCTGAAGGCTTTGTTCCCATGCTGTATCGCACTCTCTAAACTAACAGCACGTCTCCGAGATGGTCAGTATGGACTCGGTGGGTCGAAGGGCCTGTTCAGCTCACCTCATAACGTATCATTTACACCTCCCCTCTGTATCCCTATACTAAAAGCATAACAATTTAATTTCTTCATTCGCCCTTGTTATTAACCATTCCTGCTAAAAAACACATATTAAGCACCAGATAGATTGCCCATGGATAGATTATTTGTCAAACCACACATTTTATGGGCTGCTTCAAAGAAAAACATTAAATCACTTGATCTCTCGAGGGCAATAGTATAGAACATGCATGCTTCAAACCAGCAAAAGAATCAATTCTACCTCAAGTGTACTCAGTGTTGAACAGGGATGGTATAATTCTTGAACAACTTCACAATTTGTTTATCTTTTCCCATGTCCATCTTTCATGCTTCACTGAAATATCCTTTACACTTTACTCTGAGAGTGAAATGAAGAATAGAGCATGTTGCAAATACATTTGTTAGTTCTTGTCCCATCTTGTCCCCTCACATCTTTTTACCAACTATCTCCTCTCTACTCCATCAGTCTGAAGGGTCACAACCTGAAATGTCAGCTGTCCATTTCCTTCCACAGATGCTGCCTGACCGGCTGAGTTCCTCCAGCAGTTTGCTTTTTTTTTTTAAACTCAAGATTTTATCTTCTGCAGTCTCTTGTGCCTATACTTTGTAGAACACATCTCTTCAGTTTGCACAGGTAACACATCAAGTTTACATCAAGCACTGACATGTAATCTGATCACTAAAATAAAGAGGCAGGACATCAAGTCATTACAAGAAACAAGATGTCTCATAACTGAGATTAGCTAAAAAGATGAAATGGTCTACATTCCACACAACTAGAATATAGGGTTCAATAAATCGAATCGAGAAAAATTATCGTCAGGAAAACAAAGAGCAGAGTAAAATTTGACAGAATTTGAATTAATTATAATTAGAACTGGTATGAATCAGCAATCTGGGAAATCATTAGGATATTAAGCACCATGCAGAAGCGCCCAATATCAGATCGACGCTGGTCCCCAGCGCATAATTCAAACTAACACTAATAACATGGGACGAACAGAAGAGACAGTAAACACAAAGTGCTGCATTTAAGAAAAGCTGAACACGTACAAAGGGGAGGTGTAAATTATACGTTATGAGGTGAGATGAACAAGGCTGAGAGGACAATCCATACAGTAAACACTGCCATATATCAATCAGAATTGAGCCAGAGTATATATTATATTGAATTTAATTCACCAAATGAAAACAGGTAATCAAAATATTTGCATAAATATCACGATTTTCCAAAATCAAGATATCACAGATTTTTAACCTGTTGACTGGAGTTTCGATTTCTAGTCAACAGCAGCAACGTTTGAAGCTAGCAACTCAGTCAACAACCATTTAAAAATATACTTATGGAAGAGGTTTATAATAAAGGGGAGAAAAAATAATGAGGTTATTTAAATCAAATCCACGGAGACGGTTTCCAATTGTTCAGCTTATCTACCATCATTGCTCTTCCTGCTTTCATGGAAGCGAAGTGCTTTATGAATATTTAATAGTCAACGTCAACGTCAGGGAGGTCAACTGGAGCCTGGAAGGACAAGACAGGTGAATCTGATATATCTCACCTTTTTAAATTACATCGGTCAAAAAGTTACAAAGTATTTGTGGGTCACTAGTGGTACATTTTAAAATTTGATTGTATCCACAGCTCGACAGATGAAAATTAATGGGATCTTGGCTGCACACGTATCTCATACAGTCCTTTCTGGTTACCGGCAGTAAAAGTTAAGAATCTTCTGCCATTTCCATATTTTCCGGCAAAATCTCCACTATCTTTTCCTCCAATTTCTTCGACTTGTCTGTTAAAAGAAAATGTGCAAAGTATTAAACTGTGATTTTCAGGAAACTTACAAATTGCAATACATTTTAACAATCTACATTATACATTTAATTTGTATAATTGCTTCAAAGAACAAAGGTGCTAAAAATTTTAGATCATTACCTGCATGAGGAGCCTTGATGAGATGGATATTCTGTTTGACCTCTTTGATGTCAGCCTTTGTCTGTAACACTTTACTTTTCTTCAATCTTAAACACAAATCAGAATATTCATTACTTCAGCAATCTAGTTTTATTATACATTAGTTATCAAAACATGGGTTTTGCTAATAAGGATTCAGCTGCATATTCCAGCTGATCATGAATAACTAGAAATTGTAATCAAACAGTACAGCAAGATTAAACGCCAGAAATAAATACAAAATGACTGATTACATAAATACTGATTATTCAAAAATAATTTGAGACATTTTGTCCTGTATGTAGCACGCTTTCCAGTGTAATACGTGCAAACACACCTTTCCTTGCTTTTCATAATTTAACCACATTGACCTCCCCTACATGTTATGAATTCATCTTCATCACATCCTTTCCACCTTGGAATGCATTTGATTTCAATTATAAGGTGGTAAATTCTCACTATTGTCTCTCCTGTACTATGCAAAACTCCAAAAAACCGGACTGTCACTGTACATAAATAGTTCTGCACTATTTTATTCCCATTGCAACTCAAGAACACCTTCAGTTTAAAGCGACGTGCAGCATGTTAGATTGAGATAATGGGTTCACGGTTCAAAATTAAAAACATCAAACATAAGGCTGCACCTACATTATAATCTGTACAATAAACACCCCATTGCAATACCAAAGAAGTCATCCGGTATCATGGCCAACATTAATCTCACATATTTAATGATCATCTGTTGACCAAGTGCAGCCTAGATGCCACGTGTCTCTGTGTGTCCATGTCCGAATTACTATTGAAATCTAATGGATTGAAGCATCCTAGGACATAACAAATGTCCCACACAGGCAGAACCAAGTAGTATTTTTCTGCAGTGTTATTCTATGAAATGGGATATTAAAGCAATTGATTACTTGAGATGCACATGGAATATTATTTTACTAATCTGTATACAAAACTTTTGGAACACAAAATGTGTACTCTGGAATTTAGAAGGATAAGAGGGAATCTTATTGAAACATTTAAGATTGTTACAGGATTGGACCCGCTAGAGGCAGGAAACTTATTCCCAATGTTGGGGAGTCCAGAACCAGGGGCCACCATTTAAGAATAAGGGGTAGGCCATTTAGAACGGAGATGAGGAAAAATATTTTCACCCAGAGAGTTGTGAATCTGTGGAATTCTCTGCCTCAGAAGGCAGTGGAGGTCAATTCTCTGGGTGCTTTCAAGAGAGAATTAGATAGAGCCATTAAAGATAGCAGAGTCAGGAGATATGGTGAAAAGACAGGAACGGGGTACTGATTGTGGATGATCAGCCATGATCACATTAAATAGCGGTGCTGGCTCGAGGGGCCTACTCCTGCACCTATTGTCTATTGACCATTAAGATTCTAAATAATTAAGCAATTTAATCTCTTTTAAAATCCCAATTTCGCACTCACCTGTTCATAACAAATCTTGCTTGGCGCTTCTGTTTGATTTCCTCAACTCTCTTCATTGCTTTAACTGTTAAAAACAATTTAATTATGAGAGTCATTAAAACAAAGAGCAAATTGATGGGACAAAAACTAAAAACAAGATTTGAAAAGGCCAAATTACTCAATCACACACATAATCAAAACAGGATATAATTGCAATGACTATCTAATCACCATTCTTAGTAGTTATTCATTCCTGAATACCATACTAAAACAAGATTTCGACTGATACACAGTAATGACATGAAGATCTTAGACGATGACAGATGCCCAATGACATCAAAGCTGAAATGACATTTTATTAACACTCTATTAACATATTGGGATTTCTTACTTCACAAATCCAAGGTTTGATATTGTTTCAGGGCAAATGAGGTGGATAGAGGCTTTCGGTAAATCATTCAACCAAAACCAGTTAATATGGGGAAAAAGGTGTTCCCCCGAACCAAATCCAAAATGCAACAAAGTCACACGTGTCTATTTTAAACTATTTGCACCAGATTTTTTCAGACTTACAATATGTAAGTTTAAAATATATAAAACTGGGCCAATTGACTGACACACAGATGGTTCACGTGTGTCCATGGTGTTTCTTTGCCACCTCCATATGCTGCTGTTGTCAGGACATACAAAGGCCTGCCTTGTGTGTTAAACCTACCAGCAATTTTCCATGAGCCAAATGCATTTATTGAAGATTATTTATTCCAACATCATTCAGTATTAAACTATGACTTAAAAAAAATTAGCTGATGTGCAGTACCTAACAGGGGTGTTGCAAACATTCTATTGCCAGACACAATAATATTTTTTGCACAATATTGCCAATCCTATTTTTGCCTTACAAAGACTAACTTCTCTTTAAAATGCAGACCAAATTCATGTACTGCAGTCAGCCTCTATGCTTGCACATGATTTACATGGTAAATTGAAACCATAGCTTACTTCAACTAGATTCACATTCCTCTACTTTAATAAACATGAAAACATAACAGAAACAGCCTCTAATCCACATGTGACAACAATTACATTTCAGCCTATACTATCTGTTCAAAGGCTCTAGGAATGCAGATCCTCAGCACACATTGAAGTGACCCGTAGCTCTATCCTTCACACCAGGCACACAGAACTCCTGCAAACCTCACAGTGCTCACTCTGCCATTTAAGATCATTGCTAATTTAAATAGATCTGAAATGTCAAAAAGCATTCCCACTGGTCAATTATTTATACGGTTAAAAGATTTGCTTCACTTTTCATCCAAACTCCATAGTTTCTTTGCTTTCTTTATACCAGAGAGCTACATTCTGTGCCAGTGTAAGCTAAACGACAAGAAACTCATTCTAGGTACACTGAATAATTTGCATTAGATTTATCAAGATTGCTGGAGTTATACTGAAATATATTGAATGCATTCGGGATGCAGCACAAGAATAGCTTACCTGACTGAGACCACAGCTCTCTCTGGTACTTGACTGGCACATTCCTACGTTTTTCAAATTCAAATGAATTATCCTATAAACAAAAATCAGGTGTCAAGAACATATATTTGTAATGATAACCATGTAAAGGAAGACGAGAGAAGCTACTTGCATACCACTGTCAACTCTTTGCCAGCTGACTTGCGGAAGGCCTTTGTCCACCTGACCTTTCTTGGGTTACGCTTCTTCTTAAAATTCTTATGACATTTTGATCCACAGAATCTGAAAACCTAGAAGATATTTAAATAATAATTTGTATAAATTAAACAATAATTTGTGTAGTTCATGTGGTGTTTAGTTTAGTTATACAGCGTAGAAATAGGCCCTTTGACCACGCCGACCAGTGATCCCCAATACACTACCACATACTACACACTAGGAACAATTTACGATTTTTAGTGATGCCTATTATCCGACAAACCTGTACATCTTTGGAGTGTGTGAGGAAACTGGGGCACACGGTTACCGGGAGAACATACAAACTCCATATAGACAGTACCCTTAGGCAGGATGGAGCCCGGGTCTCTGGCACTGTAAGGCTGCAATTTTACCACTGGTCAACACCCTGCAAGGGTAAAAGGACTGCAGTATAAGCAAGGATCTAGATGCTGGTTTTCCAAGGAAAGCTGGAGTAACTCAGCAGGTCAGGCACCATCCCTAGAGAACATGGATGCGTAATGTTTTGAGTCAGGACCCTTCCTCAGAATCTAGAGGGACTTGTGACTTCACACTTACCAAGTATGCTACCTGGAATTTCAACTATGCAACAATTTTCTTCAATGCTACGCAATTGAACATTTATTTTTCTTCGACAGGACACCTCCTGGCACTGTAACATTTGGAACAATGTAATTGCTTTATCAGAGCAGGTGGAGTGCTGACACTGCTCACACAATGCTGGAGAATTTCAGGGACTTTGGGATAATTGTCCCAGACAGTTAGTTCACTGTTGGGCATTCCACACATTGCGTTCTTGAAACCTCGCCACTGCCTTGAATCAAACCACCCTACCCAGCCATAACCAAATTCTCCACAATTAACCCAATGACCTAGTCACCACATAAAAAAAATTACAGATTCCACAATTCTTTCCACAATTCACTTCCAATGTGCCAATGTTACTCCCCAACCTCTGATACAAATTCCAGTCTTCAATCAACACCAACCCCTCCCCTCCACAACAGTAAGACACTTTCTCCTACAAACACAGACAATTGCCAGTCTTCCTTTCCTCCCCAATCCAAAATTCCCGATGAAAGGGGAGGTGTTAAAAGAGTGGGAATGGGATGGAGGGAGCATTGGTGTTGGGGTGGGAGAGGGGTTCAGTATGTTGCCCCAAAAACTGAAGGAGTGGTGACATAATTCACAACAGTGTGCAACTTCCTGGTATGGTGAAGCGGACAGGACAGGGGAATGCTGTGAAACTAGTCAAGATGCGTAACTGCAACTCAGTTTATGGAGAGAGTGCATGGCTGCCATGCTGCATGAGAGGAGAGGGCAATGAATGTTTAGTTATGAGAGGGGTACTGAACCAACAGCTTTCACCTTGACGCTTACAAGTTATGAGTATTGCTGGAGCTGCAGTCATCCAGACGAGAACATGGCCCTTCACATCCCTAAATGATGCACTGTAAGTGGTGTAGTTAGGTTATTCATGTGTCACAGGAAAGAGTCTGACCTGTTCTTACAGCTTTAGTGCTTGGCAACAGGTTCATCCCTGTTTCTGAGCTATTATAGATCCCAAGATGTTGCTGGAGGAGGATATAGTAATGGTAATATCACTGCATGCCAATGTAGTTGCATCACTTCAGTCTACAGAAGGGTCCCAACATAAAACATTGTCCAATCACATCCTCCAGGGATGCAGCCTGACCCGTTGAGTTACTTCAGCACTTAGTGATCTGGAACGCTCCCTTGTCACTGCATGATGCTGTGGTAACACAAACATTACTTGATACTCATTAGTTGCGTCCGAATATCCAGGTCTTCCTATGGTGACATTTTTTTGTTGCAGGTTAATCAATCAGCGGAAAGACAATCAAGCCATTTGCAGTATATAGATAGACACAAAATGCTGGAGTAACTCGGCAGGACAGGCAGCAACTCTGGATAGAAAGAATGGGTGATGTTTTGGGTCGAGATCCTCCTTCAGACTGAGAGTCTGGCGAGTCGGGAGACAGAGATATGGATGGGCAAGGTGTGAGAATGAGACATCAAAGGGGAAGAAGCTCTAGAAAAATATAGATTATTGTTAGCTTGGGGAAGGTGACATTGAAGCATACAATGTAATCAGGACAGTCAGACAGGTCGGAGAACTAGGATGAGGGAGTGATGAAGAAAGAAGGAAAGCAAGGGTTACTTGAAGTTAGAGAAATCAATATGTAAAGGGCCTGTCCCACTTGGGCGTAATTTGCACGTAATTTACGCGTCAGCATTTACGCTTCATGACACGCGGAGGCGTAGGCAGTGACGCGCGGTCGCGCGCAGCGTCCCAGGATTTTGGTATGTACAAAATCTTTGCGCGCCATCTGCGTGATGCGCAAATGACGACCAACTGGGACAGGCCCTTTAGAGAAGCAAAATATGAGGTGTTATTCCTCCAATTTGCATTGGGCCTCACTCTGACAGTGGAGCGGCCCAGGACAGAAAGGTCAGTGTGAGAATGGGAGGGGGAGTGAAAGTGTTTAGCAACTGGGAGATTGTATAGGTTTACTAAGCAGAGGTGTTCAGGATAAAGGAATAACGTTTAGTGCAAGGTAAAGTCTTATCGAAGATAGTACGAGGGTCACCAATGAGGTAGATAGTAGTTCAAGATTGCTCTCTAGTTGTGTTAAAGAAGGAACTGCAGATGCTGGAGAATCGAGTGTTACACAAAAAGCTGGAGAAACTCAGCGGGTGCAGCAGCATCTAAGGAGCGAAGGAGATGGGCGACGTTTCGGGTCGAGACCCTTCTTCAGACTCTCTAGTTGTGGTTGTATGATTCAGTTGCCTGATAACAGCTGGGAAGAAACTGTCCCTGAATCTGGAGATGTGTATTTTCACACTTCTAGACATTTTGCCCGATGGGAGCGGGGAGAAGATGGAGTGGCCAGGGTCCTTGATTATGCTGGAGGCCTTGCCGAGGCAGCAAGAAGTATAAACTGATTCAATGGAAGGGAGGTTGGCTTTTGTGATGGTCTGGACTGCATTCACAATTCGCTGCAATTTATTGCAGTCTTGGATGGAGCAGTTCCCAAACCAAGCTGTGATGTATCATGACCAAATTCTTTATATGGCACATCTGAGTCGGTGAGAGTTGCAGGTGATATGCCGAACTTCCTAAGCCTTCTTGGTCGTCGCTTCAATAGGGGTACATGGTGGGGTTGTGTCAGTGAAGCCCTGCCCACCGAGCTTCAGACCCGTCAACCGAGCCCCCGCTGTGGCCCACCGTAGCACAGACTGTGGGGGCCAACAACCGAGCCTCGCCAGCCCCCCCCCCCCCCCACCCCACCCCACCACGCAGCGTCAACAAGGCAACGTGGAGAACGCCTGATCCCACCCTCCACCGTCAGGGACACCGCTGATCACGGTGTGTCCTGGCCTGGGCCGCTCGCCGCTAGCCGCAGCCCTCGTTACCGGCTGCGGTCTGGCCTCACCTTGCAGTCGTTGCGGACGAACATCATGCCGTGTCCCGGGTACACGGGCGCCGAGCAGAAGTAACACTTCTCGATGCGCATCGCGCCCGCCGAACGTCCACCTCGCCCGCAGCAAAATGGCGGCGCTCCGCTTCCGGCGGTGAGCTCACATCCGGCCCGGACACGCGCTGCAGCGCCCCCGCGCGGCCGGAGGAGCAGAACGCAGGCGGCGCAAGGGGGAGATGCTGAGTGGATCGGGCAGCGTCGGTGGGGAGAGGAGGCAGAGGTAGGGTGTAAGGTTGGATCCACTCAATGGATATCAGACGAGAGTTACCTTAGAGTATGAGTTATGAGAGAAAGCAGTTATATTTTTGTAAGGTTGGGTTATTGAGGGCTATGAGAAAACCAAAACATCAGTAGGGCCCCCACGTGGTTACTGCATGCAAACTCCACAGAGACAGCACTGTCAGGATTGAATCCGGGTCACTGAGGCTGCAGCTCTACTAGCCGCACCACTGAGGCATTAGAACCATGTTTAATCAAGTTTGGGCAGTAAGCTATTCAAAAATAAGCAACCCATACTAAATTAACTTTGATTTTTGCATCACATTTTGTAGGAGTGATGGGGCAATAACAAGTGCAATTTGTCCAATTCCCTGCTCTAGTCTCCATCTAAATCACAGTGACAGCCATAGAATGAATTTGTAGAGTGTTCTTCAGCACGGGTACAAGTATCATTGAATACATTGTAAAACCCATTGTATGGTTTGCAGCTTTTATTCTTTGGAGATCAGCTGAACCAATGTGGATGTGGTTAAGTGCTGATTATCTGTATTAGATAGCCCCTAATATTGTTACTAAATGAACATCGACAGAAGGGAAATTGTGCTTTCTCTGCACGACTATTGCTGAAGGATTTGAACAGTTGCTGTAGATGGGAGTGAGACAAAAGCTCAACAAGTAAAATCATCTCATAAAGGCCCATAACTCAGCAATGTGAGTTTTACTAATTTAATCAGTTTTGCAAAATTTGCAAAAAAGTCTAAGCATTGAATTCTAACATTCTAATTATGGTTTTGAATTAGGATTGGAAAAAGTGTTCAAAGCACTATTTTGATTTTAGGTAATAATGATTATGTTGAATGTCTTGGAATATGTGCCATCCCATGGATTCTTACAGAGAAATGAAGGTTTTCCAGTCATCGTTCCAAACACTCAGTAAGTCAGGCAGCATCTGTTGCCTGACTTACAGGCAACAGATGCTGCCTGTAAGATGTTTCAGGTGAAAGAACAGAAGGATGTTTCAGGTGAAAGATCTGCCCCAGTGGAACTGAAGCAACGATTCCCTCTCTGTGTTTAGTTTTTTACTTTAATCTCAGATTTCCAGTATCTGCAATATTTTGATGTTCAGTTTTTCAGGCTGCTCTTTTCGATTGAAAGGTACAGCATGGAAATAAGCCATTCGGGCCACTGAGTTCCACTGATCTCTGGTGCTGTGAAGCAGTAGCTGTACCAGCAGCGCCATTGTGCTGCCCCCCCAATAGCAAATTAATTCATCACAATCCCACTCTTTCCCCATTGCACTGAAAGTTTTCTGTTTTAGTTCTATTTCCCATTTCTTTTGGATGGTTGCCATTTGAAGCTTCTCACATCACCCTCTTAGGCAGTGGAATACCACATCTACCCTACCTTGGCAACATTTTCCCACTGCCACAAGATGACAGTTGAGATAGTCTAAAGGCAGCACAGAGGCTTTATATTAAAGTTATAATATACATTGATGGGGGACCCCTTCCACCCCAGCAACAGACTGTTCCAGCTGCTATGGTCAGGCAAACGCCTCCACTGTCATGCTGTGAAAACAGAGAGGATGAGAAGGAGTTTCTTCCCAGAGGCCATTAGGACTGGGACTATCTCACCAAGGACTAACTTACTGTACCAATTTACTGTTGTGTCTTTTTAAAGTTGCTGGTTTTTTTCCTCACAAATATGTGATTACTAATTCTGTTCTATTCTGTTTTGTAGGGTTTTTTTGCACAATCCGCAAGCACTGCCACTTCACTGCACATCTTGTATGTGTATATGACAAATAAACTTGACTTGACTGATGATATCAAGCCAAGAACATAAATGGCCCATTACATATGTTGTTGCCTCGTAGTATTTCACATCAAATTTAAAGATACATATTTCAAATGAATAACCCTGTAAATATTGTTTTTGGTGGGAAAAGCTAACACTCATGCTGTGCAGCGTCATTGCATATTAATTCCATCAAAACCTCCTTTGAAAGGTGGGCTGTTCACAAACTAACACATTTATTACCTTCGCTGACATGTGTCATCAAAATGAAATGTATTTTGAAGGTAGATTTAGTGTATGGCATTAGTAATTCCTATTATAATGAATGGAAGAAACATCATTCATCATGCTATTCTGGACAGGTTGACAGCTGTCAGCTTTGAGTGATTATATTGACATCCTTTCTTCATCATCATAAACTTGAAACCACTTGCATCCCAGCCAATCTTTGGAATTTGAAGGAAGGCAGGAACATCAGGCCCACTCTTTAAAAATCTTAATCTCAAATTTCTTTAGATGGAATAGATTATTACAATGGAAAAGCAATAATCCCAGATTTGTAATTTCATGGAATTATTTTTCTGGCCTGCATCTCTCTGAAATATTTCTATGCAATCCAAATTCTCATGAGTATGTATAATTTGTAGTTTTTACCCGGACTCCAAAGTATGATAGAAATATATTGCAGGAAATATCAGCAACTTCTCAAGAAATAAGACCCTCTTTCAATAGAAAACAATCTGAAGAAGGGTCCCGACCTGTAACGTCACCTATCCATGTTCCCCAGAGATGCTGTCTGACTCGCTGAGTTACTCCAGCACTTTAAACCTTTTGCAGTAGCTGTTTCTCACGTGACAACAAGTGCTCCTTGTGCCATCAGTCATCTGCATTCTGCTCAAATTTTCAGCTGATCTCTGTCCCTCAGTACCTTTAGAAACTTATTTTGTTATCCACGACTCAGCCAATTTTTGTGGCATCTGAAAATGTTCTGATCTTACATTCTTATCAAAGTCATTTATCTATGTTCGAAACAACAATTGCCCCGGTCCCATTCCCTGGAGTACACCACTTGTTACAGACTTTGGCAGTAGCACGCCAATCCACCACTATCCTCTACCCATAATCACAAAGGCAGTTTTGGTTCCAGTTCACCAACACCTTGGATACGTTATGCTTTCTGGAGCATCCTACTATAGAGGACCATGTCAAAAACCTTACTGGTCCATATGAACAACATTCATTGCTCTATCTTATTCACTATCCTTAGTTATCTCCTAAAAAAAAATGCATTCAGATTTATTTGACATGATCTCCCCTGCACAACACCATGCCAACAGCTCATCAGTCCTGCCTTTCCATGTGAACATAAATCCTGCCCCTCAGAATATTCTTCAACAATTTCTCGATCACTGATGCAAGGCTCTCTGGCATGTCTCCAGGTTTGTACTGTCTACTTGTTTTGAACAAGAGAACAACATTAACTATTCTTCAGTATTCTGGTGCCTCGTGGCAACTGAAGATGAAAAATCTCCATCAGAACTAGAGCAATCTCCTCCCTTGCTTCCCTTCCCATCCCGGGATAGATCCCATCTGCCCCGGGGATTTTATCCTACCTAATGTCCTCCAATATTTGCAGCATATGCAAGGTTTGGAAAAACAAAATCAGACAGGGCCTTTGAGAAATATAAAGGAAGCAGAAGAGAACCAACAGGAAATTAGGAGGGCTACGAGGGGCCATGGAATGCATTAAAACTAGATGTTAAACGGGGAGAGGGTTGCAGCACCCCAGAATAAAGAAGGGAAGGGGAGGGATTGGAAGGGGTTGTTCCAGGGTGGGTTTCGTCCATCAGTTTCCAGGAGCTATGCGTTGTTCATCTCAGGAGCTGTCTTGGAAATTAGAGCAGTCACTGAATTCTTCAACTATAAAAAAATCCCAACAAAATTACTTTTATTATTTTGGAGATGTGTTAGAGCAGAGTTACCAGACAGATATTGTAATGCAGCAGGTGCACCGATAGCAATAAACTAAACTCTCAAGCTCCCAGCCTCAGTCACACATCAGCAGGCTGAGGTTGCGATTGACATAACATCCGGATTAAAGCATTGTGTAAATCATCAGTTACACATCACAAAATATAGCTCTTAACAGCCGAAAGATCGTCACGTCTTGCAGGCATGTGACATTGATATGCTGAACAATCCAGCTTTTATTCCAAATGTAACTGCTGATCCTACACTGAATTTAATAATCTGGTATCATTTTAACCGTTGCACATTATTTTATCAATGCCCAGTATGAAAACCCATTTGTTGCCCATCGTATTTTTCTGACAGTGAATATTGGAAGTGAAGATGCCATAAGATTCTTGTAGTTCTCTGTCATTTGATGTAATCATGGATGATCTTCATTTTTAACTTCACTTCCACGTACAATCTTTTCATTTTCCAGATTCCTCAGGATTCCTAAAATGTCATCGTGGCCTTAATTGTTTTCAAAAATTGATCATCAGGGATCCAATTGGAGAGATTCACACTGTGAAGAAATTGCCCCTAGTTTGAGACCTAAATGTTTAACTCTTCATTCTCATACTAAGCACCCCTAGAACTAGACTTAATAACCGAGGAAGACAATCTCTCAGGATCTGTCAAGTCTTTTGGAATCTTCCAAGTTTCAATGAGATTCTAACTCTTACCGACTTCAAAAATAGTCAGCTCTTTATGCTCAGTCCTTTAACTCTGATCTTTAAATTAGTGCAGTAAATCAGAGACGTCCCTGGCCAGCTCAATGCCATCAAGGATAAAGCTTCTTGCTCAACTGATACCCCAATCCAACACTAAACACTCACTCCAGCTGCAGCTTGTAACATCTACAATTTGTAGTTACACTCCCAGGCACCTTATAAACCCACCGCCTCTCTCACTGGGGAAGACAAAAGTTGCAGGTGCTTGGGACCTGAGCAGGTCTCTCCCCAAGCTGCTCACTTGAAATGCATCACTGTCCTTTCTTTTCTGTGGGCCTTAAACCAAGAATTCCTAACCTCACAGCAATGTGGCCGTTCCTGAAGATTAACACCTTAAACAAGGTTATATAAGCATCATGCTGCTAGTCAACCAAAGATATCAACTGGTACATTAACTAGTTTGTAAGCACATTTATTAACTTAAATTAAATTGAAGGATAGGAAATAGACATTTCCACTTTTTAATACTTGTTTAGGATGATTAAACAAGATACTCATTACAACCTGAAAACATGTAAATTGGGTTGCAATTACTCTGCCTGTGAAGGATCACCCAACAGATGCATGTTCAATTCCATCCATTTCAGTCACTAACTCTTCTTCATTGAAGCTGCATCTGTCTAGACAGTGGAGCAACGGCAAAATGCAATAGAAATTGCACCCAAAACATTGAAGAGAATGTATTTTTTTTAAATAGGCTCAGAAAACACTGCACTGTTGCTGCTTGAATGGCATGAATTACACGTTGTTTTCCCTTGAATCTCCAGTTGTGTCGTGTGGTGGTAATTGGTCAGTGAGGATGGAGAGGAATCTACAACAGCACTGCTCTGCGGCTTTGGAATAATGTCAACCTAGGTTAATTTATTTATCAGTAAATTACTGACAGATAAAATAGAAAGATAATCACTATTCGTACAGATAGGGAAAATCGCTCCATATTTTACTGCAACTCCCAGCTCCAGCGCTGGGACCTGTGGACTTTGCAAACAGTGCAGCATTTTATCCAAGCTTGACATTAGAGAGTAATTTCAGACACGATGCAGTAAACCTATCATCCCCATTTATCAAAGGTTACTTCTACTTTACTTCCAACAATGACTTAATTACCATCTAAACATTGACAACATATATTAGAGTTTAATCACATTAAACCTTCTGATACAGGGATCCCGCTTTCACCAACAAAATTTACACTATTGATAGTAACGCCAAGATAACATCAGGAACCAATTCTGCCTCTTAATAGATGTTCCTCTTATAATTTGTGTGTGATCAGCCCACCAGTACCACCCTGTTACCATTTAGGTAGCAACACAATCGCAGTGGATATTTACACAGCCATTAACGTTATACAGTGGTATAAACTATTTAACCACATTAATGCTGGAATAAACAAGGTGTGACAAAATTCCCAAAACATTATGGAATAGCCCAACACACCACAGTGTTTTATTTTACCAGATTCCTGGGGTTCAGGGTTGGGGGAGTACTATAAACCTGGTGGTTTAAGCACCATTGTATTAGCCGCATCCCCCCCCTCCCCCCGGGAATGTCCGGACAATAGGCAAGAAAGGGGAACCTATTTCTCTTATGCAAGAGGCCAGTCAAGTCTATGTCAGCCCACAGTACAATTACATTAGTTCCATTCCCCCACCTATTTCTCCTATTTTTCTAATAACCCTTCTCTCACATGCCCTTTAACTCCACACTAGTGCACTATCGCCCACTTGCAATTACAATGCCAATGAATCCTTCCATTAGCACATCTTTGGAAAGTGGAAGGAGACCAGAGCACTCTGGAGAAATCCATGTGGTCAGAGAGAACGTGCAAAATCTACAGGCAGCACTGGTCTGAGTCAAACGTAGTCAGTAGAGCTACGAGACAGCAGCACTATCTTGCCCATCTACTGGAATTGATCCAAACAATTATTTCTGCACGTTGTAGACAAATTAGACTAGCATTTAAGAAATGCTGAAGTCACCGTGAATCATCTTGTAATTAATCCTTTAAATGAGCCAACGGAATTAATGCAACCTCTCTGTTGAAATATGGTACTGCGTCAGTGTTTAAAAATATTAAATTCATTTTCCACCCATTTTAGAAAAAGCAGTTGGTCAAATATTTTGGCAATGAAAATGTTTAGTTATTGTAATGGATTAGCAGATAACCTTGTCAAGAATTTCTGTCTCTCTTAGCTATTTGATAAGGGTTGGAGATTGCAACCTTCACGTGGTCCACCCTGTTTCGACAAATGCAATCAACCCATTGTGCACAATCAAATAAGATCAAATAGAACAAGTTGTCCTACAACTTTAGGCTGTGTACGCCATATGCAAGAAGAAGAAGAAGAAGCTATTTGACCACTTCTTTGACAAATGTACCCATTTAATTAAATGTTTTTTCTGGTGCAACTGAAGGTATTGCCATGAGGTGCATAAATGTTAATTTAGTTGTCAAATCAATTACTTCATCACTGAAATTTACCAATAAAAGATTTGACTGGATGGAGAGTATTGCAGTCTGACTACGCATCCCAGCAACCTCATGGCTGGTTACTAACAAGAGACCATCCCGGCATCTATTTCCCCATTTAATTCTACTCCAATCAGCTTCCATTATGTAAAGACCACCATTTCAAGAAGCAATATAATTTCCAACATTATGGACACCAAAACAGAAAGTTGAGGGGATTTTGTTTTATTAGAAAGGATATCCTGACAGTACTTTCAGATGATGACTTTAAAACATTGTAAATAGATAAAATTTGAGAAAAATACAATAATTTGTATCAAATTTAATTACATCTACATTCTAGAATCTTTAAATGCAATGAAATTTAGTACTCCTGAAATGTTGAACTGCAGAACACATTGGGTTTGCCATGGTAATTACGAAATCTCTGGTAAAGTGCACTCTGACCTTGCTTTCAATTACCCAACATGTACCAAACCAAGTTTATTTTCTTTTTAAACAAAAAAAAGCAAATTCATATTTTTAACAAGCGTTCCATAACCCAACATCAATTAGAATCTAGTCTTTCAATCAAGTATTTGGCAGGTTTTAAACTTTTTGGCATCCCTCCAGTGTAAAAACTTGTCAATGCACCAGTAGTTATTTAGGCACATACTTGCAAGGAAGTTTAACAGTGGTTCAGAGAAAGAAAATGAAGCCTAATACATTTTTGTTTTGCTCAAATCACAAGCACCAAGAATTAGTAGCAAAGCCATAAATAATGATTCCAAGAGCAAGCGAGAATGTTTGATTTTCAGAAGCCCCACTGGTACTATAAAACAGGAGGGGTGAGGAAAGAGCATAAATGCATGATGTATCAATGAGATCCATGTAAAATCTAGATTATACAAGCACAGATTGGGCATTTTTGGCTGTTGGTCCATACTTATAAAAGCTATTAAATGCAGTGGCCAAATGTGGCTTGCTTGCGATTCATTTGAGATTTTCCACCAACCCATAATAAAACTACTGCTGGGAGTCAGCCTGACCCGACTTCCTGTAGAAACAAAGAGTACATATCAATTTACATAAGGCATCGGCAACCCCTTTCATTCAATGTTGCACATGGTCCACAAATAAGTAAATCATTTTGTTCTCATTATACCAAAATATTAGTTTGGTGGACAGCATGCATCTAAGAAACAAAAAGTGTTCAAGTCAATGATCACCAAATAAAAGGGGGGGGGGGGGATTCCATACAGATCGATCTAGCAAGCACATTTGCCCTGGTCTTGATCCTCTGCATTTAGATGTTCAGTGGAGTTGTGGCCATTGGACCTGACAACCCCTTCAGGTATCCACGATTTGTCCACGCACCGTTCCATGCGCTTCATGATGAGCTCCAACAGTGTCTCTACAACCTTGTTCACGTTGGACGCTGTTGCTGCACTTGTTTCAAAGTAGGGTAGGCTGTGAAAAAGGGCAAGCTATTAGCTAGAGATAAACATATGTTGAAATATACTAACTACTTACATTAAACTATTCACAACAGGACAGTGCTCAAATACAGCAATGATCAACAGTGTTTCCGATCTTAACCCAAAACCACAAATTGATCCCCATTGTCAACACGCAATCAGGTTTTAATGTTTCTGAACAGCACCAAAACATTAATCCACGAGAATGAAAAGCCAAAAAATCTGTAGATACTGTAAATACTCAACATGTAAAGCTGCATTCATGGAAAAGAGAGATAGAATGAATGTCTGAAGAAGGGTCTCAACCCGAAACGTCGCCCATTATTTCTCTCCAAAGATGCTGCCTGTCCCGCCCGCTGAGTTACTCCAGTATTTTGTGTCTATCAGAATGAATTGAGGATGCATGTATCCGTTTGAGTGAAAGGCGACACTGACAAGAAAATCTGGCTGATGAGAGATATTAAGGCTCTGGTCAGGAAAAAGTTGATGACAAATGGCAGGTTTAAGCAGAGGGATCAAGCAAATCCCTTGAGGAATATAAGGGACATAGGATACACTTGAAATGATGAGGGCAACAATAGGGACGAGATATCCCTGGTAGATAAGAGAATCCTAAAAGATTCTATCAGTATATTGAGCAAAAGCGTAGATAGGGGGAAATTGTGTCCCCTTTAGGATCAGTGTGGTATCCGCATGTGGAACCATGGGAAAATGGCGAGGTCTTCAATTAAACTTTCATCTGTATTTACTCAAGAGAAGAACATGGTTGATGCCTGAAGAAGGGTCTCGACCCGAAACGTCGCCTATCTCCTTCGCTCCTTAGATGCTGCTGCACCCACTGAGTTTCTCCAGCCTTTTGTGTACCATGGAGGTTGATGAGTTCCCCCTCCCCTATTCTGCCATCCACCTGCACTCAGGGCAATTTACAGGGGCCATTTATACTACCAGCTCGTCTTTGGGATAGGGAAAGAAACCGGAGCAACTGGATGAAGCGGATGCAGTCAGAGGGCAATCACACACTGATGGGGTACAAGGTCAGGATTGGAGCTGTTTTAACAACATTAACCACTGCATCACTGGTACCAAATGGATGCTTCTATCCTTGGTGACTGTTGAGGAAAAAGGTTCTGAAATGTTTCCAAATAATTGACAAGACCTTTTCATACAACATCAGAGCTGACACTGGCATCGGTTGTGTTAATTGTGGTCGACCGTGGCTAATTTATGTCAATAGGGAAATATATATTAAATATTAAAACAAAAGGTGCTGGCAATAATTTTAACCTTCAGATTTCATAAGCTGCTGTTTCTCTGCCTGAACTCTGCTACTGTCACAATAACAAATTATCTCCAGGTGAACTCCCGCACACACACACGCAAGGTTATTCAGTAATCTCACATCAGCACCAACAGACAATCAATTTCAAGTTAACCCCGAGCAAGCAGCAGTGAAACTATATTCATCCAGGGCTACAAACTGCTCACCCACGAGCTGTAATGGAGAGCAGAGAATAGGCAAATTCTCACCAACCCTCTGGTTCATCTTCTGGATATGTCGAACCTTCCTTCCCTGTTCCCTTCTTCTCCGTTCCTTTCTTCCCCAGAATCGATGCACTAGCTCTTTTTTTTTAAAGAGGGGGTCTGATCATACACACACAATTTTTCTTCACTTCCTCATCTCTACCTCTTTACATGGTTATGCACATTTCTATACAGCAACACCATTTGCAAGCTGATTCCGTTCAAACTTGGTGGGTTTTGCATCAGATGAGGTCTGGCTCTCCAGGGTGATACAGACCTGGAGGATGCAACTATAAAATGTCTGGCTGAAATGAAACCCAGCTCGATGTGGCCCTACCCCTGCACACAAGCTATCCACATCTGTAATTTCTACATGGTGAAACCAAAACGTATAAAAATACCTTTTAATAAAATCTGACAATGTGCAGTTTAACCACATGTGATTTTATCTATTACAAACCTCAAATTGTGGAGTACAGAGGCAAATAAATAAATGATGGGTCTTTGTCCCAAACATTATGGAGAGCACTGTACCTCCATATAACCACCACCCTCTGTGTGACAAAGTTGCCTCTAAGGTTCCTATTAAATCTTGCCCCTCTCACTTTAAACCTATGACTTCTGGTTCTTGATTCCCTTCCCGTGGATAAAAAAATGTGCAAAATAGTGTAAAACACCATTTATTTCCCTAGTTATTTTATACACCTCTATAAGATCAGCCCGCTTCATTCCAAGGAATAAAGTCATAGCCTGCCCAACCTTTCCCCATACCCCAGGCCCTCAAGTCCTGGCAACATAGTCATGAATCTTATCTGCATTCTTTCCACTTTAATAACGTCCTTCCTATAACAGGCTGACCTAAACTAAAGGGCCTGTCCTACAAGCATGCAACTCCATGCGATGAGCGCGACCTAACGTGGTCGCTTGAGCCGTCCGGCGTCGTGGGGCCGGTCCCACTTCGATCGCCGGAGCCGTGCGGAATTGTGCGGAGTTCATCCCGACATCACGTGGGGCTCTGAAAAACTAACTATGTTCAAAAATTCCGCGTGGCAATGGCTTGTCAGCTCGCAGTCGCCTCGACGCATGACACACCACCTCGACATCGTGCCTCCGTGAACCTATCTGTAGGTGCCTCCGTGACCTTCTATGTGTGTGGCTCCATGGCCCTCTGTGTGTGTGCCTCTGTGCCCCTCTCTGTGTGCCCCTCTCTGTCCTGGCGAACTTACCTTAAGACTTCGCTCCAAGTTCGCCTCACTTTGCGCCACTCACCCAACCTCCGCACGGCCCTCGCTGCAGGTTTGGTCACGCTTGCCGCATGCAGGCGCATGCTGGTGGGAACAGCCCTGTACAGGGGATCACCCGACCTCCGCGCGGCCCCTGCTTCTAGTTTGATCGCGTTCATCGCATGGAGTCGGATGCTGGTTGTACAGGCCCTTAACACAGCAGCATCACCAATGCATTTTACAACTGTAACATAATGTACCCACTTCTGTACTCAATACTCTGATTGATGAAGTCCAATGTATCAAAAGCCATCTTTACCACCCAATCTACCTTTGACACAACTTTCAGGGAACTGTATACCTATATTCCTGGATCCTCTGATCTACAACACTACAATTCACTGTAAATATCCTGCAACACTTCTCACTTATCTGCAATAAAACTAATTCGCCATTCCTCAGCCCACTTGCCCAACTGATTAAGATCCTGCAGTTATTTTGCCAATCATCTTTGCTATCTAGGACATCACCCACTTTGGTGTCATCCGCAAACTTACTAATCAAGCCTTGAACATTCTCATCCAAATCATTGATATAAAACAGCAATGGGTCCAGCACTGATCCCTGATGCATACCACTAGTCACAGACCTCCAGTCTAAAAAAATCTCCCACCTTCTGCTTCCTTCCATGAAGCCAATTAAGTATCCAGCTAGCTAGCTGTCCCTGGATCCCATGCAATCCAACCGTTCAGAGCTGCCTAGCAAGCAGAACCTTATCAAAGACCTTACTGAAGTCCATTTGAACAAGTTACTACTTCAAATGTAAGCCTGACTTTACAAGGTATGTAACTTGAACTCTACGCCCCAGTCCAACTCTGTTTTTGGCATCCTGCACTGTTCCATGTAGCTCAAGGTATGGCTTCTCACTGCTGACCAAGCAGGGTTCAGCCATAAAAATTCAACGCTGCAAGTCAACAATTTCAGACAACCAGCCATGATTGCCCATATTGAGCCGGACAGTTCTGCAGAAAGGTCAACTACCTGTAACGTTACCTCAGTAAAGAGACAGTTAATTTTTCTGCCACATACGATGAATGATATGGAAAGTATGCGGAACACAGGATTAGTCATCAATAGCAAAAGGAAAACTGCAGGCAGCTTAGGGACTGAGAGACCTGGCAACAGTGAGAGAAATCGCTTAATAATGCACCGATTTAAAATGCAATTCCTCACAGAAAATGAACCCATTTGGAAAATGACACTACCACAAAAAGATTTTTTAATTTTTCCGAACTTGGTATAATCAGAATACAATAAGAAAAATGAACACCTTGAAAGACTAGAGGGCCTAGCAATAAAAACAGGAAGGCAGATTACTATCTAAATGGCATCAAGTTGGGAAAAGGAAAAGTACAACGGGATCTGGGTCCTTGTTCATCAGTCTATGAAAGTAAGCATGCAGGTACAGCAGGCAGTGAAGAAAGCAAATGGCATGTGGGCCTTTATACCAAGAGGAGTCGAGTGTAGGAGCAAAGAGGTGCTTCTACAGTTGTACAGGGCCCTAGTGAGACTACACCTGGAGTATTGTGTGCAGTTTCGGTCCCCTAATTTGAGGAAGGACATTCTTGCTATTGAGGGAGTGCAGCGTAGGTTTACAAGGTTAATTCCCGGGATGGCAGGACTGTCATATGCTGAGAGAATGGAGCAGCTGGGCTTGTACACTCTGGAGTTTAGAAGGATGAGAGGGGATCTCATTGAAACATATAAGATTGTTAAGGGTTTGGACACGCTAGAGGCAGGAAACATGTTCCCGATGTTGGGGAGTCCAGAACCAGGGGCCACAGTTTAAGAATAAGGAGTAAGCCATTTAGAACGGAGATGAGAAAACACTTTTTCTCACTGAGAGTTGTGAGTCTGTGGAATCCTGTGCCTCAGAGGGTGGTGGAGGGGGGTTCTCTGGATGCTTTCAAGAGAGAGCTAGATAGGGCTCTTAAAGATAGCGGAGTCAGTGGATATGGGGAGAAGGCAGGAACGGGGTACTGATTGGGGATGATCAGCCATGATCACATTGAATGGCGGTGCTGGCTCGAAGGGCCGAATATTGTCTATAATGTGTGAGGGGCAAAATGTAAAGGAGATGTGCAGATTTTTGGTTTACATAGCAAGTTGTGTGTGGCATTTAATTAGATTAGCACGTGATCATGCAGGGGATGCTTGGATACGGATATCATGCAGAATGAGGAGATTAGTTCAACATGACATGTTCAGCATGGACATTGTGGGCTGAAGGGCCTGTTCCTGTGCTGTACTGTTCTATGTTTTAACCTTCCTACACCCGGTTATTTATCTACCCTGCTCAATAAGAGCACATGGAATTTGTGACTAACTTTGGCCCAGTGAATTTATTCAGAGACACAGATTGGAAAGAGTTTAGTTACAATAGAGCCAATTCATGCTTCAATAAATTCTGTAAGGTTGAATTACTCCTAATTTGGTCTCCTGCATTCATGGCTTTAGCTTCACCCCAACAAAGCCCCTTCAGAGTGTCTCAAATTATAGGACTACAAATCCAGTTAAACTGTGATGGAATAATCAATGGCAAAAGTCGACATACAACTCAGTCTGCTGTTAACAATAATCCCAGGCTTTTAGTTTTGTTTTCACTCTGGTTTGCAGCTTGATACTACATATGGACTTCACAAATCAAACCTTATCAGCAGGCTGGTGCTAAAGGGCCTGTCCCACTAGCGCGCGATTAGACGCGACAAGCGCGACAAATTCGGACGCGGGGGTCGCGTGGGGGTCAGGCGATCCCGGTGCGAGTGAAGGGCCTGTCCCACTAGCGCGCGATTACACGCGCGACGTCCGAAGGAAGGACGTTATTTTTCATCACGTGACGATGCGCATGAGCATGCGCGTTGCACGACGTCGGGCAGTGACGTCATCACGCAACGCCACGCTGAAGACGCACAACGTCAAAACGTCATCACGTTAATCACGTTCTGCGCGACAGGATTTTGCCGCGCGTAATTTTTTAAGCAGTGTCGGTTTTTGGACACTACGCGCGATGTTGACACCAGCTACACACAACTCGACGAGACTCCGGCGATCGCAGTGGGACAGGGTCACGCGAGGCCGGGCGACTAAAGCGACCACGGTAGGTCGCGCTTGTCGCGTCTAATCGCGTGCTAGTGGGACAGGCCCTTAAGTTTTCAAATACACAAAGTTATTGCCTCGAAATTCAGATGCATTGCTTATTCTTTCTCCAATACATTTGACTTTTTTTTTTCCTGAAGCAGAATACATTTTTGACCTTTACTGGATTGAAAACCGCAGGTTTGCACTGGGCATTTCAGCACATGATTCATACCGTCATGCCTGGTGAAATTTCTGTGACAGTCAAGCATTGGATGACTGTGTTCCCCACGCAATCTTTTTTTTGGAAAGCCTCTGGGAAATTAGACCAATACATCTTATGTCATTGAGCACTCTCGTCACACCCAAGCCTTCAAACACTGTATTGGGTTGGAATGATTTTACCTCTCAGTTCTCCACTTTTCGACATCACCAAACACCACCCCAATTCTGATCACCCAAGGCACCAAACATCACTCCCCATGCCACTTGCCCCAACGATCCCCAGCGACTTACCCCATGCATCTCCCATACACCCAACCCTTGCATGCAGCTCTCTAACTCAATCCCCTACCACCACTCTCTCCCACAGTGTCATTTCATCCACAACAGTATATCTTGTCAACAGAACAGCTGTTGACTCACACCGCTGCAGCAACCATCTAGCACAGCTCTTACGTGCTCCTAAATTGTGAGGAAATTAAGTTTGCAATGCATAGTTTTTATCCACAAGTAGTTGCTCCACTCAACAGCCAAAAATCTGTAGCCTCTCTTTGATCTGGTATTTTGTTGGTTCACATGCTTGATCAATGATGTTGTATCATTAATGTTTTATTATTATTGTTTAGTGTTTTCTGAGTCATTCGTAACTGTCACCGTATGTCATGTTGTTACTTGTGGGCAGAGCACCAAGGCAAATTCCTTGTATGTGAATACTTGGCCAATAAACTTACTTACTTTTTTTAGACTGTTTGCTAATCATTAAATATCTGTAGTCGCAAAGGAGAATTTGAAGCATTTGTTAAGTTACCTTCTCTTCCCTTGCACAAACGCCAGACTGATAAACACACTCAGGTTGAAGGTGCTTCACATTTTTTGAGGCATGTGTCACTTTTATAAATGAAGTTTTTCTTAATTCCTCCTTTGCCTTTTGCCTGAATATTTTCGCTTGATTGAACTGAAGCGCTCCTCCACTCTCACTGGGAAAACGCTTCCACCTAAAACCCCATATTCCACAGGGATGTTGCTGCAAACATCCCAAATTAACAACTCATGGAAACAACATTGCGACAATAACATTAACAGATGAAGTAGCCACAAACACACCTCCAGCACCATTCCAACAGGCAGCAGAAGCAAACACATGGGGGAGAACATTCGGCAACATTGATTTCAAAAGATAAATGTTGGAAATGAAGAGACATTTTCCCAGCTGATATGTAAACCATCAAAAGAATAAATTGACCCATTTAAAAAAAAATGAAAGTACTGCAGTTAGTTCAATGTCTATTGCTCCATGGTAGACAAAAATGCTGGAGAAACTCAGCGGGTGATAAGGCTGAATTATGTTAAAAATATAAGAAGATATTAAATTGGTTCCTGGGCTACCTTATAGCTTATATTTAGTCTCAAATCAGGCTTTTCTCCAGTAGATTAATACAGAAAGGCAGGTCTAGGCTTGCCTCAGGTTGCTGTGTATTGAGGTAATCAATGACTATAACATTTGTCTACCATTTGACGAGAGAGGAAGTTAGATTGATCTCACTAAGGGCTATTGACAAATGGCTGATGCCTTTAATATGTAAAATACCTTGCACCAAATGTCAGATGCCTTTGACATGTAAAGTCCTTGTACCATATGACAAGATGCCTTTGATGTGACGCATCTTGTAGTAACCTTTATTCTCTGTGCCTCTGACCATGACTAATGTTTGTGGAATGTGCTAAGGTGACAAAAAACCACTATATAATACGATGTTCGGGGAAGTGGAATGAGGACAGTGAGGTCTGTATTGCTCACTTGGCTGGAGTTCCTTACCGCTTCCATCGGCCGATAATAAGTAACGTTTTGAACTGGTCTACCAAACGTTTGTGAGTTGTCTATTTATTAAGAGGCGAACCTGGTTGATTGTTATAAAAGTAACCGTTTCACGGGTGCGGCAGCATCTATGGAGCTACTCTATTGCTCCATTCTGTTGGAACAACTTTTCTTCAGATATTTAAGCTTTCCAAATTGTCATTGTTAATGGTCATGAATCGCTTCAAATTCACCCAACTAAGAATGTTATTGATTCAATATTCAGATCGATGAGACTTCGGAACAGATGCCGGTTTCAAGTGGTTCCAGACCAATCAAGTGTTTCCTGTGACAAACCAGAGGCTCCTGAGGCTTATTCCAGTCAAGTCCAACATTCAGATCACTGAATTTATCTGGACACACTACCCTAACTCCCTGCAACATCGATCCATTGAACAAAAATATTTTGTGTGGCCTTTTGAGGTGCAGGAAGATTGGAAACAGAAGGACAAGTTTGGTTCCTCTTACTTCCTTGCCAATGGAAATCACTGCGACTGATCCCTTATCTCAGCATCACTACTCTATTAATCCAATATCCCTCGATTCTTTTAATACCCAAAGATCCTCACTTGCTCCCCCCTCCTTCCAAAAAAAAATGTTCCTTCTTGTTCCCTTCCCAGGAAACAAATTATGAAATCTCCCCGACCAACCAGAGAACCAAGTTTTCTCCCTGTGGGAAAGAGGTGGGACTCGATGTAACGTCTCCAAATCACCACACAATGGATCAGCACACTCATCGGGTCAATACAGCTCAACAGTGCACCCTCACTGCCCCCACCCTCAACATGACATCCGCCCAGAATTGGAGGAGGCATACAATAGTGTCATTTAAGAGGCTTTCAGACAAGCACGTGGATAAACTGGGAATAGAGAGGTATGAATTAAGTGCAAGAAGAAGGGTTTGTTTAATTTAACATCATGTTCGGCAAGGATATTGTGGGCCAAAGGACATGTTCCTGTGCTCTACTTTGATATTCTCTGTTATGGTCACTATATTCAAAATGTATTTAATTTAGAAAAATATTGCATGTGGAAGCTGTGATATTTACATTATTGAGTAACTGACTCCACCCATGAGAGATGCTGTGTACATTCCAATTCATGTAATTAAGCAACCAAGAATTTAAGAAAGATCTTCCAACCAGCTCTGAAAGGCATGGCGATGTACTGAGTTTGGTACGCTCTCACCAGCTCCAGTGACCAGTGAAAGCCACCCAGCTCAAGATAGCAGCACATCAGAGAAAAAAATTCCAATGTCAAGAAAGCAATGTTCGCATTGCCACTACATTGAAGGTTGATGTTTACTGTCTTACTGAACGCATAACTGGGTGATTTTCTGCCACGGAATGGGCAACTCCCTAGTTGAGGCCACTCGGGTAACGGAAATTTGCCCATGCAAATTTCACAAATGACTCTCTGTGGAAAAATGAATCTCAAATTTCTGTACCCAGAAATTTGAGATACAGAATACAATTCACTCTGATAGAGTTTGGATGTAAACATAAATAAATGCAAGATTTTCGTATCAAATCGCTTTTCTTGACACACATGCAGATGACACGATTTCGCACTATGGAAAATCACAATGGAGTCCGTTTTCTGGGATGATATCCAGCAAGATTTAGATGAAATTCAAGGACTTGTCACTAAACATCCATACTTTACTAGTTGGGAAGATTTCACTCACCCGTATTTGTCTGCCAACTCCCTGGCCTCCGTTTCTTTTACAGCCCTCTGATCCTCTAAATCACATTTATTGCCGCATAATACAATATCTGGGTTTTCACAATATGCGTGCATCTGAAGCTGACCTAGAAATACATTTAGAAAAGAGAGAAACTATAAAGGATAACACTGCAGTCAAAAGGGATACATAATCCTCCCTCAGATTACCCATCAGGTGAAAGGACAGATACACACAAGAAACTCCTGCATCAATCTGCTTGTCATGGTTTATGTTTCCCCCACCAAAAATACTGACTCCCTGGAAAAAGTGTTTTCTTACACCAGTGACTTAAAAATATTTCCCTTCCCCTTCCAAAAAGTAAAAAGGGGAAGTGAGTATATTTGAAAGTTAACTACATCAGCAAGAGACTTGCACCATCTCTCCAGTGCTGGTTTGTGAAATTTCATAGGATCACAAGACACAGGAGACGAATTAGGCCATTTGGCCCATCAAGTCTACTCTGCCATTCCGTCATGGCTGATCTATCTTTCCCTCTCAACCCCATTCTCCCACCTTCTCCCCGAAACCCCAGCTTACTAATCACAATCTATCAGTCTCTGCCTTAAAGAATCCCAACATAATGATCAAAAACATAGAACATAGAACATTACAGCACAGGAACTGGTCAACTTAAACTAATCCCCTCTATCTGCATGCAATCCACATTCCTCCATATCATAAGACATAGGCATAGAATTAGGCCATTCAGCCCATCATCTTCTCTGCCATTCAATCATGGCTGATCTATCCCTCCTAACTCAATTTTCCTGCCTTCTCCCATGACCTCTGACACCTGTACTAATCAAGAACCTCTTAATCTCTGCTTTAAAAATACTCAATGACTAGGCCTACACAGCAACATGTAGCAATGAATTCCACCGATGCACCACCCTCTGACTAAAGAAATGACTCCTCATCTCCATTCTAAAAGGTACATCCTTTTATTCTAAGGCTGTGTCCACTGGTCCTAGACTCTCCCACTACTGGAAACATCCTCTCAACGTCCACTCTATCTTGGGGTTTGTGCAAAGTGAAATCCCAGTGTATTCCACATTGCCACCTGTGGAACAAAGTCAGAGAAATAAGATCTATGGAGTCTTCACTTTCTCTATTCAAGCTGTACCCTAGCCAGTGGCTGGTGTGTGGGGTTCTCTACGGTTCCCAAGTAATCCTTTTTAGGAGTGTCCTGTTTTGAAACCGTACAGGGACCTGCATTGAAACCAACTCTGATGAAAACTTCTGAACCTCTTCCACCACAGAGGTCGCCTGCCTTCCCTGGGACAAGGGGCAATAAATAGCATACGAACACCTGCCTGGGCTATCAGTGGGGAATTCACACAACACAGACACCGAATGCTGCAGCCCCGTTCAAAGCTTTTCAATGTTGCAGGTCCTTTGCTTTCTACATATTTTATTCATGAAGTGCAGGGAAAAAAAACCCAACTAAATTTATGGCAAACACGAAAAATCTACAGAAACTAATTAGTGCACTTGGAGGTTTGGCATACATTTTATCAGCCTGCGCAGCGCAGGTCAGATGAAGTCAGCGAATAATACATTTCAATCAGCTATGGACAAACGCTAAAATCCCCGATTGTCTCGGGCTTCCTTGTATATAGTGAAATACCGAAATGTCTGTAGTCCTGCAAACACTGTACAATAAGTACATACAACATGGCTGAGAAACACTACTGAAGAAGCTGGGATGGTAGGCTTGGGATAAGTATCTTTCAGTCTAGTTTTAGTTTGGAGATACAGCGGCCTACCGAGTCTGCACCGACCAGCAACCCCACACATTAACACGATCCTACACACACTAGGGACCATTTACATTTATACCAAGCCAATTACGTTACAAACTTGTATGTCTTTGGAGTGTCTAACAATGAAGGTGGCAGGAGCACCATCACTGCAAGAAATGCAGCCAGGGATTAAAATAAAATGATTAAAATACTAACAATAAAACGCGAGAGGATTTTATTGACAACACACACATACACGTTTCAGGCTGAAGCAAACAGATGCAAGCTTGAAAAAAAAGGGACATAATTCCCCCAGCTAAACTTACTTATCCAGTTTCTGACGTTGAGGAAACTTTGCTCATTTGTCAGGTCAAATAGCAAAAGGAAACCCATAGCATCTCTGAAGAAAGCAGTCGTTAGGCTCCGGAACCTGGTGGGAGAGAAAAATCCTTTGTAAGTTTGGAAAATACCTATCCAGAAGTGAAAGAAATGTGGCCATCAAGCGATAGGAGCTGCTGACTCAAGGAGCTGGAGTTGGCAGGGTTCGAGATTGCCAACACAGTGACAACTGTGCCCTGGACATATTTTCCCACCTTAATCACATTTTGCTCAGCACCACACTCCCTTACAATAACACTTGCTCCCCTCCCGAGCAGTACCTTCCTACCTCTGCTCAATAAAAATGGTCCCTTCACCAGTGCACAGGGTGCACTTTCTAAACTCAAGTAGTTGTACAGACAATGGCTACAGCAAATAGTGCAAGGGTCCATCTCTCCACCTCTGGTGGAACTGGACTCCAGTCCAAACCTTTCAGTCATCTCTATATCAAGATAGTAAAAGCTGAATATTGAAATAAGACAATTATAAATTATATCATAGTAGCAAAACAAAATCTAGGTGAGAGTGGGAAATGCCTTTAGGAACCTGTCTGCGACTTCATCTTGTGCTTTGGGCTTAATGAATAGTTGAAGGCGGAAATGAATCATTACCACCTCTATGGAAACATGCCTGCGCTCAACTCCTCTATGTGTACCAAGATGCCCATCTCGGCTAATCCCATTTGCCCATGCTTGACCATATCTTTAGAGACTTTCCTATCCATGTAACTGTTCAAATGACTTTTAAATGTTAGTGTATCTGCCTCAACCATATCCTCTGGCAGCTCATTCCATATACATATCACCTTAAATTAAAAAGGTGCCCTTCAATTTCCTTTGTAGACAAAAAATGCTGGAGAAACTCAGCGGGTGAGGCAGCATATGGAGTGAAGGAATAGGTGACGTTTGGGGTCGAGACCCTTCTTCACACCTTCTTCAATTTCCTTTTATACCTTTCCCCTCTCACTTAAAACCTATGACCTCTCATGCTTCATTTCCCAACCCTGGGGAAAAGGACTGTGTAAATTCACCCTATTTGTGTCCCTTGTGATTTTATACACATTTATAAGAGGGAAGAAGATTAGACTTTATTGCCTCCCATCGCAGTGAGGAATGTAGGGAATCCGCTGTGGTGGATGTTTATGTTAACCTTTATGTAGTTGTGTGTCTTGTTGCTTTTTTAGTATGTCTGTATGGTAATTTGCATATCACTGTACCTTAATTGGTACAGGTGATGATAAAAGACCTTTGAAGATCACCCCTCCTGTACACCAATAATAAAGTCTTGCCCAACCTCTCCCTATAGCTAAGGCACACAAGTCCTGACAGCATCCTCGTAAATCTTTTCTACATTCTTTCCAGCTTCTCGGCATCCTACCTATAGCAAGATAAGCAAAACTGAAGACAATACTTGACAAGTGCGGCCTCACTGACGTCTTGTAACAGCAACATAACATCCCAACTCCTGTACTCAGTACCTTAACTGACAAAGGCAAGTATGTCAAACACCCCCTTCACCACTCCGTTCACCTGTGATGGCACTTTCATAGAGTTATATATGGATACACATATTTATGGATAGTAAGTCAGCTGATAGAGGACTTACTGTAATTCATAATTAATGCAGGAATATATAAATGAGTGGTTGGCGGTTAGTGTATCTCAATGGGCCAAAGTGCTTTTTTCCATAACGTATCTTCCTATGACTCCATGAAATAATTTGCAACAAATACATGTCCCTTTAAGACACAAAAACCCCAAAAGAAGAAAAAGTGCTGCAACTACGGCTAAGTTAAAGTCAGTACTCGATCAAAAGGATAAACATGCCACAAAAAAATGGCAGGGAAGCCCAAAGACTGGAAGATTATCAGCACTCTGAACACAGGGATCAAAGGGACATCAGAGTGTGACAGTAATCAGGTGACAGCCAGTGAATGCTTCTTTCAATTTGTGAAAAGAGACACGGTTTGCAGAAGTTAATGGGGTCCCGAAGATAGACACAAAAAGCTGGAGTAACTCACTGGGACAGGCAGCATCTCTGGAGAGAAGGAATGGGCGATGTTTCCGGTCGAGACCCTTCTTCAGACAGTCTGAAGGAAGGTCTTGACTTGAAACGTCACCCATTCCTTCTCTCCACAGATGCTGCCTGTCCCGCTGAGTTACTCCAGCATTTTGTATCTATCTTCGGTTTAAACCCACATCTGCAGTTCCTTCTTACACATTAATGGGGTCCCTTACAGACCAACACTGCCTCAGCAACTAGGATCTATTGTGGGCTTTGTTTTGTTGCTCTACATACTCCAGTTTGGCACTATAATAGTCTGGTTACCTACTATTGCTGATTATTCATTTATTGTATTATTAATTACAGTATATTTCTTTGTTTCGTTTTTGCCTTAATGAAACGTAAGAATTTCATTGTTCCATTGCCGGTACGTGTAATAATTAACTCTCCTGACTCTCGTTTCTTTGTCCAGTCATATATCAAATGAGGACAGGCCTGTGCAGTTGGAAAGCAAAGTGGCATTTCAATATTAGAAGTTAAATATCATCCCCATAAATCTTAACTCGTACTGCAAGAATAAACGATTTGAAAGATAAATACCCACCTCTCCTGGCCAGCTGTGTCCCAGAGTTGGAGATGTATCCGCTGCCCTCGGCCTGCGCTGCCATCTGGGCCGCTGGGCTTGTAAACCTGGGTGAGGAATGACAACTTTGATTAAAGATCACATCACTAAGTTCCAACACAAGTGAGAGGCAAGTATCCAGAACGTCAAACGTCACAGAGTCAAACTACATGGGAACTGGCCCTTTAGCCCCACTTGCCAATGTTGACCAGATTTTTAAACTGAGCTAGACACAAAATGCTGGAGTACCTCAGCGGGACAGGCAGCATCTCTGCAGAGAAGGAATGGGTGACGTTTTGGGTTGAGACCCTTCTTCAGACTGTTGTTTGGATTAGAAGGTATTGGACTAGGAGAGATTGGACAAACTTGGTTTGTTGGAGGCTGAGGGGAGACCTGATAGAAGTTTTTAACTGACAATCAGAACATTTCTCCAGGGTGGCAATGTCATAGATGTCGGAGCTTTAAGGTGAGAGAGGCAAAGTTTAAAGGAAATGTGCAGGGCAGGTTTATTTGACACAGAGGGTGGTTGGTGTCTGAACGTGTGCGCTGCTGGGATGATAGTGGCGGCAGATATGAAAGTGGCATTTAAAAAGCTTTCAGATAGGCACACGATTATGCAAGAAATGGGGGGATATAGATTATATATAGGCAGAGGAGATTAGTTAAGCATGGCATCATGTTTGGCACAGACATTGTGGGCTGAAGGGCCTGTACTGTACTGTTCTATGTTCTATAGATAATAATTTGGAAATTCTGAGGACGAGAATTCTTGCCCTCAAAGGGAGTGCACTTCAGATCGTAACCCCATGAAGAAACCTATTCACATTGTGCAATCTAGCAATTATTTAACGGAAAACCTCAATGGCTAGAAGTGGTGTTCTGCTGCCTTGCTCCCTCCAGCTCAGCCTGCTGGGGCTGAAGCAGGTTACAGCTACAGGCTGCAATGGCAGCTACTCCACTCACTCAAGCAGGAGCAGGACATGGTGGAGTAAGGCAGCAGCTCAGACATGACTGGAAGGCACTTCCAAACCTTCACACATGTGACAGGGTTGGAGTCGTGGGAGCAATTCAACAAGAACCTTGCGCAGAGTACTATGCAGCCACAAGTCAACCACAAAGCTCTCCACACAATGAGCTCCAACAGTAAAGACAGGAAAGTGGCTACAACCATCCACAAGGTACAACTTGTGAACAAGAACATAGGCTCACCTTTGGGGTCATCTTAAAAGACTTTCTATGTAAATGTAATAATAATAATACCTTTTATTGTCATTACACATAAGTGCAACGAGATTTGGTTTGCAACTTCAAAATATGTAAGAAGGGGAACTGGGGAAAGGAGAATTGTCTTCTTGACAATGCGAGATCTAGCCAAGAAAAATCATTGAGCCCGCTAGTGCCTGGAACTAAAGTAACATCAACAAAGAGGTGTTCACCGAGAGGTATCAAGGGCACCATTTAAATGGCATTTACAACTCGTGACACAAACCTCATTCCCTCAAATCATCAACCTTCATGTCAAAACAAACAGTGGTCAAATATTTGATTAAAAAAACTGCAAAATCTACCCCCAATCATCTGAGACATAGTGTGAGCTGGTGGAGAGAAAGAAGGATGCTCCAAGTACAAGTACATGATCCGTCTGCAGCTACAACTTATGTTGATGGTTAGAAAGCAGACACAAAGAACTACGGATGCTGGTTAATACACAAAAGGGCACAATGTGCTTGAGTAAGTCAGCGGGTCAGGCAGCATCTCTGGAGATCACGAGTAGGTAATTCTGCCCAAGACCCTTCTTCAGACACGAAACATCACCTATCCATATTCTCCAAAGATGCTGCCTGACCCGCTGAGTTACTCCAGCACTTTGTGTCCTTTTATGCAGAAGGTTTCCCATGCGCCTCGTGACTGCACACCTTTGCATAGACAGATACGGTAATCACATCCTAGCACTAACCCTCGGTTTCCACTAGGGAGGGATTATCTCTGAACAATTCAATAGCCAGCTCGATGAAGCTCAAGAGTGTTTTATTGTCGTATGTCACCGATAGAACTATGAAATCCTTACTTACTGCAGCACAACAGAATATGCAAACATAGTACACTGTAAACAATATATGCGAGAGAAAAAAAAGTTCAGTGTGACATACTCACAAGTACACATATGTACACACAAAAAAACAAACAATAGTAGTGCAATAATAATAATAATAGTCTATTGTAGTTCAGAGCTTATTTGAGGTTGTTTGAGGCTGTGAAGATTCATGAAGACCAACTGATTCTTTTTACTGGCTTTCCTGTAAAGACATTTCCCGGTGACATTCCCTCTATGTGTTTCCAATGGTTAATTTGACCCGCTTGGTTAGAGATGCCATTAAGGAGGAAAGGGTTCCGAGCAGATTTACAAGGATGTTGCCAGGACTCGAGAGACTGAGGAATAGGAAGATGTGCAGACTAAGACTTTAATCCTTGAAGCACCAGAGGCCGAGGGGTGATTTTAAAGTGGTGCAGACAATTGTGAGGGGAATGGACCAGGTGAATGCATTGAGTCATTTTCCACAGGGTAGAGGAATCAAGAACTAGAGGGCTTAGATTTAAGGTGAGAGGTTTATTTGGTAGATGAGGGACAACTTTTTTCACAGAGGGAGGTGGTTATGAAACAAGTTGACAGAGGAAGTAATTTTTAAAAAATGCAGACACTATCTTATATCAAAGATAGACACAAAATGCTGAAGTAACTCAGCAGGTCGGGCAGCATCTCTGGAGGAACTTTTCTCCAAAGATGCTGCCTGACCAGCTGAGTTACTCCAGCATTTTGTGTCTATCTTTGCCAGAGGAAGTGGTTGAGATAGGTACAATAACAATGTTTAAAATGCATTTAGACAGGTACATGGATAGGAAAGGTTTCGAGGGATACGAGCCAAATGTTGGCAAAAGAGACAAACACAGATGGGGCACTTGGGTTGCCATGGACAAGTTGGGCCGAAGAGTATGTTTCCCTGCTGTGCGACTCTGTGATTCTATTTGAAGAAGCAGATGGAAGCAAATGAAACTATGTCAGGGCATTTTTATCTATGGGCTTTACACCTGCCATCCTGCACATTGTAGAGTCAGATTTGGGGAATGTGTGGAAATTTACAGCGGTAGCAAACAATTTCCCGACAATGGGTATTTTTAAGGCAGAGATCAATAGATTCTAGATTAGTACGGGTGTTATGGGGAGAAGGCAGGAGAATGGGGTTAGATTCTAATAGATAGATCAGCCATGATTGAATGGTGGAGTAGATTTGATGGGCCGAACAGCCTAATTCTGCTCCTATCATTTATGACCTTAATTGTCAACTAACCCTGGCTTTGAATGCAGTTTAAGAGCATGGTTTTACCAACTACAGCGCGCTTCCAACTTGCACAAAAAAATCTTTAATGATGGATTACAGTGGGAAACAAGACTGCAGTTTCCAAGGCAACGGCATGCAACAAACATTATTTAAAATGTGTTCTACTCCATTATATGTTTATAGATGAAAACCTCTGGTGATTGAGCCATCTGGGAGGCAAGTTCACGTGAAGATCGTCCTACAGTAAATGGAGACACAACGTTACTGCTAATGGATCAGCCTCAGCTTGGTGTGAGCCCCTTATGGCAAGGCACCAACAGAGACCAACGTCTATTAACAAGGTCATTAGTGGTGCTTAGTGAAATCAATAGAGGCAGAATGAGAAATCATCCCGCAGAGCAAAAACACTCCTCGACAAAAATACAAATGTCATTTATTCGGGGCCAAAGACTAGCATTTGTGGAGGGTTAGGGAGGGTAGGGGAAATTTAGCATTAAAAATGGTGAGAGAATTACTAAACAATGTCCAAAAGCAAATACCTAGGGAGAGGGGTTGAGGGGTAGGATTAAGGATGGCAGCTCAACAACAAATCAATTTCAAGGGTTACACAAAAAGCTGGAGAAACTCAGCGGGTGCAGCAGCATCTAATGAGCGAAGGAGATAGGCGACGTTTCGGGTCGAGACCCTTCTTCAGACTGGTCAGGGATCAGGGAAACGAGAGATATAGACGGTGATGTGGAGAGATAAAGAACAATGAATGAAAGATATGCAAAAAATTATCGATGATAAAGGAAACAGGCCATTGTAAGCTGTTTGTAGTGTGAAAATGAGAAGCTAGTGCGACTTGGGTGGGGGAGAGATAGAAAGAGAAGGAATGCCAGGGCCAGAGGGCTGAGAGAGAGGTGGGAAGGCGAGGAGACAGCAAGGGTTAACAGAATTGAGAAAATTCAATGTTTAAGCCCAGAGGATGCAGACTCCCCAAGCGGAATATGAGGTGTTGTTCCTCCAACTTGCTGTGTTGCTCACTCTGGCTGTGGAGGAGCCCCAGGAAATCAATTTCAAGATTGGAAAGCAAGGGAAATAGTGTACACAAAGTGGAATGCATTTTTTGAAGCATAGTATTAAATACTAAACCAGGGACTTTGGTTTTAACCAGCAACTGCAGTTCTTGTGAAGGAGGGAACTGCAGATGCTTGTTTAAACTGAAGAAAGACACAAAAAGCTGGAGAAAGTCAATGGGTCAGGCAGAATCTCTGGTGAAAAGGAATAGTTGACATTTTGAGGTGAGACCCTTCTTCAGACTGAAGTCATAGTCTGAAGAAGGGTCTCGACCCAAAACTAACACCTCCAGAGATGCTCTCTGACCTGCTTTGTTACTCCAGCTTTGTGTGTCCATCTGTAGTTCTTTGTTTTTACAAGGTCTTTGGTATGTGACTAAGCTGAAAGGAAAGCAACAAGACGGCCAGTTTTAAAATTGACAACTCACAGTGGTGGATAAATTCCATACGTTTAGAGATTGTGGCTACAAAAGGCTACATGCAGATGACTCATTTCCTCATGTGTGTGATCAAATTCTCCACTTCAATCATCTCCTCGATGTGGAATTGCCTGCAAGGCGCCCAAATTGTCTAAATTTCTCTAAAGGAAGAGCAACATTTTTCAAGCTCCCCACATTAGTGAAATAAATCTTCAAATATGAAAGCAAGGCAGGGGTTGGCGGAGCAGGGCAGTGGGAGGGTGCAGCTGGTAATGTCATTGCAGAGAGGCCCATGAATGTTGGTGCTCCAATTCCAGGAGGCTGCAAGTAGAACTTGCCCAAGGCACAATTTCACGATGTGCCTATGTAAAACCTCAAACTATGATATACAGCAGGGAATGGAGCATTGATCCCAATAGTTTAAGATTGAAGAGGACACTAAAGTGAGTGGTATGGTAGATGGTTGTCAAATATTGCAGCAGGATCTCAATCGGTTTGGCAGCTGGGCTGAGAAATGGTTGATGGAATTCAAACACAGAGAAATGTGAGGTGTTGCATTTTGGAAAGTTGAAGCTGGGCATGACCTACACAGTGAATGGCAGGGTTCTGGGGAGTGTTGTAAACAGAGGGATCTAGGCGTGCTGGTACAGAGTTCCTTGAAAGTGGCATCACAGATAGATAAGTTGGTCAAGGTGGCTTTATGCACGTTGGCCTTCATCAGTCACAGCATTGAGTTTAGAAGTTGGGAGGTCATGTTACAGTTAGACAGGACATCGGTGAGGCCACATTTGGAGTATTGTGTTCAGCTTTGGTCGCTCTGTAATGGGAAAGATGCTGTTAAGCTGGAACAGGTGAAAGAGAAGATTTACGAGGATGCTGCCAGGACTCGAAGGCCTGAGCCATAGGGAGACATTGTGCAGGCTAGGCCTTTATTCCTTGGAGGGCAGGAGGTGATCTTATAGAGGTATATAAGATGATGAGAGGAATAGAAAGGGTAAATGCTCAGAGCTTTTACCCAGTGTAGGGGGATCAAGAAGCAGAGGACATAGGTTTAAGGTGAGGGAAGAAAGATTTAATAGGAACCTGAGCGGCAACTTTATTTTTTACACAAAGGGTGTTGTTGGGTGTATGGAACGAGCTGCCACAGGAGGTAGTTGAGGGAGGTACTATCACAGTGTTTAAAAAACATTTGAACAGGTTCATGGAGAGGATAGGTTGAGAGGGATGTGGGCCAAACGCAAGTGAGTGGGACTGGTGACTAGTGTAGATGTTGGTCGGCGTGGGCAATTTGAGCCCAAGGGCCTAATTCCGCACTGTGTGATTCTATGCCTCCAATAATTTTCCACTTAACTTGGAAAGACGTTGGAGTGGGCGTGTGCCACCGAGGATCTGCAGCAGCAGAGGTACAAGTCAGCTGAGTATAGTTCCTGGTCTGCTGCAGAAATTAAAGAGGTGGGCAATGATGGGGAAAATGTACATTGCAGATGAAGTTGATGGACTGAAAAACAGCAACTGAAGAGATATCCCTGGATAACAACCCCATCTCAAGTGGTTTAAGGCCACCTATCCAATTTATTTTCAGTTTTGCAAAGATTTAGATTATTAATCCAAGTGGGAAAGAAAAAGGAAGAGCATTCAGATAAAGAGACTAGGAAAAACAGAAATAAGAGTGCAGAAAACAGGAAGGATAAGATACCAGGAGGGGGATAACTTCTTAGCCACAATACATCACTGAACCAGTCTAAGTTTAGTGTGGCAGTTCAGGGGTGGAATGAAGATTATATGAGCGTTGATACATTAGTTAGGTTGAAGCAAGACGTCAGTCAACCTTAAAGCGCCTATTCAACCTTTGAATGTGTGAGAGGATTGCAGACCTGAAGATCAACGTCCACTTAATATCATCCCCAAAACTGAGACATTTTCCAGAAAGAGAGTTCATTTTTACTCTATTTTTAATCTATTTCAATTCTGAAGAAAGCCCTCAATGCCATTTATTGTGTAGGAAACACTGAGCAAAACCTCTCCCTTATCATGTCTCATACATTTGCTAATCTGACAATGTACCTGATCCTCACGAGTTTCACTATGAAAATAAACGCATTGGGACAGCACCACTGCCTCCACACAAGCCACAACACAAAGCGAGTCTTCACCAAAACTATCGCACAGACAAGTCCTGTTTTCTTCTTTAAGGGCTGATGAGGCAGAAAGTGACCAGAGTTTCTGGCACAATGGGGACCACATCACCAGCACACACAATGTGAGTGGACTGTATAGTCATACAGAATGGAAACAGGCCCTTCGGCCCAACTTGCCCATGCCTGACCAAGATGCCACATCTACACTAGTCCTACGTGCCTGCGTTTGACCCATTGTCCTCTAAACTTTTGCTATCCATGTACCTGTCCAAATGTATTTTAAAATGTTGTTGTGGTACCTGCCGCAACTACCTCTTCTGGCTATTCGTCCTATATACCCACCACCCCCTGTGTGAAAAAGTTGCTCTTCGGGTTCCTATTAAATCTTTCACCTCTCACTTTAAACCTATGTCACCTGGTTCTTCATTTCCCCTACTCTGGGCAAAAGATTCTGTGCATTCTTATCAATGCCCCTCATGATTTTATACACCTCTATAAGATCACCCTTCACCCTCCTACGCTCCCAGGAATGAAGTCCTAGCCTGTCTAACCCTCTCTATCTCAGCCCTTCAGGTCCCGACAATTGTCTGGTCAGTTGAACATTTCACAATACAGGCAGCGCTCACATTCTCTATCAGGAGACTGCTCTCTCTGGTTCCAAAGCAGACAAAGTACAGACAGTTACACTTTTACACATGGAGGGCCATAGTTTTTAAAAACTAAAATGCAGGACAACAAATCCACAACAGGAGTTTCAGTCAGAGTAAAAGACTCAAATTCAATGAGAAATGTTGTTTCTGTACGTCACCCACCCTCAGAACTGTGCAGGGTCATTTTAAACATGGGCTTTTCAACTTAAAATTGTTTGTATTTATCTTACCAAACACTTGGCAAAGCTTTGGCCAAATTGTAAAGGTAGTTGGCAGATTCTCTCTTCTAACAAAATAACCATACTTCAGTGGTATAATTCTTCTAGTGTGTTATGGATAAAGAGGCATGGATTATTCACCACCCTTCCTCTTCCTCACCCACAGAAGTTAGTGGCATAATTCTGAGCAGATGCTAATAAATCTACTGTTGGGCAGCACTGACTTAGCCCAGGAGCTGGTTTAACACTGAAATATTTGCACAAAGCAGAAAGATGGCAATGAAAAGAAAACTCAAACCATCACACTTTCCACAAAAAACAATGGCTTCAAATCACCCTGAACATATAAAAAGCAAGGATTTGCCTTTATGCCAAGCAGTTATTAACTTGGACAATTTAATCACAACGACCAGATCTGTATTCCTGAATATGAATCAACCTTACAGAAGTGAACGGTAAATGGAGCTAGTCGCAGGGATTCCACCAGAGGGAGCTCTACACCCATTCTGTACCTCAGAACTCAACCTCGCCCTTCTCATGACACCAGGGCTCAGCTAAAGAAGCAGCTTGGTTGGTGGTTACACAAAAAGCTGGAGAAACTCAGCGGGTGCAGCAGCATCTAAGGAGTGAAGGAGATAGGCGACGTTTCGGGTCGAGACCCTTCTTCAGACCCTTCTTCTTGGTTGGTGGGACAGGCTCTGCCACGATCTTATAGCTCGCAACAAGATCTTTGGGCTCTGCCTCCTTCGCAGGCCCAGCAGTGGAAGCACAAACTGTGCACATTGATCAAGTTGTGTAGCCATTTAGAATTTTTTCTCCTTTAACAAGAAAAATCAGGCTCTTAAACACTACTAAACACTACGGACATTAGGTATTTTTGCACTCGTATTGAACCCGGGTCTCGGTGCTGTGAGGCAGCAGCTCTACCCGCTGTGCCACTATGTTTTACGTTCGAGTTTGATCTTCACTCACAGCAAAAATGAAATGTTCGGCCCAGGAGAATATCCCCCACGATCCAAATTCAGCTTTAGGTTGAGAATGGGCAACGAGGTCCATTCAATTAATCATAGGACTCGCAGCCCAGGTTCAACCCCTCCCCCACCCCTGCTGTAGGGGGATTCTCCAACTTCCCCATCAGGCTGCATTGCAAATGAAGCCTAGAACCTCTGCCCAACCTCTCCAGCCTTCAGGTGGAGGTCAATAAAGAAAGCAATAAAGCTGTCCAAACATGAAACTCTAGGTTAACCACCTTGAAGATAAAATGTCCTATTTATTACAGAGCCGGTACTTGTAGCACAGTCGCGTAATGTCAGCTGGGTGCCCAGAGTAGTGGGAGTTACACTGGCTCTCCAGCAGTACAATGCATTCATGGGGAGATACAGCGAATCAGAACTTGATCCCAGAACCAAACAATATTGTACTATCGGAACCAAACGTGTGAATAGTCAATTTTGTGAAAATAAGTGCCTTTAGTTCTCCCTGATTGCGGCCACGTGAGGACGCAGGAGCCAACCGCTGTCACCAACTACGCTGGCTCTCCTGAACCCAGGGCTATCATTGGAAGGAACAGGTTCAGAGTCAACACCAAACCAAGACCGTGAGCTGCATTATGAACTGGATGCCTTTCCCTCTCCAGGGAAGTCTCCTTTGATTCACACGCTCAGGGTTTACAATGCTTCACCACGCTAACATGCAAGGTAGATATATTTCTCACCTCAGCCACCTGATTTGCTCGAATCTATCTGTGCAGGGCAATGAACACAGAGTGTTTGAAACGGCAGACAAGCGATCAGTGAATAGACACAACATGGTGGAGTAGCTCAGTGGGACAGGCAGCATCTCTGGAGAGAAGGAATGGGTCAAGACCCTTCTTCAGACTCAATCCGAAACGCCACCCATTCCTTCTCTTCAGAGATGCTGCCTGTCCCGCTGAGTTACACCAGCATTTTGTGTCCATCTTCAGTGTAAACCAGCATCTGCAGTTCCTTCCCACACATGTTTGGAAAGAGATGGGTGCAGCTGTGATTACTTGCTCCCATCTTTTGTAAAATGGTTATTAAAGAAGTCATCTATCTCACTCACCAGTGTTAAATCACATGTCCGAGTATTTCCCCTCTGACTCTGATCCCTCAAATGAAAGTCATAGCTTCACGATCCATTCTTGTCTGCAGGCATCGCAATCCCATTGTTGCCAATGTTACTGGAGTTGCCAACGGCTTGAAGTTACAATTTCATACTTGACTTTACTGCTCTCTGGATAAATGTTACTAAAAGGCAAATAGAACTCAGTAATCTCAGTCGAACCTTGACTGCCATTCCATCCTACACACTTTCATGAGAGTGGATTCTCAGCAATTAAAACCATATGATGAAATGAGACTGAGCCTTGGAAAGATGTCTTTTGGCTAACCTTCATCCCCAGATCTAAAAGCCTGAATAGACACAGCAGGTACAGGGATCTCAGCTGGTAATTGACACTTGAGCTTCCAGTTGCACGTCCTGTCAACTTCCCTCCCTATGTCCACACTCACCTGTTCTCGACCTTCACCACTGCCACTGTGATGCCAAATGCAAAGCAAAAGACCAACACTTATTATAGCAAGGGTTCCCCACCTGGGGTAAATGTCCCCTACCCACGGGGTAAACTTGTTGATTCTGGATTTGTACATATTTTATCTCATTGACTGACTGTGTTTGGTTCTGGTATACCGGTATCTGTTCATCATTAGTTGTTCATACATAAGTGAAATAACATTGTTAAGTGCTATTAAAGTTGCCAGGGGTAAAGGGGACGAAAAAGGTTGGGAACCCCTGTCTTATAGGATGGATAGGACAGGTTTGGAAGGATATGGACCAAGCGCAGGCAGGTGGGACAAGTGTAGCTGGGACATGTAGGGCAAGTTGGGCCAAAGGGCATGTTTCCACACTGTATCACGATGACTCTATTCCACACCCTACAGTTCGAACAAAGCATTTTCCAATTTTAGTTGACCAGCACCCCGAGTGCTCCTGTCCCACTCCTACTGATTCACCTAGCTTATCACTGCCTCTTATCTTCACATATCACCCACCAGTCTCGGTCTCTATATCCCTCTCCCTATTTCTTCTTCTTCTCTAGTCCTACCTATCACCTACTTCACCCCTCTCCCTCTCCTGTTTCTGCTGGCTATCTCCCCTCTACACTGTCTGTCCTGAAGTCTCCTGAACAAAAACATTGGCGATAAGACACAAAATGCTGGAGTAACTCAGCTGGACAGGCAGCATCTCTGGATAGAAGGACTGGGTAACGTTTGGGGTCGAACTCCTTCTTCAGACTGAGAGTCAGGGAGAGGGAGACACAGAGATAAGGAAGGGTGAAGTGTGTGAACACGAGACATCAAGAGATGGTGATTGTGGAAAATGGAGAATAGATCGTTGTTAGCTAGGAGAAGGTGACAACAAAGCAAACTGATAAAAAGTAATCGGGTACAGTCAGACTGGTTGGAGAACTGGGAAGGAGGAGGAATGGAGAGAGAGGGAAAGCAAGTTAGAGGTCAATATTCATACAAAGCAAAATATGAGATGCTGTTCCTCCAAACATATTGGCCATGGCTTTGCCCCCATAGATTCCCCTTGACCCGTTGAGTTCCAGTTTGCTAATTGCTATGGTGACTGATTCATTCTTGCTATTGATGGAGTGCAGCGTAGGTTTACAAGGTTAATTCCCGGGATGACGGGACTGTCATATGCTGAGGGAATGGAGCAGCTGGGCTTGTACACTCTGGAGTTTAGAAGGATGCGAGGGGATCTCATTGAAACATATAGGATTGTTAAGGGTTTGGACACGCTAGAGGCAGGAAACATGTTCCTGATGTTGGGAGAGTCCAGAAACAGGGGCCACAGTTTAAGAATAAGGAGTAAGCCATTTAGAATGGAGACGAGGAAACACTTTTTCTCACAGAGAGTGGTGAGTCTGTGGAATTCTCTGCCTCAGAGGGCCGTAGAGGCAGGTTCTCTGGATGCTTTCAAGAGAGAGCTAGATAGTGCTCTCAAAGAAAGCGAAGTCAGGGGATATGGGGAGAAGGCAGGAACGGGGTACTGATTGGGGATGATCAGGCATGATCACATTGAATGGTGGTGCTGGCTCGAAGGGTCGAATGGCCTACTCCTGCATCTATTGTCTATTGTCTATTATTGTAAAAACAAAATTATCTACAACATAGAATTATCACAAGACCGCCCAAACTTGTTTTTAAGACTTCAATTACATTTTTGTAGAAATTATGTATTGGTATTTAAAGTTTAGTTTGGCAATGGAATGCATAAAAAGTGAAATCTCTCTCTCAAATCTACCAAGGGATAAATTTGAGAAATAAATGACCATATTCACTCAATGCCAACGGGTTCTTCTAAACCATTAAATATCAGCAGAAAAATATGTTAACTGTACTAATCAGTACGTTTCATCTTATTTAACTTAATTAGACTTCATTTCAAGCCTATATACGCACAGATCCAGCAGTAAAAATAAACGCAGATGAAGAGACGGGGCCTGAATGGAAGCTCGTGTCTTTTTGGAAGGGAGCCAGTAGATTCTGGCATCAAGGAGGCTGCAAAACACTGAACTAAAGCGAATGAAAGTCTAGCAGAAAAAAAACTTGACGATGTTCAGATTCAAGGCTGCTGGAAAATAATTAAATAATTAAAGTCCAAGTGAAAATATTTCTATCGCTGCGGAGATCCGGCTGTGGAGTAAACACCCCAAGGAAACACAAAATTGCGCAAACGGAGGAGAAACAGAACCTACTGGAGAACACTTGCCTTGTTAAAAATAAAATCTAGGTTGAGAGCTGGAAAACAATGACAGTCAAACACAACGTGTACCAACAAATGGAAATGACTGAATTACTTACAAGGTACAAAATGTAATAAAAGGATCCAAAAGATAGTGTGCATTCACAAGGTCAACGTTGCCTGAAGGTAATGTTTAGTAGCTGCCACAATAGAACTGCTGTCAGGAACAGAATCACATTTCCGTCTCAGGTCCACTTACCACTCGCTTTTCTCTGAAGTCGATGCCAACTGTGGTGATGAACTTGGAGTTGAATTTGGCATCAGTGTACTGATAGAGGAAGCTGGTCTTTCCCACTCCCGAGTCGCCAAGCGCTAGAAATTTGATGAGGTAATCGTAGTCTCCATCAGACATGGTGAGAACGTGATGTGGGCCTGCAACACAGGAGGAAATGGCTTCACATAGTCTGCGAGTCGCATGAGTCACCTACAAATGCACCATTGTCCGGCTGGATAATGCTGTAACCCCACAATGGGCAAATCAGAGGACACAGATGACAACAGATTTGTATTAAAGCAGCACCTTACATGCTCTCATATTGGGAACTCGGCAGATGACGTTAACACAAGCTCCTACAGACACTGAACAATTCCCGCCTTGCCCACTGTTGCACAGGATGTTATGCAGGGTGAACTCTCGCCATGGCACTCCTAACACAATGAATGGGCCAAAGCATGATAGTGCGGGCTGGGGGTGAGGGGAGGAGGCACAGTGCTGGGGTGGGATGGAGTAGAAGCTGGACTGTGGTGGAGATTGGGAGCACAGGTTAGCGGTGGGTGGTTTAGGTGGGCCTGGGCTGGACGGACTGGAATGGGGAGTTTCAGGTTTGGGTGCCACAAGGTTATGGTGTGCGAGGGGCTGGTGATGGGGCAAGTGGTGGTGGAGTTTGGGCTGGATGAGATTGAACCAGCGTTTTAGGGAAAGGCGAGGCTGTGTTTCGATGGGCTGGGCTGGCATGGAGAGTAGCAGCGTTGGGAACGCCCGTGTTTTGCCGGGCTGGTGTGACGGGATGGGGGGGTACTTGGGCTCGGGCGAGCTGGGTGGCCACTCGGCATAGAGACATGGGACTTGGCTACATCCTGGCCAGCACGGTGAGTCCACTCATGTTGAGCAGCAGCAGCCTCTCCACCCAGCGGTCCCAGTGGTTCCCTCATCACTTCCCCTTGAATGTGATGGAAGCTGCCGTCTCCCAGTCTCCGGCTTCACAGCATTCGCACCAGAGATTCCTCACTGGTTACAGGCTCCACAGTAATCACAGCACAGCCGCTCCACACTTCCTTGTGTCACTTCCTTGCTGTGGAGCTCCACAAGTCAGGACCTCCCACCAGGCACATGCATAACCAGCGGGACAGATATCTTTAGGGGTAATGTACGGGTGATTGCTGGTCGGCACTCTGTATCTCTAAATTAAAGTATTTCTTACAGTAGTCTTCTAAGAGGGTTTGAGTTGGAGATACAAGCTGGAGATAGAGACCAGCCTGCCATTTCCGGACCACCAGACCATGTAGGAAACATTAATGAGCAATGCTGATGGCATTCCTAACCACAGGCATGAGAATCCAGTCTGCCACTGAGATCAAAGACAAGGCCCCTTGGAACTGTTGCCTGCATCATATGACCATCCCATGGGAAGCCGGAGAGACAAAGTTCAACATTCTTTAGCGGCACCAGCTCCTTGTCATAAGAACAATCGATGAAAGAGATGACCCAAGAAACATAAAAGAAACTCACTTGGAGGCATTCAACCAGAAGCAGTTACCAACCAAAGGTAAAAACACGTTATTTCAGATGGAAGAATTAAGCTATTTAAAAAGCGCAGTACCTTAAAAGCCAAGTGAAGCAGAGGAAACAAACACTGAATACCAGCCCACAGATCAAGTTCCAAAATAAAAATAAGTGCAGTAAAACTCTGATAGTGGCCATTGACTTTTCATACGCATTCTGCTGGGCGATGTTTGCAGCTGTCCCTTCCAACTCCCCAAGGTCCTGCAGCCTCTTTAAAACTTACCGGGTACGGAATTCAGTACAAAATTTATTATGATACTGTGGAACATCTAAAAAATGAAATTAAAAGTATATTGGGATGTTAATAGGAATAGCATCCAATATTTCAGTGGCTCCGGTTTCCTCCCACATTCCAAACACGAACCGGTTTGTAGGTTGATTTGTCTCTACACAATTGCCCTCGTGGGCTAAAGGGCCTGTTTCCCTGCTGTAACTTTCAATCCATTTTTTTTTAAATGCCAGACTAACACCAGCATCCTGAGTATGCCAAATTAATGGAGTTGTACTGCACAATTTCAATGTGAGACCCAGTTTGAATGCTGACAAGATTTAGCACAGTAACAGGCCCTTCAACTCACCACATCCATGCTGTCCATTTTGTTTATCTTTACTAATATACAATCTATACTAATCAAGTTTGCCTGCATTAGAACCATATCTTTCTATGCCTTGATTAACATGTCTGTCAAAATGCCTCTTAAACATTGTAATTATATCGCATTCCACCACCTCTGGCAACACTTTCCAGACATCACTCACACTCTGTGCAAAATCTTACGCCCATGTTCCCCTTTAAATCTCTAATCCATGCCCTCGTGTTTTTCATACCGCCACCGTTTCACTGAACACCTCCACTCAGTGCGCCTCAGCCTACGTAATCTCCCGGTTGCTAAACATTTTGCCCACCCCCCCTCCCATTCCCACACTGGCCTTTCAGTCCCACTTTCAGAGGGAGGCACAACACAAATTGGTGGAAGAGCACCCCATATATTGCTTGGGCAATTTCTTCTTAGACCCCCCCCTGGTTATGGCTGACCAAGGGTGTCTCCAGGGTTGGAGGACGCCAGTGCGTGACTTTGTTTAACATGGGGAGACTGGTGCACAGACAGCCACCATACAGTCCTTAACAGATCTGGGCCAGGATCCAGTGGCATGGAGTCCAAGACGACCGGAGACCCTTTTCTCCTGCAACCTTCATCCGCCTTCCCAGCTGCTGTGACGCTCCACTAAGGTCAGCCATCATCCTCCGCCTGTTCCACCGTTGAGGTCTTGGTTGGATCGCTCTTTGGCAGAATCCCCCCTCCCTCAACATTACGGCCATGGGTGGCCCTACCAGGAGCACAGCTCCAGACGGCATCGCTCTCAGGATCACAGGTCCACACAAGCCTCTCCACCACGACAAGGTGACAATCCACAGAGAGGTTGGGCAATTTACAACCCAATGACCGTGAAAAGGTTTCATTGCCACCAAAATCTTTCATTCTTGACAATCTAAATACATACGACGCCTTAACCCAGTGTCTGCCGGTCTCAATTACTGGGAGTGGCATCGAGGTGCATTTCAAGGAATTAAGGTACGTATCTCCTATCTTCTAGACTTTGGTGCAACAAACAATCTGATGGAGAAGCTCAGCAGTCGAGCGGCATCTGTGGAAAAAATGAAGGGAAACAGCGTCCATTCCCTTCCATCCGCAGAGGCTGCTCGAACTGTGAGTTCCCCAACAGATTGTTTGTTACGTCAGAAGGCTTGCTGATGTTGCCTGGACTGACTGCGCCCCCATTGCCAATAAACCTGTCAACAATGGCAACAGTCCCCAGTCATTTCAGTTTAGTTTAGAGATACAGCACGGAAACAGGCCCTTCGGCCCACCGAGTCTGCACCGACCAGTGATCCCTGCACACTAACACTACCCTACACACACCAGGGATAATTTTACATTTATACCAAGCCAATTAACCTACAAACCAGTACGTCGTTGGAGTGGGAGGAAATGGAAGATCTCTGAGAAAACCCACGTAGGTCATGGGGAGAACGTACAAATTCCATACAGACAGCACCCGTAGTCAGGATCGAACCCGGGTCTCTGGCACTGTAAGGCAGTAGCTCTACCGCTATGCCATTGTGCCGCCCTCGATGAAGGTGCTATTTTGGCAGCTATTGCAGGAGCCTCAGGAACATCAAACTCCCAGCGAAGATGCATGCCTTGAACACTGAAGCCATCTACAGGGCCACATCTCCATGGTACAACTAGGAGAGTTGCCGTGAAGTGCTGGGTCCAGTCAAGTCGCTTGTTTGAAAACTAACCAAATCGCAATGCTAAATCATCGTTCCCTCAGGGAGCCAGTCAGCATCTGGCATAACCTGTTCCCACTCCACTGAACCTTTCAGTTCACTGGAGCCCCTCTGGGGATCTACAAGTTCTGCCATGGATGGGCTGGTCATTTAGAACATGGTATTTTTTTTATCCACTGGCCGTTGCATGCTCCCTATATATACATTGAAGGAGTTGCACACCTTCTTGGAGCTCAATCTCGGTTTTTTGACCAGCCATGGCTCAGAGATGAAGATGTTATTACATCGCCCCTCCCAAAGAGACCAGATCTCCCAGCATTTTCACTGCCCTCCGAGACGTTCATGCCTTGACGTTTCACGAGTCTGGTGTCTGGCCTGCCCATCGCAGTGAGCTGCTTGTGTCACAACCTCCGTGCTGGGAATTGTGTGGGAGAGGATGACACCATTGTACATTAGACAAACCCGGTGATTGGGGGGAGTTTGTGGAGATGACGTCGGAGGCATTGCCCCAGATCTTGACTTCCCCATTACAGGTGCTCCACACCAGCAGAACACAAGATGTACAACTGCAGCACCACAGACCCCAGGCTGTGCTGGGTTGGAGGAGTTTGTTGGCTGAGAGCAGTGGCAAATTGCGTTATCAATGTCTGCATCGGTACAGTGCTGGCTCCCGAGGCAAGGAAAGCGATCCAATTTTCCAGACTCTCGTCCCAGGTGAGACGAGGTGCAGTGAAGGCAGGCAGGTAGCCAGCAGAGGCCAGTTTTACGACCATCCAGAGGACTGACTCCACTCTGGCGTGAGGGAAGGTGCAGTTTTGCAGTGAGGAAGATGATGAACAGGGTTGGTGAGATGATGTAGGGTTGCTCAACACCAGTCTGCACTGGGATGCACTGTGGCTGGTTTAATGGCCAGGCTCACACCTTGTCGTGTCATCATGTCAATGCCAAATGTATAGCAAGCCTGACGTTAGGGAGACTCCGCTGTATTTCCAAAGAGAAAATCCCCTTCACTTGCAGTCAGCGAAGAGGCAGACTCGTTATAATCCAAAGATAATGACCTCAACTCTGAAACTCAAAAGCGTTAAAATGTAGCTCACTTTTTGGTTCTTTAATTGTTGCCTTTGTCACTGAATCACTCCAGTCGGCCATCCATCATCCTTTCAGTCTTTAGTTCAACACCTTCTCGTTTCTCTGGCTCTTGCTTATAACCAAACCTCGATCAAGCTGATACTTTAATGCTCTCTCTCCTGACACTTCCAGTGTTTAGTTGCAGAAATATCTGTCATATTCCATAAGTTATTGGTTGGTACAATCTCAGTTACATGACAGAAAAAAAAATGCTCTTATTCCACAAGTATTGTCTATGCTACCTCAGCACTTAGTCACTTTTACATAAGGCGGCACCACGCATTGGGCTTGCACTTTTATGGTTTGTTTATCTAATATAATCGATAAATAATTGGATTAGTGTTAAATGTATATTTGTGTGTTGTGATGTGTCTAATGTGTCGATAAGGCTGCAGCAAGCAAGAGTTGCCTTGTCGGTCACGGTACATAAGGTAATTCAACACTCTTGACTTTCTTTCCGACACTCACTCTCTCGCTAGTCACAACTATTCTTAAGCAAATATCTGCCGATCAATTCTTGGCACACTAGTGAGTCACTGGTTGAAGATGAGGGGGACACCTCTGAAATACCTCCTGGGGTTCAGGGGGAAGTAGGAGGGTGAGAGTTGGTGAGAAAGATGTTGGCTTCTCCCTCACAGTCTTAGAATAAAGGGGAGGCCATTTAAGACTGAGGTGAGAAAAAACGTTTTCACCCAGAGAGTTGTGTATTTATGAAATTCCCTGCCACAGAGGGCAGTGGAGGCCAAATCACCGGATGGATTTAAGAGAGAGTTAGATAGAGCTCTTGGGGCTAGTGGAGTCAAGGGATATGGGGAGAAGGCAGGCATGGGTATTTGATAGGGGACGATCAGCCATGATCACAACAAATGGTGGTGCTGGCTCGAAGGGCCGAATGGCCTCCTCGTGCACCTATTTTCTATGTTTCTATGTTTCTAATCCTCAATTCCAGTATCAACAAGCACCTAACCCCTTTTAGTTTAAAATAAGTTTTGTGATTATCCATAGCAGGTTTTTATACATTTATTTGCAGATACAGTGTGGAAACAGGCTCTTCGGCCCACCGGGTCCGCACCGACCAACATAACGCCCGTACACTGGTTCTATCCTACGCACTAGGAACAATTTACAGAAGCCAATTAACCTACACAACTTTGGAATGTGGGAGGAAACCAGAGCACCCGCACAAAATGCACATGGTCACAGGAGAATGTGCAAACCAAACTCCGCTCTATGATCTTTGGTACAAACTCCGTACAGATCGAACCCGGGTCCCTGGAGCTGCAAGGCAGCAACTTTACCACTGCGCCACATTGCCACATCTCGTCCTATTTTTTTTGTGGTGAATTCACAGCAACACGTACTCAAGTAGATTTGCTGCCACTGCTGTGGAAGTTTAGGATGCGTTGAAATGATTGGGTCAGATGGTGGGTACTGTACACAGGAATAAATTAGACGCACTGCATCAGTTAAGATGGTTGGGCAAGAGGTGTCACATTATTTTCTCACCTCCATTGTGCAAATCTGCTAATCCTTGTGAAACAAATTTCACCAGAATGACTCTTTGGAGGTTAGAAGATTAATTTAGCTGAAGGACAGGAAGCTGAACTGCCTGGTGTCTCCTAATCACTAGGTGCAAGCTGCATGTTATTCAAAGTGGGAGAGGTTTCAGAACCAGTTTCATCACACTGACGCAATGCATCTTTTAACTGCTACAATGAAAACCTGTACTCCATGCCTTTATTTCTAAAACCGTAATATGCATTACCACTTGCATTCGGGAGAATTCCCTATTATTAAACCACTCCCTGTCCACCCATTTCTCCCACAAGGTCAGAAGATATAAGAGCAGAATTAGGACATTCAGCCCATCAAGTCGGCTCTGCCATTCAATCATGGATGATCTATCTTTCCCCCTCAACCCCATGTTCCTGCCTTCTCCCCGTAACCTTACAAATCAAGAACCCATCAGTCTCTGCTTTAAAAATAACCAAAGACTTGGCCTTCACAGCCATCTGTGGCAATGAATTCCACAAATTCACCACCTCACCGGGACGGACACGGTGGGCCGAAGAGCCTGTTTCCACACTGTATCTGTAAATAAATATATTAAAATAAATTCCTCCTCACCACCTTTCTAAACGGTACACCCACTTATTCTGAGGCGGTGCCCTCTGGCCCTAGACTCTCCCACTACTGGAAACATCTGCTCTACATCCATGCTATCTTGGCCTTTCATTATTTGGTAAGTTTCAATAAGATCTCCGTCAACCTTCCAATTGAGTTGAGGCTTAATTTTTTGATGGTTCTTTCCACAATAAGGACCCTCATCATCACAGCAGGCCATCCAGGGGCTGCGGCATTGGAGGGATCATCACCCAACACTTTCAGAGAGAGACAAGTGTTATCTGTTGCAGCAGCTCTGTAATAAGACCATCCGTAGCTGCCTTCATGAACACACAGAGAGACCAGCGGCTGAGCAAACTCATCCAGAGGCATTTCCTTGCTCACATACAAACGGGGGGGGGGGGGGGGGGTAGAACAGTGAGCAGGCTGCTGTGTCGCACCACAACCCACTGCACCACTCGGGATGTTGCACAAAATACAAGGCCCAGACTATTTTAACAACAATTATATCGCTCCAAACGTTTGAGTTGATTTTATGTATTTTTGTTATCTTGAAATTTGCATGCGTCCATTTTGATTTCCTTGGAAAAGTATCTGCTTTAGATATTTTGGACTGTACACAAGCTGAACAAAAACAGGAAATGAATTGGTTTTATTAACTCCGTTTTCGGGATCTGAGTTGTTGATAAAAGCCAGCATTTGTTGCCCATCCCTAACTGTGCTGCAGTGGCGGTGGTGTTGGTGTGAGTCACCTTTCTGAAGCACTGTCGTCCTGTTGAACTCGCCATGCTGCTGTGCAGGGAGAGCAAGAGTGAAAACCCAGCGCTAATGGAGATATTGTACACAGATTTCATGTGTAGGATTATGGCTGGGAGATAAATGGTGCACCTCGTTCCACATGAAGATTGTTGGTAAAACTTCTTATCGCCAGAGATTTCAAATAAACACCAACTTTTGTCAGGATGCTATTTCATCAACTACATCTCAGACTTATTAACAACTTCCTCCCCACTGATTCCATCTCCCAAACCAATCACCTCTTTCACACCCCATTGCAGAGATGCTGCCACAAACTTAATCTTTACCTCATTCAGTTATTCCCTTGTTATACTGCACTATAATATTCTTTTGCACATGTTGAATTTTGCACTACAAACTTGCCCCATGCTGCTGCTTTCCATTCATCATGTATATATCATCACTGGATGTATATTCTTTATTCTGTGAGCTTCACGTGAACAAGGAAGTATCGTACCCTGGTATTCATGACAAACTATTGATCGAATCCCACCCTGCTTGGCTGGTGGGAGTAGGGCCTTTCCTCAAAGCTCTTTTGTGGACAGTTGAAGGCACAATCCCACCACGTGATCCTCATGAAAATACCTGTGGGGAAAATACCTCATCCATCTCCTTCCAGGATGTGCGTTTGATAAAGGAGGTGGGCAAGGAGATGCAGTGATCTTTTAAACAGTTCATCTCAAACTGCTGTCTAACACTGATGATAGACACAAAAAGCTGGAGTAACTCAGCGGGTCAAACAACATCTCTGGAGAAAAGATGGGAAAAGGGTGACGTTTCAGGTCGAGACCCTTCCTCAGACTGAAACGTCAACTCGCGCCTTTTCTCCAGAGATGCTGTTTGACCCGTTGAGTTACTCTAGCTTTTTGTGTCTATCTTCAGTTTAAACCAGCACCTGCAGTTCCTTCCTACACATTTCTTCTGCTGCGTAACACTGGCTCCACAGGCGGTTCCCAAGGACGCAGTGAGACAATCAGCCTCTGCTGAACATGGTCTGCCCTCAGCACGGAGCTGCCCCGTGAGCAGCTGCTGCAGGCTGGCAAACTCCAGGGTGCAAGACCAAGTGCTGAGCACTGGAACCAGGGCAGTCACCGCAAACAAACGTTCAACAAGCAAACTCTCCTTGCTACAGCACATTCACAGGCTGCAACCTGTGAAAAATCTTGCAAACTGTTATATCAAGCAACACAATGCAAAAGAAAAACTGATTTTCTGCAGACATCTGTACATATGGTTCATGAGACAGTGCTGTCTGATCACTGCAGGGAAGTTACATGGAAACACTTTTCCTCCGAGACAAAGTGTTTCCATGCTTTTTTGCTGCTTGTCACTGAAGTTTATTGTATTAATAATTTGAGAAGATTAGTAATTTTCAAGTGTTTCTCCAGTTCCCAATCAAAATCGTATTTTAAGCAATGCGGCCCAAGCAATATAAATGAGGTGCCCTAATCCTTTCAATCACATTACGTTCAATTCATGTGCAAGAACAGAACTACCTGCGTTCTCAAAAAGATAGTTGCTAAATGCACCAGACAAGGGAAAGTCCGAAGAAGGGTCCGAAACGTCGCCTATCTCCTTCGCTCCTTAGATGCTGCTGCACCCGCTGAGTTTCTGCAGCTTTTTGTGTAACCCTCGATTCTCCAGCATCTGCAGTTCCTTCTTTAACAAGGGAAAGAGAATTACTAAGTTGTGAAAGGATTTGAAAAAGTTGCACAATAACAAACTAATTCCGTGCTGTAATATCAACCGAATTAGTATAAAGGCTTTGTGTGGGACGCACTCCACAAATAACATCAGCAGCCATCTCCAAAAGAACAGGACTAGATGTCAGGAAAATCCTGCTGCTATGGAAGGAGATGGGGTTTAAATAAACATCAGAATGCGTTGGAAGGATGCTACGTTGTACTTGTGAAAGATAATGCATTATTCAGCTCCAATTGGTGTTACTTTGAGGCTGCACAGAGCAACTGAAAAGAAAAACAGTTGACAGCACAGAGAGGTTTCTTCAAGAAGGGTTGCAAGTTAGGGCCTGGAATTTGCTGGCAAATGCGTGCAGTTCAACAAAATCACCAACAATTACCAGTGTAAATGGAAATCTTGGATTTTCACACATTCAAAAGCAAGGCCATATCATTCAATGTCCTCCCTTGGTATGACATGGAAGTAGTCAACCTTGCTGATGGGCTGACTGACAGATTGAATGGTCTGAAGAAGGGTCTTGAACCAAAACATTACCTATCCATTTTCTCCAGAGATGCTGCCTGACCCACTGAGTAACTCCAGCACTTTGCGTCTATGACTGATAGGCTTCTTGGCTTCACAGTTAATGCCCCAGCATTTACTCCTGAGTAAACCAGTGTCTCAGATCCTGCGCCAGGTGAACCCTGCACAGCATCTACAGACTGTGAGGTTTAAATGTGGCAGGCAGATCCCTTCAACAACATTGTATTTCATTGCTTTAATTGCAACGCTGCAGCACTTTCTCAGCACCCCACCAGAAGGTTACATTGGTCAGTGAAGTGAGGCTTATAGTGTTGCCCCCTTGATTCAGGTGAGGTGGACACTGCACCGCACAGCAGCCAACACAACACTGCACTGGAGCTGGTGGCTACTCGCCAGTCACTGGGCACGGAACAGCGGCAATTAAATTAACCAGCAACTCACTAATTCAGACACATTTTCATCCCATAAACATTGTCTTTTTCCATTAGAGGTCAGGTCGGGGGGAGTTCCCCCCCGCCACGGGTACCATGTAATCCCGCGCGCGTTACCTGCTCCATGGTTGGATAGTCGGCGACTAAACCGTCTCCCCCACCTGGTTTGCCAGGTGAGGAGGGGGCTGTGGACCCCCAGCAGGACCAGAAACAAATCTGTCAAGGGGCGGTTGAGCTCCTAGTGAGCCAACGGCCATCCATACTTCAGTAGAAGTTGCGATCACTGTTGTACGTAGCATCGTAAGGCACGGTGCCCGTTGATGTTTTCAATAACGATGATGATTTTACATTATCACGACTACAGTGAAGCTCCGATAATCCACCATCTGATCACTCAGAAATGCTGATGAATGTCCAGGTAATGTTTGCCATGCTCCCTGTCCACACAGCGGGACTCTAGTTCCTGTCCTCCGTCAACTTATCTTGTCTACTGCAAAAGCTTTCATACCATGCAACGTCCGATGAAGCGCATTTATATGCCTTGAAGTACTAAGAGAAACAACATCCAAGAGTCTGGAGAATGGCCAGCCTGGTGCCAATGTCCAGCGCATATGCCCCATTATGGCAGTTTCTAAAATCACTTTTCAATGCAGACCAGGAGAAAAGACCTATGGGGTCTTGATCCGAAATGTCACCAGAGATTTTCTCCAGAGATGCTGCCTGACCCGCCTAATCACTCCAGCATTTTGTGTCCACCTTTACCTACAAATGCGGCTCAGTTACCAGTGTGTGTAACAAGTGCTCTGTTCTCAGATGAAACAGAAGGGATATTAACGGTCACCCAGGGATCCAATTATACTGTTCATGATCAATTAGGACCTCATAAAAAGCTCTACAGCGGAAAAGATTCTATTACATAGAACTCACAGCACAGCAACAGGAGCGAGCCAACTCACCCCCCTAACCCCACCCCCAGCAATCTGTGTTTCTATTCATTCCAAGCAACAACTTGCTTGGTTCTTTTCTATTCCACGTGTAGGTCCAAGTTGTGACTTTGCCTCTGATTTGAGGTGTGGGTCCGCCAGTGACTGTGGATGGGTCCGTACAGTCCCTGGGCTGGAGCTGCCCGCACGGTCACTCCACGATTCAGACCAAGCAACATTGCAGGTCCACTGTGCCAGGACAGGGTACAGATGGAGGCTTTTCCCTACATCTACTAGCCTTGCTCCTCCACTTAGCAAAAGTCAACGTTTGTCTTAACAACTCGAGACTTCTCGCTGCCTCCAAGTGAAAATGCCACACCCATTTTATCAACGGCACTTCTGACAGGTCCAATACCTGGACTTGACTGGAGGCCACTGCCCATTAGGGCAATGCACCGCATACCAGAGAAACCACTCAGTGTTTCCCACACGGCACTGTCAGCGGGCAAATACTGCATCATCGTCTAGTCACCTGGAACTCACTGCCCATCATCCCATTCAGTACAAGCCCGAGGAACAATCAGTTGGCACTTCACATCAATGTAACTTTGCTCAACAAGGACATTCAATAAGATTCAGAAAATCAAAGAACACCTCAAATTTAAAATAAATCTGAAGATGAAGTGAAAACGAAATTCTAACTGGAATGTAGCAGTTAAGCATAACGTAATCTGGGCACCAGTTGCTTTCAAATTCCTTAAAGTCCGGTGTTTCAAAGAAATGGTTCCAAACTAATCACCTGAGGCGCAACAGTCACCAAAAATCAATGCTCATGAACACCATCACCAGTCTTTCTCCAAGTTCAGTTACAAGGTTTCAAGTTTATCTCATTTCAGTTTCTTTAATTGCTCAAATACAATGTAATCAGAAGACCACTTTGCAGCAACCTTTGATGGGCTCGTGATTACACACAATGATCACAATTCCAACCACCCACTGTAAACCAAGTATGTTAACACATCCTGCTTGCAAAAGAAGAAACAGGTGACTGCTGGAATAATTTCCTGCATTTAAAGAGTTAAATCCTTCACCTCCCACCATCCAACATAAGAAGCATGCAGCATTTCAAAACACTAAGGATTAGGTCGTCAAAGCGTTTAAATGATCAATCTCAGCTGGGGTAAGAGGGCCTGGCATGTGGACAGCAGACTGCAGCAGCTGTTAGAATTAGCTGCTCGGATTCTAACATTCAAACCCATTCTTACCTGCAGCACCTCACTGGATTAGGATTGTGCTTCAGAGTAAAACTCGGTTATGACTGTCGCAGCACATTTACCAGCTCCACCTGGAAAGCACACAGCTTTTTAGCTTACGTGTCAGTGTTTGCATTTGCTCAGGAACTTCCTGAAACTAAGGCGTGGTGGCCGTGTGTCAAATGCGGGCGGATTAAGGAGAGTACCAGGTTTTAAATTTCTCCACCCTGAATACCACACAACCTTTCTTAACAATGCAGGCTAATGAGGGGGAATAGGGGGAGGGGGAAATCTGCATCGAGGTGGCAAACATATCAGAACTCATAGATTTGGTGCCTGTTGGCTTGGGCACTGAGGATAATCCCCTGAGCTCTGCATCGCAGGTCCTCCCCGTTTACAAACACCTGACTTATCTACAGTGTGTCAGAAGGAACTGCAGACGCTGGTTTAAACTGAAGATGGCAACAAAATGCTGCAGTAACGCAGACTGAAGAAGAGTCTCAACCCGAAACGTTACCCATTCCTTCTCTACAGAGATGCTGCCCGTCCCGCAGAGTTACTCCAGCATTTTGTCTCTATCTTGACGTATCTACAGCCCATCCATACAGATGTTTGGTGAATTTGACAGCAGCTGTGTGGCTGTGGACATATTCTACCACCTGGGAACTCCGTTTACGGGCTGCATTTCCGAGTTGGGGAATGGTTTGGATTATGGGCAGTTCTCGGGAATGGAAGCCGACCATGATCTGGGAAGGACCGGTCAGTACAAATGGACTGACGAGAGGGTTGAGGCGAGAGGACAAGAGGGCAAGGTGCAGCTGGTCAGGAAGGAGCAGGACAGGACTGATCAGCACTGTGACGGATAATTGAGGTAACACACCACTCAAGAGGCAGCGGCAACTGATGCCAAGTGACAGCATTGGCTGAAGACCTGGAAATAAATGAACCCAATGCATTAATTCCAGTGTTGGGACATTCTGAGCACTGACCCGCGCCTCCTGCCAGTGAAAGTGGTACAACTCTGTTACAAATGCAGTCATCATCAACATTAGTCACTAGTCAGAGCGAAAGTAGAAGTTTCATCCCTGTACATATATTTTCACTTTGTTTTTTGAAGAGCCATTCACAGAACAAGACCACCATTTATTAGCCAAATCTTATTGTCCCTTGAACAGACACAGCTGTTGAGTAATTTCACTCTAGTGGATCTGGGATCAAGTTTGGGCAAAGTTGGTCGGCAGCATCCCCCAACAAATCAATTAACCAGATGTGTTTGTTTCAAATGGCAACGCTGCTTTATAGTGGCCACGTTATTGTCGCTGACTTTTCAATTCTTGACTTATTTAGCTATATTTAAATTCCACAGCTTCAATGGCGAGATTCAAATTCATGTCTCTAGATCTCACGTCTCTACGTAACCAGCCCGGTGACTTAATCAATCAACTCCACCAACTGCAAGCTTCATAGTTTTCTAAACAACAGATTCCCCCAGGGACCCATATCCCTCCAGCCCTGTCCTATCCATGTACCTGCCTATAGACACAAAATTCTGGAGTAACTCAGCGGGACAGGCAGCATCTCTGGAGAGAAGGAATGGGTGATGTTTCGGGTCGAGACCCTTCTTCAGACCAATGGGCCTCGAGGAGGGTCTCAATCCAAAACGTCACTCATTCCCTCTCTCCAGAGATGCTGCCTGTCCCACTGAGTTACTCCAGCATTTTGTGTCTGTCGTCAGTTTAAACCAGCATCTGCAGTTCCTGATTGGGTACTGATTGGGGATGATCAGCCATGATCACATTGAATGGCGGTGCGGCTCGAAGGGCCAAATGACCTACTCCTGCAACCATTGTCTATACATGTACCTGTCTAACTGTTTCTTAAACGTTGGACTAGTCCCTGCCTCAACTGCCTCCTTTGGCAGTTGGAGTAACTCAGCAGGTCAGGCAGCATTTCTGGAGAAAAGGAATAGGTGACGTTTCGGGACGAGACCCTTCTTCGGACATCACCTATTCCATTTCTCCAGAGTTGCCACCTGATCCACTGAGTTACTCCAGCATTTTATGTCTACCCAACCCAAGACACCTCAGAAGGCCCAAAGAGAGAGAAGATTACTTGGTTAACTTCCACTTTCTGTTCCCTCCCCAATGAACATCACAGGTGAAAAAAATGTAACGGTGTGCAAAATTTGGTTATAAAATTAGAAATACACATTCTGTTCTTCAACATATCCAAGGGCACTTGCAGTATAGTTGTACCCTATCACACAATGTTTCACAGCATTAACCTTGTCGATGGAGAGTTTTGCAAATCTAGTCAGTAATTAAAAAATGCTATCTCCTTTGAGGGTGCATAGCATGTAGAAGTGTACAGCACTGTTCACTGTACACTGCTCCTCTTGTTGAATTCAATACAGGTTGCTAAATTAAACATGGCTAATGTTTCGTGGATACAACATGCTGGAGTAACTCAGCGGGTCAGGCAGCATCTCTGGAGAAAAGGAATAGGTGACGTTTCAAGTCGAGACCCTTCTGTCTGACCCACCGAGTTACTCCAGCATTTTGTGTCTACTTCGGAGTAAACCAGCATCTGCAGTTCCTTCCTACACGATGCTTTGAAGAGCCACCTTTGAACATTGCTTTACCATTTTGTACAAGATTAGTTGACTGGAAGATCAGCTTAAACCCGATTACTGACATTCTAAACTAATTTGTATTGACTTAGCCCAAGGGAATATATTTTAGAAAAACCCAAACTTATCAATATTCAACCACAGCTTTCTGAAAGGCAATGTTTCGGAAAGAAAGCGAAGGTTGGTTATATAACATTGTTAGAAATCATGGAGGCGGTGTGGATCAGATCTATTCCTAGTCCTGACGTAACTGTCAGTACTCTGAGTCAGAATCCTGAAGAAAGGGTGCAAATGGATTCATCCGTGGGGAAAAAGGGCCACTGCAAGTTGTTACCTCTACTGGATGACACGAGCTGTAGTGATGACAAAGAGAACTTAATCCCACCCAGCATGCAAATAGCATCAGGATTCAAGTTGTTAACTGAAAAAAACCTGGCTGCCACAGACTTATGGACTGAACAGCGATTGTCTGCTGCAAAAAAAAACAAGCATTAATGAAACCAGTTGCTTCATGCAGAGTTATATGACATCCTCAGATTTCACTGAGTTGTACACATTTGTCCCAAATTCAGGTGACCTGATATTCATGGTTCATACAACTTGAGCTCATTAACCAATTCGTTTATTCACTCGCTGCTGCACATCATTTGATTTTGTGAGTTAAACTTTGTAAACAGGAATAAGGATCAGAGCAGTGAACCACTTGGACCCTGCCCACCGTCTCAAAGCCAAGGCTGCATTGCCAATTCCAAGTCATTTCATCAAAGTTATTGACATTTACACATTTCTTCAAACTTCTTTTTAAAAAGCATATAATCATCTCAGGGCTAAACACTTCATACCTCAAGATAATGGAGAAAGCAGCCCCGTTGTTCTAATGTTCCAGATCCAAATCTCACTACGCAGCCAAGTCCAGTGGTTAGTCTCGGTTACAAAATGCTCGTTTCATCCAGAACTGGAGGCTGGGGAAGAGAAGATCACAGGAGGTCAGAACATCCCCCACCAACTAAATGCAGACTTCACCAAAGCACCAGAACTGGAACTAGGGGAAAATAAATTAGAATTGGAGATGAGCTCACAGCATCAAACACAAGGCGCTGTCATGAACGGCAAACACTTGAGCGTTCCCTAATAAGCATCAGCTGCTTATCATGTGGCTCTGCAGCCTGAGCTGGGGCCTTTCCTTCAGCACACACCATCCAATTAAACCACAGTTCCAGGTTATTAACCATAGGGCTGGCCCACTCAGATCAGAATAAACCACAAAGGAAATTATTCAATGTTTATTAAAAAAGTATTCAGTATGGGTGTTACATTGCACCCCAGGAACTTCAAATGGCCACTAACAACTCTGCAACCAAAACATTTTGCATTTTAAGATGTAAAAATAACAACAACAATTGGTAGGATTACAAAATGAAAACCACATGTGTGTAAAACTGGCACATTGACACCAAAACCAACCTATCAACGACATTAACAGAATACAAGTGAATCAATATCAAACCTGCAAATGAATCTCATCAAGGCTGCATGAAAAGTCTGTAAAGATTGAACAGGGAAAAACTGCTTGGGTTTTCTCCGAGATCTTCTGTTTCCTCAAGCACTCCGAAGACGTACAGGTTTGTAGGTTAATTGGCTACTTGGAAAAGTGAAAATTGCCCCTAGTGTGGGCGTATATAGTGTTAATGTGCGGGGATCGCTGGTCGTTGCGGACTTGGTGGGCCGAAGGGCCTGTTCCGCACTGTATCTCTAAACTAAACCCCGGGAGGGGGCAACAATGGCTCAGCTGGATATAAGGGTCCCATTGCAGTGGGATTTCCCACCTCATCAATTACATACCGCTCCTTCAACCAACACACAGCATCATTGAGCACAAGATCTTCTCAGCTCTACAGACATTGGCTGCACTACTGAATTGTAATGGACTGTGATGAACCTTTGGATGCCATAAGGATTTCCAATGCAAGTTCCCCAGATCTCCCACATTCCATAGTGCCATTTGCAACTGCAACTGATAAGACCTCTCAGAATATCACATATCCCCTGCGGCCGGCGGGGCCCGTAACTGGGGCCTGGGTGGACGCGCGGAGACCTCATGCAGCGGTCGATGATGGCGCCAACCAACGGATGAGGGGGGGCACTTGAAGTAGGAAGGTCACTGCTGAGAGAAGGAACGAAGGAGGACCCGGTATGGGGGGGGGGGGACCGGCGTGAGTGAGGGGGAAGAGCAGCGGGGACCCGGCTTGGGTGTGGAAAAATGGACAATGGAGGACCTGGCGTGTGGGGGTGGGGGGGGGGAGAGCAAAGGGGGAACTGGCCCGGGGGGGGGGGGGGGAGGGAGAATTTGTAACTTTGTAAGCACCTTTCATGGGTGACTATTGCATATCTTGGTATGCAGCCAAAGAATTTCACTGTGACTTGTCACATGTGACAAATAAAGTATTCATTCATTCGTTCAATCAAGTCTTCTCATCCTCTCTAAACCCCAGCAGATTCAAGCATAGTCTGTCCAACCTTTCCACATTTAGTACAGCCGTTCCAGTTGCGAGTCCAGTAAACCTTCTCTCCACTAGTTCCAACCCATTTACATTCTTTCTTAAACGGGGAGATAAATATTCTGTTCAGAACTCATGTTATCTCGTCATTGCCTTGTATAAAGAAGCATAAATCCTCTACTTTTGGATTGATATTCCCAGCAATATCACCTCCAACCTTGGTCACCATCTCCACCCATCTCTCCACCATCTGACCCACCTGCCGATCAGCTCCGCCACACCTATCATTCTCCAACACCTGCTCCACCCTCTCCCCTCACCTCTGTCTACCAGTCTTCACCCCTCTACTCCCTCAATCTGGAGAATGCTCCTCACACGAAACATCGCTCCTCCATTCCCCTTCACAGATGCTGCCCGACCTGCTGAGGAGCTCCAGCGTGGTTTTATGCTTCGTAAATACTGTCAGTGCCTCTGCTTCCACCACTTTCTCTGGCGTTGCAATCTCAGAACTCACCCGCCTTTGGGTGAAAAAGTTCCCGCCAGATCCACCTGACATCTTGATACTCTCTACTTTTATCTACCTCTGATATGGGGAATAGTTTCCTGCAGTTCACAGTATCTAGAACCCTTGCACCTCAATCATGCCTTCTCTTAACTTCCTCCTAGCAGACCTAATCCCTCCTCATAACCAAATCACTCCATGCACCCTCTCTAGTACTATCGCATATTGTCTAGAGTGGTGTAGAAGCAAAGCACTGCAGGTGATGGAAGACATAAATAACCACAGAGACAGACACAGAGCTGGAGTAACTCAGGAGGTCAGGTCTACCTCCTAATAAGCAGGCAGTACTCCAGCTTTGTGCGTCTATCTCTGGTTTAAACTAGCATCTGCAGTTCCTTCTGACACAATCACCACAGAGAGCTGGAAATGCTCCTGAACTACCCATCAGCCACACAACAAACAGGACATTCGCCAACATGGGGAATACCGGCATCCAAGTTCCCTGTTCACTTCCACCACACAACAATAAGCCATCCAACAAACCTCCAGACATGGTGCTGGAATCCAACGCTCATCTTTTATGCTACAATTAAGCTACAATTGTCGCCACTATTTCTGCTCCAACCTCGAGGTGGAGCGGCACTTGTGCCGGGCTCCAGTTTCTCCTGGGTCTGACACGTGTACAGGCAGCATCATTGTGATTCATGGCAGGATTGCCAGAGCTTCACTGAACACCAAGTGGAGCCGAATAAACTTTCATCAAAGCCCCCTCCAAGCTGCAGAAAGGCTGGGATATTTATTTAAAGGTATCAGTTAAAATTGGTTACACCTTATGTACATGAAGTTAATTTAACAATGACTCTGTGAAACACGGTGGTACAATTTCTACACCGGCTGCAAACGCAGGCAGACTGTGTGTTGGTCAATGGACAAAATCCTGCCGGCCTGACAACAAGCTCCGGCAGTTTTTATTTCAGATTTTCAGCATCTGCTCTATTTTACTTCTGTACATAAACATACCCCTTCCTCCATTTGACCACCTTTGCATTGATTAGCTATCCTTGTGCCACACCAGTTGCCTACCATCACAACAGGTCCACAGCAGATTCCATTTCCCTGACCCTACACTCATCACTGGAACATCTAGATAACAAGGACATCTGTCAGACTCTGATATAGTGACTCTAATGCCACTTTAAATGCCATAACTCCAACCAAACTAATCTCCAAACTCCTAGACTTGGGAGTCAGCACCCTCTCTACCACCAGATGCTCGACCCATAGACCACAATCAGCGAGGATAAACGATAAAACATCATCGGTAATTCTCAACATCAATGCCCTGCAAGGTTGTGTTCTCAAGCCCTTAGTATTCTTCCTGTACACTCACGACTCTGCGGCCAAATTCTGCTAATTCCATTTACAAGATTGCAGATGATACTGAGAATTTGGTAACATGATGACAAGACGACAACCTCTCCCTCAATGTCAACAAGATGAAATAGCTAGTCATTGTCTTCAGGAAACGAGATGGTGTACACACCCCCAGTAAACATCACTGGTGCTGCAGTGGAGAAAGTTGAGAGTTTCAAATTCCAAGGTGTAAATATGAACAATAATCTATTCTGTACCAACCACATTAAAGGGAACCTCCAGGGATAAAGTTGTGTGAGATTGAATGATAACTTGGAGGAATATCCCAGTGGAATTGCCAGCCCTCATTTACAAAACTGTCAAAGTTGGTGGATGAAAGATGTTACCTGGGGCTGCTACATTGCTAGGAGATCCTCCCTGCACCTTCTATGTGACACGCGCACACACCCAAAACCTCTGATCTATAGTGACAGGAGCAATAATTGGCCAGTTTGCAATCACAGGCTATTCTTCACCTACCATCCTGGATGTCTGCCTTCCTCAAACAGAAAACAGAAAGCTGCCAGGAGAAAGCACACCTGCCTATTGCTGCACCACTGGATGAAATCCATCAATGAAGCTACATACACATCAGCCACCTTGGACATGGATCATGGAAGCACTAACTCATGGCAATGAGAGACACATCATGTTCCAATTACATCCAATGTCCTAAGCTGCAAGTTGATGTCAGTATCCATGTTAAAACCTTATCAGGTTACAGAACCTGTGTGTGACTTGTTAAAAAAAGGGAGGAGAAGAGAGAAGGGATGGGAGAGAAGGAGGGAGGAGGGAGGAGGAGACAAGACATTTTCTGTGTATATTTTTAATATCAAACAACAAACCACTTCAAGCCCCCTTAAAGGTTTACGCTGCAACAATGCACACAGATAGCAGTTGATCACAAGGTGCTTCTTAAAGTAGGTCACAAACTATTAGGCACCTCAAAGGCACATTGATCTGATCCTTGTTGAACCAGAAACCACCTTATACCCGGGGTGAGGGACCTTGGTCCAAGTCCTCAGCCCAAAACTCAAATCTCATCCAAAGACACATCCAGGGACAGGGGCATCGCCAACCAGCTCCAAACAATTACAGCTGTTCATTCCTGATTTAAAGTTAAACTGATAATTATAACTACTTTTATAGGAGGCATATATAAGGTGAATTGTCATCCTTTTCTCGGGGTAGAGGAGTCCTAAACCAGAGGACGTAGATTTAAGGTGAGAGGGGAAATTTTTAAAGGGATGCGAGGGGCAATGTTTTCACACAGAGGGTGGTGGGTATATGGAAGGAGTTGCTAGAGGAAGTGGGAGGGGCAGGTACAATTACTTTTAATGGTGTTTGGACAGGTAGATGGATAGAAAAGGCTTAGAAGGAGATGGGCCACATGCAGACAAATGGGACTAGCTCATTGGTCAGCACTGAGTTGTGCTGTACAACTCTACCTGTTGCGCAGAGCAACGTGTTTAGTCCATTCTTGTCTGTTGTTGAAGGGAAATGGCTGCCTTTTACAGGAATCAGACTGAAGCCCAGCCCAGCCCAGCCAGATAGGAGGCATGTCCCTCACACAGCGCCAGGCTTGTAAAGCAACTGTCTGCGCATTGACGTTCTTTAATTCCAGACGGAATAATTAACGGAGCTGAAAATTCCCTAACTGCAGCGGCAGAATAGGAACACATCTTCAGATCATTAATCCCAATCTCTGGACAACCTGCCAAGCAATGAGTGACTGCACAATCACACTCCATTTGCTTGGAGCAGGGTGCTGCCAAGTCTGCACATTAAAGCTGGACAGAGTTAGACAAACATGTAGAAGTATGGCTCTGATGTTTATACTCAGATGCAAATCAAATGGGAGCTTTGCCGCTGTTTAGAATGGAAAGTTCAAGACAGTGCAAGCTGTGGCTGGAGTTCTATGTGTGGAGAGGGCGGCAGGAGTGTGCCTTCCCCACGAAAGGCTTTGAATGGCGAGAACTCTCAACAAACACCTGTTGTCTCAAAGTTGGAGCAATTCTGAAAGAATAATCTTAAGTTACGCATGTACTTAAGGTTTGGCTTCAAAAGGTTTAGAAAGCAATATGCTACCTGGACACTGAGTTCTCCCAGCATTCTTCTCTGCCCCCTCCCCCATCCTCAGTACAATGGAAATGTTTTAAAATATATTTAGGCAAGTACACAGACAGAAAAGGTTCAGAGAAATATAGGCCAAAAGAATTAATGTCATATTGGACTAGCTCAGTTATAAAACCCAGTCGCATGGATAAGTTGCACTGAAGGATCTGCTTCCATGGTGTACCACTCTAAGACACAAACATGACTCAATTTTACACTGTGTGATTACCGATCTTTCCAGAAAAAAGCCAGTGATAGAAGAGAGGCAAATGTGGAGTTGGAAGCAGGGCGACAAGGATTAACTCAGAGGATTGCCAATAGGATTTCAAAAAGGCCAACACTGTGTGCAAACCAACACGGAGGATGTTTCAGACAAGCACTGGGTTAATAACCTCAACAACTGGCCTTCAGGGCAGGAACTCTGCCATCCACACCCAGTGTGCTTCACCTTGACTCAGGAGCTACAACAGTGAGACAGTGTCTCAACGGCTTCTTAAAATGGCTGCACAAGCAACTTGTTTCAGGGAGTAAAAGGACACCAAAGGTTGGAATATCTCTGCGTGTCATGCAGCATCTCTGGAAAAAGATACGTGACATTTCGGGGCGAGAGCCTCCTTCAGTCTGTTCTCCACAGATGCTGCCTGACCTGCTGAGTTACTCAAGCATTTTGTCTATTTTTGCAAATCAGCATCTGTAGTTCCATGTATCTACCTCTTGACAAGTGTTCATTTATCAACCCTCAGACCACCACAAAGGAAGATCACCCACTGTAAGGCTGAAACATCAACCACCACCACACCATGTGCCTGCCACATCCAGACCACTCACCCCTTTAACATCAACTCATCCAGGTCCTTCAGTATAATGGTCAGGTGCTTCCATTGACTCTCAATGACACACACAGTGCTGTTGGCTTGGAGGCAATGATTATTGCTGCCTCCAAAATCAATGTTGCACACATTTGCTCAGGTTCAATTTGTGCCATTAGACTGGTGTCACAAGGTTAGTGTTCAATCCATACTCGAGCCAACCTCCACTGCGGCTTTGGATCTGTCTAACCAGGTCGAAAGATTCAAATCCTTTTATGAGAATATGATAACAAACCTTCTCCATAATTTTAAAGGGCAGCACAGCATACCCTGTGATTGGTGAGTCCATCAATGGTGACCGTTCAATAGACGTAACTATCGTTATGTCTATTGAACTAATGTTAATAATGTCTATGAACTAATGTTACGTCCAGGAAGCAATGTGGTGAACAGGAGCTTACTGTATTTCCAACCTTACAACAGAGAAAGTGTTTCAAAAAAATATGTAGGAAATATTTGCCTGAAACGGTCTTTAAATATATTTTGTTCCACTTGAAGACTTCTGAAACTCACCCTTGTCACCATTACACTGTACAGCAGTGATTTAAAGTGATTGTGTTTGGAGATGCAGCATGGAAATCGGGTTTTCAGCCAAACATCCATCACTGCTCACACTAGTTCGATCCTATCACATTATACGAGGGACCATTTACAGAATCCTATTGACCTACAAACCCACACATCTTTGGAATGTGGGAAGAAACCAAAGCATGTGGAAGAAACCCATGCAGTCACAGGGAGAACGTACAAACTCCATGTAGACAGCACCCGAATTCAGGATCGAACCTGGGACTCTGGTGCTGTAAGGCAGCAACTCTACCGCTACGACACTGTGCTGCCTCCTGCATTTAAATTACCTGCAGACTCTAAGTTTGGCAATCTAATGCATGTTTTTTTTTAACGTTTCTATGCTAAAGCTACAAACAAAGGTTCAGGAGTACGAGGCCTTGCCTGGAAACATTTCAATCAGATTTTGATTGAGATGCTTTTCCACCAAGTCAGCATCACCGAGGCCACACGCAAGCACCTGAACAAGCAGCAGTACCGGGGGTGGAGTACAAACATTTGCTGCAGTCAGCTAACAAACAAAAAATATTCAGCAACTCCCCCGCTCCAATCATTTAACACAGTGTATGTACATGTGGGTGCTGAATTAGAGATTAATTAAAAAACTCGTAAAATGCTGGTGGGTGTGGAAATTTGTCCAGCTCTTCTGATGTCATCCATCCAGAGAGAACCAAACTGATCGCACTAGCTAGATTAAGGGTCAGTGTTTCCATCACCTCTTCTCCCTTTATAATCCATTTTGATGCATTAAGCTTCTAAACAAATCAAAGTTAGAAGCGGCAAATTTATGACAACATATTTTTGTCTGGCAGCCATAATAATGAGGATAAAAATAGGATGCTGGAAATATCAACGTCCAGCATTAATGTTTAACGTCTATGTTCCCAAATTAAAATCACTCTCAATGCTTTACAATAGGTTTAAATACCAATTTTCCTTCTGAAACTGAGAGGACTGATCTATTTAAGAAAAGGGCAGATTTTCTTTAAAGTGAGGCTTTTCACGTTGATAGGTTTTTAATACGCTACATCAGTTTGGAATTAATTTCAGTCATTCATCAGATAATATTTGGATGGGAACATATAGGGAAAGATTAGCAAGTTTGCTGATGATACAAAAGTTGGTGGTTTTGCAGATAGTGAAGATGGTTGTGAAAGATTGCAGCAGGATCTGGATCGATTGGCCAGGTAGGCGGAGGAATGGTTGATGGAATTTAATACAGAGAAGTGTGAGGTGTTGCATTTTGGGACGTCGAACAAGGGCAGGACCTACACAGTAAATGGTAGGCCCCTGGGTAGTGTTGTAGAGCAGAGGGATCTAGGAGTACAGGTGCATGGTACCTTGAAGGTCAATTCACAGGTAGATAAGGTGGTCATAAAGGTGGCACTTTGGCCTTCATCAGTCAGAGTACTGAGTATAGAAGTTGGGATGTCATGTTGCAGTTGTATAAGACGTTGGTGAGACCGCATTTAGAACATTGCGTTCAGTTCTGGGCACCATGTAATAGGAAAGATATTGTCAAGTTTGAAAGGGTTTATGAGGATGTTGCTAGGATAAGAGGGTGCGAGCTATAGGGAGAGGTTGAGTAGGCTGGGTCTCTATTCCGTGGAGCGTAGGAGGATGAGGGGAGATCTTATAGTGGTATACAAACTAATTAGAGGAGTAGATTGGGTAGATGCACAGTCTTTTGCCAAAACTAGGGGAATCGAGGACCAGAGGACAGGTTCAAGGTGAATGGGAAAAGATCTAATAGGAATCCGAAGGGTAACATTTTCACCTAAAAGGTGGTGGGTGTATGGAACAAGCTGCCAGGGGAGGTAGTTGAGGCTGGGACTATCCCATTGTTTAAGAAACAGTTAGACAGGTACATGGATAGGACAGGTTTGGAGGGATATGGACCAAGCGCAGGTAAGTGGGACTAGTTGGGACATTGTTGGCTGGTGTGGGCGAGTTGGGCCGGAGGGCCTGGTTCGACACTGTACCACTCTGTGACTATGACTAACATTTGTTTTGGTCACAAATTTAATCAATATCAGTGAACATAATCTATACAAGTAAAAACAAATGCACGATACAAACAAAATGCTGGATATATCAAGCAGCATCTGAAATGAGAAACAGTATGAAACTCTTGGGTCAATGACCCGTCATCTGAAGAACGGTCGCTGGTTACATTCAGATTTCCATTTTCCCATTTTTGTTTTAGAATGCTAATTTCTAATTTTTAAATCTAAATTTCCTGCAAAAATCTTTTATTTTTAAAAGTCTACAACGTCAAAATCGGATGATGAATTGAGGTAGCTAGAGATAACGATGCCTGGGTGCCATCCACAGGGCAAAAAGTTAGAACGATTGCATTTGAAAGTGGAGAAAGCAGCTGATATTAGTCTGAGAATTCTTCTTATTGCTTTCGGTTTGGCACTTTTAAAGATCTTAAGTTTAAATTGATCAATTATCATGTCCAATTCAAAAATATTCAATCAACAAAATGAGATAAATCTCTTGGACTTTGGTGCCCTGAGGGTTTACCGATACACATAAATATTTATTTCCCTCGGCAAGTCCAGCAGCATAATCAAGGACGAGTTGCACCCTACCCACTCTTTTCTTTTTAAAGAGAAATACAGTGCGGGAACAGGCTCTTCAGCCCACAGAGTCCGTGCAGACCAGCGGTCTCCACACATTAACACTATCCTACACACACTGGGGACAATTTACACGCACACCAAGCCAATTAACCTACATACGCGTGGGAGGAAACCGAAGATCTCGGAGAAACCCCAAGATCTATCTGTGCATAGACTTTGTACCAAATTGCATTTTATTTTGGAAGAAAAAAACATTCATCCCAGTCCAGCAGCATTAAACGGAAACATCAAGGCAGGAATCATTTGATGCCACACGCACCACACTGCATTCCTGTCTCAGAGCCAAATATGAAATTAGTGCTAATCACCAAGAATCCAGATGTGAACAAGTCCATTCCTTTCTGAGCTGTAAGTCAGGAACAAGTTAAAAAAACTCTGCTTCCCTGACAACTTGCATGGGACATTTTGGTTCATCCAGTGGGGGAAAGAACTGCAGATGCTGGTTTCAATCGAAGATAAACACAAAATGCTGGAGTGACTCAGCGGGACAGGCAGCATCTCTGGAGAGAAGGAATGGGTTCATCCAGTGGCAGGATGCAGATACACAAGAGGAGCGGGACAAAACAAAGAAGCGGAATCCTGTCCCAACCCACAGGACGTTATGACGCTGGGATCAAAGAACTAGAAGCAGAAGCACGAAATCTGACCAATTCCATCTACCCGGGTTTCAAGGCTATCACTGGCCAATTGTGGCATCCCATGATTATGATGAAAAATTCAACTTGGGATTAATCCAACAGCATTATACAAATCCCAGCAAATGATGAAAGAAAGCTTTGAAGTCTGCATCATGTTACAGTAATAAGTGGAACAACTGTAAAATGCTGCCAAAGTCAAACAAACCTTAATGCACAAGATATCTGGTGACATGAAGACTGTGTGTAGCCTGTTGGGGCAAGTGTGCAAAGCATGCCAGGGAAGTGAGGCCACATTCCACTCCTCGCAGTGGGAGAAGGTGGGCTGGCTGGGTCAAAGTATAAAGTAACTGTTTAAACCAAATCATTATTTTCTAAATTGCCAGCTAGGGTTACAATCACACACATACACGTGTCAGTTCAGCTAAGTTTATTGTCATGTGTACCGAGGTACAGTGAAAAGCTTCTGCTGTCAGGGGAGTCTAATTTTATTGAATGAATTTTAATTTTTGATATGGATTATTCTGGTCAGAAACGGAAATGTCAGTATCTTAATATACCATGCTTAAGGACAATAGATCCTTCCTATTTATTTTAAATTCCACCTTATTTTATACACTTCAATCAGGTTTCCCCTCAGCTTTCCTTGTTCCAAAGAAAACTATTTTTGCTTATCTAATCATTTCTCATGGTTAAAAGTTCCTCTTTGGCATCTTCCCAACAGATAAAGATAAATTTCACCCCACCTTGGCAATTTATGAATATTCAAAGATGTTAAATCCCTTAACCCTTCACTTTGCACATTTATCCCAATCCATCTTTCACACCCTTCTACCTGAATTACATCAGCTGTGACCTCCTCTTCTGTGAAGGCAGTCCCAAATAGTCTATCAAGAATCTACCCATGTCCTGCATACAAGGGGCAGGTCTTGGATCCAGAAGAGCCCATACTCTATAAAACATCCTTGCATTTTCTTTGATTTTACTTCCCAGCGATTACTTCCATGTCTTCTTTGCCTTTTTTAAATGTAACAGAAAGTGTAGAATGGTATACAATGTATAAAAGAGAACTTTTATTGAATTAGTTTGGTGCCCAACACAAACAACCCTTTTATTTCAACCCTATGTGCACCTCCTCATCTAGACAACTCTGGGTTTCACAGCAGACATGTTAAAAGGCTCAATTAAGGAATAGAGACACATTGCAGCATGATTTGGGAACAGCTCCATCCAAGACAGCAAGAAATTGCAGTGAGTTGTGGATACAGCCCAGTCCATCAGGCAAACCAACCTTCCATTGACTCCAACTACACTTCACACTGCGTCGGCAAGGCCACCAACATGATCAAGGATCAGTCTCACCCTGCTCACCCCCTCTTCTCCCCTCTCTCATCAAGCAAGAGGTACATAAGTTTGAAAACACACACCTCCAGATTCAGGGACAGTTTCTTCCCGGCTATTGTCAGGCAACTGAACTGCCCTCTCACTAACCAGAGAGCTGTCCGGACCTCCCATCTACTTCATTGTAATATTTTTACTGGACTTTATCTTGCACTAAAGGTTATACCCATCATCTGTATCTGTACACTGTGGACGGCTTGAGTGTAATCATGTATAGTCTTTTCAGAGACTGGATAGCACGCAACACTTTTTTTCTAAACTGTACCTCAGTTCACATGACAATAATAAACTAAACTAGAATCCCAGGAGAAGGGGCTGGACATGTAACAATGAAGTGGAGAGATTCCTTCATGGAGAAGGCTTGAATCTGTGGAATTCTCCAGCCCTGGGATTGGGGTATGGAGTGCAATGATCCAAAGCTGAGATACTCTGGAGGCTAAAAGAAGCCAGGGGAAAAGACAGTGAATCGAGATTGGCGATCAGCTCTACTCTTGTTGAAGAACGAGCGGCTTAGAGGGCGTTCGGCTCTTATACCAGTTGCCGGCAATGCTTCATAGGAGTTACAAAGCACAGGTCACTTTTCAGAACAAGAGTTGAAGGTGTCTTTGTTCATCATTAGTGGAGTATTTGAACTCATAATACATGACTGGGTTCTGTATCTCCGGCCTGTTTCATGTCTGGTCCAACCTCTGCCACTGCTGGGGCCCCTGCCTGCCCTGGTGAGAGGGTTGCCAGCTGCTGCTGGTGTGAAGGCTTGAAATCTGCTTCTGGTGCGTACAAAACACACGCTAATTGCATCATTTCATGACCTGCCACAGGGGTATTGATCGGTGTGTGCTGCAGATACACTGAAAACAAAACACATCTGTATATCCATACACAGAAAAACACAACAGCTCAGTGCTTTAGCTTGCAATATTGTGAGTTTTTTTAATTTTTAAGTGGGTATTTTGTAAGTGTACTGTGTGCTTGAATGGTTCCATCCAGGCTGAATTATTTCGTACGGCATCAATATTCAATATAAATGCCGACCAAAAACTCGAAGGAGCGGTTGGCAACAGTGCAAACTGCTGCATGCATCCCCCAGAGAGGGCAGTTGCATTCTCCAGGGAGGTAAATCAGGCCTCAGTGCCAGGTCTGCACTCACTTTAGCAAAACCACAAACAGTGGTGATGCGAACCTTGTGAAATTGCAGCATTGAACCACATTATAACACAGCCACTGCTCACTCCAATCATCAGAACAGTTGCTTAAAGACGTTCCAGTCCTGGAGTTATTAAATCAGTGTGTTTTCACCCATCAGATGACCAAACAACAACTTGAAGCACAACTACAAAATGAGGCAAACACAGGCAATGCATGTCACGCTAAATCACAGCAAGTCTGCATGCAGATGGGGCTGCTGTAAAAAACACACTGCAACTAGTCTCTTTGCCGGAGGTGCACACGCAGGATTTGGCTGATAAATCCCACAGGACCCACTCTGAAGGTATCATCACATGATCTCACTTCCCTGCTGCTTTGGAATGATCTCTCTTGGAACTCTTTGGAATGCTCACATGATTTCACTTTTTGGTCTGTGGAATTCTCTGCCTCAGAGGGTAGTGGAGGCAGGTTCTCTGGACGCTTCCAAAAGAGAGCTAGATAGGGCTCTTAAAACTAGCGGAGTCATGGGATATGGGGAGAAGGCAGGAACAGGGTACTGATTGGGGATGACCAGCCATGATCACATTGAATGGCGGTGTTGGCTCGAAGGGCCGAATGGCCTACTCCTGCACCTATTGTCTATTGTCTTTCACTGGCACCCAGCATGCCACTATCTGTGGAGAAGTGATGATCTTCAAACATTGAGCAAACAGATTCATCAGCAGCCAAATGCATGATACTTAGCCAGGTGTAGACCTGCTTTGTTGCATCCCAACCTCCCCGTAATGTTTGGAAGCTCCCAATAATTTATTTTTGTTTGCCCTAGGATGAGCCGCTTGCAGTTGAGAGCTGGTGATCAAGTCATTAATGGAACTCAACTAGTGGAAAACCAAGCAGCTGTATCAAAAGGGATTCCTTCATGCCTGAAGTTTTCCCATTCCATAAATGTCCACATCCCAATCCAACAGCAAGTCGTGACTTCCAGAAAACATACAAATCAGCAAGTTTTGGCTTTGCATCAATATTTCAGTCAACTACAGGAGCAGAGAATGTGTCAATGGAGCTTGAACTAAACAAGACAATGCACTTTGGACTCAAGAGTCAGAAACTTTCAGCACATAAACAGGCCCTGGGCCTTCCTCGTCCACACTAACACTACTCCATTTACATGGAACAGTGCAGCACAGGACCAGGCTGCCGATGCTGCCGAAGAAAGGGGCAACTCGAAACATCGCCTACCCATGTTCTCCAAAGATGCCACCTGACTCACCGAGTTACTCCAGCACTTTGTTTTTTTTTCAATAAAGCAGCCTTGAGCATCTTTCCATCTACATCTTCGCCCCACACCCTCTGTGCTGAACATGATGCCGTTAAATTAATCTCCGCTGCCTGCACGTGAACCAGACCCCTCCATTCCGTGCATATTTATTTATCCACATTGGGTCTGTATTCTTCATGCCATGCCTACTTAAGTGTCTTTCTGAACATTTATCTTAAATATAGTGATTGCTTCCGATTCCACCACCTCCCCTGGCAGTGAGTTCCAGCAATCAAATACTAAATAATTTTCCCATTAAATCCCCTTTAAAACATCTCCCTCTCACCTTAAACCTATGCCCTCGTGAGTTTGATACCTTCACCATGGGAAAACATTTGACTGTCTATCCTATCGATGCCTCTTACAATTATTTGCATCATTATCAGGTCATCCTGGTGAAACATGCCCGGCCTATCTAATCTCTCTGCATAACTAAACTCCTGCACTGCAGGTGATGCCTGGTTAATCTCTTCTGCACTCTCTCTAGTGGAATCACATCCCTTGGATAGGTCAGTGACCAGGACTGCACACAATACTCCAAGTGCAACCTAACCCATTGTTTGGCAAAGGTGCAACATCATAACCCAACTTTTATCTTCAAGCCAATGATGTCTTCTTCATCACTGTGTTCAGACTTTCAGGAAATTAAGAACGTCCCTGCAACCTGCCGTATACATGTTGACTTTCCGAATGCATCGCCTTGCACATGTGTTGGGATTAAATGTAATCACATAGTGCTCCGCCCAGCTTTCCATCTGATTTATAGCCTTGGAAAACCTTTATCACTATCCACAACAGGAATAGTCATCTGCAAATGTACTAATCATACCTCCTGTATTTGCATTCGTCATTGTTATTCATCACAAACAGCAAAGGTCCCAGCATCGATCCCTGTATCACACCACTGCTCACAGACTTCCAATTATACAAAGCAACCCTCTGCCACTATCTCCGTTTGCTATCAGAAAGTCAACTGTGGATTGAATTAGCCAGCTCATCTTAGACTGGATGTACCTTAACCTTCAGGATCAGTCACCCAGGACCCTTCAAAGTCCTGACTAAAGTCCACTCAAGCAACATTTACCACATTTCCATCAATATTCTTAGTTACCTTCTCAAAAATCCCGACTTAGTGAGGCAGGGTTTCTCCTGCACAAAGCCACACTGTATTTTTTATTAAACTCTTGAAGATCAAAGGGCACATAGAAACAAGGAACTGCAGATGCTGGTTTACACAAAAGAACACAAAATGCTGGGGTAACTTAGCAGGTCAGGCAGCATCTCTGGAGAACATGGATAGGTGATGTTTTGGGTCGGGCCCCTTCTTCAGTTTGCTACCAGTCTGAAGTAGGGTGCTGACCAAAAATGTCATCTATCCATGTTCTCCAGAGATACTGTTTGACCCACCGAGTTACTTCGACATTTTCTGTCATGAATAATACATGGTTCATTTGTAACTTTGTATGCAATAAGAACACAGAACGGCCAAGAAGAATTCAGCTATTACTGATGTACAGGTTTCTGCAAGAGGGGGGGGGGGGGGGCAAGTATTGCCCTTGTGCTTAAATAATGGCGTATACACTTACAATCAGAATGGGTGTTAAATACATGAGAATGCAGGAAATGGAAAGGCGCAAAGAGGGAGGAAAGGAAATGCTCAGCTGGCATAACACGATTAAATCCACACAAGTGACAAACAACGGGATAACCTGGAGTCTTGGCAACGGAGAAGGCTTGCAAAGCAGTATTTTCCTGCTCCTTGCCCAACGAGCGCAGACGTTTTCAATTCCATTCAAGTACATCACATTGAACTAAAAGCATCAACATTACTGAGGGAAATCAATCAAGAAAATGAGCCAAACTGTGAGTTAGCAACCACAGCCGATTCACGGTTTTCACTTATTTTCTTTACTGATTTTCCCCAGCGATGTTGATGCTCTTCGTTTAGTCTGGTGGGCTGAACTTGAATGGAGTTCAAAACTTCTGTACTGGGGCCAGTGAAAGATTGTCAAATGGAGACACCATCCAAAAATTCAAGTGCTGAAGAACTTGCAGCACTGAGTGGCTCAGCGGTCTCTGAGTGAGGCCTTTGGTGAATCTTCCCAGCACAAGCCTTTGGAGAAAACATAGTCAGTCCAGTAGGCAGTGCATATATCGTCCTTGGAAGGCATGGGAGGGAAATGCAAACTTGAAGTGCGTCTGTTTTAATACAAGGACTGTGCATTAGGGCAGATAAACTAATGGGCATGGATCAGCAAATGGGAAGCTGAGGTTGTTGCAGTCACTGAGGCATGCTTGAAAGAAAGGCAGGACTGGCAATGCAACTCCCAGATGCTCCCAGAGTATTCAGTCATGACGAGCTGAGGAAGGGAAGGGGGATGTCAAAGAGGTGTTATGGAGTATTAACCAATGAGTCCAATGTGCCATGAGAAGGGAGGATAGCCTTGTAGGGAGGCTTGAAATAAGGCCATATAAATAGAGTTTAGAAACAAACAGAGGAGATGATCACTTTGCTGGGGGTCTACTCCATGCCTTATAACAGTCAATGAGAAATAGGGGAGTGGATATGTAGACAAATTACAAGAGATAAGACTGTTAGGGTTATAGTAGGAATGGAGCTCAAATTCCACGGTATTGTCTTGAGATTGCTTTGCTGAAAGGACTAGAAGGAATGTAAGTCCTAAAGTGTCTTTAGAAGAGCTTGTTTGGTCATTATGTAGATAGATCTCAGAGAAGAGACAGTACTGGACCTGCACTCAAGTAGTTACATTGTCATTGGGAGAGTATTCAGGTAAAGGGGTGGTGTACACACCCCAGTCAGCATCGATAGAGTTGAAGTGGAGATGGTACAGAGTTTCAGGTTCTTTATATAAATATCGTCATCTATTTATCCTCGTCCAAGCACATTGATGCTATGACCAAGAAAGTACACCAGTGACTCTACTTCCACAGAAGATGAAGCAAGCAAGCTTAGCATCTCCAATGACGCTCACCAATTTATACACTGTTTAAACCATCCTATTTTAATGCATCATAACAAAAACACAAAATGCTGGAGTAACTCAGTGGGATAGGCAGCATCTACGGAGAACATGGATAGATGACGTTTCGGGTTGGTTGGGACCCTTTGTCATACTGATTGTGGTTGGGGGAATGGGGGGGGGGGGGGAGGGGAGGAGAGCTGGATGAGATGATCACAACTTGCTTTGGCAACTGCTCTTTATCCAATGAAGAGAAGGAATGGGTGATGTTTCGGGTCGAGTCACCCATTCCTTCTCACTAGAGATGTGGCCTGTCCCGCTGAGTTAGACAATGGACAATAGACAATAGGTGCGGGAGTAGGCCACTCGGTCCTTCGAGCCAGCACCGCCATTCAATGTGATCATGGCTGATCATCCCCAATTAGTACCCCGTTCCTGCCTTCTCCCCATATCCCCTGACTCCGCTATCTTCAAGAGCCCTATCTAGCTCTCTCTTGAAAGCATCCAGAGAACCCGCCTCCACCGCCTCTGAGGCAGAGAATTCCACAGACTCACCACTCTCTGTGAGAAAAAGTGTTTCCTCGCCCCGTTCTAAATGGCTTACTCCTTATTCTTAAACTGTGGCCCCTGGTTCTATACTCCCCCAACATCGGGAACATGTTTCCTGCCTCTAGCGTGTCCAAACCCTTAACAATCTTATATGTTTCAATGAGATCCCCTCTCATCCTTCTAAACTCCAGATTGTACAATCCCAGCTGCTCCATTCTCTCAGCATATGACAGTCCTGCATCCTGGGAATTAACCTTGTAAACCTCCGCTGCACTCCCTCAATAGCAAGAATGTCCTTCCTCAAATTAAGGGACCAAAACTGCACACAACTCCAGGTGTGGTCTCACTAGGGCTCTGTACAACTTAAAAATGACCTCTTTGCTCCTATATTCAATTCCTTTTGTTATAAAGGCCAACACGCCATTCGCTTTCTTCACTGCCTGCTGTACCTGCATGCTTACTTTCGTAGACTGATGTACAAGGACCCCCAGATCACTTCCCCTTTTATACTTCCCCTTTTCCCAACTTAACGCCATTTAGATTGAAATCTGCCTGTTTTTGCTAACAAAGTGGATAAGCTCACATTTATCCGCATTAAACTTCATCTGCCATGCATCTGCCCACTCCCCCAACCTGTCCAAGTCACCCTGCATTCTCATAGCATCCTCCTCACAGTTCACACTGCCACCCAGCTTTGTGTCATCTGCAAAGTTGCTAATGTTACTTTGAATCCCTTCATCCAAATCGCTCCAGCATTTTGTGTTTAACCTTCGATTTCAACCAGCATCTGCAGTTCTTTCCTTCACGCTCTTTATCCAGATCTGCTACATTCAGACAGTTCTGAAACTGCAGAAAGTTGTGGGCGGAGTTAAGTTGATTACCCAAATGAACCTCATCAAGTCAGAGAAGACTTGCACAAAAAGAGACAGAATTAGAAATCTTGTTATTGGCAGAATTTACCATCAATTTACCATCAACAAAAATAAACTTTCCTTCCTTCGATAGACACAAAATTGGAAAATGGGATAAAAAATATATTCTCCACAGATACAAATGCAATTATGACAAAGAACTTTGAAATTGGAAAACATGAACCATAAGCTGTGCTAAAGAAGTGGGAAACCTGCAAAAACGTACACTCAGGCGTAAAACTCCAGCTCCATATCCATCTTTCACTAGTTTCATCAAAAGCTGATAACTAATCATTGTATTAAAAAAAAGTTGTAGCAATAAGTTGGGACAATAAGTTAAAAAAAGGCTCCTCCTTCTCAAGCACACTTCCAGAACCAACAAATAGTTTCCTTCAATTAGTACCAAAGTAAACTGTATTTTCTCCAGTAGTTTCAGCCCAGACATTGTGTTACTGGCAGGCAGGAAGACAGCTTTGCATCAGGAAACAGCCAGTGCAATAAACAGCAGAATGTGGAGCTGAAGCCACATCCACCAGGACATTTCCGGCCACATACATGGATTGATACAGATACCAAGCCAGTAAAAACAGTTTCATTACAGAAAGGGAGATAGATCAGGATTAAGACTGTACTCCTCTGCTCTGTAACCTGTGAACCAAGCAGTAACTGGGAACTGCAAGGGCAATTTGAAAATGTGGCCAATTATATGTAACAGATTCTGACAAACTGTATTCAACCCAAAACATTTATTCCATTTCTCTTCCCACAGATGCTGTCTGACCTGCCGGGTATTTCCAGCATCTGTACATTTTTTATATACTAGTTTAATCATACGTAACATGTTCTCAAAGTACAGACTTCTCACTGCAGTCAGAGTAGGTCTCACTCAATCTGTTGCTCAAGTGACAGTGAAAATTGGCACTGCTCGTTATCTAAGTTCAGGGCATGGAGTCTCGCAACATAACTCCACACGACTCTCAATCAACCAACAAGGAAATATTCAGTTCAAAAATGTAAACCAAAAATGTAAACCATTACAGGTCACAAGAATGTGACTGGGAGACCGTTCAAATATTCTCTCAAGGAAGAGGATAAAAAGCAAATTTAAAAATCTGCGAATAGCAGAAATGCTCAGCAGCTCAGGCAGCAAAGTTAATGTTTCAAGGTGATGACTTTCATCAGAACAGACCTAAAGTCTTAACCAGCTTGATATCTCGGTGCCAAAACTCGAGCCTCTTGCTTTAGTCGGAGAACTGCCAATGTATTGCATGGAGATCTATGGGGAAGCAGGCTGCGAACTGCTCTGGGATATATGCTCAATACAAATCTTTCATACAGGCAGGACCAGTGCAATTTTTGCAGATTCTGTTATGTTTTCTGTCTTCACAACAACAGGATTTGTGAATAGATGCAAAGCATATCTGGGAATTATCCACTAATAGAAGTACCAGGTCCACTCAAGATATCCACTCAATTTCCAACGAACCACAGATGGCCCCGAACCCCGAATGCGTCAGATTAATCCTTAGCTGTCTGTTTAACGTTTGCCGTACAACACTTATATGTAATGGATACTAATCTTATTTCATCCCAGATTGTCAATCTTTTTTCCCCCAGGGCTGAAATGTCAAATACCAGACACCATAGAATTAAGGTGAGAGGGGAAGTTTAAAAGAGCTTTTTAAAACACTCTCACGTTCCTGGAAAGCACCACCTAGGAGGTGGAGGAAGCAGATACAATGTGTATTGTTTAAGAGACATTTAGGTAGATGCATGAACAGACAGGGAATGGAGAGATAGAGACCACATGAAGGCCAATGGCATCATGATCACCACAGACATCACTGGCTGTTGGGCTTGTTCCTATGCTGTACTAGGTTCTCGAAATCCACAGTTCCAGGCAGTCATAGTGCACCTTGTCAGAGAAATGTGTATAAAATATTCATTTTATGCAAAATATTCATTAACAAAACACAATATTCAATGTGTTTCCATTACACTTTCAGTTGCAGAAGTCCAGCAATCCCTGATCCCAATCCAGCTTCAAGTTATGCCAGCTCTCACACAGCAAGACAACAGCTCAGCCTCCAACGCCACCCAACATGATGGACACAAAGTGCTGGAGTAACGCAGCGGGTCAGGCAGCATCTCTGGTTTAAAAAAAGGGTGGGTGACATTTTGCATCGGGACCCTTCTCCAGACTGAAAGTAGAGGGGAGGGAACTGGAGGTCAGGAAAGGCCAGAACAAAGCAGGACCAGCAACAGATGACCAAGGAAGGGTGGAGCCCATAATGGCCCATTGTTGGGCGGGGAAACCTGCCGATCAGCTATCATGGTAGATCTGAAACCAGAAAATATCACTGCCCGCAGCATCTACAAAGCTTGTTTAGCCTAGTCATAATGCAAATCATGCATTCTGGTTGGGCTTTCTTCAGACTGACTCATATTGCCAGAAGCTGTGAATTATGCTTTTATTCCTCAAGCATATGTGAACATCAGACCAGTAAGTCAATGAAGACAACTGGATGTAATGCATGTCAGCTGCATCAGAGCGAGATTCAGCATTTCAGGGCAGGAAAATAAAAAAAGCAAAAACATTAGAAAATGTAGTGACAAGTAGAAGAATATGGGGTGGCAGAGAATGTAAAGTCACTCAACTACAAGATCAAAGCCCAATCCAAACCAGACCCAAGCTGAAGATATTTGCAGAAAGGCAGAGAGACGTACTGTGCTACAATGACAGTGCTACACAGCGTGAACAGGGGATCACACAATACTCAGTAAGTCACTCCGCCAGCGAAAACTCAAGTAGAAGAGCAACAATGGGGTTTTGGTGAACAGAGAACGTTTATGTAACCCAAACTGTGCTTAAGCAGACAGCATCTCTAGCATTGCAGTGATTATGAAGCTATCCTTGATGCAGCAGTGAAGATAGGCACAAAATGCTGGAATAACTCAGCAGGACAAGCTGCATCTCATGAGAGATGGAATGAGTGATGTTTCAGGTCATGACACTTCTTCAGACCTGCAGACTTGATGCAGCAGGAGTTGACGAACAATGCCTTCTGCCCATGTGTCAAGATTTAAATGCTACGTTAGGCTGTAAATAATTCAATCTTTATCCAGCTTAATCTAGTCAAAGCAAGGCCATTCATAACTCTCAAATCTAACACATGGTGTAAAATCATCAAATATTTCTGGCAATCATAGAGCAAGTTCCTTCAAGGAGCCAACATTGTTCGTCATTCTGTGTGTCGACGTGGAGAAGGCAAGTCTTCCAATATATGGACTCTGCATCAACATTGTTTTCTCTGGAACATCAGAGGTTGAGGGGAGAGTTTTTTTAAAGTAAATAAAATTATGAGAGGCCTAGACAGGGTAGACAGTCAGACCTTTCCCCCCCACAGTTGAAATGTCCAACACTAGAAGGCATAGCAGAGAGGGGGAAAGTTAATGGAGATGTGCGGGACAAGTTTTTTTTTTAAACGGAGGGTAGTGGGGGCCTGGAACACATTGCCTGGGATGGTGGTGGTGGAGACAGATCCAATAGTGGTGCTTAAGAGGCTGTTAAATCGGCATATGGAAGTGCAGGGAATAGAGGGATATGGATCATGTTCAGGCAGATGAGATCAGTTGAGCTAAGCATCATGTTCGGCGCTACATTATGGACCGAAGGGCCTGTTCCTGTGCTGTATTGTTCTATGTTTTATGTTCCAATATACAGTCAGGCTTTGCTCAAGATTCCAGCATCCACAGTTTCCTGTGCATCTCTTCCTGTGTATATCTGTTGCCCTGGGTCAATGTTGCAGTAGGATATCTATCCCACGCCATGAGAGGACTGACCACGACGACTGTTTATGAATGGATGGAGAGATGGAAAAATATTCAGCAAGGAGCTGGACAAGGAAAACCTCAGCAGCACAGCCTCCTTAGTGCACAATGCCACCACTTAGTGGCTTAATGTGCTCGTGATGCTTCCAACCATGGAATCCAGGCAGTGATTAGCCACATCAAGGAGTGCATCAATGAGAAGCCCACAGCTTGTACGTCATGCAAAAGGCAAAAACAAATTATGCTCAGATAGAAAAGGAGGCACTGGCAGATATATGCGGAGTTTAGAGGCTTGTAAGAAAACCATTCACAGTGGTACTGGCCTGAGACATTGCCTGCCTTTCAGGGACCCAGGTCTGCCTTAGCCATAAGGACAACATGGGGAATGCAGAACATTCAATGCACCCAGGAGCACAGCACACCTAGCACAGCGCGATCAGAACATCCAAAAAAAAACTCTGGGGTCACCTAACAGCAAGCCACAAATAAAACAGTATTTATGCTCTACAAAGAATAGAAATTTATTTCTATTGCTGTGACCAAGTCAAGTTATGCTACAAGAGAAGGCCATGAACACGTTGACCATGAATGGATACAGGCAGGTTTAAGTGAAGACACGAATTGCATCTCTGTCAAAAGTCAAGGTAAGAGTCAAGTGTAGAGATAGGTTTTGTTGGGTAGAGTGGTGTGGAGACAATAACACAAAACACGCAGGCACTGTACACACAGAATGGGGCTCAAAGTACCCAGAGATAGAACACTAATTAAAAAGTCCATTACATTTATTTAGTCACTTGCAAAGAGGACACGGTTATATTTAATTATATTTTTCCACACAGAGGGGTGGCTGAGGAGGGGTGGCTGAGGAGGGGGGTCCACGGGATTAATGTTGAAATTATTCACATGGCATCAAACACTTTAATGGAAGGTGTAAGAAAGAACTGCAGATGCTGGTTCAAAGGCAAACACAAAATGCTGGAGGAACAGGCAGCATCTCTGGAGAGAAAGAATGGGTGATGTTTCGGGTCGAGACCCTTCTTCAGTCGGAAGGGACTTTAATGGAAGGGACAGTTTCCCTTTCACCAAGTTCCTCTCAAAGCACTGCCAACATCTCAACAACATATGGTTTTGTGCAAACCAAGTCAAGTGTCATTTTACTGTTAAGTGGTTTCCCTTGTAGGTCACCTAAATGCACAGTAGATGTCTAATGTTGAACAACAGCGGTAAATCTCTACGCAGAAGGCACCAATCCCAGCCTCCGCTACAAGAATGATTGTGCACTTTGATCAACTTTGCCAAACCTGCATTAAACGACATCCCTTAAATTCAATCTTTTCTCAAAGTTTCACAGGTTGCAACGCATAAACGCACACCGCTGCCTGTGGGAGGATAACAAAGGCTGCCAGAACGCACGGGTGACAGTGGGCTGAGCAGGCCACTTCCTCCTACAATACTTGCAGACTTGCACTGACCCCCTTCCCTGCAGTCACAGCGGCAGCTGCTACTCAGGAAATTCTATCCAAGAAAAATCAAACACCAACCAACCAAAAAAAAACCCAATACATCTGGAATAGTTCCAGAGATTGAACATTTGTTCAGTGTAATAATCCATCTATCACTTCGGGTAGTTTATGTAAAGCAGGTATCAAAAGGCACTCAATGCATTTTAAACAGAAAACAACTCCAGTTTAATCAAACACTTGCACTTTAAGGAATTCACAACATATTACAATACGTTAAACAGATATCACCCCAGGGGGGCACAAGAGTGGCAAGGGTGCTTGGCTTAAGGATAATTGCGAACACTACTTAATATGACACTAATGAACAGGAACAGCTTCTTCCCTACAGCCATCAGGCTATTAAACACTACAAGCTATGAACTACAATAGACTTATTATTTTACTATTATTGTACTGTTATTGTTTGTTCTTTTTTCCCCTGAGTTTTTGTTACATTATTTATTATGGTTACATACCCTGTTGTGCTGCAGCAAGTAAGAATCTCATTGTTCTATCTGGGACATATGAGAATAAAACACTCGTGAATGTATAGATGCCGGGAATGCCTGAAGAGCTTTTCCACTGTTCTTGTTCTGTATATATTTTTTATTCCGAGTAAAGTTTATTTTATATTAATTTTATTTTAGATTTTAAATAATGTTCAAAAGTAATATTATTCTGAGGTTTTTTTTTTGTAATTAAAAATGTGTTAATGGGAAGTTAAGCACATGAATAAAAAGGTAGTGCAGCCCAGCATCACACTACCAGAAATAAAAAGATCACCTGCGAAAAATTAACAAACTTTCCATACAATCAATTTCAGTTTTTCAGTCTGAAGAAGGGTCTTGACCTGAAACGTCACTCATTCCTTATCTCCGCTAAATTACGCCAGCTTTTTGTGTCCATCTGCAGTTTTTCAGATGATCCCCATCCTCATGTTTCACTCATTTTGGCAATAGCTTCAATTTAAAAACTCCAACAGTCACAAATTTCATCCCTTACCTTCAGGCCCCTGAAGCATTTGTAGCATGCGGAGATACACTGAGACGGCTTACAGTGGTTAAACAAAGTACATCAAGTCAAGTTCCTGATAAAACAAAAGGTTATGCTCCAACAGGAGTCTTCCAGAAAATAACTATTCCCTCCAGATGCCAAAGGCAGGTGCGGGAAGACTCAAGTCAACAGCTAAGATGTTGGACCACATACCACTACTTGTGTTTTGTTTTCAACATACCTGACAAATAGTCACATCACAGATTGCTTCACAGCACTCAACAATTATTTTTCATTTCAAATTAACTCAATTCATAAGATTTACAAATGTTTACATTACAACAACAAAACTCACGCCAGGTATTTATATTACAACTTGTTCCATTTACACTGTCAGCACAACACCAATTGTCCTCGTTGTCCACGTGTTGCTTGAGCAAAGAGTCGGAGGGTTTTTATACGGGTTCCAGCTCCTCAGGAGAGATGGCCTTGATCCAAGGCTTGTTCCCATCGCAGCAAGCTTTAGTGACACCAGACCCAGACACTGGTGTGTCAGTCTGCAGCTTCTTACAGTAGAAGGCCAGAAAGTTCTAGGCAGACCAGTCTGCTCCTATGGCAGGTTGATGGCCTTCCAGCTGTATTTAATATTTAACATGTTCTCTGGCACACCTCAAAGCAGAGACCTGCAATATATACAGTGGCTTGCAAATGTTTTCATACCCCTTGAACTTTTCCACATTTTGTCACGTCACAACCGCAAACGTAAATGTGTTTTATTGGGATTTTATGCCAAAGTGGCGCATAATTGTGAAGTGGAAGGAAAATGATACACGGTTTTCAAATTTTTTTACTTCCGGTGGTGCCATGTTATCTTAACAGATGCTGTGGAATTGTTGGAATATTTTGTTTTATATCCATGTATATTCGGATGAGTTCTAATTCTTTCCGCTAGGGGTTCAATTATGAGGGCAAATAACAACGGTGATAATGAACATCCTTGTCTATTACCCCTTGCCAAATGAAATTTCATAGATAAATTATTGTTAGTTAATATTCTGCCCGTTAGCTTATTATATAGTAATTTAATCCATAGAATAAAATTCTCTCCCAGTTGAAATTCTTGCAATACCATGACCATATATTCCCATCACTCCTTGAACCTGTGAGGGAAGGAACTGCTGGTTTAAACCGAAGATAGACACAAAAAGCTGGCGTAACTCAGCGGGACGGGCAGCATCTCTGGAACGAAGGAATGGGTGATGTTTCGGGTCGAGACTCTTCTGACATATTCCTTGAACCTGAATCTTTACCACACCTGGGGTGGGACCTCATTAAGCCAAGACCAATAAACACATTTGATCTTGAGGCTACACTAGTCTATGCCTCAAATGTGGTTTGATTCCAGTACCTATTATGATAGCGTGCTGCGGTTAAAAAAATCTTTCCCCAAACACCCCCTTTAAATTTCCTAACCCCCACTTTTAAAATTATGCCGCCTTGTTTTTGATATTGCTACCAGGACTATCTACATATTTATGTATCCCATTGCCTTATCTACCTATATCAGGTCCCCCTTCGGACCAAGGAAAGCAAATTCTCAGCCTATCAAGTTTCTCTCCATAAATAAAGTTCCCCAATCCAGGCAACATCCTGACCAATCTCCTCTGCACCTTCGCTAAGATAATCACATTCCTCCACTCATTGGTGACCTGAATTTCACACAATACCCCATGCGGTCCACGGTTCTCCTCATGGATTCCTGACACAGTAGGTGGCTCAACAGAATAAGTAGCACCAGGGTAAAAAAAAGGGACAGTAAGAAGCAACAATGTGAAGGAAAAAAAAAAAATCTGTCATGATCCTGACTGACAGAGCTAAATAGTTTACTCCTGCTCATGTTTACTCAGTAGATGCCGAGTCCTTAGGCACTACTAAAATTTCCTGTGGTCGGTTATTGGCAATACTGATACCAATGACATCAATTCAACAGTTTAGAATTTCTAAGAAAATGACAAAAATGCAAATGCCAGAAATCTAAAACAAAAACAGAAAATGTTAGTGATGTTTAATGTTTCAGGTTGTGGAAAATACGTGGGAACTAGAAAAAAGCAAACCGTTAACAGGGGAGGGTGGAGGGTGGAGGAGGCATGAATAGAACAAAGATATCGCTGCAAAATACAAAATGCTATAAATGAAGTCAGCAGGTTAGGCAGAATCTACAGAGGGAATGGACTGACGGTGTTTCGGGTTGAGGCCCATCTTCAGACTCAACCCTTCAGATTCCAGCAACTGCAGTTTCAAAAATATCTCTGTTCAAGCAAGAACAAATGGAAGCATGCCAATTAACTTACTCGATTTGCATGATCCAAAGAGATATTCCTTTTGCTCGACCCATCCCTCCCCCTCTGGCAACCAACTTGTTTTACTACTTTCCTCGTTTTAATTAGGGGTCTTGGAGCAAAACATTAACTCAGCTTATCTTTCCACTTAACCTGCTGAGTATTTTCAGATTTTCCGTGTTATTTTGACCAAGTTTGCACAGGGTATTAAAGACCTAGTGATGGATATACAAACGTGTGCAGATGCAGGCATCTTGAGCAAAAGTGCTGGGAGCACTCAGCGGGTCAGGCAGCATCTGCTGGAGGAAATGGCATCAGTGCGGCATCAGTAATTCACATTGTGTACAGATGGATTAAGAAATTGGAGAGATATCTGAAAAGAGTGGCTGTGAAGAGTAAAAGAGGCAGAGGCTTGGTGGCCACTGGGTTTTCTGATTTTGAAACTGGTGCTACATAAGTACATAAACTGGTGCTATGCTGAGTTTCTCCAGCCTTTTGTGTACCCTACATAAGTCATAGTGGGTTTTTTTTTTATTTGAGCAATTGAGTGAAAACGATAAACATCACAACTGTGGAATTTGCATATTCTCCCTCAGACAGCATGGGTTTCCTCCAGGTGCTCTGGTTTGCATCCACAGCCCAAAGATGAGGTAATTGATAATGAATTGGCCTCTGGAAATCACCTCTTGTATGCAAGTGCTTGGTAGATTATGGAGGTGGGAGGGGAGGGGGACAGGAAAATGTCATCACAGACTTGAAAGGCCAAATGGCTTCTGTGTCTCAAGAAGTATGGAACTAGTTCAGTTTCAGTTTAGTTTATTGTCACGTGTTCCGAGGTATAGTGAAAACCTTTCGTTGCGAGCTAACCAGTCAGTGGAAAGACAATGCGTGATTACAATCGAGCCATTTCCAGTGTATAGATACGTACGTGATAAGGGAATAACATTTAGTGCAAGTTAAAGACAATAGACAATAGGTGCAGGAGTAGGCTATTCGGCCCTTCGAGCCAGCACCGTCATTCAATGTGATCATGGCTGATCGTCCCCAATCAGTGCCCCGTTCCTGCCTTCTCCCCATATCCTCTGACTCCGCTATTTTTAAGAGCCCTATCTAGCTCTCTCTTGAAAGCATCCAGAGAACCTGCCTCCACCGTCCTCTGAGGCAGACAATTCCACAGACTCACCACTCTTATTCTTAAACTGTGGCCCCTGGTTCTGGACTCCCCCAACATCGCGAACACGTTTCCTGTCTCTAGCGTGTCCAAACCCTTAACAATCTTATATGTTTCAAGCCAGCGAACTATTACAGAACTACAGAAATAATGAGACCTTGAGAAGACATGGATCACTTCTGATATCTCAGGTTAACCTTTCAACAAAGGTGGATAAAGTTTATGAAATATATCATTACCTTAAGGAGCGAAAACCTGGCGCATAATCTTGAACCATGATCTTATTGAATACCTGGACAGGTTTGAGGGACCACGCGGCCTTCTCCTGCTCTCGTTTGCCTGTTTCCTGTTGCAATATCAGCCAGGCACGCATACGTTATGGATGGCCCACCAGAATGACTCTGTTTCAGGTCTCAAAGCTGAGGACATTGGCCTGCGAGAGAATACCTTACCCTACATGTCAATTAGAAAGGCTTTGTGGATACAGCACTGAAGGCACCCCTCCAGTGCATTGAGATGCCAGCTACAGGTAGTCAAAGTCTCAGAAGAATTCCGAAGGGCAGGAATCACCTCTGTCGAGTAGACCTTGACTCCCACGCACACCCATCTGCCCTATCAAGCATCATCAGCCCCAACTGTGTCGTCTGTAACTCCCACATACTCAGACTCCTCAGAACGCAGGGTTAGAGAGTAAGCAAGCCACTCTTCATCCCAAGGGGACTGCTTAAGAAAAATAGAACATCGTACAACAGGGTGCAGAGAACTCCGTGGGGAACAGATCCGGGTTTCAATTGTTTTAGCATTTGCAAATGATAATTACAATGCTGTATGTTTTTCGTTACAAGAACGGTAACTTTGAGCAATTATCAAGTGGTTACAATTGTGTTGCGATCACTGCATCCTGGTTAAATGGGCAACCGCACTCACTCTCCACAGGAGAGTCAGTGTCTGTATAACCCTCAGGCACACACAATGATAGGACCGGTTCTCACCAGCTGAAACAAAGCAGTCGGGGTCAGTACACAACCTGTAGAATTGTCAGACAATAAGAAGGACCAAAGATCAGCTTGTGCAGTAATCAGAAGGAATGGTGACTTTTAATGTTTTACGCACCTGATTTAAGGCTAAAACTTGAGAGGGATTTGGTTTCAGCAGCAGACAGGGGGACAGTTAGTGAATATCATCGTGGCAACAAGAGCACAACTGTTCACAAGTCAGCACAGCTGGTCTTTGGGAGGAGCAAATCCTTATTTGTTTTCCTCTCCCACCTGACTGCACATAGTTCCACATCCCCCTCCCCCCCCCCACACATTGCCCAGGAAACAATGCAGGGACTGGGATCTCTGCTGCCAGAGTGCATAGGTGCAGGATGCACAGCCCATTAACGGTTGTCGTTCCACTTCACATGGGCAGCTGTTCACGATAAATCACGGCTCCTGTGTTGATCAGCCTCTCCACTCCACAAAAACCCTCTCTTTATTTTATACTGCACAGGTCACTGAAGGATCGGACCAAACCCAAATTAAAAGTAACCATTCCCTTGACAACCTGGACCTGTGCCCTGTCACTGATGTTTGCTTTCTCGTTACTCCTCCGTTTGAGTAGCTCAAAACCGCGCTCCTTTCAATCACAACGTTCTGATGGTGGGCTATTGACCCGAAACAGCCATTCTTTTTCTCACCACAGGTTGACTGACTATCAGCTACGGAGTATTTCCAGCATTGTATTAGAGCAGAGGCTGGTGAAAAGCTGCAGACATTTGAGAAAGTGATTCTTTCCCATGACTATTTTTTTCCATAAATTAACGCTCTCCACCAGGTGAGGCCAACAATGGCCATCTGGAAAATGAAGCACCTCGAGGATGCAAGATAGGGGGACATTTTGAGTGTCTGCTTGGCAGTAGCTACCCTACAATGCAATACAGATTCAACGCAATCAATGCAAAATGACACCGTCAACTCACGATTCATCAGCCTGTCGTCACCTTCACAACTATTCGCAATCAGCTTCACAACTATTCCAGATAGTAATCCTTTCATTTACAACAATCAAGGCCAACATGGTCACCAAATCCTGCATAGGCAGTGGGTTTTTCTCTGCTGGCAGCTTTGCAAGAGGAACGGTCCCCTTAATGATTACTCTTACATTTTTAAAAAAGAGTTCCACCTACCACCTCAATCCACTGACTGCTAACCAGTTGCACAATTAAAGGCACAATTTACAAGACATAATGAACCCTGGTCAAAAATTACATGCTGCTGCTAGCTATTCATTGGTGAGCATACTCATGTATGTGAAACCACCCTAAGGCAAATATATTACTAGATCGTAACAAAAATGTAAACAATAGAAATCTATCAACATTATTGTTTAAAGTGCACGCTAGGCATCTTTCAGTGGCACAGCAATGCATTTAGGACAGTTGCTAATTGAACAGGTTATAAATACTATTTTTTTTAGTTAATAAACTAGGCTAAGTAGATACAAAATGCCAAAGTAACTCAGTGGGTCATGCAGCATCCAAGGAGAACATGGATATGTGGCATTTGGAGTTGAGACCCTTCTTAAGACAGACGTTTCCCAAACCTAAATGCCGCATATCCATGTTCTCCAGAGGTGCTATCTGATCGTCTGAGTTATTCCATCACTGTGCATCTTTTTTTTGTAAACCAGCACCTGCAGTTCCTTTTCTAGGCTATATAGGTGTCAGGCTCAATATTCAGGATCAAGACTCATATTGTAATCAATACAGGAAAAACAAATCTATTTTGCAGAGATTCTTTGTTTTATGCATTAGCAAAAGTTACCAAATCAAACAAAATATACACAGTGCCTTGCACGTTACAGGAACTGGAATGATCTGTTCAGTGAGCTTGTTTATTAAAAACACTTTCAATTTAGCACGAGTGCCAAATCAGATTGGGATTTAAAAAGCAGAGCTCAATGGGGAATGGTGGATGGAATATGTACCTTACAATAGAACCAATTATTGTAGAAAATGGCCCGTATACTTCAAACATGGAGATTCAACTGTGAGCAAATACTTTAATATCAGTGAAGACTCCAGACTGATGGATTGGACTTGGCACAGTTCTGGTCATTGCTCCAAATACAATAGCTGCCTTCCACAGAGTTTCCCGTTATAGAATATTCTGAGTTAGTTATTCTCATCAATAAACAAAACCAACAAATGATCTCAGATGTGGGGAGGGGCAGAGGTGAAGTAGGTGGCGTGAGGCAGGGAGCTAGGTGTGGTTTTGGTGCTTCAGAATTGCCTGATCTGTCCAGGCAGACTGGCTGGAAAGAAGACAAGGTAGAAATGTCAATCCCTGAACAATCCCTCTTTCCCCACAAAAATCATTAGATTAGAATTTAAATATACTTCAAAATTAGGGAACCATTATGTGCATCTTACAAACCCAAAGCAGAAACAACACCAAGAATTAGTTACGGCTCCAAGACTTTAATGGTTGCAAAGCAAACTATACATCCACACACATGAAGGATAAAGGCTTATATTCAATCTCATGGCCTGATGCTTATGAAAGGAAACTTTCCAACAAGATACAGCGTGACTCATTGCATAGAATGGAAATATTTAGCTGAAGGCCGCTCCAGATAACACTGCAGGGTACAATCTCTAGGCGTAACAAATAACTGGGCCAAGGTTTGTGAGGAAGTCAGTATCACAAAGGATCCTGGTTAATATTTTAGTTCCAAAAAAAAATGCCAAAGGAATGGAGAAATTCCCAGTTTTATGTCTCTTATCAATCCCCTACCCCCTCCCTCCACCCCTCTTTTGTTTTTATCTTGAGAAACCAACATGCATCATGTTTTTTTTTAAAGGATCCTCAAACCCAAGTAAAGGAAAGCATCACAAAGAACATTTCACACAAAAAAAATCGCACTACATGGCTCGTTTATTGGGAGGCTAAAGTATTTTACCACACAATGCAAATGATGTCATAACAGTTATTTTTTCTCCATTCCTAAATCTCATTTTCTTCTAAATCTATTTCCAGTCACTAATGTGACCAGTGGAGAAGTTGTTGAAACAGCAATTGCCAACAAATGCATGAAGCTGATGGTGTTAATAATCATTCCTTTGGAGACCACTTCTGGTCTTCATCCAAATGTTCTCCATTTCCTGGGCTGGGTCCGTTCCCAAAGCTCAATTACTGCTGCTCGTAGTGCCAGTTTCCACAAATCTTACCGCTGGAAGATTAGGAGCCACAATAGGCAGTGCAGCCATTGAACTATCGGTTCACCACTTTGAGATAACTTCAAGTCACTGCATTTTCCTTTATTAAAAAAAGGAAATTGCTTCACGCTCCACGTTGTAACACACACTTCCACAGGCGGTCCCTGGCATATGCACAGCCCATTTATCGACACCCTACACACTATGAGCTCCCACTATATTATTAACCTCAAAAGTCCAACATACGGACATATGTTCATTCCTACAAAAGGAGGACTAGCCTCCTCTCCGTCCCCTCCCCTCACTTTTAGTAATTGTAGGGAGGGAATTTATCAGTTTGGTGCACTTTTAATTCAATTTATTAGAATACCGTGGAGGCAATGGTTACCATAGTGATTTTTATGTATTTTTGAATTACGGGCAGAATCAACAGAGATCTGTAAAAAGAGCATCTGCTCGTTACCCAAGAACAACCTGTACTGAGCTCATGCATTGGCAGGGTATTGCTCAGTCATTTGACAGAAAGGAGAGAGAAAGATCGTGTACACGAGTCCCACTGCTGTCTTGTAATCTAGGGTGTCTGCAATGCAACATTTACAGTTCTATTGGAGTGTATCCTTGGGATGATACAGCAAGTTACTGCCCCTCTGGGTGGTAACTATACAAGTGGCAGTGACAGTGCTTTGAACATGTTCTGAAGAATTTCATAGAAACATAGAAAATAGGTGCAGGAGTAGGCCATTCAGCCCTTCAAGCCTGAACCGCCATTCAATATGATCATGGCTGATCATCTAACTCAATATCCTGTACCTGCCTTCTCCCCATACCCCCTGATCCCTTTAGCCACAAGGGCCACATCTAACGCCCTCTTAAATATAGCCAATGAACTGGCCTCAACTACCTTCTGTTGCAGAGAATCACCACTCTCTGTGAGAAAAATGTTTTTCTCATCTCGGTCCTAAAAGACTTCCCCCTTATCCTTAAACTGTGACCCCTTGTTCTGGACTTCCCCAACATCGGGAACAATCTTCCTGCATCTAGCCTGTCCAACCCCTTAAGTTTCCCCACTGTCCTGCTTATTATTCATCACTAGATCAACATCACCATAAAAGACTATCTGGTTATTAATTTAATGCAATCCATAGGATTTTCCTGTGCAAAAGTTCATGCCACCTCTCTCAAATTGAAGCAACAAGTCCACCTACAAATCAACTAGTAAATGTTTTGAATATCCTTTTCAAAAGGAACTGTAATGCGTAGTATTTCCTCTCCCTCTCTCCCCCATTCCCTCTCTACCCTTGTTTAAATTCATAAACCAATTCCACTTTTTGTTTCATTATTGCCTGTCATTATTAAAGGATTAGCATCAACAATATGTCACTAGAGGAAGGGGGATAATGCAGCAGGTGACAAAGACCCCGCAGGATAGAAAGCCTAATGTGTGTACGGTTCCATCCTCAATCTGTTGGGATGCAGGACGGAAAAATACATCAGAAACTCGGAGGGACTTTTGAAACTGTGACTCAAAAGACGTTAAGAGTAATTGTAGTTAGGATGCAAGAAGAGTGGGCAGCAAGGTACAGGGTCACAGCTGCATGATTTAAAAGTAGCCTGTTATCGCAAAACAAAAAATGAGCTCCTCTATCAAATATCATATCAAAACCTTAAATATGTGTTGATTCGGCATTTCAGTCACATCTTTAGCTGCATTAAAAATGAAAGGATTCAGCTTCATGCATCTGAAAGAACTCAAAGCAAACCTGGCCAGGTGATATTCCACCTATCTGTCTCTTTTGAATATTACGGAGCAGTTAGCTCTTGTTCAATTGGTAGCACACTGGCCTGAAGAGAATCAGAAGGCTCCTTCAAGGCTTACTCCACTGACCAGAGAACAAGAATATGGTCTAACACCGTCATTGAGCATTGTGGGAGCATTGGACTGTCAAAGGTGCTAGTTACTAAACTACATACAGTAGGTCTGCTGTTTCATGTATGGTAAAGGTGACTGTGCTGAAGCATAAACTATACCTTTTCCGATCAACTAAAACATTGCTACATATACCACTAGAGCCTGTTATGATTGCAAAATTGGCAGCAGTTATTAACCAACAGCATTAGTGCGGCTTCCCCGAAAAAGATGTGCAGATCACAATTTAACACAGATCCTGCCTGAACACAATTTACCACTGCAAGCAGAAGACGCCACAAAGAATGTAGCTGGGACTTGGCTTGATTTATAAAGAGAGGATTGATAGGCTGATAGGACCATTTTCCCAGGTGTTGGAGATTGAAGGGCAGACGCTAGGAAGTATATAAACTCAGGAGAGAAATATAAAATGTGGACAGTCACATATTTTTCCCAGGGTTGGGGAATCTAACATTAGAGGGCATGGATTTAAGAGGGGAAAGATTCAAAGAGACAATTCTTTCCACATAGACACCAAAGCTAGGATCCAGCATTGGTACTTGGCCCTGGTACCCATCAACTAAATACACCACTGGAACCAAATTAACCTTTTATCACAAATGGGCATCTTTATCAGACCAAGGAATGTCGTCACCCAATCTTCCATCTGTACCAAGATTTACCTGAAACATTGAAACATCTCAATATCCTGTTACAGATTCCCTCTAAACTAATGAGCAAATACAAATATCCATGAACACTCCTTAACAATACTCCATTTTCTCCAGAAGCCAATAGGCAGCAGCTATTTCCCCACTTGAAAAGGATCAGACAGCTTTTGCTGAAGCAATTGCAAATCTGTAATATTTTATTGCAGCTTTAAATTTCCTATCCAAAGTTTTAAAAATAACTATCCATTCTGTGAACTTTCCAGTGTACTGGAACGGAGGCGATGGGGAAGTCTGTCACTGTTTGCATTTAATAAACCTTAATCTACTACGCAGGCAAATATTGATCACTGATCAGCAAACTCACCTTCACACACCCAGTAATTGGAACAGTCAAGGAATAAGTAACGTCTGATCAATGCAGTGTCAGACTCCGACTCGGTTACAATAACCTCCGCATGAATGAAGGCAACAGCTACATATGTAGCATTTTTCTTATGGATCTCAAGAGGTGCAAGATAATAAAGTAAAAACGAATCATTCGATCCAGTCTCCACAAATGACACACAGGCAGGCATCAGATTCAGGGAAATCTGATCATATTCTTGATCAGAGCTATATACCGATGCTTTCAAAACACTGGACTGATGCGTTAAGTCCAGTAAAGTTCAGTACCAGAATAACAAGTACAGCAGGGTGGCCAACCTGAGCGTGGAGAGGGTTCCTGTGATGTGGAACACATCCTGCCTGGTTCCTGTACCAATGAGGACGCGCCCCAGCTCCTCCAATACCTACAGGCACTGACTTCACACATCATGAAGTCCCTGGAGAGGCTGATGCTCACTCACCTGCGGCCCCTGGTTAAACCCTACCTGGACCCTCTGCAGTTCGCTTACCAAACAAAGATGGGGTTTGAGGAAGCCATCATCCACCTGCTCCATCGTTCCTATGCTCACCTGGATAAGCCGGGAAGCACTGTGCGAGTCATGTTTTTTTACTTCTCCAGTGCCAGGGAGCAAACTGACAAAAGATGCAGGTGGATGCTCCATTGGTGTCCCGGATCACCAACTACCTGACTGGACAACCACAGTACGTCAGGCTACAGAAATGTGTCTCGGACATGGTAGTGAGTAACACATGTGCCCCATAGGGGACGGTCCTTTCCCCCTTCCTGTTCACCGTCTACACCTCGGACTTCAGATATAACTCCGTCTCCTGCCACCTATAGAAGTTTTCAGATGACTCTGCAATTGTGGGCTGCATCAGTGTGGGGAGGAAAGCTGAATGCAGAGGTGTAGTCAACGGCTTTGTCGAGTGGTGTGAGCTGAATCACCTGCATCTCAACACCGACAAGACTAAGGAGTTAGTGGTGGATTTTAGGAGGAGAGGAACACCCCTGTCCCCTGCCACCATCAATGGTGTGGATGTGCAGTTTACCAGGGAGTATAAATACCTTGAAGTGTACCTGGACAGTACAGGAATGCTGAGGCTCTGTACAAGAAGGGACAGAGCCGAATACTTTTTGAGAAGGCTCCGCCCCTTCAACATCTGCAGAAAGCTGCTGCAGATGTTCTACCAATCGGTGGGAGCCAGTGCCATCTTCTTCGCTGCCATTTGCTGGGGCAGGAGGGCGAAGGCCGCGGACGCCAATAGGATCAACAAACTCATCGTGAAGGCTGACTTCATCCTGGGGGCGGGGTTGGATTCATGGGAGGTGCTCTTGGAGGGAGAATGCTCCTCAAACTGCGGAGCATCTTGGACAATACAGCTCACCCCCTGCATGACACACTGGTCAACCCGAGGTGTACCTTCAACAACAGACTGGTTCCGCCAAGATGCAGTACAGAACACCACAGGAGATCCTTCTTCCCTGTGGCGATCAAACTGTACAACTCTTCTCCCCCCTCCCCAGACAGTACTTTTCTCCAGGGATGCTGCCTGTCCCGCTGAGTTACTCCAGTGTCTATCTTTGATAATAGCTGGCTGGGTCAAAGGATCTGTGCAGTTTGATCACAATCCACTGGCACCAAACATGCCGCTTGTTCTTACATTCAATTAAGTTACTGTCAAGTCAAGTGAGTCAAGTGAGTTTATTGTCGTGTGTCCCTGATAGGACAATGAAATTCTTGTTTTGCTTCAGCACAACAGAACATAGTAGGCATTGACTACAAAAGCAGATCAGTGTGTCCATATACCATTATATAAATATATACACAGATGAATAAATAAACTGAAAAAGTGAAAATAACAATGGGTTATTAATGTTCACAGTTTTGTCCGGGCCAGGTTTACCAGCCTGATGGCTGTGGGGAAGTAGCTATTCCTGAACCTGGTCATTGCAGTATTCAGGCTCCTGTACCTTCTACCTGAAGGTAGCAGGGAGATGAGTGTGTGGCCAGGATGGTGTGGGTCTTTGATGATGCTGCCAGCCTTTTTGAGGCAGCAACTGCGATAAATCCCCTCGATGGAAGGAAGGTCAGAGCCGATGATGGACTGGGCAGTGTTTACTACTTTTTGTAGTCTTTTCCTCTCCAGGGCGCTCAAGTTGCCGAACCAAGCCACGATGCAACCGGTCAGCATGCTCTCTACTGTGCACCTTTAGAAGTTAGAGAGAGTCCTCCTTGACAAACCGACTCTTCGTAATCTTCTCAGGAAGTAGATTGGCAACAGGCTTGATATGCCTCATCCAACCTTGATCAGGCTGTGTCAATGGCAGCCACGGCCAAAAAAAGACATTTAAAAATATCCCATGGATAAAGGAGTCGCTGTGCCTCCCTGCCTCAGTCAGTCTTCACCCTGCTTCCTGCATCTTTCAACTACAAGTCTGGTGGCTCAGCACTGCGCACCTTCATTAGCAAGCTCCCTGTGAAGGGCAAATTAACACGGGAGACTACACATGGACACTTCCCAATCTAAATCCAGGGATTGGTGGTCAATGTGAGTCATTCCTCTCTGGGAGATCCTGAAAAACATCACTGCTCGGGAGATTTTATCCCATCCCTGTGCTAATCTAAGTAAGCCCGGTCAACTTTAAGGAATCTCCCTACACTTCAGGAGGTAAGAGAAGGATTTAGTGCAAACTCTAAATCCAGATTTACTGTAATTGAAATGCGTCCTGCAACGCTGCCCAGCTGATGCCAGTATGAAAGGGTAATTATTATTAAAAATGTAAGCGCTTCATGTGGAGGAGTGCAAGGTGTGGGAGCTGTTAATAAGCAATAAAACCAAGCCACCTGTGGTGACACAGTTGCAGCTCCAGTGACAGCTCCTCACTGCCAGCTCCCTCATCTCCACAATCAGGGGGTCAACGGCCCCACAAACCTTGGATTCGTATTCCACACATCATTTTACAACAGAGAACCAGAGGAGAAACCAGCTGAATAAAACTTGCAGGAAGGAACTGCAGGTGCTGGTTTACACCGAAGATAAACACAAAATGCTGGAGTAACTCAATGGGTCAGGCAGCATCTCTGGAGGGAAGGACTGGGTGATAGAAGGGTCTTGACCTGCTGAATTACTCCAGCAGTGCTAAGAAGGAACTGCAGATGCTGGAAAATCGAGGGTACACAAAATTCTGGAGAAACTCAGCGGGTGCAGCAGCATCTATGGAGCGAAGGGATGGGTGACAGAAGGGTCTCGACCTGCTGAATTACTCCAGCATTTGGATCTAAACATCACCCATTCCCTCTCTCCATAGATGCTGCCTGTCCCGCTGAGTTGCTCCAGCTTTTTGGTGTCTATCGTTGAATGGGTGACCCTTCTACGGACTGAGAATCAAACTTGCCTCGCGTGAAGCGGCTTGTAAATTAACATATAAAATATAAAATCAAGAAATGTGAAAGCTTGACTCATTTATGTGCTGCTATTCGTTCACCTGGCCTGTTGCTGAGTGCTGGACAACTCACCAGGTGCAAACCTCCGCTGCATCCCGGACAGAGGGCGATGATCACCGGACTGACCGGCAAGTAGAGGTGGCGGGTCGGCCAAGCCCGGCTCCCCGCCACCGGGATAGACGCCAACTACTGGAGTAAACTCAGTGGGATCTCTGGAGAAGTCTGAAGAAGGGTCTCTACCCGAAATGTCACCCATTCCATCTGCCTGTCCCTTGGAGTTACTCCAGCATTGTGTGTGTCTATCTTCGGTGGAAAGCAACATCTGCAGTTCCTTCCCAATCCCACACTCTCGGCCCCGGGGGGTGAATGTAGCATCACACGTGGACACATCCCACCCACCGCCCCAGACTTGCCCCTCCGGCAGGTCTTTAATCGCGTCCGAAAGCCGTTCATTGAAACAGAGTGACGAATACGAAGCCACGGGGCAGACGGCTCAGTAATGAAGGACAAGCGGCAGATCATCGCAGAAAGGCCGAAGATAGACACACAATGCTGGAGTATCTCATGAGTCAGGCAGCGTCTCTGAGGAGAAGGAATGGGTGGCGTTTCGGGTCGAGACCCTTCTTCAGTAGAAGGATGACGGGGCTGGGGATCTTGTAGAAACATATACAATTATAAAAGGACTGGACAAGTTAAATGCAGGAAACAAAATGTTGCCAATGTTGGGCGAGTCCAGAACCAGGGGTCACAGTTAAAGGGGAGGACAGTTAAGACTGCGAACTACACTACAAAATTACACAAATTCACAGAGAGTTGTGAATTAGTGTAATTTGAGGGAGTTAGATGTGGCCCTTGTGGCTAAGGGGATCAGAGGGTATGGAGAGAAGGCAGGTACGGGATACTGAGTTGGATGATCAGCATGATCATATTGAATGGCGGTGCAGGCTCGAAGGGCCGAACGGCCTACTCCTGCACCTAATTTCTATGTTTCTATTCCCAACCACAAAGGGCAGTGGAGGCAAGATCACTGGATGGATTTAAGAGAGAGTTAGATAGAGCTCTAGGGGCTAGTGGAGTCAAGGGACACGGGGAGAAGGCAGGCACGGGTTATTGATAGGGGACGATCAGCCATGATTACAATGAATAGCGGCGGTGGCTCGAAGGGCCGAATGGCCTCTGCCTGCGCCTATTTCCTATGTTTCAATGTCTCACCCATTCCTTCCCCAGAGACACTGCCTGTCCCCGCTGAGTACATCCAGTTTTTTTGTGTCTATCTTCGGTTTAAACCAGCATCTGCAGTTCCTTCCTACACATCACCGAAAGGCCGACAGGTATATCTGTCAACATTTTAGCCCAGAGGCAAGCGTTTGGTGACACGTACAGGTATAGTGGGGGAAAACAGCTGGGTCTGGGTCGGGACCTGCCACTGATCCAGCGGTGCGGTCTGCAGCAGGATCCCCGACCCAAGCTGCTCTCAGAGTCTCCGGGATAAGGCGTTAGCGCCGGGGGAAGGAGCGACTGCCTGCCTGCCTGCCTGCCTGCCCGCGGGGCAGCGGGGAGTGAGAGCCGGCAGCGCGGCTGCAAAGGCGACGAGATCCACGGCTCTCCGCCCACAGTCGTTCACTCTCTGCCTTTCCCTATCACAGATGTCACCGGAAAACTTTTCCAAGGCACGATCACAGAGGCAACAACTGCGGCAACGACAGAGAGTTCCCGTGAAAGCAGACCAACTAAAGCCTTCCTTGCAATAATCCGGTGCATTTGGTCATTTAAAGCCGGCATCCTTGCACTCACCGTGACCGGGGCTGGTCTCCGTTCACTGATCCCACGCGGAAACAAGCAGCTCGCCGAAAACTTGCATTTAAACGCACTTCGATTACTCTCACATCCTTCCTCTGTCAGAGTAACATCACTTCCCGTAACCCGGCTCCGCCCCAGGAGAGAGTGCACCTCAGCGGCGGCAACTCGCTGTGAGTGAGTCTGCCTCGCCTCGCCTCGCCCCTCCCTCGGCTCTGCACCCACACATCGACAACCCGCTGCCCTGAGCAGCGCCGTGTTGGCAACGCTGAGAGCCTTCACAGGTCTTATGTGCCCCAAAGTCTGGTCTGGTACCAAGTGCAGGTGCTTCAGTTTACGCCGACCATGTTCCACTGGTGTTTGAAATGAAACCTAGCTCTGGTGAATCTGAACCTGTTGCAACCGCTCACTCGCATCCGTGGCCGAGGCTGAGGCATGGCAAAGTATGGAGCAATTCGGAATAAGAACAACGGGATTCTTTTCCTTAGATCAGATAAACTCTTTCTTCAAAACCTGGATGCATCCACCGAGTGTCAGTTCTTGCCAATCCCCTCACCTCTTCATCCTGACCATCTCCCATCTGTTATTTCAGTCCAGAACAAGAATCCATCCCACACAAAAGTCCAATAGATGCTGCCTGATGAGGTTCCAACGGGTTTTATTTTGCTCCAGTACTTGGTACCAGGTCTCGGGTCTCTTTTTCTCAGACATCCTGATCACCATTTATTCAACACAGGTTGGACAAATAGGAGTACTGAGAGAGACAGAGAGAGGGGAGTCTCACTTCATTTTAGTTTAAGAAGGAAGCAGTCTTTCAGTCGGCAGTTTGCAGCCAAAGTTTCTCACATCTGCATCGGAATTGAACAGCGGGCAATGAGTAGGCTGGCGACCAGCAGCAGGGATCGTGTTCCACGCTGCACTGCTAGTTTCCTCACACTCCTCCGAGGCAGCTGACGAGGAGATGCTGAGAGGGGGTGACATCAGCTGAAAGAGGCACAGAGGTTGTGGGTTGAAAGTGTGAAACAGTTGTCACTGAGCTCCTCTAGTGAAGCTGATAGAATCACCAGGACAGGCCACAGATGGGGTGGGGAGATTGTAACCTTCACGTGGTCCGCCCTGTTTCGAAGAATGCAATCAACCTGGCGTGCACAATCAAGTAAGATCAAATAGAACAAGTTGTCCTACAACTTTAGGATGTGCACGCCATACGCAAAAGAAGAAGACCACAGATAGTGGCAGCACACTGCCATATTTTATGACCCATGCTACCCAGGAACTCCCAGCCCACTGACCACCTGGCGACTACTCATGGAGGGAAGCGAGATCTGTCGTTCAAGGTGTATGTCCTGGCCTCATTAGTGCTCCCAAGATGCATCACCTCACATTTGTGTGGATTAAACTCCACCTATCATTTCTAAATCCACTTCACCAACACATCAATATCACTCCGCCAGCTGATACCTTCCACGTTGTCAATAACTCCACCAATCCTGTATCGTCTGCAAACGTGCTGATTTGACACCTATTCACCTGCAACTTAGTTCAAAGCTTCCCCAACAGCTATTTCCACGGGATCTGCACCAGTTAACACCTCCCTGTGTTAACCCACGATGTGGTTTGACTGGATAACACACACAACATCGTTTTTCACTGTATTTCAGTACACATGACAGAATTCACTAAAATCGGTTACTAGGTTCCAGGACATTTCAAAAACGATGCGTGACTGTGGAGATTGTAACATCTTGTGAAGTCACTGACATGGCTCACTGACATTTGTAAAACTGAAACAAAAGTATTTTACCAAGGGAACTGGCTGGCTCTTTATATTAGGGTTTGAGTGATTTTGTTGCATCACAAATTCCTTCTGTGGTGAGCAGAGTGTCCTGTCCTGTCCTCCGTCTGCCTTGATAGCTTCTATTAACAATGTTGGAGTTTATTTAAGGATGGTGCTATACTTGGTCAAATAATTACTGCTTATTAAATCAGTAGATGTACAGTTGTAGTATCCCAGGTGCAGATGCCCAGGCTGGGAACGTTTTCAATATGATGCTAACAAATCTGCAGATGCTGGTTTACAAAAAAAAGACCAAATGTTGGAGTAACTCAGCAGGTCAGGCTGCAGCTCTGGAGTTAGGATCCTCCTTCAGACAGAAGAAGGGTCCTGATCCGAAACATCACCTATCCATGTTCTCCAAAGATGCTACCTGACCCTCTAAGGTACTCCAACACAATGAATATTAAAAGAATATGCCTCTTAGTATCCAATGGGTGAAACAGAGTAAATATGGATAAACTCTGAACTGCCACAATGCAGTTGGCTCACCACAGCCGTCTTGCGGACAAATGAAAATGAGGAGTAAATGCTGTCTCTTCCACCAATGTTCGCATCCCACAAAATGAATAAAAATGAATTAAAAACATCTCCGTTAATAATGGTTATTTCATTACCAAAACATAACAATACTATTAACTACACTTTTTGTTAATACTTAAGCACAATGGAACCAAAGTACTACAGGTAAAGATATTCTAACATCCACCAATAATCTCCTATATTAGGCAGTTCAGTCACTACACCTCTGAGCCTGGCAGTAAAAGGTTAAATCCCACTCCAGAAATCAAACAACAACAAAATATTGGGGATGAGAGCAAAATTGAGGTTGTGATGCAAGATCAGAGGTGTTAGCTTTCAGTCGAGGTGTCGAACTGAGGTGCCATCTGTTTGCTCAGTCGAATATTATGTTTCTTTGAAGAAGTGAGCAGGAGGATTGTCAAGGGCAGGGTGTTAGATTTTCTCTACTAGGTCTTTAGCAAGGCCTTGGATAAAATCATACATAGGTAAGCTGGTCTGGAAGGTTACAGCTTTTGAGATCAAGATTGAACTAGCCAAGCCAATTGTACACAAAATTGGCATGATGGAAGGAGTCAGAGGTTGGGAGTGGATGGACTACTTCAGATTGTAGGCCTATGCCTTTGTCATCTATGTTAATGACTTGGAGGAGAATGTAGGTGGCATGATTAACAAATCCACAGCTGATGCAGACCTTTTCCCAGGTAGGCAAGTCAAAAACTAGAGAGCATAGGTTTAAGGTGAGAGGGGAAGGATTTAAATGATGGTGTGGTGGACAATGAAAAAGGTTGACTACAGTTACAACATGATCTATATCAACTGGGGAAGTATGCAAAGGAACATCAGATAGAGTTTAACTCAGACAAAAGTAAAATGAAGCTATTTGGGAATTTAAACCAGGGAAGGAAATACACAGTGATTGATAAGAGTCCTGGGAAAGTGGTGTAGAACTAAGAGACCAAGGATACAAATACATAGTTTCCTGAAATTGGTGCCGCAGGTAGACAGGGTGGTGAAGAACGCAATTGCCTTCATCTGCTGAGGCAATGAGTAGAAGAGTTGGGACATCTTGTTACGGTTGAACAAAACGTCAGTCGGGTAACCCTCGCCCCAGCAGAGGAGATTAGGGAGCATCAGGTAGTTAAATGAATGAGAATACTTGGCATGGTGGTGCAGCAGTAGAGTTGTTGTCTTACAGCACCAGATACCCAGGTTCGATCCTAACTATGGGTGCTGTCTGTATGGAGTTTGTACGTTCTCCACTTGACCTTCTTGGGTTTTCTCCGGGTGCTTCAGTTTCCTCCCCCACTCATGAATAGGTTTGTAGGTTAATTTGCTTGCTCAAACTGTAAATTCCCCCCAGTGTGTGTTGGTTAGTGTTAGTGTGCGGGAATAGCTGGTCGGCTCGGTTTTGGTGGGCCGACAGGTCTGTTTCCGCGCTGTGTCTCTAAACTAAACTGAACTCACATCCAGTCTCTGCTTTATCTCCAAAGCTTTAGTCTGAAAAAGTTGGCAGGCATGTAATGTCATGTCAAAGGACAAAAGCCCTGCAGTTTGCATTGGTCATTACCTCCCAATTAACAGTACAGGTGAAATACAATTAGGCATTTACAATGGACATCTCTCTGCAAATGAGAGTCAAAACTGAAACTGATTAACCATATCAGAGCACAGCCTTGCAATCGCACTTCACTGCGACATATCACATTAAACAGTATTAAAATAACTTTATAACTCCCCAATGACTCCTTGAGTTCCATCACTGAATCACAAAGGATGTACAGCCTCTGGCATTTCCAATTCAATACCAGTTTGCATTAAATTAGCTGACTGCACTTACAACACGAGAGGCGATGAATTCAGAACTCCTGAACTACACAAAAAAATAATCAGCCGTTGTTCCAGTGCCTGAATGAGTTGAGTTTTTGATCACAAAATGTGCTTTATAATAGTACGTTTCTATGACTACAAATTGTGAAGCTGCTTGTAAATTAAACAACCGGCTAACTCTCCTCATCTTGCTCATTTCTAATACTTACTTGGATGAGGTACCAGAGGATGAGCAATAGCTAAGAAATTGCAGCCCAAATGCATCACCGGATCAAGGAAATGCCCTGTGACTTCTAGATGGTGATGCTTGGTCCTTCTAGTTATTGAGCTAGAAAACATACTGCTGGAGGAACTCAACTGGTCAGGCGGCATCTGTGGAGGGAAATGAACAGATAAAGGTTTGGGTCAGGACACTTGTTCAGACTGATGGAGAAGAGGGGAGATCGCTGGTAAAAGGAGGCGAGGGAAGGAGTAGGACAAGAGCTAGCAAGTGATAGGTGGATCTGTTGAGGAGGAGTTGATTCACCCATAAGTCAGCTTTCTCCGCTCTGCTCCATCAGTCCTGACACAAAACGTTGTCTGTCCTTTTCCCTCCACAGGTGCCCATTGAGTTCCCCCAGCAGCTGCCATCATCTCTCTTTACGTACTCTAAATGAGAACAGCATATTCACCGGTGATCAAGAATAGAAACCTGGTCATTTCCAGCCTGTATGACACAAGGAGATATAGCAAGAGCTACTCAAGAAGATAATACAAACGTTAGAAAATGGAACCAAGGAAACGCTAATACTGCTTACTCAACGGTAATGAAAAATAAAATGGATAGCGCATCCGCAGTTGCTGCTACATAGTAGTCTGAGATCGCTGAGAAACCCTGCATTTACTGTCTGTCCCTAATACTTTGAGAAGGTGGGAGTGAGTCGCCTTCCACACTGCTGAAGTTCATGTGGGGTCAGACCTCCCTCCCACAGATTTGCTCGGTTGGAAGTCCCAGGATTCACACCCAGCGATATTTAAGAAATGGTGAAATGTTTCTAAATAACGATGCTGTGACTTGGAGGGAAGTGTGCACATGCACATGTGACAGTCTTTCTTTTCGGTGTTAGAGAAGGAAGAACTATTTAGGTGGCAAAACCCAGATGTTTGTGAGTACATCTTCACCAGGTTGATATTGGTTGAGAGCAACTTGGCTAGTGTCTACGTCGCCACCTAAAGGTCAATCCGGTTTCACTTTCCAAGGGGCATTTAAGAGTCAACCACATTCCTGAAAGTCTGGAGTTGCACATTGGCAGACTGAGGACACCACTTTGAGTGAACCGGATGGGTTTTATGACAATTAGGTTGTTCCAAAGTGACCATAACTAGGTGTCTTTTTTTCTTCTTCTGGAGTATCAATTGAATGAAGTTCTACAGAGGTTGAATAAATTCCACAGTTGAAACAATGAGGAAGCTGACCTGAGGATAGCGGTAGTTCCAACATTAAGTTGTGGTGCAATAATAAATTCAACTTGAGTAATCAGCGGCAAAGAACTCTGGACAAAAGTAATTGGATACTAAACTAAAAAGATTAAAGGTATCTGATGAATAAAAGTGATGTGATGAACTGGTAGAGAGGTGCTCAGTTTAATGACAAAAGTTGGAGTGAGTTTCCCTTTGGTTACTTTGAGGATCCACTGTCTGGCAATAATATGTCCATGCTCGGTATTGGAGAGGAACCAAGTGATGATCACACAGAAATTATCCTGAATTCCTCCGGACCTACTTCTTGGTTATTTATTGTGCGTTTAAATGTCTTCAAATTCCTGAATACTTTAAGGGAAAACACCGGCATTCTTGTGGCAATCTGCGGATTTCTGTGTTTCCTTTATTTTACAATTAATGATATATTAGTTTTTTCACTTCTGCTTTTAAACTTCCTCGCTTTTGAAAAATAATTTCATACATCACATCGGCTGCAGTATTGAGTTAGCCCACAAAGTGGCGCTGGTCCCCCTTCATCTGCTGGTGCTGGTTATTCCTCCAGTTTCCCTCTCCCCTGACTCTCAGTCTGAAGAAGGGTTTCGACCTGAAACGTCACCTATTCCTTTTCTCCCGAGATGCTGCCTGACCTACTGAGTTACTCCAGCATTTTGTGTCTATCTTCGGAGCTATGCCCAGACAGGACATAGGCAATGACCTGCAGTGTATCACAATGGGGAAGATTTGGTATTGAATTACAGATGGAAAGTATCTCACGTGGTGCAGCAAAGCAGCAAGCTAATTACATTGTCTGACTTAATATCCTACTTGAACAAATCAATACAAATGAATAGGCAAACAAGGATAGGAATAGCAAAATATCAACAAAGAAAGCTGAAGGTTATGCATTTTAAGATGACTGCTAAGTGTAGGACAAACAAAATGAATGATTGGATCCTGGGTAGTATTGAGGATTTGAGGAGCTTTATTGTGCAATGGTGGCAGCATAGATAGATAAAGTGGTGAGGAAGGCATATGAGATACTTGCCAGGGCATGGAATGTTAGAGCAGGGAGGTTAGGATATAATTTTATAAAACATTCGATAAGTCTAAAGTAGGGGCCTGCACGCTATACTGGTCGCCAGTCGCCACACTGGTTTCTGTGCTGTATGACTCTTCGACTCTGGAGATAACCCTGCACTACCTTCAACATCATCGTTCCTCAGCCAAGTAACATAAACTCCCCCCATACCATGTACATACATCGTTGTTACTGATTTCCAAGGAGTGCCCAAGCAATCTGGATGAAATGGTTGAACATTACAAGTGATTAGATAAACCATTACTACAATGTTTAGATTCTGTAATGGCATCTTAAAAATATACTTCTGTTTAATGAAAGTACAAAGTACAAGGAATTCTCAGTGTTTGGCTTTTCTAAAATGGGACTGATTACATGCTGAGCTACATGAAATGGTGCAAGCTTTTGATTAGGGATCAATGTCACAGATTTATACAGCAAGGAAACAGGCCCTTTGGCTCATCTTATCCATACAGGCCCTTTGGCCCATCTCATCCATGCCAATAAAGTTGAGCTAATTCCATTTGTCTAGTTAGATTTTTCTGCACCCTTTCCAGTTTAATGGCATCCTTCCTTTGTGTCTAACTTTAATTTAAACCAGCATATGGTGTTCCTTCCTGCACACTAATAGCAGTCACTGTTTCCTTCTGGCCTTATTTATCAATGTAAATTATTTTCTTATAAACAAGAAACTGCAGATGTTGGTTCACAATGGAAGACACACAATGTTGGAATAATTCAACAGGTCAGGCAGCAACTCAGTAGAACATGGATGGGTGACATTTCAGGCCAGGATCCTGCTTCAGACCCTGCAGATTATATTCCTACCTTGACCGATGACTCACATGTAGCAAAGTTGTTCTTTCATTAAGATGCTCGTCATCCATCACTACTTTAACCCCCCCCCCACCATTTGCAACATAAAACATTTAAGCACAGTAAACATATTGTGCAAGTCCAAAATACCAATAAAGGAACTGACTGTGGTCAGAATGTGCACTTAGCTCTCAACTACACCAACTTTTTTTTTACCATTTCAGCAAAGAATTCTACTTACTGAGATGGTCATGAAGCTTTTTTTGGCAAGATAAAGAACTGGAAAATCGCAATTTATAGCTTCCTCCTCCTCCTTTACCAAGCATGATTATGAGGCTCCAGTTTTGAGGGAAATCTAGATTTTAATAGAACAAATTTAGGGTAGCAGTAACGAGACAATAAGTTAAATAGCCGCAAAGTTGAACATAATAATATGGGGAGAATCAAAGAGTTATGCCAATAGTTTATAATCAGCACAGCCATGTTAAACTAATTAATAGCAGCAGTATTTTTTCAATATAAGGTATTGTAATGTTATTATTGTTCATCATTAGCTTTCTAAAGAAAATTGTGCAATTAACCAAAATCAGGATGCAGAACTACATTTCAATGTGTAACATTTAATGTTTTTAAATAACTAAAATCCATAAATATAAACCAAACAGACTCATTCAAATTACATTTGGGGAAGAGAGGAAAATTTACTGTTGAAGGTGACCAGAGGAAGAATTGGAACATTCTTAACTTTGAAACCAAGAGTCCCAAACCACATTTAATATAAATGTACATTGACCAAATTCAACCAATCCTAAAAAAAAAACTGATAGTCTTCCATGAATTTTAGACCTCCCATAGCATTTTCCAAGTTTGGTCATTTTCTATTTTCATCTATTTTTAAAAAGATGTTTCATATGTACAGAATTATAGCACAAAATAGCTGAAACCAAAAACAGGGTGAACGAACAAGGCCTGTAATTATTGATTGAGGTCACGCAGTTGCAATTTAAAGCTAAGCTGTCATTATGTTGAGCTGACAGCTTAGTTCTTCACAGCAAGGAAAGAAAAATGCTCATCATGTCAAGATGTTCCTCATCTTCCCAATTTAGCCTTTTCTAAGAAAAGAATATATGGACATTTTCATCATAGGATAGTTAAAATGCAACACTACTTTGCTCCTTTTTAAAAACTAACCCTTTGAACATGGACAATGTCTGAAAGGTCATCAATTATTGCTCAGTCCTGGAAACCCAGAAGGATCTTTGGATCTTGTGTACAAGTGCTTGCAGGGTCACTTCCGAGAACCGCTAGCAGGAAACCTCAACAGATAGCAATGGTGTTGTTTGTTGGTCAAAACAGAGAACATGGAAGATGTCCTTTTCTGAAGAGCATAAATAAACCACTTGGGATTTTATACCAATCCAAAAGTTTTGCAGTAACCTTCACTAACTGTCGTAACTGTCCAGGTTTTCAAAAACCCATTAACAACTCAGACATCGAGAATGATGTCTAGCTCCTGGATGAGTCAGCCGTGTGCTTAACATTCAACCTCAAAAATGAATGTCACTATAATAAATACCAGCATTGAGGAGTACCTTATTGTAACATACAAATCCAAATTGTTTATGAGATTAAAAATGTGTGAATATTCATGAAGATTTCCTATCACCCTGGCTGTGGAGGGACCAGTTCTCCTACTTGAACTTTGGGGAGGAGGAATGAGTGGGATGCCTGCCCTTCAGAAAGGATGATCTCACTGAAATATTTCACTTGCCACAGCCAAAACCGTCAATTGCTAGGTCAGGAACACATTGTCGTTGTTGTCAAGGTGACCATATTAATGATTATTTATGTGCCTCGCTCCTTCCAAACTGAAACTGGATATTGTTGCAACATCTTGCAAGTTCTCATCACTATTGCATCAGGCAGGACGAGGAGGCTGTCTTTTCTGAAAGTTAATTACATCTCATGCTATCTTGCCAGGGACTAGCACGCAGAGGTAGCACATTGCTCTGCTAAGAATGCAACCTTCTGACCATATGCTTTGTGACTAACGTGTGTTGAATTAGTCATTTCCTGCTACCCACCAAGGGTTCATTCCCTTGGCAACTAACAGGTGTGCGCCCAAAAGCAGCTTCTCATGTAGATCATATTCCAATATTCATGACGCATTTGTTTAATTTCATTTGCAGTTGAAACACAGGGCTAACCAAAGATGAGATGACTTGATTACAACGGCTCTCAGCAGGTAGTTGTAGTAGTTTACGATTCTTGAGTGCGACGACAAAATCAGCTGTGGAAGAGCTGTAAAATGCTGTAGTGCTGGTACAACCGCTGCAACTTGCACCCAACCTCACTATTGTGCGTTTTCAGGCTTTGTCACCAGCTACGCCCAAATCAACTGAGAAGCATGAACATGCGAGGGTGGAGAAGGAGGGAAGTGAGCAGGGTGAGGCAACCATGGCAGCTTTATTTAGGCAAGGATGTGTGTGAAGAAATGATTTGCATGAAATGCAAGCAACCATAACCCCAATTCCCCATTCACTAAATTGCTTTTTTTTCACTGCTCATTGTGTCAACTGCCTGCCATAAGGCAAAAATAAACCACACCACAAAATATTCAATCAAATTTATAATAGTCATACCAAACATCATACAAATATAAACCAATTATCACCGAATATTTTTAAGGGCAAATCATATCTAACAGTTTTTTGATGATGTAACAGAAAAGTCAGTGAAGAAAATGCAGAATATATGGACTTCCATCATCAAAATTCTCAATTCTTGGATCTGAAAATGTCTGAAAAAAATGAAAGGTTTAATCAAACCACCTCTTCAAGTGTAACCCTGGAGAATGGTTACAGTATTTTTTCAGATTGGAGGAAAGTGTACAAGGGAGTTTCACAGGGATCAGTACCAGGACCACAGCTTCGCTTAATTCTCTGTGGCCAAACTAAATGAGTAGACTTTGTCAGTATGTATGCAGAGGACTGTGTACCAAAGAAGACAGTGACCATAGGTGAACCATGAGATGCATTCCCGGATGAAATCCAAGTCTGCATCATTCAAAGTCAAACGATCCCAAGAAATCTGTATATGACTTTCGCAAAGCCATCAAGGATGCCAAGAGGGAATTCCAGACCAGGTCGGAATCTCAGGAATCGATGACACCCATCGATTGTGGCAAGGTTTTCATATCATAAAAAGCTACAAAGTGAAGTCAGGCAGTATTGCTGGCAACAACGCATCCCCCTCTGATGAGTTCAATGCATTTGATGCTCATTTTGAACAGGACAATGGAAAGATGGCAACCACGCTGACAGCCTTGGGTGCGTCTGTACCTCTAATCACATTTTCTTTGATGCCTTTGCTTTTATGTCATCTTGGGAACAATTCATAGAAACTTATGCAGGCATTTAAATAGGGCTGGTGGGGGTGGGGGATGGGATGGGACAGAGGAAGCCAAAGACAAAAATGCCCCTGCTATTGAATAGTTTGTGGGAGAGAATAAATGCCAAAGATGATGGTAGGAAGAGAATGGCATTGAGACAGAAAACAAAGAGCAAGATGGGTATGAGACGGAAGATGTTTGACAGGCCCAGTTGAGATTTGTAGGATGTAGCAGGACCATTGTTGAAATTGTTTAACAATGATTTTGCTCTAAAAGACACACATTACTGGAGTAACTCAGCAGGACATGCAGCATCTCTGGAGTGAAGGAATGTGTGACGTTTCGGGTGGCGACACTTCTTCAGACCCGAAACGGGTCTCGACAGGAAGCTTCACTCATTCTTTCTCACCAGAGATGCTGCCTGTCCCGCACACTTACTCCAGCATGGTGTGTCTATCTTTGGTTTAAACCAGCCTCTGCAGCTCCTTCATACAAAATGGCTTTGCTCTCATAGTCAGTAAAATCATCATAGGAACTTAGAGGAAGCACTGTCTCAAAACAGTATCCAGCATCATCAAGGACCAACACCACCCTGGCCACACTCTCATTTCACTTCTGCCATATCGGGAGTAAAGGTATATGAGTGAAAAGTGTAATGTCCACGTACCAGAACAACTTCTTCCCAATGGCCATCAGGCTGTTGAACATTACGAACTCCAACTAAACTCTGAATTGCCTTGATTGCACTCATGACTTTGGGATTTGTTTGGGTTTTATTGCAATATATTGGATTTATTTATTTACTTAATTTGTTTCTGTTTGTTTATTATATTATCTATTGAGTACTGCATTTACAAATCTGTTGTGCTGCTGCAAGTGAGAACTTCATAATTTCATTTTGGTACAAAACACTCTTAACTTTTTTCATAAGCCAAGGAAGTAGTACAGATCCCCCAATCAACCTCATTGCGGCCCTTGCACTTTTAAATAAAACTGCATTTACTCTGGATCTATAACACTATAATACAATATTCTGCACTTACGTATTTTTTGTTTGCAGGACCAATTGTACTTGTGTATGGCTTGACTGTACTCATGTAGTTTGATTGGAGGGCACCGTTTTTCACCGTATTTTAGTAAGTGAGAATAATAAAGCAAAAGGCTAATAAATGTGCCCAAACTCAATAGGTCATTACACCCTAAAGCATATTATACATTCAATGAGATCAGACCAATCTGTAATCCATCTATGATCTGCTTTTGCATCATAATCCTTTATGTTAATAGATTAACAAAGATTAATCTCAAATTTAAAGTTTAACTGACCTAATATCAACTAATATTTCCAAAAAACATTCTAAAAAAATTTTCAAAAAAAAAGGCTACTCTTTTCTTAATGCAATGGTGTTTCGTAAATACACCCGAAAGGCAGGCTTTTAATATTTAGGACTGTCCTGTACGTTTAGGGTCCATAACCAGCAGACATTGTTTACATTTATCTTACCTAAAAACTGTACGTTACCTCTGGCTTCATACAGCATCCATTGCAGACTTCAGATGAGGCTAGTTCCTCTTAAACATTGCAATATTCTAGCCCAGGAGGCCACACCTGGATACTAAGGGAATCAAGAAATATTTGAATCATGGAAAAGTGATCCCATGGCATAAAACTGGCTAAGATCCTACTGAACAGCAGAACAGGTTCACAGGCTTGAAGTGGTCAGGCACATGGACCTAGCCTGTAGGGCTTACCTGCATTTTGTAAACACATAATGGTAGACAGGGTGCATTCCTACTCACCAAGTTAGATCAGTCTTGTATAGCAGCACGAGATAAGGCCTCTGTGAACAATGTGGCAATTGGAGAGATAAGGCCTGAATCTAGATTGATACAAATGCATCTATTGATGCTCCTGAACACATCATCAGTGATGTAACCTGGGGTCATTGGGTGTTTCGGGTCTTTCAACATCAGACACACTCACCCAGGCGACCCAGCCATGGTTGATCACACGACGACTTGTGTTCAGGTGGCATTCGCTCCTCCCCATGGACCTTCTCTCCTGATCCAGAGCCATCTCGAGGCCGTCTCCGCTGCCTCTGTGGTGTTCTTGATAGCTCTTCTCCTCGCCACTGATGCCCAGTGCACTCAAGGCTTGGTAGAGCGATTGCCCTGCAAATCCTCTGCAGCCAACCTCGATGGGCATACACTTTGCCTTCCAGCCCTGCTTACGGCAGTCTATGACCAGCTCTTCATACTTGGTCATCTTCCTCTCTTGAGCCTCCTCCAAACGGTCCTCCCACAGCACTGTCAGTTCCAACAAGACGATGTGTTTGGTCGCCTCTGAGACCAGGAGGATATCTGGCCTCAGGGTGGTCGTGGCAATGTGCTTTGGGAACTTAAGCTGTTTCACGAGGTCTATGGAAAGCTGCCAGTCCTGCGCAGTCGCCAGGATTCCTGGCTGCTGTGGTTCTTGGCAGCTGCACTCCGGCCTTCACAAAGGTGATCATCTGCAGGTGCTGATGGCTTCTGCAATGGGTTTAAGAACCTGGTCGTGACGCCAGGTGTACCGGCCCTGCCCAAGAGCCTTTGGGCAGCAGCTCAGGATGTGTTCCAACGTCCCCTTGCCTGAGCATTGCGGGCAATCTGGAGATTCCGTTTTGCCCCAGATGAACAGGTTCGATGGGCTGGGAAGGACATCAAACACTGCCTAGACCTGGAACTTGATGCGCTGTGGTACAGCCTGCTAGAGCTCAGTCCATGTGACGTTTCGGTCCATGGCCTGCTCCCACCTTGTCCAGGCTCCCTGCTGCCTCAATCCAACTGCTCTGGTACACCTCTCCTCCTCCACCACCACTGCCCTCACTTCCTCCTGGACCAGCCTGCGCCTCTCCTTCCCCTTGGCCTTGTCAAACTGGGGAGATGGGAAGATTCCCAGGCCAGCTCTTCCCCGATTCGCTGCTCCCACCAGGACTCCGTGGCGTATCTGAGACTCCGCTTGCAGCACCGCTTTGCCGGCTCTCCACCTTTTCACCTCCACCCCTGCCAGAGCCACCTTGGGGTCGCTGGAGTCCCTGTACAGCATCACCTCTCTGGCCCGAGTCACCTTAAACACCTCCTCTAGGGACTTCATGGGCAGCTGGGGCTTGGTGTTATTTCCATAAAGGGCGATGCTGCTAAGGCTCCTGGGCTGTCCCAGCCTTTTGAGAAAGCTGCTGACTTTCCTCTCCAATCTCTCTACGATGGATATTGGGACTTCGTAGACAAGCAGTGGCCAGAGTATCTTTGGCCGGGTACCATGCTGGTAAATCCATGCCTTGAACTTGCTAGGAAGACCCAACCGGTCCACTGCTCTCAACCAACTCTCCAGCTCCTGACAGGTTGCCTGGACTGATGCTGTATCCTTCAGGCTGCTGTTAAACACCTTGCCAAGATTCTTCACTGGCCTTTCGGACAGTTGGGATTGGTGTCCCTTCGATGCTGAAGCGGAACCTGTCCATTACTTTGCACTTCTTCAGCACCAGTGGCCTAGATTTTCCTGGCTTAAACGTCATCCTTGCCCATCCAATCAGTTTCTCCAACCCCTGCCTCCTGGCACTGACTCAGTGGTGACAGTCAGGTCGTCCATGAAGGCTCTGATTGGTGGTTGGCGCACTCCTGACTTGGTCCGAGGGCCCTGGCACTCTGGCTCAGCAGACTTGACAGACATGTTCATCGCCAAGGCAAAAAGGATCACAGAGATGGTACAGCCTGTGATGATCCCAACCTCCAGTCTGTGCCACTCTGATGTTACTGACCCTGATGAGAATCTCATGCTGAACTGGTTATAATAGTCCAGGATGAGATCTGCCACTTGGCCCGGCACATGATGCTTGGCCATGACTGTCTGGATCAGCTTGTGCGGGATGGAGCCGTAGGTGTTGGCCAGGTCAAGCCAGAGCACTGTCAGTTTTCCCTTGTCCTCCCTGGCTTCTCTGATGAGCTGGGTCACCACTCCCATGTGCTCTAGACACCCCGGCAAATCCTGACAAGCCTCCCTTTTGCACTGAACTGTCGATGTAGCCATTGCTGGAGTAACATTATGATAACTAAGACTTCAAATGAACAAAGGAATACCTTAAGCATGAGACCACCACATAGTGATCTCTAAGCAGGAGATAATCAAGCAGAAAGAGGGGATTGTGGAAGCTATTGATCACACACTTTTTCATGTTGGATTGATTATAACATGATATCTAAAATACTTTTTGCTGGATATGCTTTACCTTTTTGCTAAATGTTTATAACATTTTTATGGTTTGTTCAATCAAAGAATGCAGCAGTAAGGCAAACAAACCTCTTTCCTTCCCTTCTATAGATGAATAACTATGTAGCCAAAGAATGGACTGTGCAAGAGATATTCTTCCACCACAAGACTGCACATCCTATTCCTCCTTCTACATTCTTAAATTCTTCAATACTTAAGGTCTCACCCACCTAGATCAAGCCCAACAACTTGATACTACTCATATACTAGTGGGTAGTCGTATATTATAAAAGCAAGAGTGGTAAAAAATATATATTTTTGTGTGGCAATGCTTTATTATCTGTTCTCATGTCTTTTGGTGTTGGTGAAAGTAACATTTATTGTCCATCCTTAGTTAAGAAGGCAATGGTCATCTTTGTCCTTGAACCATTGTAATTGTTGCAGAATGGTATTTTGTCCAGCTCAGCAGTGCAAAGTTTTCATTCAACAGTATTCATCCATTTCCTACTCAGTGACTTCAGCTTCTGCAGAAATATAGAAAAAACTGCTTATAGTCTCAAAGAACCCACAGAACTTGGGAAGACTGAGAATAAACATCACATTGCAATGATTACCTGAATAGTTATTGTGCCTTTTGATACACTCCATGGTGTTTCTTTTCCTAAATATGCATTTTTAATATGGCACCTTTAACAATAGCATAATGTACCATGGTGCATTCAGGAAATATTATTAACAAAACTTGATGCCAAGCAATTTAAGAATATATTATAGTAAAGATTTGCCCAAAAAGGTTTAACAGAGTGCCTTGAAGCAGGAAAAGGGAGTTTGGTAGATTTAGGGGAAATCTTCCAGATTTTAAAACTGTGACTGCTAAAAATAAAAATGTGCAAAAGACCATAACGAGAGAACCATAATGATAGCTGCTGGCAGAATGGCAGAGTTCTTAAAATACCAAAAAGAGAAGAATTTTAAAATACACACAAAATGCTATAGTAACTCAGCGAGACAGTCACCATCTTTGGAGAAAAGGAATAGGTGATGTTTTGGGTCGAAACCCTTCTCCAGAGATGTTGCCTGACCCGCGGAGTTACTGCAGCATTTTGTGTGTATCCCCGTTGATGACTGGTGCTCGGCTATCGCCGGCACCACGGGGGATTAACCGACAGCCACTGGACACGGCGAAAGGTGCAGCTGACGGTCCACGGCCCGTCAGGGAACGGTTTCCTCGGGAGTTGGAACAGAGTTGAGCTGGAGTTTGCGCTTCTTCTTCGTGCTGGCTGTAAGCCTGGGGTCACCACTGCTCCGGGCCGGTGTCCCTTCAGTCCAGGGTCACCCTGGACATCTCTGGCCGCACCCGGACAGGGATGGCACACTCAGGAGGGAACAGTAGTGAGACACTGCTCACAAATCTGCCTGCTGGGGTTATGCAGGAGAGGAGCACGTGGTTCAGCCCCTGTATAACCCGGGAGGGCTGCCCGAGTGAGAATGGAACCCATACACCCAGGCTGAGGGGGACCGGACAGTGATTCATCAGATTGACACTGCTGAGATTTCTGCATGAACCAGTGGAGAAGGGAGAAATAGTGTTGCTAACTCCAGTAGCAATTCAACAGCACTTGCAGTGCCAGAGACGCGGGTTCGATCCTGACTACGGATGAAACGCAGGTCCGTATGCACACAGCTGCTCAGCTGCCGAGAATGTTTTTCTCCAATGACCTATGACCTGGACATGCGCAGTCGGAATACCGAACTCGCTTATTCAATAATGCTACAGTAAAACTCAAGATGAAGCATCCAACAATCATCATTGTAGTCACAGTATTCTACAAAAAAAGTGGCACTTATTTCTACCAAGTATTTGGCTCAGAGTTCCTTACTACATAATTATTTGGATGATTAAGAATATCATTATAAACATAGTTAATATAACTAAGCAAAACTATAAAATTAAATATGCATATTGTAACCCAATAGACTAATACCCAATTTAAAGAATTTGTTTATAGTCTATTGTTTCGCATGTCAAAAGTCATACCAATATTTTGATTTACATAAAGGCATCTCTGGAGAACATGGGTAATGGGCAATGTTCGATGCCCAGCTGCAGTGAGCCAGCAGTTGCAAGACTGTCCCGCGGGGAGCTGCCACGACGCTGCCTCACATTGAGCGGTGAAAGGCCGGGGGCCAGGGGCCGGGGGCCGGGGAGCACTTGCACTAACCGGCCTCGCCGCCCGCTTTACCGTCACCGTCCGGGGCCCGAGGCGGCGCTGAGTCGTCGGTGCGGCCGCTCTCGGCGCCGGGAGCCGGGTTGCCCTGCGCCTTGGCTTGTTCCAGGCGATATTGTTTATACAGCGGCCCGTAGATGTACAGTCCGCCCGCCACCCCCACGACGGCCGCCAGCGTCAGCTGAGGGAAGGTCAACCCGCCCGGCAACATGGCGGCGCCGGGCCCAACCGCCAACCGCCAACCGCCGGCAGTGCGCACGCGCGGCTCTCTGTCTCTCTGTCTGTCTCTCCACCAACACTCAATTCACTCCAAAGGTGGAGGGAGGAGCTATAGACCAAAGATACACACAACACAAGAAGCTGGAGTAACTCGTCCCAGTATCCAAGGACAACATTGACTTTGGGGGTTACACAAAAAGCTGGAGAAACTCAGCGGGTGCAGCAGCATCTAAGGAGTGAAGGAGATAGGCGACGTTTCGGGTCGAGACCCTTCTTCAGACCCACTACTACATTGACTTATTGGGAAGCAGAAAGTAAACATTGGGAAGCAGAAAGTAAACAGAGTACGTTTCCCACAAGTATTTAAAACCCTTGCCTGCTTCCACACTAAGCATTGCTACAACAGAATATATTCTGATTCAATCATGCATGTTCTTAGTCCCAGGGAGAAAAAGGATACTGTGTAAGATGGTTTTTCAGTGATATGTACCCCCCCCCCCCCCCCTTCACAGAATTAAACTAAATAATTAATCTGCATTTTAGAACAATACTTCATTGATCAATCGCAATCGTTTCCAAATGAATCCAGAATGCCTCTCTTCAAAACTTTTCTTCGATCTCAATTAGTTGGGAAATCTGTTTTGTACTGCAAATGTTACATTTTGTAAAAAACCCATGGCCGAGTTTGGTATAAATAAAGGTGGAACTGGTTCAGCTCAATCGATAAAAAACTTTCCGTGCAAAATATATGCTTTATTTATTGCATAACAGCACCCTTCTATTTCCTCTATCTTTGGCCTGCCCACTCCCCTGACATCAGTGTGAAGAAGGTAGACAAAAGTGCTGGAGAAACTCAGGGGGTGCGGCAGCATCTATGGAGTGAAGGAAGGTCGAAGAAGGGTCTCAACCCGAAACATCACTCACTCCTTCTCTCCAGAGATGCTGCTGTCTGTCCTGCTGAGTTACTCCTGCATTTTGTGTGTCTCCTATTTCCTTCTTGGATTGCAGACCCAAGTTTGTAGAAAAGAACTGTAGATGCTGGTTTACACCGAAGATGGACGCAAAAAGCTGGAGTAACTCAGCGGGTCAGGCAACACCTCTGGAGAAAAGGAATAGGATCTATTTCACGCCTTTGAATCGTGTCACAGACCTGCATGCAACGATATATGTTGAGCATGGAAACATTTCACTCAAATCATAGAAAGCATGTTAATTATTGAAATTGACTAAATTCAATAAATTACCATAATCCTCTTAAATTGATATGGCAAATTTATTAACAAGTTTACTATTCCAGTTTACCAGGGGTGAAATAGGGGGGATCTTACTAAGATCTTACTGCATACTAAGCATTTATTTTGAAAGGTTTTTCATTATGTATTTATATTTCTTTGAAAACCTACAAGCCAATCTTGTTGGAGATGCAAGAAACTGCAGATCCTGAAATCTTGCGCTAAAATTGTGCTGGAGTAACTCAAGTGGGTCAGGTAGCATCTGTGGAAGGAATGAACAGGCGACATATTGGGTTGAGTCCCTTCTTGAGGACATCAGTTCCTCCAGCACATTGTTTTTTTGCTCAAGATAATATAATTTATTTTGTGTTCCAAGTCAGTGCAGGAGATTGTGTTGACTCAATCTTTCTCTTTCCATACCCTCCTCACACTTGACCCATTGAACCCAGTTTACCATTTCTTGGCTTATTTAACCAGCCGATTCAGATCACACGGCAAGATTTGTCAACCTTCTTCGTCGTCTATAATACCTATTATTTTGTGTCATCTGCAAACTTACTAACCATGCTTTGTACATTCTCATCCAAATTGTTTGGTTGACTAATAACAACAGGCCCAGCACCAATTCATGTGGCACATCACTAGTTAAATTTATTTTTTAAAACAACCTACCAACATCAGTTTCTACTTCCAACTATCAAGCCAATTATGTATCCAATGCTCTCTCTGGAACCTGTGTTCTAAACTTCCTGACTAGCCTATCATACAAGACTTTATCATAGGCTTACTAAAATACGTATAGACAGCAACTATCTCCCTGCACTCATCAATCTCCTTGGTTATCTCTTCGAAAATAACAGATTTATGAGACATTTCCCCTCGCACTAATCAATGCTCCCTAAGCAGTCCTTATCTATCCAGATAGTACAAGATCTTGTCTCAGATATTTGTCTGCAATTCATATTACTCAAATTGCAAACCTTAAAAGCATAAAATATAACAGCGCTGCATTAGTCAATTAAAGTGGTATAACAATATTGGACATAAATATGTGCAACACAAGATCTTAATAACAAAGGGAACTAAGGATAGCTAAGACCTCATCTTAAGTGGATTTTATTCATAAAGGTGAAAGAGATTAACTTGCAAGGCAGCTTTCCTTATATCTGATGTCTCGATTTATTACCACCATTTGAATTGTGATAGATGTTAGTGAAAGAGGGATTATGGCAGAATGTTGGACTTTCTTCAGTTGAATCCTGGAAAACCGCCATCAGCACAAGTTCACTAGTTTAATATGCACTGGTTGGGGCCAGGCTCCAGGTCAGGTGCTCTGAAACTGGTTAGGGATAGATAGTTAACTGCAATGGTTATGCTAAAGTTGAAAATATTCAATAATACAATATTTTATCGTCACTGAATTAAATAGGCGTGTAGAAGCTAATTGAAAACTTGCACACAGAAGCCTTTTTTAAATCTATACAAAATGAAATGCACTTTTATGCACAAACATCATGAGGCTACAATTCCCTACTCGCAGACTTCACATCTATCAGAATTTATTTTTGCAGTAGCTGCATCAGTATACAGTAAATCAGATTCATATACATGTAGAAATATTGGGTGACCCCTCCTGGTTGATATATTCTTAAGCACATACAAACTCACCACACAAATAAAACAGCTTCACAAATAAAGAGTTAAGCCAGAACTTTTATTATCAATTTAAACATTTTTGGTTGCCTACAATTGTTCATTTTGTCAAATGGAAAATGTAGATGCAATGTAACTGATTTTAAATTAAAAATGCAACCCATCTCTTTATCCCTTGAAATCATAAAAGGCAGATATATATATTTGTGTAAAATTATTCACAACATGGGGGAAGGTAAAAAGGGACCAATTTTTGCCATGGAATTAAATTACAATCTTCAAAATAAATTTAAATTCAGCACACCAATATTAATAATTTACACAATATGGAATTTAGGTTCACATGATAGCAAATTACGAATTTGCTAAGGCAAAAGAGACTTGCATTTCATGCACATACACCAGCATACGAATAGACTTTGTAAATGCATTAAAGATCCAGCAACTTTAACTCTTACTTAATCCTAAACTTTGTTTAGCACAACATACTTTGCACAACACAACTGCTCAGGAAATCTCTGACCAGCACATTGCAAATATAGATGGAATATTATTAGCAAAACTACATCTACTCTCTTATTATTCAAAGTCAAATGAAATGCATATTGTTTCAAAACAAACGTCATTATTCTTAGGCATGTACCACAAACAGCAATCAGATAAGTCTGAACATGGTCAAACACATACTTATGAAGAACACACCCATTTAATATTTTGGATCAAAAGGCATCGGCCCCAGCTCAATTTCAACATTCGCCATGTGTCTTCCATTGGTACGTCCTGGCTTGTTCCATTTGCAATCCCTGTGGTGGTAAGCCTGCTGGTATTTCCTTTCAGGTCTCTGTTGCCTGGAGCCAGATGCATGTTTAGAATTATGCTTTCTGTATTTATCAGCATCGTAAAGTGGACTGCAAAGATAAAAATTATTAATTATGGCTTTTAAGTAAAATAGCCAAGACTGATCTATTCATTTGCAATTCCCAATGTGCATTAGGATAAGTGCAATAGGTTTTTAGAAATACTACGGCCACATTTCAAGCTGCATTATAATAATCTTACTTTAGAAAAGGAGTAGATGAATGTATTGATAATGATCCTTTTGATACTTGGTCCTGGAGCATTGCAAAGCAAAAAGGAAGGTTGAGGAGATATTTTATGTCTACCGGCGAATATTATACATATATTTCGATTTTCAATCAATAGGCTACCTAGATATCAATCAATAGACCACCTTGGTATCAATCAAAATTAAGGTGAGAGGGGCAAAGTTTAAAGATGATATACGCAGAGGGTGGCAAATGCCTGGAACTGGGGTTGGTGGTGGAGACAGATTTGAGAGTGGCATTTAAGAGCCTTTTGGATAGGCATGTGAATTTGCAGGGAATGGAGGGATATGGATATGGTAATGTGCAGGCAGATTTGGTCTTGGCATCATGTTCAGACATTGTGGGCCAAAGGGCCTGCTTCTGTCCGGTACTGTTCAATGTTCAAAAGTAATGAATCGTTTTCTTATTGAGGGATCCTAAATGAAGTGGATTTGATTTGATGAATCCATCTTCTATTAATGGATACGTAAAGCAGAAAACTGAAAATCTGCAGCCCAAATTGGCAACTGGATATTCAGTGCAGATTCCAACTGTCCAATAAAGACACTGGCTGGCCAACTGACAGGAAATTAATTGCAATTGATCTTCAATACTTCTTACATAGTTAAAAAGAAACAGGTGTAGAAGACTTTTATAAACTGGAATATGTCATGAACAGAAATCTGGTAGCGTCCTTACAGTTAGCCAAATATGAGAATAACGTTGTAGTTCTTAAGATTCCTTTGTGTTAATATTTCTGGAATTTTGTTTGTCTCACACTATTATAGCTGAAATTCTGTTATGTTTACTCACTCCTACACCCAAAACATTAATTACAGAATTCCAAATATAACAGAAAATGCTGGACGGTTCTCAGCAGGTTGGCGACACGATGGAGAAATACATTCAACGTTTCCGTTGTGGAGGAACCAAAATGCGAACTATTTCTCTCTCCACAGACGCAGCCCAACATGCTGAGGACGTCCAGTATTTTCTGTTTTTATTTTAAATTTTTAGCCTCTGGTGGCTTTTAGTTTAGCAAATTCCTATTGGCTAGGATTGAATCAATCACGTATCAAATCAAAAACCAATCCCAAAGTTATATACAGTATCCTGCTCTATATCGGCCAATTTCAAATGGCGAGTTAAATTCTGAATATCAATTGAATATAATTTTACAACTTAAATAATTTCAGAAACAAGCAATTCTAAATCAACTGGATAAAAGAGCAAACTATTACCATGGTCCAAATTGATTAATATAATTGTCACCAAACAATTGCTGATAGATGTATCCATCTAGGTCATCAAAACCATCATGGTTGCCTTCTTGGTGCTCTGCAATATCTTCAAGATAATCTTCAACATCATTAACAAAATCGGAGAATAACATTTGGTCATGTATAAAAAGTCCATTACGGAAAAAACGGTTGATAAATTTCTCCAGCTCACTCCAGCGTTGGAAGTCGACCATCTCTCGTTGAAGGTAATTATGGAGAAGCTTATGAAATTCTTCCATCTTGATGGGGTCAAGGACTTTATTAAATAGACTCAAAGATTCTTGGTGTGCACATTCAAAAACATCAGAGCAACCTTTAGGGCTCTTGTAGTGTGCATGTTTTCCCAAGTGATCATGTTCACCCGATTCAAAATTGTGCGAGTTCTCAGTGTGCATTCTGTGCGGTTTCCTTGAATTGCTACCATGCATCTCCTCATGAGTGGCTTGTCTGGGTTTATGCTGATAGGAATCTTTGTCTCCATGAACACCATGTTGTCTGCACTTGTTTGTTTTACATGCGTGTTCATTGTGACGTTGCTGGAATGCATGACGTCTAGTTTTTGCATCTGCGTCATCACGTCTCTTATTTTTGTGAAATAATTTTTTTGCTGAGTTTTGGAAGTTCTGGAATGTGGATTTAACAGAATCAGAGAATCTCTTAAGATTTTCTTTAACAGCTTCTTTTGCCAGTTTAATCTTTTCTTTATGATGACGCACAAACTCTTTGGTTGAGTTTTTCACAGCGTCAAACGTATTCTTAAATGATCTTATAAAGCCTTTAGATTGCTTCTTTTTATCCCTAGTTCCATAAAACTCCCGATTTGTTTTTGTCTCTTGCTTCTTTGCTGTTTTCTGAGTTGCAGGGTCCGTGTTTTCTTCCTTTGATTCAATGTAAAGTCTTTCCCACAAGTCAGAGCGTTGCTGTTCAAAATCCAATTTTTTCTCTAGCTCTGCAAGTCTTGTTTGTAAACCTTCTGTTATTTTACCATCTTGGGCTGTATTAGGCATAGATTGAAAATGACTCAACGTGTCCAGTTCCTTACGCAGTACATCAGTTATTTCTCTTTCTTTATCCAATTCCTTTCTTAGCATCTGAGCTTCAGTCACAAGGGTCCCCTTCTGTAAAAGGAAACTGTGTATTTGTTGTTTTTCTTCTTCAAGATGATCTTTCAGTTTCTGGTTTTCCGTGATGATTGTTTCAGCATCCATTCCCTTTCCTTCCAATGTCCTGATTTGTTCCCTCAACTTCCGAAGCTCATTCTGCAACAAGGATAATGCTTTCTCTTCATGCTCCAGGGATTCTTTCATACGCTGGTTTTCTTTGGCAAGCACCTGCTGCTGTGACTCAACAGAAAGCCTCTCATCCACAGTTTCTTTTAAACGAGTTTCCAAGTTTTCTCCTTGTGACTAAATAATCGTAATAAAAATTGTTAAATATCCATTTATAAAGGCAATGTGCATTATAAAGTCAGTTTATTTGTCATATTATAGAGCAACAAAATTAAATGGGACCCAAATTCTACATTTCAATAACTATTAAGTACATGCTATATATCGAAATATCCTTAATAGACCTATTGAAAGACCTCAGTGAAATTATTGAAATTCTAAATAGGTATCCCTTCTGCTGTTTACTAGGAGATGGTCACATATTTTCCAAAAAAGACTGTTCAGAATCACTGAAGCAGACGAGGAATCAAACTTTACTTTTTATTGTAACAATTTCTTTGGAAAAATGGAAATCTCATCTGTAGAAACCTTTACGTTGTAGGTACCATCCCTAACTTGCTGGGAAATTCCAATCTCACTTACAACAAGCTTTTCATCAATTATGAAAAACAGTATTTAAGAGTACCTATCCTAAAAGAGATGCAATCTTAAAAAAAGCCGATCAACATCTCTACTTCCTTCGAAGATTGAGGAGATTCAGTATGTCAATAAATACTCTCTTGTACTTCTACAGGTGTACAGGAGAAAGCATATTGACTGGTTGTATCGAGGCCTGGTTCGGCAACACAAAAGCTCACGGACAAACATTACAAAAAGTGGTGAACACTGCCCAGTCTATCATGAGTACTGACCTCCCCATTAGATCTATGGGAGTCTCTGACTCAAAAAGGTAGCCAGCATTAGAGACCCACACCGCCCTGGCCATACTCCTATTTCACTCCTGCCATTAAGGTGGTAGTATAGGAGCCTGTAAACTAATGTCCAATTTCAGTAACAGCTTCTTCCCTACAACCATCAGACTATTAAACACTACAACCTCCAATAGGCTCCAAGTTAAATAGATTGGTGGGCATTTTCTTGTCTTTGCACTATTATTGCTTGTATAGAACTTTTGTTGTTGTTTATTACAATGTTACAGTACTATATTTGCATTTGTGTTGTGCAGCTGCAAATAAGAATGTCATAGTTCCGTTTCGGGACATTTGACAAAACTCTCTTGAGAAAAATTTAATATTTCATCGGTAACACATCACTCCTCTGAGCATAGATAAATACTTTTGAGAGAAAGTTATTCACCAGGTCATCTAGGAACTCATTCTGGATGGCAAATGTATATTGCCATCTGTGTACTTTTGTACTCTGTATTCAGTCATCCACAGAATGCCATGTCGTATACGAGCAAATAATCCTACAAACTGACATTTGTAGAAATGTAATGACTTCATTGTCCTGAATGGAATCAATTTACACTTGTTCTAAAAAGCCTTCTGATATCAGATGATGCTAAAATTTAAATATTCACTGCATTGTCTAAACTAGAACACACAGAAATAACATTGACCCTAATATTTTTAGTTTTATACCATTGTAGATGTGAGAAAGTAATCAAAAGGCATCTAAGAATAGAGGGGAGGGTTAAAGAATAATATTGAATAGGGATGGAGGAGAATTAGAAAGTAATTTATGCATATTAATTATACTTAAAGTGAATGGATGGATTGTTCATGATTACATCATTTATGAATTGCATTACACATGGAAAATATCTGCTAATTTCACATATACAGAAATACTCCATGGTTTCTGTAATCTGAACAGTCTTCTCTGTGGTCTTCTGTCAGGGGTTATGGTGAGAGGGCAGGTGAATGGGAATAAGAGGGAAAGATAGATTAGCCATGATTGAATGGCGGAATAGACTTGATGGGCCAAATGGCCTAATTCTGCTCCAATCACTTATGAACTTACAAACAACTTTGGCACGGTGGAGAGGCTTGCATGTGTCTAAGATCTTGGGAGCCGAGCCATTTGGAGAATGGGGTCAGCCATGGCAGGCAGTTCGAGGGGGAGGTTCCTGACCAAGCAGAGATTAACTCCTAACAGTCCATGGAGTTGGAGCCAGGTAGGTATCTGTCAAGGATGGTGTGGTGGATGTCCACGCATCAGTCTCTGCATGTTAAAAGATGCGTCTCACAGGCATCCACCTGGAGGGATATACTGCAATAAAGTCTGTGGCTCTGGAATCAGTCTTTTCAGCCATCTCAAGACCCACAGAAAGGATCCACCAGGACACTCATACCGGACCAACAATCGATTATGATCTGAACAGTAGCACAAAACTAATTATTCAGGATTGTTTGCTGGAAATTTAGGTCAATCTGGAGAATACTGACAGACCCAGTATTTAAAACATAATATTTGATAACATTTTACTATATTCAATACAAATAATGTGCTTTATACTATATCAAGAAAAGCAATACAGGTATCCAAGAGCAGTTAGTACCTGAAGTTCTGCTTGTTTTTGTTTCAGTTGCTGATTCTCCCTTTTCATTTTATCCATTTGTTCAGTCAGTGTAAGAAGCATGTCAGGATCTTCCTTTTTGTCTTCCAAAAAATCTTCAGTTCCAATCTAATTCACAACGGGATATCTATAATATTAGTGAAGCTAACATAATAAATATTTATTACCATTAAAATTGCAAATTATTTTGCTGTTATCTTATTTATTTCCCCAACTGGCTCTGGAGAGGGTCCAGAGGAGGTTTACAAGAATGATCCCAGGAATCAGTAGGTTAACCTATGATTAGCGTTTGTCGCCACTAGGCCTGTACTCGCTGGAGTTTAGAAGATTGAATGGGGCACCTCATTGAAACATAGCGAATAGTGAAAGATTTGGATAGAGTGGATGTGGAGATGATGTTTCCACTCGTGGGCGAGTCTAGGATGGGTCATACCCTCAGAATTAAAGGATGATCTTTTAGGAAGGAGATGAGGAGAAATGTCTTTAGTCAGAGGGTGGTAAATCTGTGGAATTCCTTGCCACAGAAGGCTGTGGAGGCCAAGTCGGTGGATATTTTTAAGGCAGAGATAGATAAGATTCTTGATGAGTACAGGTGCCAGAGGTTATGGGGAGAAGGCAGGAGAATGGGGTTAGGAGGGAGATAGCTCAGCCATGATTGAACGGTGGAGTAGACTTGATGTGCCAAATGGTCTAATTCTACTCCTATCACTTATAACTTTTGACTTTATCCCCCACTCTTCATTCGCTGAATGTACTGACTGATGCTCAGTATCAGACAACACCACTTGCCTGTTATTTCATAGAATATATAATTACTTAAGAATAGCCTCAACAGATAGTATAATCAAATTATGTACAATACAGACAGCATGCTGAGCCTAATTGACTTCCAGTAGGGGACTGGGCAGCGTAGTTGGCAAACAAATATCTTGTGCTCAGGATACTGTCCAGAAGAAACCTTTTTTTTCCCTCAGTATTATAGATACATTATTTTTTTTCCCTCACCAGGCAAAATTTCCCATCCTTTTTCCCTGAAGTCCCCAATGGCAGATTTCCTACAAAGCAAATTTCTATTTTCCCCAGACAGGGTCATGAGGGAGCGGCAGTCTCTGCTGATCCTGAAATCCTAGCCTTTGGGTCCTTTTAGTTCAGGTGCCCAGACGTCTACAGGACAGCCAATTTCCTAAGGAAATAAGGGATATCCAATACGAAAATGTATGGCGACGTTTCGGGTCGAGACCCTTCTGACTATCCAAATATTTTAATATGCATGATCAACATTCTGCATGAAACGTTCAAACACATTTTCACATTGTATCTCTAAACTAAACATATTATACTTGAGGGAAGATAGTTGCAGAACATGGTAAAGTCAACTCAGGACAATTGTGCTTTGATGAGCGATTGGTGGGGAGGATCTATTGGTGAAAGAAGACAGTACAAGCACAAACCTAGAGAGGGTGAAAAATGTTTGCATGAACTGTTAATGGTTAGACAGAGAGCATGGTCAATCTGGGAAGCAAAGTGAATAAGTTAAACAATCTAATTGCCAGGAATTGGAAAAGAATGCTTGAAAACATACACATGCCCCAAAGGCAAAGGCAAAATTCAGCAATTTTTCTCCTAAAGATTTTCAGAGGGCCTGCTCATCAATTAATCTCAACAAATTCACACATTTTGAAAGTTGCATAACAGTGAAAGCCACACAAAAGAGTATTCAACACTTCTGACGTGTTCAGAAATTGTTCCTCAGGAGACTAATCAATTTTGCTTCTTGACATACCGAATGCTAATATACATTATTTGTTTTTTTATTTTACAATTACTTATTGTTTTTATTTTACAATTTTATTGGGAGGTTATTTATTTTGACTGGGAAGGAGGTACACAAGGTAAGCCTTGTGTCCCTCCTTCCCAACCAAAATAATCTCCCAATAAAATTGCACAAGTCGGCGAAACAATGATTTAATGACCTACCATACTGTCTGCATAGGAGTCTTGATCCTTTTGGCACTGAAATAGATCATCCTTCATATCATTCAATTCTTCTTCATGTATTCGTTTTACAATTTTCTGCAGTTCTTGTATTTGGGTCGTCCCTGCAATTATCCAAAACAAAACATACCATCGCACTATCAAAAAAAGACTTTTGGATATTATCTTACCAGTGCATTACTGGATGGTTACTTGATAAATATGGAAGATCTATCTACCATTCACATGTAAGTGATGGGATAATGATTTGTGAAATAAATGCAGTAATGCAACCCAAAGAATATCTATAACCACAATTTTCCAAAGTGTTCTTTATATAAATGTGACGGTTGATATTTCATTAGCTGTAGCAGTCAGGTCATCTATACTTTAAACAAGAATTCAACTCTTCACTTTCTTCAGCTTCAATTGAAAATTAATGTTTACCCTACTTTGTGCACATAAATATACGTGTTTTGCACATTAACAAATGATAATTTCCACAAGTTAAAAAAAGATTTTACAAGAATAAAGCAATTTTTTTTGAGCTTTTACTTTTGCAGATCATCCAAGTTGTGCAAAATGATCACAAGAAATAAAGCGATGACTCACTAAAACAATGAGCAGGCCAATATTAAGCTACAAACACAAAAGTGCTTTAAATTATTCACTAGATGCAAAATCAACTCTGCAGAAGAGGCCGGATTTCCTGAATGTTGCCAACATTTTGTTTTACTTTAGATTGCCAAAAGCCTATTAATTAGTATATAAACAAAATTACATTTGAAACTACTCACTTAACTTATCCAATTTTATTTTCTTAAATTTTAGGTACAACACTATTACAACTGCCGTGTGGTCCTCTGAGGAGGTGAACCAGTTTTTCCCCCTTACATAATGTCTTAAACTGCAACAGTAAAATCCACCTAATACAAGCTTCCCTATGCTAGCTCAATTTTTAGACTAGTATTTACAAAAATTGTGTTCTTTTTATCTTGATTTTTAAATATTCGTTTTTTGTTTTGAAAAGATGCACCTTAATTCATGTAGTTTCTCCCAATGTAAATTACAGTTTTTTCAGTCAATTTAGTTTATATTTTCTTCTGACAATTTCCAGGCAGCCACCAACTAAACCCTTTGGTCCACTTTCAAATGAGATAACCCAGGAGGAAAACTTCTCATCCCTGCTCTTAATTTTTAAAGCATTAGTTCATAGCACTGTTATGCCAGATTATTTTTTAATGCTTATTAATGCAGCCAGTTGGGTTCTCTAAATATTGTTATATTTAAAATGGAGAGCAATAGTTGAAGGTTTACATGGCATTTGAAAATGCAAGTATAATCTTGTTTTTACAAAACCCATCTTGATGTTCAAACTTTCACTTATAGCTCTTGAAACTTCAAATAAATTGGTGACACCCGGAAAAGTCACCTCAACAGTAACTAATGAACAATCATTATTTGTGTATACATGCAGTTGTCTGATTCAATGCAATAATGCAGATACATTTCCCTCAGATTTAGTGTCACTCACACTGGCATGTTGAGGAAAAGAGATTCAGTGGATATGCACAAAGTAAATGGCCAATACAGTGAAGTATCAACTCACAAATAAACGTAAACAAATAATTCACAAGTTCAAGCAAGAACTGCATTTAGATTATATCTGCAATTGAGGATCTGAACAGTTTGGCAGTTTTCTTGATGGTCTAATGAACAAAAATATCCTTAGACAAAGCACAAAGCCATGTAGCCTAGAAGATTCGAGATTGGTTTTCAGATGCATAAAACCGAAGGAGTGCCAGATTTAGCCTTACCCCATAGTCTGGTACCAGAGAGCCAACAACAATTATTGAAGCACAGGGCAAGGAAATAAATGGGAGTAAAACAAGAACATAAAAAGTATAATATATAATAACATAAAAAATTAGGAATATTGGAGACAAGTGAATTTAGGCCGCATCAGTTTGATTATTATTTTTCCTAATTTAGCACTAACTACTGAGTATATTCTTTTCGAACGAGTTACATTTAGTTCAAAATAAACCAAAATAATCTAAAATGTATCCTCTATTCAGAAATATTTCAACAATATGGCTCAAAGATCGAGGAATAATAATCATTGTTTATCATCAAACAAATTAAAACTGCATTGAAACAGCTTCCTTGTGCAAACTAGTGAAACAGGGAGACTATGTTTTATTAAATATTGGCTTTAATCCTAGTTGGTTCTCTTGAGCCAGAAGCATCTTCGACTAATTTCAAGAGGCTTATATAATAAAGAAATGGCCAATCAATACCAGCTTCTGGTATACATGAAGAGCACAAATCAAAACAGCCACAACTTTATATGCATTGGGGAACATGTTTTTTAAAAAGCTGATCTTCACGAGTGTCTATAATGTGAGCATGAATTCAATTTGCTGGGGTAGAACCAGTGCAGTAGATAAATATTGCTACACCAGAGAGAGATCACTTCATTAAGGTGAAAATTAACAAGCCAGAAGTGAGAGCAAAATTGAGTGTAAAAGTGTACAGTTAAGAGCACTAACTTAGTATTTTTCCAAGTAATAAGCAATCCCCATATGTACTCTATCTTTTTGAAATTCTAAGTATAAACTTAAAATATACATTTTAAAGCATTTTTTTTTAAAGAAAAAGTTTAATGGGGGCTATCAAGAGCAAGGATGGCCTTCTCATACTCCCCATTATTTCAAATGAGCTTCGTCTCACCCCTCTTCAGAGGCAACTGGCTGCCATCTTGAAAGTCTCCTAAACAGGGATCAAGTATTAAATTCGCAGGTTAGTCTCAACCCCAAATGCATGTATTTCAACAGAGACGATACAAATACTAAAAAATGCAAGTACATGCGCAGGTTTACAATCAGCAATGTGTGTACACACATATAAGCAGACACTACTGCCTTAGGCAACATGACAGACAACTGAAAGTGTGGCAGTGCAGCTTCATTTACCATTACACTTCACATTCTGGCCCCGTTTGATGATCAAAGGTAAACAGCCATAAGGGGATTTCGAATGGTGTGGCATTGTAAAACATGACCTATGGATCACATTTTAATAATGCGGCATTTCATTCATGGATTTGATGATTTACGATTTATAATGTATTCTATTTCACTGCATCTATGTTTGATTACCAAAATCAAATATCAATATATCTAGTTTGCTATTAATTGTAATTGTGCCCACAAAAGAGATGATGATTAGTTGGGTGAGTATGGCAAATGCAACTAAATGTGGAGGAGATACGATATATACACAAAATAAATTATCCTTACAACTATGACAAACCCAAATGTGTGTTCAAACAATAAAACAACAATAAAGATCGTTTTAGACAGTTCAGTCATGTTCTCATCTTGGCATACATCTTTTCTAAGCATGCACTGATTCAAATTGTAGCTTAAGTGTAGGGTTTCATTGAATAGGTATACCTTTCAATTTCTATAAACACTATAAACAAACCTCAATTAGGAATGTCACAATAAAATTATACAACGACTTTCAAAAGATAAAAACGTATGCAATAAATCAAAGTGAAACATAGTGGATAGGAATATTATATTGGTTCATGCTTATATTATTTGTACTTGGATATTTCAAGTTTATTTTAACTCTCCCCCCCCCCCAAAAAAAAAGTAATGCAAGAGTAAAAAAAGTTCAAAAGCATTTTCCATTCTTAAAAGTCATGCGTTGTATTTTTGCAGACATTCACCAAAGCACATTTTTTCTAAACGTTCATGCATATATACTTAAAGTAAATTATCAAAACTTAATATCAAAATTGCAATCTAATGTTCAAGATTTTTTGCATGCTACAAGAAATAAAAGATTCTAAATGTTGTACATTGCACCAACTAATTTCAATAAATATGTACATGCTGAAACAATGGAAATTGAAAAAAGTGTTAGGGGCATTTAATCTGCATAGCCAACCAATATTAAACCAAATTGTACATGCTCTGAATGCTGCCGACTCAAATCCAAATGTTCAATATGAAGAAACCTTGTCTTAACTACTGCACGCATTATTGTTAGCTCAAATGGAAAAGTATCGTTAAAACCATATTATTGTTAAAGCAAAACATGGGCGGCACGTGGCACAGATGTAGAGTTGCTGCCTTACAGCCCAGACACCCGTGATCGATCCTGACTACGGGTGCTGTCTGTACGGAGTTTGCACGTTCTCCCTGTGACCACGTGGGTTTTCCCCGGGAGCTCCGGTTTCCTCCCACACTCCAAAGACGTACAGGTTTATAGGCTAACTGGCTTTGGTAAAAACTGTAAACTAGAGTAGTGTTAGTGTACGGGGATGGCTGGTCGGCGCATACGCTTTGGGCCGAAGGGCCTGTTTCCGAGCTGTATTGCTAAAAGTGGACAATCCAGTATTTAGTACACTTGATGAAGCACTTTGATGCTTGAAGTGTTGGGATTTAGACCTGATCACACCTGTTCCAGTTGCTATTAAGTTGAATACTGAGATTTCCTTTTGTGAAGGGTGCATTAAAAACTCTTCATAAACAGCATCACAAAAATGCTAGTATTCAAAACATTTTTGGTACATTGTTTGTTTTCTCTTTGATACACCTCACACAAAAAAAAAAATCTATAAATAAAAACAGCAGTGGCAATGGTGAAGCTAATAGAGCTGTTATTTCACAGTTCCAGCACCTAGGTTCCATCCTGTCTATGTGGAGTTTATACATTTGCCCTATGACTGTGAGTTTCCTCAGGTTGTCCAGTTTCCTTTCATATCCCAGAGACGTGGGATAATTTGTCACTATAAATTGACCTAAGCGTGGAAGTGAATAGTAGATTCTAGGGGTTGTTGAAGGGAATGCATGAGAAGAAAATAGGAATTGGTGCAGATGGGTAGTTGATGGGCAGAGCAGTGGACCATTGGTCTTGTTTCCATGTTGCATTAAATGAGTTACAACCTCTGTACTACATGGTCTTAAACAGCTGGAACTGTGCCATTGTTCATTTCATTAGAAGCAAATTTCCTTTAAAATATACAAAACTAAGACTATCTTGGCATTTAAAATCTGAGGGCATTTAGAGCAATAAAGCTTGCAGTGTCAAGGCAGGTTCAGAGTCTCTAGTTACCATTGCAATGCATGTAAATTTGATAAAATATTTCCACACAATTCTTATGGCTTTGGTTGTTGTACTCACTGCCATTCTTACCTTCAAATTCACCTGAAAATACATAAAAAACTAACCATAAGCCACAATACAGAACAGAAAACTGTGCGTTACTTCACACCAGACTGGCCTTTAAACCAAATGCAGTACATCAACAACACACGCATGGAAGGTCAAGCTGATTTCCCCGAATTCGTAAGAATGAGCACGTGACAGTTGGCAGTTCAATTTACTGTTTAATCTCAGGACTGAAAGGTGGTAATGTGTTCTGAAAGCATGCATTTTTATTGCCTTTTCCCTTTATGTTATCTTTCGGTAATAAAACAAGCATACGCCTACAGATGGCTTCAAGAACCAAGGAAAAAAATAACACAAGTTCTCTGCACCAGTTTGTAGTCTATCTTTCACATATACATTTTTTAATTCCTCATGATGGGTATTTCCATTGAGGCTGCATCTATTCGTTTTAGTAACCAACGCCAACTGAGACATAACAAAATACAGCAAACCCTTGTTATAATGGACCATGGGGAGGGGGGTGGAATGCTGTCCGTTATTGCCGAATGTCCGCTATAACCAAGTACGATATTATCATTGTATAAGTAGCAGAACCAAAAGCTGCAGTTGCTGGTTAATACATAAAAGAACACAAAGTGCTGGAGTAACTCAGCAGGTCAGGCAGCATCTCTGGAGAACATGGATAAGTGACTTTTCCTTTCGAGGCCTTTCTTCAGACTCGCAGTCTGGAACTGGGTCTGGAATCCAAGTGAGTTGACGGCCCTGGCCTGCTGGCGACTAGGGGAGGGGCAGGGATCGGTGGAGTCAATGGTCGTGGCCTGTAGGCAGTCATAATACAGGTAAAAGTCGGCGGTAGCAGCAAACACCTGGAAGCAGCTGGAGAGGGGGTGGGGGCCAGGGGTGACATGGGCAGCCGGGTCTGTAGGCAAGCGGCTGTGTGAGCCAAGGCAGCCATCGGCAGGTTCGTCCGCTATAACTGAAATCCATTATAAAAAGGTCTGTCAAAACGAGGGTTTACTGTACAGTATAGTTCTCTATGACCAATCCTACCCTTAAACAATGAGTGCCCTCTGCATACGCTTTTATAAAACATAATGTTGTCTTATTTCCAGCCTTCTCATTGAACTAACAAGGTAATGAGTTACTCCAGCTTTTTGTGTCTTTCTTAGGTAATTTTTAAATATAGCTCTCATACTTCCTAGGTGGACAGGTAGCAGAGGTTATAATGGTCACCGAAAAGAATGTAGCAGAATCAAAAACAACAGTCTGCATTAGCTCAGTCAGTGATACCATAAACTTAAGAAAAGAATAGCAAACAAATGCAACAAGATTGCATTATCCAAGGCTACAGAACAATTTTTCTATTTCCCCCTCCCTCAATTCACTTTGTAAAAGTATTCAACTGAGTTAACACTAAACCTCTCTCCATTCATCTTTTAATCTCTGCTTTGAAAACCCTATTCAAAAAGTTGAACATAGAACAGTACAGCACAAGAACAGGCCCTTTGGCCCACAATGTCGGTGTCGAACATGACGTCAAGCCCATCTCTTATTTACCTGTACATAATCCATATCCCTCCATTCCTTGCATATCCAGTCTCTGAAATTCTACTTTCATATCAGCTAACCACCAACGTTGGCAGCGCGTTCCAGGCACTCACCACCCTCTGTATGGAAAAAAACTTCCCCCACAGATATCCTTAAAACTTAGCCCCTCGTACCTTAATGCTATGCCTCGAGTATTTGATTTTTCTATCCAAAGAAAGAGATTCTGTCTCCACTAGCTATGCCTTTCAATTTAATATTCTTTTATAAGGTCTCCCCACAACCTCCGGTATTCCAGAGAAAACAATCCAGGTTTTAGTTTAGTTATAAGAGATACTGCGCGGAAACAGGCCCTTCAGCCCACTGGGTCCACGTCGACCAGCGATCCCCCCGCACATCAACACTCTCCTGCACCCACTAGGGACAATTTTTACATTTACCAATCGAATTAACCTACAAACACGTATGTCTTTGGAGTGTGGGAGGAAACCGAAGATCTCTGGGAAAACCCACGCAGGTCACGGGGAGAACGTACAAACTCCGTACAGACAGCACCCGTAGTCGGGATCAAACCAGGGTCTCTGGCACTTCATTCGCTGCAAGGCAGTAACTCTACTGCTGCGCCACCGTGACCACCCAACCCCTCCCTGAACCGTATACCCTCAGATCCAGGTAAACTGCCTCTGCACCCTTTCCAAAGCCCCCATATCTTTCCTCACACTTGCTCAGATTAAATTCCATCTGCCATTTCCCCACCTGCTTCTGGAGCCGATCTATATTCCGAGTAAATCCTATCCCAAACAATCTTCTCCAAAAGCTTCCCAACTACTGACTTGAGGTTCACTGAACTATAATTTCCTGGATTTTCCTTACTTAAATAACGGAACAACATTAGTTACTCTCCAGTCCTCCAGTATGTCACTTCTGGCTAGAGAAGACACAAAGATCTTTGTCAAGGCTTCTGCAATTTCCTCTTTTGCCTCTCTCAATAACCTAGGGTATATCACATCAGGTCCAAGGTATTTAACCACTTTAATGGTTTAAGAACACCGACATCACCTCCACCTTAATCTCAAGATGCCCTTGCATACTAATATTGATTGAAAGGTTGATTGAAAAAAATACAGCATGGAAACATGCCTTTTGGCCCATCTAGTCCACGGCGATCATCTCTCACCCATTTACACTAGTTCTATATTATCTCACTTTCACATCCACTCCCTACACACTAAGGGCAATTTACGGCCAATTAACCTATTCTCTGCACTTATCGCACTACCCTCCAAGTCTGTTTATTGGTAAAAAGAGATGCAAAGTACCCGTTTAGTACCTCACCTACCTCCCCAGACACCTCGTACAAATTCCCTTCTTGATCCTTGACCAGTCCTACTTTCTACATGATTACCATTTTGTTTGTAATATAGGTGTAAAAAACATTGGGATTTTCTATAATCCAACTCGCAAAGGAATTTCATGGCCCCTTTTGGGTCCTTATAAATGCCTGCTTGAGTTCTTTCCTCCTTTCTTTATATTTCCTTTTTCTTATTGACCAAACTTATCCTCCTTACTGGAACAAGCTGGTTCTGAATTTCGACCAACTGGTCTTTAAATGACTCCCACGTCAGATATAGACTTGCCCAATAGCAATTGCTCCCAGTGTACTCACCAGAACGCCTGCCTAATAAAATTGTAATTTACCTTAGTCCAATTTAGGCAATTTAACTCCTGCAAGGTTCAGCTTCTCCAGATTCAAAACATCAGTATACCCAAAAGGCTCTTCCACTAAAACACCAGTAACCTGGCTAGGCTCATTTCCCAACTCAAGGTCCGATATTTTCCCTTGTCAGGTTGGACTATCCACATACTGTTTCAAGAAACTCTTTGATACACCTCACATATTCTGCCCCATCCAAGGCCCTGTTGCTTTTGCATCTTTCCATAATTTGTTTGCATATCCGTTCCCCTGTCTCCCGCTTGCTATTGGGGGGCTTATTGTACAATCGCATTAGTGTGCTTGCACCTTCCTTATTTATAAGCTCTACCCATACTGCCTCAGCGAACAAACTCTCCAGTTCCTCTGAGAGCTGCCGTGACAGTCTTCCTGCAAATCCTCCACCCCTTTGCCTCCCTCTCGATCACGCCTGAAACGTCGAAATGCCGGAACATTGAGCTGCTAGTCATGTCCCTCTTGCAAGCACGTTTTTGCAATGGCTACAACATCATTGTCTGAAGCACCAACCTAGGCTCTTAAGTTAGCCTATTTTCTCTGCAATATTCCTTGCATTTAAATAAACACTTCAGCTTTTCAGCATCACCATATTCGTTCCAATCCCTGCTTCTCCCTGCCTATCCTTCCTTTTAAGACTTATCGGTCCGAACCTCTACCTTCCTATTACTCTCTCCAATTTCTAACCTAATACTCTGGTACCCATCCTCCTGCCTCTCTCTAGTTTAAATTTTAATCGTAACAATCTCTTTCTCTTCACATTTTCTCTTCTGAGAAGCACCTTGAGGCACCAACTATATGGAGGGAGGAGCAATGTATTGACAAGGTAACAAGTTGAACTTACCATAGAAGTGCCCAAATCCCATGCTGAAAGCAATAACCAGTGCAAGTAAAATGCATTTATTCAGAGTGGTATTGAATCGATGCTGCTGCTGCTGCTGTTCTCCATCCACCACTTCCTCCTCTGGTTTTTCCTCTGCTTCAGAAGAAGATAGGGTTCTTTTTCGCATGCGTCGTCTCCGCAGAGTTGGGCTGGAATTACCACTGGTTTCATCGCTACTCGATTCATTCATGCTTCCTTCCATTGCAGATACTAAAATAGAAAAACATTATAAAGATTACGCAGTCCTCTTATAATGTGCATTATGATTATTAAAGATTTTTGACACGTTGATGAAACAATACAAACAGATCTGCCATGATTGAATTGCAGAGCTGACTCGATAGACCGAATGGCCTATTTCTTCTGCTCCTATATCTTATAAAAAGGGATATGAAGGGGAAAAAAAGACTCCTATTTGATTCCAAACCTAACCCAACACTCCATGAAAGAGATGAATGAAGATTCAGTGTAACCTGTTGGATCAGGTTGTCATTGCACGAGTCGACTGTGAACCAGACCTTTTAGAAGCCAGTCAAGCAGAAGAGATTAAATGGATACTTATGTGGCACACCACTGCAACAACAACAACAACTAGATGCCCTGGAATCTCGCAGCAAGTAGAGGGATTGCTCGGCAAATATCCACTGATGTTCCATGCAGAAAGTAGATCATTTATACATCTTTGATTTCTCTTTTAATGTAGAAATCTGTAAATGTTCCCACTTTTCACCCTACATACAAAATGCTCTTTAAGAAAAAGCAATAACACAAGAAAAAATATTTAGACTAAATATCTTACTACAATTTTGCACAAGAGCAAATATTTGACAACCTATTTTTTTAAGCAACAAAGCAGCACATCCATTGAGGAAATGAACTTCCTTCCTCCCAGTGGTTAACTTTATCCTCTAAAAGATTTGAGGGGGGGGGGGGGGGGGGGGAAGGGGGGTTGTGGTGATGATGGTGGTTGGAGTGAATAAATTACATATTTGAAGTATCATACTACAATGGTCGGCTTAATAGACAAGTTAGGCGAAGCAGGCCAAGAAAGAAAGGTCTCAAAAGTAAGTTTCAAAGGGAAATTTCAAAATTAATATGAAACGGCTAGTGGATTATTGGAACAAATTGCAGAGAGCAGGAGTTGACAGCACAAGGTTTTCCAATGCACGATGGATCCCTGGGGCTTGAGGGGAAACAGCACAGCAGTTACGATGATGCAAATGCACCAAGATCATTTGCAAACAAAGGCAAGGGCATGACATTTATTCGTTGGGTGTGAGAGCAGAGGGATGGCTATGGTAAGTGGATGAGGTTGGAAGATGATAGGACTGAAACGATAGATCACTAAAAAAAGCATAAGGTCACCAATTTAGAGCATAATACAAAATATTTGTCCACTTCAACCAATTTGTCCATAAGATGAGATCCATCTGAAGAAGAGTCCCGACGCTAAACACGGTCTATTTCCCTCCACAGATGCTGCTTGACCCGTTGAGATCCTTGAGCAGTTTGTTTTTTGCTTAAGATTCTAGCATCTGCAGTCTTTTGTGTCTCAAGCAGAAGTTGTGGCAACTCGAGTTACAGGTTAAACACTAGGTTGATAGAATCGGAGGCGTTCCAGTGATCAAAGTCATGTTTCAGAGTGGGGGTGGAAGACAGACAAGTGGCATTTCAGGAGGTGGCAATAAGTAGTTTGATCTTGAATAACAAGCTCAGTTCAGGATTGAGGATGTAGATTTTGCAGTTCAGCACGAGAAGAGTTGAGAGAACTCTACAAGGGCCCATAATTTGTTATCATTACATTTTAATAGAATGGTTTGGATTAGCTGTAGTGGGTCATGTTAAAAAAACATCACTACTTATGCTGGATAAGCGAAGCAGCTTGGTGCAATCTGATCATGCCACTGGGAAAATCACACTGCCAGACAGATAGATGCTCGCTCCCTTGATTAATCACTCAATTTTAAATGTTCCGAAATCTCACAAAGCTGTTTCAGCATATTTTCTTTCACACAAACTTAAAAAAGAATACATATCTTTAGTGCAGATAATTAAATATTTTGAAAAAAAACTATTTGAACAGGAATACAGAAACAATTAATAAATAAGAGATCATAATACAAATAAATATTTTCACCCAGTGCAATAAAAAGCAACAATCAACTTTCCTGGAGAAAAAGCTGAGGTCAGAACACTGACCTGAAATACATAGAAACATAGAAACATAGAAAATAGGTGCAGGAGTAGGCCCTTCGGCCCTTCGAGCCTGCACCGCCATTCAATGTGATCATGGCTGATCATCCAACTCAGTATCCCGTACCTGCCTTCTCTCCATACCCCCTGATCCCTTTAGCCACAAGTGCCTCATCTAACGCCCTCTTAAATATAGCCAATGAACTGGCCTCAACTACCTTCTGTGGCAGAGAATTCCAGAGACTCACCACTCTCTGTGTAAAGAATGTTTTCCTCATTTCAGTCCTAAAGGAATTCCCCCTTATCCTTAGACTGTGACCCCTTGTTCTGGACTCCCCCAACATCGGGAACAATCTTCCAGCATCTAGCTTGTCCAACCCCTTAAGAATTTTGTAAGTTTCTATAAGATCCCCCCTCAATCTTCTAAATTCCAGCGAGTACAAGCCGAGTCTATCCAATCTTTCCTCATATGAAAGTCCTGACATCCCAGGAATCAGTCTGGTGAATCTTCTCTGTACCCCCTCTATGGCAAGGATGTCTTTCCTCAGATTTGGAGACCAAAACTGTACGCAATACTCCAGGTGTGGCCTCACCAAAACCCTGTACAACTGCAGTAGAACCTCCCTGCTCCTATACTCAAATCCTTTCGCTATGAATGCTAACATACCATTTGCTTTCTTCACTGCCTGCTGCACCTGCATGCCTACTTTCAATGACTGGTGTACCATGACACCCAGGTCTCGTTGCATCTCCCCCTTTCCTAATCTGCCACCATTCAGATAATAGTCTACCCTCATGTTTTTGCCACCAAAGTGGATAACCTCACATTTATCCACATTATACTGCATCTGCCATGCATCTGCCCATTCACTCAGCCTATCCAAATCACCCTGCAGCCTCCAAGCATCCTCCTCACACCTAACTATACCCCCCAGCTTGGTATCATCTGCAAATTTGGAGATGTTGCATTGAATTCCCTCGTCCAAATCATTAATATATATTGTAAATAGCTGGGGTCCCAGCACTGAGCCTTGCGGCACCCCACTAGTCACTACAATCAGTAATAAACTATTTCTGATCTGATGATGGTGGGAAAGTATTTGATGAAGTAGTGGATAATAAATAGTTTAATCCAGGAAATCACCTTCAGCACCTTCACAGCAGTGATGGTCTGGAGGGTTTGATTATTTGCCTCCAACAATCATCTTCCCTGATATTGGATGTGTGACACCCGCTAGTGTTTCAGCAACTCAATTTTTAATTTAATTTTTTAGGCCTTATAATAAATTTGCTTAAATTTTAAATAGTTCTCTGCAATAACCAAGGTCAGTCTCAACTATCCAAAATGCTTGATGTCTGAAATAAACACATTGTAATAATTCTGCAAAATGGTCAAAAGGGCAGACATCCATGTTAGGAGGAGTTAACAATTCAGAGCAATGACCTGCCAGAGTTCTCACATATTTCTTCAGAAGGGGCTAGGCTATAACTTTCCGAAACACTGGCTCTGCTGTATTTGGAGTAATTTGCAGAGCTTTGGTCACTGTGCTTTACAAAATGTTTGATTGCAAGACAGAAAGTACAGAGGAAATTCACCAGAAGCTCACCTGAAGTGGAGAATTTTAGTTATGGGATAAGATTGGATGGGTTTGTTTTCCCTGGAAGGAAGGGGCTGAGGGCTGACCAGATCGAGGTACAGAAAATTATAAGAGGCATAGAGTAGATCGTCAGAAACAATAGAAATTGTTTCACCATATTTAAGTTTTATAACATTAGGTTGCATCACGTAAAATTAAAATTGCTACACCATTTGAAACTTTTATTTTCAAAATGTACGTGGTTGGGTTAAAGACAGAGGTGGACTTTAATGCCACCGAGGGGAGAAGGAAATTCTGCTAGTTCTCCTATTTGAAGTGCATGACTTCACAAAGGAGCAAAACTTGATCACTTTTCCACAAGAGAAAATCAAGTTCCTCTAGAAAGGAGAAAATCAAGCTTTATTTAGAAAGGAATCAAAGAGCAATTAAGTTGTTTTACGGAGAACAGTGGTTCTCCGTCCATTTCAATAAAAGATGTCAAAGGCCACTAATTTTATGGAGCTGGGAGGTTTCCAGGGACCACTAGTATCCCGAAAGCTGGGGTAGCCAAGATGCTGAGTAAAAAACAAAGTGCTAGAGGAACTCAGCGGGTAGTGCAGCATCTGTGGAGGACAATGGACAGAAAATATTTTGGGTCAGGATCCTTCTTCAGACTGTAAGTGTATATTTTATTTCCTGTGTACTTTCTAACTAAACTTCCTTCACAGGGTAACATAGAGATGTGACAGGTAGTGCATCTGTCTCACAGCTCCTGTGACCAGGGTCTGATTTTGACCTCTGGTGCTGTTTGTGTGGAGTTTGCATGTTCTCCCTGTGACGACAGGGTTCCCCACACAAATACTCTAGTTTTCTTCCAAACCCAGTGTTTGGATGTAACATTAATTGGCAACTGTAAAATAGCCCTACTATAGGTAGCTCGTAAGATAGAATAAGTTACCGGGATCTAAGAGGGAGAGTGGGATTAATATGATTGTTCTTAAAGCCTTCATAGACTTAGTGGACCAAAAGACACCCTCTGGTATAAGAATATATGCAAATATAAAACCATAAGAAATATCAACATTACTTGCCATAAGCTTTGGTACCAACCAAGGTGTTAAGAACTCAGCATGGGAGCCATTCAAGCAGGTAGCAAAGCTTCCTGACATAATACTAACAACTTTTCAAAACCACTCCCCTATTTTTGAAGTACACTGTGGCAACTCAGAGGTCACATTGTTTTTTTTTTAGAAATAAATGTTCATAATCTCCCAGAAGTTAGAAATGACAGGAATAAAACAGGGTGTCCATAAGGAAATAAGCAAGTGTATTTGAATCTGCAAAAAACAGACATTTGTATTTATTGCTAAGGACTTAGCCTGAAGAAATATATCGGTACAAAGCGGTGGTTTTAGCATAACATCAAACTAAACAAATAGGACCAATAGAGGCAATGTTTTGTTATGCTCGATGACCCAGAACAAAGGGAGAAAATACATAAATCTGTATTCAGGTCAGCTCTGTGAGTGAAGCTTGGCATAGCTGTCACATTCACCTCAATAACAGTGAATTTACAAACAAGGTTTTTTTTTGATTGCTTATAAATCGGTTTCAAGCATTCATTATTCTTAGCTTCAATCATCTTAAACAGTTGTCAATTCAAAGATCCAAATTAGTTGCAATATAACTAAAATGTATTCAATGTGTACAGAATTACCATTAGTTTGAATGTCAAAGGCCAAGTATCTGTTATTAGAATAATAAAGCAATTGTCTTTTAATCTCAATAAATGGGTACAGTATTTAATAAATTAAGTTATGAATTGATATTAAAATTGTGAAATCTATACCTACTCAAACATCTTCAATGCAGATTTAACTTATTGACGAGAAAAATCATTACCTTGCACTCAAGCTGCACTTTAATTAACCTGTTCTTACCAGTTTCGGGAGGGGCAAAAGTATACTGGCTGCTGGAGGACGAGCCAAGGTTCAATTCATCGTCATTTATGTGTTCTGTTTCTGTATCTTCAGTTGCTTCTTGAATAGTCTGAAGATCTTCCACAGGTGGTGACTCAAGGGTAACAATATCTGAATCATCACTGGTTGCACCAACAAAAGTACTGTCATCAGCCAATTCTTCTTTTGGTGCCTAGTTTAAAAACAACATGGAAACAAGAGTGCCCTGTTAGTTTAAAAAAAAGGAACAATTAAGTTTTCATGGCAATTTATTTTTGCAAGTCAAGTCCATAAAATGCAACCTACACCAAAAGTGCACATTTCACAATTAGGAATGTTTCTCATGAATTATGTCACGTACATTTGAAATACATTATAAAGATTTTGGCATTCAACAGGGTTTTACTGTCTATCCTCAACATTTTCAAGAGTTTTACATGCAGTGTTGGCATATTTATTGACCTCCTTCTCTCCCTACTAAATACTTTGCTCCACAAGTGAGATTGCTCAAAACGTGGTAGATATTTATATGGAGCAACAAGCAATCTGCTGGAGAACTCAGCAGGTTGAGCAGCATCTGTGGAGGGAAATGGACAATTAATGTGTCAGGTCAGGACCTGCACATAGACAGAGAGGAGACAGCCAAGTTCAAGTTTAAGTGTATGCTTACTGTGGGGTACGATGAAAAACCATGCATGCAGTAGCCTCACAGGACATACTCAAACACACAAAAACAAACTATATCCCAGAATATTAGGACCACATTTTCTACCTCCACAAATATATTAAATCTATTATATATTTTACTGAACAATCAGAGTGAGAAGTTGAGACACAGAGAGTACAACTTTAATTCAATTAAAATAGCAAGAAAAAGGATACTTTTATATTTTACTGAATAATCCGAGTGAGAAGTTGAGACACAGAGAGTACAACTTTAATTAAATTAAAATAGCACAGAAAAGAATACTTTTATATTGAAGTATCACAACTGGGCTAAAACCAAATTTCAAACAGAGTTAGCACATACCTCCGTGTAAAACATGATACTGCTGCGAACATAAGGAGGCCAATAATAAAAATAACTTTTTTCTCAATAAAAAGAATTGCAGTTTATATTATCCATGCGTTTGATTGTTACTGTACAGATAACTTTCATAAATACTGCTACATTCTTCCCTTGTTCTTTACTGAAGGCAGCAGCTAGTTTCTTCCCCATGGAAATTATAAGGTTACACAGAAATTCTCCATCTTATCAGCCATAAGTTTTTACAGAGGAGCTGCAAGAATGCGGAAGAGCTACACAAATATAATTTACCACTTTGTTCTCTGAAACTGGAAGAGCCGCAGATAAGCTTTGATAAACAGAGAAGCCTCCGGAAGTTAACTCTATTGCCTTTCAGTAAAACAGCAATATTTTAAACCCAGTCCCATTTAGAATGCTTTGACTTCTGAAGTGATCAGTGATTCCCAAGGTTGAGTGGAATTCCAAAACTGCATTGGAAATAGATGGCTGCGAGTATGTATAGTTAATGTATATTAAGTGATTATCAATCGTATCCGGTGCTCAAAAAACACACATTAAGATGAAAATAGTTTTCAGTCCAGTTAGAAGATGTGCACCTAAACCTAACTCTATTGATTATCTCAATTAAATCTTTAACTCTTGAATAAGAAAGTTTAAAAAAGCACGAAATACAAGAGGTTTTCACATTTTCACTGATTACTTGGCAGCATCAAGCTAGCTCCTGTATTCATTAATTAAACAAATGTTCTTGCCTCTGAAATTTTAAATATACGTTAGCCTTCAGATCCATACTGCAAAATTGGCTTTCTCTGCCTATCAGGTGACAAGAACACACCGTTCAACTGATAAACATGAAGCAAATGGATAAAATGAATAATTATGTTTCCCTGGCAACAAACAGCTAGGTGAAGTCGCCTCATTTTTAATTATGTCAAAGCAGGCCTCATCTCAACTCAAATTTGCTTTATTGTGTACATAAGGAACAGGAGTAAAATTAGGCCCTTTGGCCCATCATGTCTACTCTGCCATTCAATCATGGCTGATCTATCTCTCCCTCCTAACACCATTCTCCTGCCTTCTCCCCATAACCTCAGACACCTGTACTAATCATTTGTCATGTTGGTCCATGATATTGATTGGGTCTCATCTGCACAAAACAATATTGTACACCAAGGATATTCAATGAAAATCCGGAATACTAAGCATTCACATGTTTAGACACCATTTTTTAAAAATAATTGGAAAACATCGTGTTACCCATTAGAATTTCAAGTCCACTGAAAATGCCCCAAAAGCCAACTCCAAAGAAAATAGCTTCAAAAGAGAAAGGCTGCGACAAAAGGTTATAAACACAATAACTTCTGATGAAATCAAATATTACAAGGAACATTTTAAGGTTTGTCTAAATTGGAAAAGCAGTGGATTCATAATTAATTAGCCAATCCACAGTTATTTCTTTATTTTCCAATCAAATTTCTGGCGACACTTTACAAATGTTAATGATTCCAACTTTATTATTTAAAGAGCAACCAGTTATTACCAACCAATCGTCCAATTGAATACTGCAAATGCAAGTTCATTAAATGCAATTTGACTAGGAGCTCACCTCAGACACCAATTCCTTTTCCTCAGATGCAATTGAAGCACTGAGATTTTCCACTTTGGGCTCTATGTGCTCGCTGCCTTTTTCTGCAAAGTAAATTATGGAGAATAAAATGTTGTGAAGTTTGAGAAATTTATGAAGAACAAGAAGTTATTAAGTCATTGAAACAGGAGTTTTGCGATTCCTACAATGTTTATTTCTTCTCTATACCAGTCAGCAATCTGGCATGTTTTCAGGAAAACACTATTACAGAGCTACATAGCAAGAGCCAACAAATACAAACCAGCTTTCACATTTAAAGAAAATCCATAATAAATGACTCACAGCAGATTTACTGGTCAAATTTCAATATCACAATGACACCAAAACCATCACCATTGCCCTTTAAAATTGAAAGATTTTCAAGCTTGAGGTTTAGTACAAAATTTCCAAAGCTGCTGTCAGTGATCCTCCACAGACTACAGATGGAAAATGTTGTGCTTGATAAATCAAACAATTCTCAGTCCATTCATACAGCCAAATAACAGGAAAGGGAAATAATTGAGCTTCGATTACTCCACATTCTATCTGATTAAAGGGAAACCAGTTAATCCAAGCAGCATAGAAATAAACCATTTAATAGAACTAAAAGGACTTTACTTATAAATTGGGAAAGATTCTATAAGGAAAGCAAGCAAGTTAACGATTCCATTATGGCAGAAAAAAAAATCTGCACTGGAAAATCATGCATTTGGAGTGGAAACTTCAGATCATTGATCTTTTTGTTATGATTTTTTTCCTCTAAAATTTAACTTAGACTGATGCAACAAGGCTCAGTGGAATAAAATGTTCATCAACTGAACATCTCAGCCACTGAACCAACAAATACTCAGAATCTGTCTTAACTTTAACTGATGTCAAGATGGTGTGGCTGCAGAGGAAAACAAAAGGGACAACTTAGGTGGGGACCCATCTCCTGATCATTAACTTATCCTGGTTAGCAAGACAACAACATTCTAACAACCTAGTGCCTGGTGCCTGTGAAACTGGTAATCTGTCACCCGGGCAGGATGACAATGGCTGTCCAACGTTCACAAACTGTATCCATGCAGGAGAAGTCAAGGCAAGGAAGTCATTGAGTCAGAGTCCACACCAGTCATCAGGCATCCATTTTTACACTAATCATATTTTAATCCATTTCATTTCTCATTCACTGCCCTTCAGATTCTATCATTCACCTATACTAGGGTACAATTTACAGCAGTCAATCAAGCTGCACATTTCTGCGGTATGAGAGGAAATTGAAGCACAAACGCCACTCAGACAACACCCAAGGTAGGGATTGAACCCCAGTCACTGCACCACTTTCAAGAAAGGAGGTGGGAGTTATAAATTAGGCATTCATAAAGCTTTACATACCTGCATATATACATTTTTAGCAGGAAATGAAAATAATCTCCATTGCCTATTTTGCTTACCTTGTATTTCACATGATTGGTCAACTTGTTGATTTGTTAAAGGCTGCAAAGTGCATTCCGCCTCTCCCTTGTCTGAATTGAGTACCTCCACATCAGAACCCTATCCAAAGAGAGATCATCAGTTATCAAGTATCACTTCAAGCAAGTTCAAAAGTTATGTTTACTCTTAACTTGATGGTATGCATATTCTATGCTTGAATGTAATGCTCGTAATAATCTCTACCTACACAGCTTTCAGATTTTCTGCTACCAAGAGAGCATCTTTAACTACACAATAATTACGGGAATACCCAAATTATCAAAGAACTCGCCAAAAACAGAATCAGTTGCGTCACACACAATTATCTGACTTTGTACTCCTTAAGCGACAAGGTGAACATACGTTAAGAAACAGCAGTAAAGTTTCAGACTATTTTAATAGAGTACATGAACAGCACAAAATAATTTAGTGCATTTAGTCTTCTAAGTAACACATTAAAACAGTAACAGCAGTCTTCTTAACATTCTCTCATCATAATTAGATAATTTAAAACATCATCTTAGTTCTGATTTGAATTGTACAAACATGAGGTTCAGTCGGTCCAAACCTTCTGCTGGATGAGTGATCTCTCTCCCCCATTCTGTGTGATAGGTGCTTTAAGAAAACTCCTTACTAACATATTTGTAAAGATACATCAGAATAAAAATAAATTGATAAACAGTATTTCCCATAATTTTCCAAATGATTGAAATACTAGAGTCAAACTAAAACATGGTAATTGGAGGGCCAAAGACCATGTGAAAGAGCCAAGTGGTTCCTATTTCTCCTGTATTTCTTCTGCATATCAACATAATAAATGATACACATTTCCCACCATCAATACTGTTTGACTCAATATACTTGAATTCATAACAAAGTATTCAACTTCCTACAAATAACTGGGTGTCATGTGAAATGAAGAGGATTTGTGATTTACACACAATATTGAAAGCATTGACCATTATCATATTTAACCATAGCATATACACAGCATGAACAATCTAATTGCTGTGAACATTACAGCATCTACAAAGTATATTGGATGGTTTATAGCAGTGCTTCTTAAACTTTCTTTATCTTTATCACAAAATTTCATTCACCCTCGACTAATTTTTCTTATGTTTTTTGGTAATTTTCGTCTTATTCTCCCTTGTGTATAATTTATATATAATTTATTTTGTCACATGAGCAAAAACATAAATTAACTAATTTCGTGAGTATATTCTATTCAACTTTTCGAAAATCCTAAAAATGGGAGGAAAAATGTAAAGAAAACTGGGAGTGAAAAAAAAAGTTTAATTACCATTGGAGTTGGAAAATCATTAGATTAGAATGAAAAAAAACCTTTCTAAACACTGGGCTTCAGCCCCATCATACCATTTCGGACAGGGTTTTTTTGGGAAACGAGATTTTTAAAAAAAAATTTAATTTGGTTTTCCCTAAAAGGTTATATTACAGTAAATTTAGGAAATACATGCTACTTTGAAAGTAGAAACCCATAGGTGGAGAGAAAAAAACATCAAATTTCTAGCTTCACTGCCATTAAAACCCTATAAGAGCTTACTAACCACTTTAATGGCAATGCCTTTTTTAAGTATAGAAAAAAACATAAATATCTGAATAAATTAAGTCATTCACCCCTCTAGTTTCATTCAACCCAAAATAATTTCATTCACCCTGGGATGAACTATTCACCAATTTAAGAAGAGCTGGTTTAAAGCACTAATTGGTCAAAAATGTACTTATGCCTCATCAATGTTTCAGTCTACATAAAGAAACTTAGTTTCCATTCACTGGAAGACATCACAGAACTTTAACATTTTACAGAACCCATTGAATAAACTGAGTGCCCGGAATAATTGATTGGGGCAAGACTATCAAATTATTGATAGAAATTATTGGAGAGAAATTCATCATGTGCAGGCAGAAGGGATTAGTTTAATTTGACATCATGGTCGGCATAGATATCATGGGCCGAAAGGCCTGATCCTGTGTTGTACTGTTTTGTGTTGCATCACATCTGGTAATATCCCATTACCTCATTAACACAGCTTAACTGCTTACAAAAGAACAGAGAATGTAAATGTTGGGCACGGCAGACTGGCCTGAACTGGACATTTAGCTCCAGAATTGAAAATCTACCAGGACCCTAGGTTGCTAAGTTTGATTTTACGAGAATGACTCATTTCCTCTAAATTAATTGTATTTTTCTATATTTGTAAAGCTTTTTAGGACACCATAATCTGTTGTATTCTGCATATTGTAATCAATACATCTCATCCTCAGCTGTGAGTCTATCTTTTATGGTTTAAGCTCTTTTTTAATATCGCAGTGCATACACATAAGATTCTTGCCAACATTTTGTGTAATCAGTAGCTGGAGAGATTGGTTTGAAACAGATGGCAGAGTAGTGCAGTGGTTAATACTTGCTATCTCAACTCCAGGGGCTTGGATGCTATCCTGACCTTGGATGCTATCTGTGTGGAGTTTGTGGCCATGGGGTTAGCCTAAAAATGCACCCGCAGGTTGATTAGCTACAGTAAGTTTCCCGTTATTGTAGGCAAGTGCTAATAGATTTAAAGAAGAGTCATTGGGCATACAAAAAAAGTCGAAGGGGTACCGAAAAAAAAGGAGGGGGAAATGAGATTGACAGGGTTGGTCTGCTGAGAGCTTCCATGAATTCGATGAGCCAATAGATCTTCTGCATTATAAGATAAACTGGCGCACATTTTGATATGAAAAAAATCAAAAAATTTGAAAATCTGAAACAAAAACACTAAAATAGTGAGAGAAAAAAAAAAAGGGTCAGGCAGCAGCGACCCTTCATCAGAAGTCTTGATATGCTGAACTGATAAAACTTCTGCCCAACTGCTTTAAAAATGCCTCATCCTATATTCCCAGTTGAAATAATGCTAGAAATACTTGCCCAAAAAGTTAGAAATGTTTCAGACACTTCACAATTCTACAAAGGAATGTTTACAAGTATTGATTGTGAACAGCACAGAGTCCTGTTGGAATGAAGCCACATCCACAGCAGCCATTTTCAAGGTTATAGGGAAAGAAAAAAACCCAGAGAAATACAGATGCTGGATGCAAAAAGATAATAGGCTTTTCAGCATTTGCAATTATTTAATTTTCAGAGAATTGCCTGTCTGCTAAATCACAAATAGAGGTCACCAACCATGTTTATGGTTGACATTAACAAACTTGGCTTAGTGGAAGGAATCGAGGGGTTGAGTGTCTGTTCGTGTCTCTGCCTGTCTAGCAGAGGGGGGGGGGGGGGGAAGAGAAACAGTGTGTTGCTATTCAGATTAATGATCAGTGACCAATGATGTGCCTCAGGGATCAGTACTGGGTCCATAGTTGTTTTCATCCATATTAATGATTTGGATGACAACATTGTAGGCAGATGGATGTCAAGTTTGTGAAAATTAGGGGTGCTGTGGACAGTGAAGGTGGCTGCTATCTCAGATTCCAATGGGATCTAGATAAACTGGGGGTGTGGGACACAAAACAATAGATATCCTAGTGAACATAGATAACCTGTAAATCTCAATCTATGATTATCTATTTCTGTTGATCTCTTTACTTCCATTTAGTTTAATTATGTATTCATTTTCAATCAGACATTGGCAACAACACTAACTTCCCAATTTACATATTTGTCTCCTCAGTTCAGAATTGGCCATACAATACTAGTCAAGATTCCTTAATACAAATCCAGAATATTTCCAAGAAATTACTCATTTTAGTTGGTAATTTAGTGCCATTTCCAATGTTGGTTTCAATACCAGTAGTTAAACTAAACTGAAGCAAATAGATCAACATATAAATAAGTAACCAGGAGAGGTGCAATAGTATTTTTCACATTATAATTATTGGAGGTATTGTGATGAAGTACTGACACTGGGTAAGGGTTTCATCAGTCCAACTGATACAAGAATGCATCCCAGTTTCAGATATTAGGGCAGAGGAAGCATTTTGCCATAACGTAGAAAATATCTGAATTCCAAAGGTGATGTAAGTGAGACTGAGATTACAGAGAGTTGGTAAAAAAAAAACATAACCATGACCGGATGTCCTGCAGTGCATCGTATTCCTTCATATTTCAATCATTCACCAGATACAAGTCAGAAGTGCAAAATATTCTTGACTAACCTATAATTGCAAATCTAACCACACTTAAGAGGTTCAATAGTTTCCTAATCGCTTCAGTGGTACCTCATGCAACATGTGTAATGTTTACAACCCCCAGCCTCTGCCTATCATGACAGCAAGATGTATAAAATATAAGATGTCATCCATTATCCAGACAAGAATAACAAGTACATGGTTCAAAGCACCTGTCTTATCCTTCCTCATCCTAACCCTACCCTGTATCAGTATCATATACTGTCAATTCCTCATTATTACCCATCAGAATCTTTGAAGACACAACCTAACAGCACAACGGGGTACCTTATTTACATTGATTGCAGAGGTTCAAGAAAGTGACCCATTATCGGTCTCAACAGTAATTAACTTTAGTCAGTTAAATGTTGGCCTGACTTCAATATCAACACCAACTCTATGAAGAAATAAATGGCCATCTTGGAAAGGCGTGTGAAAATATTTTCCATTTCGACTTGCATACACTAAAATAGCACATCTATTTAGTAAAGACCAAGATGATGAGACCATTATTGGTACACAAAGGAAATTCCTTTTTGTGCAATAAAATTTTAATAGTTTTCTTCCTTTTATTTAAAAAAATGTTCAGTTCTTTAAACGTACGAATTGACACACACTTAAGTATAATTTATACAGTTAAAGAGATAAAACTGGAGAAAAATAGTTTACTTCATGGTTAATTATGGTCCAACCACAAGAGGAATCGCTATCGCTGGAATTCTCTGACATCTTCAAGCCCAGGTAACTGCAAAACAAAGATATATTCAAGTTAATTAAAAAATCAATTGGGCATTGAATATTAGACTTGATATGTCATGTTGCAGCTGTATAAACATTGGTTGTCCCACACTCAAGGGCATTGTGTACAGTTCTGGTTGTCACGCTACAGGAAGACAATATCAGTAATAGAGATCGTCAAAAACATTCCCTTGAATGAAAGACTGTAGTTATAAGGAGAGATTGGATAGGCTAGATATACGAGAGGCATAGATAAGTATTTTTCCCTGGGTTGGTGTATCTCAAGCTAGAAGGTGAGAGGAAAGAAATGTAAAAGACATTGGAAGAGTGTTTTACATAAGAAGTTGCAAAGGGAAGGTAGTGGAGGCAGATACTACTGCAACATTTAAAAGGCATATGCGTAGATACTTGGACAGGAAAGGAAGAGGGCGATATGGGGGCATATGGATTAGTGTAGATAGGCATCACGGTTGGCATGCATCAGGTGGGTTGCAAGGATCAGTCTATGCGGTACTTTGTATTTCTAAGATTGCAATTTAAATTGTGGTCAACAGATTTCAATACAGCAATCATTCCGCCTAATACAGGGTAATGCGAGAATTATTTTGTTTGATCATTTGCTAAAGATGTCATTAGTGGTCAATAATTCTGGGACTTTGTTTTAAAATACGGATTCTGTCAACACGAGCCAATTCTTAAATTTGTGGAAAATGAAGCTAAAATAATCCTGGTTAAAACCGTTTAGTTTGTACATTTGAATAATTTAAATTTTAGTAAAGAAATCTTTGAATTAATAATCGATGATACTGCAAGAGCAGGATGTTTTTGTTCTGGAAACCATGTGACCCATCTTTCCAAGCTGCCTCTTATCTAGAAGGCAAGGACCCTGTTCACAAACAGCTGCACACACAAAGTCAGCTTAAAATAAAAGCGGAGCTTTCAGCACAATCTTTCTTGCTGGTAAACAATTAATCTAGGCCAATCACAAACTAAAACTACAGTCCAGCAATTACCATTACCAATTCTGAACTTGAAGCTTTAAGACAATCAATTGCTTTGTTTTAAATTTAATGTATTCCATTCGCAATTCTTTTTTTTTATTGTTCTGGTCCAAATACCTTTGGTTTGATAAAATATGTTATGATTATTTTTATTTCAATGTCCTTATCTATTAAAAATGTAAACCATATAGGAAGGTTACAATCAATGCCACTTCTAAAACAGGAGAAATGCAAGTAAGCCTATCTATTGAGTTTTCATTATATGGGTGTTTCCGTAAATACAGCACTCAGTAGCGAAAATGAAGGTCTCCAAACTTCCAGGATATTTTCCTGTTTTTTTAATGTAATAATCCCATTGTTTCATATCCTGTATTTTAAGTAGTATAGATAATGATGTATAGCCAAAATAATGAGATGAAGCAAAAATAAATAAATCTGTTTCTACAAAGAAAAATAGCAGATAATCCCTGTGTTTTTTTGCCTTATTTTGAGACATTTTTCAAGCAGGATTTCATCAAATCCTTAGGCTAATTTATACCCCAAAAAAAATCACATTCATTTTGCAATTAAATAGCTCTATACAAGCCAAATTCTGATTATGTTTATGATTTTTATTATTCATCACCTGATTGGATGGTTTTCTGATGCCTAGAGATTTTGCAGCAAAACGCAAGTAGCAGTGCCCATTTGGTCATGAGTGAAAAGTGTGATTTAAAGGCAGTGTAACTGTTTTTTATATTTAATGTTTCTTTTTAATTGGTTATATTCTGTGTTTAAGCTTTCCATTGAAATACTTAATGAATTGTAAAAATCATGAAATAAAAATCTAGTTTGCTCACCTATTTTATCGGTCTAATTCTGTTGTCCCTCCCATTTTCTGACCTCGTTGATGATACAAAGATTTTTTTGCACTCGTTGCGATTAAAAAAGAAATTCAAACAACGCGTTTGTAATGACCCTGACCTGAACTACGGGCCTCGTGGTGGGTTACGTGCCGACATTTTGCAAAGGAGCTTAGAAATCAGTATAAGAGACAGTATCCAAGTGGTCACTCTGAGCTCTGAAGAACGTTGTGTTCATCTTTTTTTGCTTGGAATCATTGGTTAGTAAAAACCTTTTTGCACTTTATCATTCTTTTCCTGTAAATGTTGCTTCTAGTTTACTATAGAAATGTTTAAATTCTGTTAAATTTTCAGTGCTTGTTGCTATGGTGTTGTAAAGTGTGTGCACTATAATGAAGGGAATCGAAAGTAATCGTGTTCCAGATAACGGCATGTATCGTTGAAAGTATGTTCCTGTCCACACAGATGGTTTTGGTTCCGGGCAAAATTCTAGTAAATTAACATTGAAAACAATGAAAGATTTCTATATATTTTTCTCATTTATGTGGGGTTTTTTTAAATAATAAATTTATAAATCAATGTTTTCTCTTTTTTTTCAAATTTTGAAAGTTATAAATGTTGGTCAAATTTTGATCGATTTTGATCACTAATTAGCTCAAAATGATCATTGGTAGGCCCATTTTTAATGTTGTGGTATTTCATTATAATTTAATTGCTTTCAAAATTGGCCATGTCACAGGTTGGTACCCTAATTTACAGAAACACCCATATACAAAGTCATACCACTTATCATGCAATAAAAAGCTTTAAGCTTTATGCACTTAAAGGTTTAAAAATATATCCCAATACTTAACATTGAAGTTTGGAAAACGTTAAGCTTTCTATTAGCTCATGCCATTAATAACAAAATGATACCCTGCAGCTGCCAATTTAAATCTGTTCAAGGTATTTATAAAATTGCATGTTACTGCCTTATGAAAGTAAATTGGGAGCAAATTCTTTGATGTCACCTATGTTTTGCTTTATCCCCAGCAACCAGCCAAGATTAGTGGTGGCACAGCTGGTAGAGCTGCTGCATCACAGTGCCCGAGACCTGGGTTCAATCCTGTATGTGTTCTCCCTGTCCACGTTTTCAATTTGCACGTGTTCTCCCTGTGACCACGTTTCCTCTGGGTGCTCCGGTTCCTTCCACATCCCAAAGATATGCGGGTTTGTAGGGCAATTGGTCGCTATAAATTGCCCCTAGTGTGTGGGGAGTGGATGAGAAAGTGGGATAACAGAACAAGTGTAAACACTGGGTGGTGTAGACTTGCTTGGTGGGCCAAAGGGCCTGTTTCCATGCGGTATCGGTAAACTGTTCTCTATTTTACAACATACATACATTCACATTAGCATGTCAGAAGGAAGATATGGATTACAGATTTGCAAATTGCCTGAAGCAATGAAAACAACAGTGTTGTTCTAAGTATCCATACAGTGAATTTTAAGGAATATTGTACCAAAGTCAATAAGATCAGGAAAAATTTGAATTCCACTTCAGGACTGTCAGTGGAACATTAACCAAGCTGTAGACAAAAAGGCTCTCATATAATTTCCTGCACATATTTCATATAATTGTTATTAATTCAAGATGTGTTCACTCAATTGAGATGAAAGTTTAAAAGGATGACTTCCAATAAAATGTTAAAATAAATGAATTAATTAATACGTTTATTGGCCAAGTATTTACACATACAAGGAATTTGCCTTGGTGCTCCGCTCGCAAGTGACAACACAACATATAGTAACTATTAAGAATGACACATAAAACATTAAACATTAATAAAAACACATTACAGTTTAAACATGTGAATGAAATAAAATACCAGGGCAAAATGAGGGTACAGACTTTTGGTTATTGAGTAGAGCTACCATTCGTGGAAAAAAAGCTGTTTTTATATCTGGCTGTGGCGGTTTTGACAATCCGGAGTTGCCTTCCAGAGGGAAGTGCTGGTTTGTGGCCAGGGTAAGAGGGGTCAGAGACGATCTTACCTGCTCACTTCCTGGCTCAAGCAGTGCACACTTCATCAATGGATGGAAGGTTGTAGCCAACAACCTTCTCAGCTGATCGGACCATTCGCTGCAGCCTCCGGGTGAGTGCTTGGTCTCCGAGCCAAACCAGATCATGATGGAGAAGGTGAGGACAGACTCTACGATCGCAGTATAGAATTGGACCATCACTGCCTGCGGTAGATTGTGTTTCCTCAGCTGCCGCAGGGAGTACATCCTCTGTTGGGCCTTTATGACTGTGGAGTCTATGATGGCACCCCACTTCAGGTCCTTGGAGATGATGGTTCCAAGGAACTTAAAAGACTCCGCAGATGTGATTGTGGTGTTGTTGATGGTGAGTTGGGGGGGGGGGGGGGATGGGAGGGGGAGCTCTCCTAAATTCTACTATCAATTCTACTGTCTTCGGAGCATTGAGCCCCAGGTGTTACAAAGGCACTAGGACACCAGCTGTGTCACTTCCTGTCTGTAGGCAGATTCCTCCCCATCCTGGATCAGTCCAATCAGGGTTGTGTCATCTGCAAACTTGAGAAGCTTGACAGAGGAGTCTGTGGAGGTGCAGTCGTTGGTGTAGAGAGAGTAAAGGAGTAAGTATGCAGCCTTGCGGTGCTCCTAAGCAGAGGGTCTGCGGGCCCAAGATGTGCTTTCCCAGCCTCACATGCTGCTTCCTGTCTGTCAGGATTATGAAATTATGAATGAGATTGAATTGGTTTTAATTGCTTGGTAAATCAGTTATGTCAGCACTGTCGTCAGTAGACTATCGGGCATATCGAAAGAGTTTTTCTTCCCACACAAACAACTATTAGTAAATGGAATCTTTAACCACTATAGACTACCAAACTTTATACTTTTTGTTTTATCTAAAAGGGAATTTGAATTTATAAATGTGAACAAATTCCATGGAGAAAGACTGCACTCAATACATCCAATTAAGGATTTACTACCAACAGTGGGTTGAATTGCTTCCCTCTGTGCTATGAATTATTAGGAAAATGGCGAAACAGTGTTCTATGTATGTAGTAATAACAGCCAAACGAGAAGGCCTTTTATATGGAATATCAAACATGCTGTATCTGTTCAAGGAAAAGTTGCAAATTACATGTACATGCAACTGCTATGCTTCTTCCAAAATGATCTTTCCAGTCACATATTCAAACCAAAGGTTTAAAAAAAAGGAGGTTTTGTTTTCAAAAAGCCATCTCTATTTTCTTTGCAGTTCATCTATTTTGAACCGCAGCTAGCAAAACATGTTTCAGTATAACTATATAAAAAATGTTTTTAAATCAATTTAAATGACTTGAGTGCAACATCAAATGCTCATAATTTATGGCTTTCAATAGAATACTTATTTTGCACATTGCTGTGATGTTTTGCTAAGTTATAATGTTTTTCTGATTACAGTAAAATTGCCATGTGCGTTACTGAAGATATTTTAATTATATGTTGAGACAGTTGTCAGAGAACCAAAGCACAGAAACAGGCCAATCTCACCAAGTTGCCCCATCCAAGCTGGTGTTGTTTGCTCGCATTTGGCCATTACCCTCTTAACCTTTCCTATCAATCTTCTATCTTGGAATAGTTTCAAGAGATTAAAAAGGCTCTTAAAATTTTTGCTCAGCCTTATAATTTTCAATGGAAGGAATAGTTCTGGATTTAACGTTTGCAATGTCTCAAAGCACAGTGGAAATATGTTATTTTAAAATTTGACTTTAGAAGTTAATCTTGCCAATCAGATTAGAAATACAAGAAATTGTATCATATTTCATAAATTATTGCATTACCACACAAAAATGGAAAGGTTTTTTTTTCAATTGAAAATATATTTGAATAGCATTGTGCTTAGCTTTTCAACGTAGAGATACAAAAAAACCTTCATTTACTCCTAAAAATTACAGTACATGCCCAAAATCTAAATCTCACAATATCAACATCTTCAATGTTCTTTGTAGTTTTTATTTGTTTAAAAATCACAATGATGTGCAACTAAAATCTTTAATTGATTGCATCACATGACCAAAGGTCCCATTATTCTAAAGACTGTTCTCAACCACTAAGTGAATCGAAGGGTTAAGCAGAAAAAAAACACAAAATAGGGTGAAGGAAACACAAAAAAGTGAAATTGAGAATATAAAATAGAATAAAAACTAAAAATGGGCATTAAAGTACAAAACATCAATGCGTCAATAGGTTTCTTTTAAAATTAAGACTGCATTTTAAATTCTAGTTTCATTTTCTGTCTTGTATGGTCTTCATTTTTCACATCCGCATTTTTCAAACTTTCCACTAGTGTGCCTGTTTTTAAAGCTGGTTTCCTCCAATGATCACCCTTGCTTTTTAAATAAAAGCATTGCTCCCATTTCCAAATGAGCATAGAGGCGGGGCTGAGAAATGTGTGCACTCTAGAGTGGGGACAGAGGAACCCCCATCCAGGCACCTTCATCTCCCATCCCCAAGTCCCATATTTTCTTTTTACCCACCCACTTTCACTCCTCTTCCCCATCCCATCCATATCCCTCTCGCTTCACATTTTTCATCACCTCCTCTTTATCTGATATCCTTTTGTCTCCTTTTCACATCTACCTATTGTCCAACCATCTGCCCATCACTCTGCTCACCTGTATCCACCTGTCACTTCTCAGGCTTTGCCCCTCCCCACCTCACTTTTCCAGAGTTCTTCCTCCTTACTAAGAAGGGGCCCGACCCAAATCATTTTCCATTCCTTCCACAGATGCTGTCTAGCCCAGAGTTCGTCAACCAGGTTGTTTTTTGGCTAAGTACGTGTCCTCTAATTTTACCTACCTCTAATATGGAGGAACATTTCTTACACTAGCTTATATTATGGTAGCTCTATTGTTATATGCAAATTACAATCTCTATAAATCACAAACAAAAGGATAGGGATTAAGATTCTAAAATGATAAAGGAAGGAAGGTATGAGCAAGGTAAACTAAGAAAACTGTTTACTGTCAAAACAACAATATTACAAATCAAAACAATAGGCCACAGGTTTTGAAAGCCTTCTCTGCCATTCTTCAAAATGATGTTCTAACTCATCCAAGTTCTTCCCTTATCACCCAAACACCCTTAAATCTCCAAACTTCCATCTTAGCCCTGAATATATATACTCAAGAACTCGGCATTGTTAATGTATACCTACTTTGCAGCGCCAATGCAGGACATTTGAGCAACACAGTGAAGTTGGTTAAATTGTTTTAACCAGGGAAATAAGTCCTCCAATTGTGTAAAAGAAAACCAAATATGGATTTGTTGTTGGCAGGACTGAAGACCATGAAAATAAAAATGCCAACCAGATTTTTCTCAGTCTGGGCAAAAAATCAAAACAGCGAGATAATATCTCGCCGCCACCAGTCCATGGAGCTAATTCACATAGTTAGTCTTTGACTCAATTTATCAATTTCAATTGTGCCATTGCGGAAAATATAAATATTGCTAAACTACAGGTGGAAAATTGTTAATGAAGAAGTTTCGTTGGTGAGCTGTGGATTGCAGAAATAGATAGTGCAACAGCTCATTTCCAATAACGCTGGCGTAAAAAAAATGATGAAATGCGGAAATCGTTCTTTCTATGTACCGTACTTAACATTTGAAACAAAGATATACTATAAGATAAATGCCTATTATTGCCACATAGTTTGGCCTTATCGCAAAGGACTGCGCTCAGAGCAACACTCTTGGTAATATACACTATCAACATGCTTGATTTCCTAATTTTTGACAATATCCTGATCCATCAATAATTGCTCTATTAGAACCTGCGCAACCCACAGCGCTATCGACGGTGAGAGTGCGTCAGGAGATCGGAAGTCCTCAAATAACACCGGTTGACAAATGTGGCCGGTGTCGACAGCCTGGGGTCGCACTGTGGAGAGGTGGGGGTCAGGCTGTTGGGGAAACACCCTGCCTGCCTGCCCCCGGGCTGAGTGGGTGGAAAGGACAAGAGCGAAGGCTGGGCATGAAGACGAGACAGGCCCTGCCCTGCCCGGCTGCGATTCACACCCAGTGGCAGCGCCGGCGATCGGCCCCGGGACATCGCTGGACAGACTGTCCGCCCCGATGGACAGCGACGCGTTTGCACGCGGGCCCGGGACGCCCCGAGGTGGCGGCCTTACCTGCCTCCCCTCAGCCGGAGGTGCCTCACGCTGTGTACCGGTTAAAACCACCATCCACACCCGGCCCTTGTGATGTTTTGACTGACGAGCAGTGACGACGCCGCCGAGCGAAGCGTCAATACAAGCACCACGAGGCCGCGCCGCATTGTGGGACTTGTAGTCCCGCGTCTCGAAGTCAGCGCCGGGGCCGCCGCGTCACCGGACTACGCCGCCCAGAATGCAGCGCGGGCCGCGCCGGCAGCGTCCGCCGGCGGAACACACGTCGCCCTCGAACAGCCCCGACCAGGCGCGGTTACCAAGGCAGCGCTGCCACAACAACGCAGGCGGGGAGCGAGTGGGGCCGAGAGCGGGGGCTCAGAGCGGGGCAAGTGAGGAGCCACTACTCGACGAGGGAACCCACTGGGGCGCCTGTGGCCGACTGGGCGCCGGAGAAAGCCCTCGGGAAGAGAAGAGCCACCTCGTCACAATGGCTGACTGTCACGTCCCATCGCCTGCTCGAAGGGTCCAGTTCAAAGAACCAGAATGTGACGACTTCAACTCCAAGCAGCCCTTTGTTCCAAAGCCGGAATCTAATGAGCCGCCTAAGGATCTCAATTCATATCCGACTTGTCAGGTCCCGCTTAAGGACAGCGAGTTCGACTGTCTCAACCAATTAATCCCTTCAAAGCCTGATTCTGGTGCTGTAAGCGTAACTTGTGATGATCAAACCCCAAATTATGAATTTGAAAAGTGCGAAGCGAACAATCGACCCGTTGCTCCAAAGGCGGACTTCGAAGATGCCGTGTATGATGATCCCTGTGCGCCAAACACTGGAATGGATGGATTTAGTTACTCAGTCTGCGACGACCTCAGCACACCCATCGCTCCAGCAGTTGGCATTAAGGACTCCATCTGTGACAACTACTGTTTCACCCCAGGAGATCCTTTGGAAGATCCGTTGCGTGATGATTTCAACCCTTCCACTTCTTTAATAGTTCCCTTGGATTCAGTGTGTCACGACCTAAAATCAGGCCTTGATTGCAAAGACGCAAGTGGTGATCTCGCGCAATCATATGCTCCACAAGTTGAGGACAGAAAGGAAACGAGAGGCGACGATCCTATTCCCGTCCGCCCTCCAACGACAAAGGATACGAAGAAGCTGTGGTTTCCCTGTGCGAACCCTGGAAACCCTGTCTTTTCCTGCATGGAAAAGGTCCCAACGTCGCCACAATCTCCGACACCATTCGTGAAACCCCAGAATCCGCTGTTCAGAACAACCTCTGCCGATTATGGATCCAATGAACCGACTTGTGACATTGCACCCTCTGTCTACAAACCGCTATCGCAGTCGTTCTCGGAGGCGCTCAACACCGGTGGGATGTATCGTAACCGCTCCCTGAACACTACGTCGGATAAGAAGAGAATTCACGATTTACTCCCGCTTTGATTTTCTGCCCCCGTACAGTTCTGTATTAGTTATTATAGTCGGACAGTGAAGACAAATGTTCCCTTTTTTTTCGATGGCAGATTTTGGAAGATAATGGTATACAACCAGATGGAATTCGAGACTCTTGATATGTGTGTGTATAAAACAAAAACAATTTGATCGTTTGTATATTTAAAAATAATTTTCTGTGGTAATATGCCCGTCTATAATACAGTTTTTTGTTTCAGGCCTTTACCGAGACTTTTTTTTTCCATTTGCATTAATTTAGCATTTTACATTTGCAGATAAAGGAATCGAATCATGGAAAATTAAAAACCCGAGGCTATTCAGCTCGTCTTTTTCATCAGTCTACTCCTTCAGTACATCCTTTCGTCTCTTGCCTTGAAATCAGGGTCTTCTGGCACATGTCCAAGGACATTTTAGTACGATAAAAGTTGCTATCCTTTCTGGTAGTGAGTTCCAGATCAGGGTCAAACTTTAATGTCTTTATCACTCTCCTCCTGTCCTAGTACCAATCAATACTTCCTGGGGTTTTTTAATTTGCCCTTCCACGTGATCTGCGGGGGGCTGCAGTTGGACATCTTTCTTGCAGACAGTCGTCAGGGGGCCATGGCTACAAATCGGGTCTCTTACTTCTGACAGGAGGAGCAGAGCCAACTGTGCTGACTGTCATTTATTGCTCTTCTGCCTTTTCCTGCCATTTGTTTAGTGTTTGATTCCTAATTCCATCTATCATTCACACTGCAAAATTGCAAATAAGGTTATAACTTTATAGCAGTTCCCAATTCTCTTGGCGTGGATTTGTGATTTCAAAGTGAGACATAAATTGCTGTAGTAATTTTGAGTGAATTTAAATGATTTAGGCAGCTGCACATTTGGCCAGGCATTCTCCAAAGATTTGAAACTTTTAATGCTGAAGAAGGGCATCTGCAGTTGTATGCTGAACCTTATTTGAGGTAAAAACAAGTGAAAATGTCCAGTTTGGTTTAAGGAACATGGCAGCCTCTGGCTTCAGATTAGTACCAATCGTGTGAGTGCAATGCAACTCAACGCACTGAGAAATAAAGAACTTTGCCTTGCCAACAAAAGGAGCTTCATCACCGAGTCCAAGCAATGACTCTTTATAACTCTTGTATTCTTTTGTCTATGAGGTCACTCTCTAATTATTCTCATTCACTCATTGACCAGATAACCGTGTTTACAGTTTATCCCCATAGTCACTCCAGTTTTATGCTATCAGATATGTCTCCCTGCCCCCTCCCCCCCCCAACTTAACAAATTTCTTTTGTCCCCTTACCAGTTCTGATGAAGTGTCTCTGACATGAAACAGCTCTTGTTTCTTTTCATACAGATGCAATCTAAGCTGCCAAGTATTTACAGCATTTTATGGTTTAAGAACTGACTCTTTGATGTTATTATTAGGCTCCAAGAATTGTTTTGGAGCAATGTGTTTTTTCTTGCCATATTTCTCAGTTTAAAAGGAGATTAACTGATGATCAGAAAGAACATAGCATTACTTACATTTATGAATCATTACAGACAAACAATGATCATTTAAATAGAACCATATTGTAGATTACTGACTGCCTCTCCTTTCCCTAGTTGGTTTATCAGTATTACATACTGAACGCCACTTTAAAGAGTCAGTGGGGATAGGACGTGCATAACTTAACAACAAGTGTAACTCGGCATCACCATTATTAACTTTGATGGCCACATTCTGAAAGGCATATGTCATATTGGTCTTGTAGGAGGTGGTGAGAAAATCCACGCAAGGGGAAAAAGCTAGTGATCTAACAAAATTAAACTTCATGCACAGCCTGCATGATCATCTGTTGTATCCATTCCCACCACCATCAGTACACCAAGTGTGCAATGTTCACCATTTTTAGGATATACTTGCAGCAACTAGGGTGGCACAGGCTCGGTAGAGCTGCTGCCTTACAGCACAAATAAATGAATTAGGAACAGGCCACTTGGGCCTCGAGCAATTGAATATCTGAAAGGATTGTGATATGATTTAAGAGCCAGAGATGAAGGAATGGCAATATAATTCCAGGTGAGTTTGATGTGGTGTTTTGGAGAAAAACCTGCAGCTGATGGAGACAAGAGACTGCAGGTGCTGGAATCTTGGCAATAACATTTTTGAACCTGCAGGTGATGGTGTTCTCACATATTCATTGACCTTGTCTTTATGGGTGACAAAAGTCACGTTTTGGGAAGTGTTAGAGCAGCCCAAGCAAACATAATTTTAAATCTTTCCAAATATTTACACATTTTGTTCTTCCTTTGCCTTCTCTAAATAGCAAATCTATGAATGGGTTCTCAAAACGCACACCTATGTATAGAGAGGACACTGGGAAAATAAATATGCTTGCTGGCCTTCAAAACTTTCCCCACAATACTGCTCCATCATAATTGCAAGCATTCATATTTGTCTCATCTTGATGGGTCCAAGCTAAGTTGTTTTCTTTTCAATTTTCTTCTTTATAACGTTAACTTTTAACCAGTTACAACACACTGGTACTCTACACAAGTTTCTGTTTTTATGCATGTAGCCTGCACATGAGCTTCAGGCTGTGAAACGGAGGCCAGTGACAATACTTCCTGGTCAAGCAGCAAGCATGGAAGGAAATGGACAGACGACATTTCGAGTTGGAACCCTTTTTCAATCTGGATTTCCCTCCACAGATGCTGCCTGATCCACCGAGTTCCTCCAGCAGTTTGTGATTTCTTCAACATTCCACACTAGCATTCTTTTGTGTTACCTTCCTGATGTATTCACTTGTTTGTATTAGGCCAATATCCCTCCAAGCATTTCCTGTCTATGAACCTGACCAAGTCTTTTAAACGGCATAATTGTACCACTTCCTCTGGCGGCTCATTCAATATATTCACCGCCCTCTGTGTGAAAAGATATTTTTAAATTTTTAACATTTCACCTTAAATCTATGCCTTAGATTTCCAGGCTCCCTGACCCATGCAAAAAGATTGTCACTGTGCTCCTTATCTATGCCGCTCATGATTTTACAAACCTCGATAAGGTCACATGTGAAGCACAATTTCACAGGTGCAATGATACATTTAACTAGACTAAGACGTCATTAACCAATTTGATAATAGCAACATAATAGTTTATTGTAATATCAAATCATGATTTTTTTTGCTTCGGTTCAATATAAAATTATATTTATCAATAAAATACTTCAGGTTATATCTTGGAAATACTCTTGAAAAAAATGCAGGGCTATTATGGCATTATGATTATTAATAGATCATTTAAAAATAAAACCTGAACACCTTAATCCACCAAGAGTTTAATGTTAAAGTTATATTGTCTGCATTGGTGTTGGTCTAACCTTTAATTTACATCAACTATTTGTCCTCAACGCTTTAATTGCTGATCGAATACTTCTATCGTGTCGAAAACATAGTTAACACAGTTGAGTTAATTCCAGTCTTCTATCCTTGTCTTTTAACACTGTTTTACAATTTATATTCATTCTTATATTACAGGATTCTTCTTTCAAACAAAATATTTAATAGATTTAACATTTTGTGTTTAAAAAGATTCCTAAATGAACATGACAATATAGACAGTATCTTTCTCCGTTTACCCATTCCAAAGTATACTGTGTGGTGTTTTCAGAAAGGCTTTGCAAGATCTTTCAAGACTTTATAACATTTATTTATTTTAATATAATATATGAATTTAAAGTAGTTTGCATTTAGTTGAATTATTCAAATTTACTAAATGCGCCACTGTTGCATTATTAATCAATTTCAATTCCTTGGGTGGTAAAATATCAAATTATATGGTATTCCAAAACTTTATGAACATTTATTGTTGTTTGGCAAATATCAGAAGCATCGATGTCAATCTTAGACTGGTTACATAAATAACAGAAATGAACAGGAAACATTAAATATTTGACTCTTAGGGTAAAATAGCCACAGCACAGAAACAGGTCCTTTGGCCCATCGAGTCTGTGCCAACCACCAGGCACCCAATTCTACTAATCCTAGTGTATTTAATTCTCTACAAAATCCAATCAGCCCTCCCTACCCTCAGATTCTACTCAATAGAGTTCTACTTCTTACACCTACACAATAGGTGCAAGAAGGAACTACATATGCTGGTTTACACTGAAGACAGACACAAAATGCTGGAGTAACTCAGCAGGTCAGACAGCATCTCTGGAGAAAAGGAATAGGTGACGTTTCGGGTCAAGGCCCTTTATCAGGATCTGAAGAAGGATCTTGACCCAAAACATCACCTATTCCTTTTCTCCAGAGATGCTGCCTGACCTACTGAGTTACTCCTGCATTTTCTGTCTATCTACACAATATTGATAATTTACAGCAACCAATTAACCTACCAACTTGTAAGAGAGATGGAAGGAAAATGGAACACCGGGAGAAACCAGAAAGTCAAAGGGGGAACGTGCAAACTCCTCACAGACAGGTCATGATTGAACCCAGGTCTTATTTGGTCCCAAAAAGTGGTGAACTTGTTTCTATAGTAAGTTTCTGTGCAACATATTGACCGAGAAAACAAATAATCCCACCTCTGTGCATTGGAAGAGTAACATATAAGGTCCCCGGTGCATGAACATCTGTGATCTGGAACATGTAACAAAAAGTGTGATTATTCTTAAAAACTTGTTTTTTGGTGGCAACATGGTAACTGGCAATCTTATTTAGATAAAGGAATAGAAATGCATCTCCTTCGCTCTACCTAGACATTGCTCAGCTCGCAAATGAATGTTCATGAATCCAAAATAGCATTCAACTTTACTTCATGCAAGTAGAATAGTACTAATATTTAATGCTGACCATCTTATTTAAACATTATTGTCAACTTACGACAAATTCAGAATCCCCTGAGAAAGTCAAAAGATGCCTGGTTTTGATGCTGTCATGGATTACAAATCTTTGTAAGTCTTAACAAAAATGAAAAAGATAGATATATGATAGTTAACTATCTATTAATCCGAGACATTTTTCATATTGCTTTCACGGTTCAGGAGGATTTCCTTGAATCACTCGACGGATCTTCTCTGCATCTGCTCGTATTGTAGTGTTGCTTGGGTTAATCTTGAGAGCTGCTTCATAATCTTGAAGACCTGTCAAAATACAAATTAAAGCATCTTCAGGAACTTCAGGACTACCAAGACTTCAGGAACCGTCCACCTTGAATCACTAGAGTAGACTCGCTTACAAAAACAATTATTGATTATGAGGGAGCTTCAGTCATCTCGGGCAAGGAAAAGGAAAAAAATAATCTGGGTTACATTTCCAGTTCAACAAGCAGCCCCAGATAGATGTGTTCTATTGTCAATGACATTAAAGCTTGGTTATATCATATCTATCATCCTCACAAACATTAGTCCTCACAAGTTACAACACTTCCTTCATAAAAGGAAACGTAAAGAGGAAGAAATACTGCAAAAGTGATCACTAATACAAGTAAATGTCTACGGTAGTATCCAATATTTCTAACTACATATGTCAACACAAATTTAATACACTTAAATTTTAAAAGATCCTCTTACCCTCCACATACAATTCCAACTCACAAAATGCTGTCCCTCTTCTAACATGGGCCTTCAGTCTGCTATCAGCATTGTCTGGAACTGCTGGAGTTAATAAATCAAGTGCCTATGAGAAAGAAAAAACTATTCAAACTGGAGCTAAGAAATAGATGGCTTTTGAAGTTTCAAAAATAAAATAACTGAACAATATAATATATAAGAAGAATCCAATTATTCACAGTATAATACAAATTTGGAATCAAATAAAATTAACTTTAAAATTAAGAAAATTATCGCTTCTTTCTCCAATAACTAAGAAATCCCTCATTCAAACCATCCATTATTGATAAAATGTTTATCCATTGGGAAAGATTAGGAATTAAAACAATGGGAGATATGTATGATATGGGAAAACATTTATCATTCCAACAATTACAACAATTCCAACTAAAATATAATTTGAAAAATAATCAATATTTCAAATATCTTCAAATGATTATTTGAAGAAATATATACAAGGATATCAAACCCTAACCCCGGATTTATTGGAGGAAGGAATGAATAGAAAGGCAGAATCAAGCAATTTAATATCTTACTTATATAATATAATTTTAAATATAGAAACACCAACGACTGAGGCAATTAGAAGGGACTGGGAACAAGAGTTATTGATAAAAATTCCTAATGATAGATGGGGAAAAAATGTATTATATGTAAATAAATGTTCAATTAATGTAAGACATAACCTAATTCAATTTTAAATTTTACATAGATTATATTATTCTAAAACTAGACTGAATAAAATATTCTCAAATGTTTCCCCCATCTGTGACAAATGTCTAACTCAAAATGCCACTATAGCACATTCCTTTGTCTCTTGTATAAAACTGTATAAATTTTGGAATGAAATTTTTGGAATTTTACAAAACTATTTAACACAAAATTGAACCCCAATACGGAACTGATTATCTTTGGATCAATGGAAGACGGAAGTAAACTAACTATATTCCAATAAGCTTTTCTTAATTACGGTCTAATAACAGCAAAAAAACTTATACTCAAATTTTGGAAAAACGCAACCACGCCAACATTCAAAATGTGGATTTCAAATATGTCTGAAACGCTTCATCTTGAAGAAATGAGATTTCTCCTACTAGGCAAAGTAGACCAATTCTTGAAGACTTGGTCTCCTTTTATCAACTTTTTACAAGCATATGGTGCAACATAACATAACCTTAGAAATTAAATGGTTTAGAACCAGATGACGGATGAGCAAAAATACGAAATAGGTAGATCTCTCCTAATCTCTCTTTTCTTTACTTTCTCCTATTTCAATCTTTTCAGCTTCTCTTCTATGTCCTTTATTTCTTTTGCTATCTGTTTCTACTCGCTTGTCTATCTATTCCGACACTCTTTATTTCTTTTTTCTCCCACTGTTCTTTTAAAAAAAGAAATAAAATTTTATTTTTTTAATAAAAAAAAAATAAAGTTTCAAAAATGTATTTTCTATTTTTTTAAATCTTGAGAGAAGAATGGTAGGGTTTAAACAATTGCTTTGTCCAAGACTTCAAGAAATTGCAGTGGAGTGAATGCAGCCCAGTCCATCGTGCAAACCAGCCTGCCCCTGTTGACTCGATCGCCACTTCACATGGTGCCTTGGGAATGTAGCCAACATAATCAAGGACCACTCACACTCCGGTCATTCCATCTTCTCCCCTCACCCATCAGGCATTGCATACAAAAGCTTGAAAGCACATATTACCAGATTCAAGAACAGCATCTTCCCCACTATTATTAGACGCTTAAACGGACCTCTTATCTGCTAGGGATGAATTCCCAATTTTCCACACTATCACACTGTGGCCCCTGCACTTTAAAAAAAAATCTGCACTTTCTTTGTATATTCTGTACTATTTATTTTCTCTTTTACACTCATATACTCATGCCGCGATAGCATGCAAAATAAAGTTATTCAATATATATCACGCGTGTGACAATAGTAATGAACCAATAAATGTATTTATGATTTTATCACCTTTAAGATATACAACAATTACCAGCATTATCTTTTGGAGGCTATTTCTGTACAGAATAACTGACACATAGCAGTTGATTTTACTTACAGCAATGTAGCATTGTAAATAATCTAGTTGTCACACCATGTGTAGGAGCAGAGAGTATTGCATCACTTCAAAGATAAATCTCATTAACATGTAGCACTCAATAGTGCCAGCCTCAGCTTTTGCCACATTTGGTCAGCAAGAAAGCACAGTAAAATATGTTTTTAAATTTACTTTCCCAGGCCTCTTATGAGCAGCAACTCTTCCTCTCTGACCTGACAAATATTTTGTTACTGTTCCCACACTCAGGCTATGGGTTAAAATAGCAAATCTGGTCCCGTTGACCTAATTGGAACTTAATCTGCAAATTTTAAAGAGGACCTGACCACTTTTGCCTGGAAGCCATTATTACTTACAATGTAGTGAGCTGCATAATGAAAAGTAAAGGAATGAATAGGTTATCTACAGGCTATTCTCTATGAGAAAGAAATATAATTCATAAAAACACAAAAGGGAAAATAAATGAGCATAAAAAGCATAACAAATTTATTGTCTTATTTTGTTGAATAATGCAGGAGACCTTGGGTTATTGTGACCAATCCAAAATCGAAAACTCAGTTGACAGAGCAGGATTCTAAATTTAAATAGAAACTGAATCATGATTAATCTTTGCTATTTTTCTGAATCTGATTTGCAAGAACTAACCTTGGAACAGTCTTCAAGGGCTTTGTGTAAATTTCTTAGCTTAAGGTGGGTTGCAGCCCGATTTAGATACAAAGCTGGAAGTTTGTTGTTCAATCTTATTCCCAAATTATAAGCATTAATAGCTGCAAGATAATCTCCTGAAGCAAACAGCTTGCTGAAAAAGGAAGACAATGTTTGAGCAACCATGATAAGCTGATCTATAGCTCATTGCAGAACAGTTAATCAGATCTTCATAGATCAGAAAAAGGAAAGTAACCATAAATTGTGAAATTTCACTCCAGTTAATAGCAAACTACAATCTCCGTGTCCCCAAGTGTCTTTTTGACTGTACACATATAATAGCCAGATCATCATTCTTGTAAAGGATTGGCACCTTCATAGAACATAGAATACTACAATGCAGGAATGGGCTCTTCAGCCCACCATGCCTGTGCCAACCAGATGCTAATCTAAACTAATCACATCTGTCTCCACATGCTCTGCATCCCTCTATTCCCTGGCTGTTCATGTGTCTGTCTAAAGGCCTCCTAAACATTAGTATCGTATCTATTTCTACCACCTATCCTGACTGCAGTTTCCAGGCACCATCACTCTTCGTGTAAAGAATTTGCATTTAAACTTTCCCCCTCTCAGTTTATACCTGTGCCCAAGTATTTGTCATTTCTACTCCATGTCTCAACTTTTCTGTAGATCACAAAAAAAGTGGAAATGATAGAATTTAATCATGAGTGATTTTAATCAAGCGGACAGAAAAAATAACAGTGGAAAATCTGGAAAGTGGTGTATATTTATACTTTAATATACTCTATCAGTGGCACTGTTGCCCAAGGAGGAAGGTTATGGGCCCCACATATCTTCATATGATCTTCAGGCATGCAATTTGGACAAGATTTGCTGTATAGTGATTAAAAGAAGAAACTCTGGATAATTTTCCCTTTTATAACAACTTATAACAAGTTATAACAACTCTTGTTTGACTCCCCATGGGTCAGCTTGGGTAGGGGCAGTTAGCTTTATCAGCAAAGGCTGGGATTTTTTCTGGGACATCCAAGACTTATTTGATTCACTTTGATACACCTGGCCAGGTATTGTAGGAATGAGGACATAAGTACAAATGTTTTCATAACTTACTTCCCTTTGTCCTTCAGCCATTCTGGATTTTTTTCTTCCTCTTTTAAATCTTTAAGGTCAGGGGCATCTGCATTATTGGCTCGCCTAGCTTCTGCTTGTTTTCTTAGCCACTGTAAATAGAAAAATAAAAATAGTTAATGACCAATGGATCTTAACTGCCATGGATCATTCAGATTATTAATTAAATATAATCATGAATCCACAGCACACAATCATGCCCTTCAGCACACCATGTCCATGTTGTCCATCAAGTTCTCATCTATGCTCATCCCATGTATCAGTATTTGGTCTGTAGCCTTTCATGCTCTGGCAATTAGGACATCCGGTGGCGCGGTTGATGACTGTCTCCACCTGCACTCTGTTTGTCTTTTTATCTTTTTTATTTTTAGTATGTTTAAAGTATGTTTTGGGGGTTTTATTTTTTAGTGTTTTATGTGGGGGAGGGGGGTAGGGTAAGGGGGAAACCGTCCTTCAGTCACTTCCTGGCCAGGATGCGACTATTATCAGTCGCGCCCTCGTCCCCCTCCGCGCGGCCTACCAACTGGATTAGCCCGGCCTTTCCTGCCGGGACCGGACCAGAGTTTCAGCAGCGGCGGTGCAGCGCTGGATACATCCCGGAGCGGGCAATGTCTCACCTGGGATCGCCGTTTGAGGCTCTGTAGTATTGGGCCTGCTACACCGACATCGCCGAGCTGTGGTTCGCGGAGCTGTGGTTCGCGGAGCTCCCAGCGCGGACGGCGCTGACCAACATCGCGGAGTCCTGGGACCCTTTGCCGGGGGCCGCCAGTGTTGAAGCTCCACCCAGCTCGGCCTGTGGACTTCGGGAGCCGCGGACTCCAGTGGGAGGTGGCCGATTCAGAGGTCTAGGCCGCTGAGGATGTTCCTCCGCCCGATGTCGGGGTTCCATCGTTCCCGGCGAGAGGGCCTGAACATCAGGCCGCCCGTAGCGGTGACTGCTGTGGGATCGGGAGGCCCCGACCATGGATGAACATCGGGGAACACCAGCGAGGAGGTTGAATGGATTTTGGTTCCTTCCCTCACAGTGGGGAACTTTGTGCCGCTGTGGGGATGTTTGCGTTGTGGACTATTGTGCTCTGTGTTTTTGTTTTTTTTATTATTCATACGACTAAATGGGAAATAGCATTTCATTGTCTCTTACTTGAAGACAATGACAATAAAATTGAATCAAATCAATCAAATCAAATTAAACTGTTCATTCAAATATATCTTAAATGTTCTGAGAGTACCTGTCTCCACTGGCAATGCACTCCAGATGATTATCACCCACTGGGTGATAGAAGTTTCTTCTCCAATCTCCGCAAATCACTGCTATGTGGAAAGGTTTCCTCGTTTCCTACCTATACTTTCATAACTTTCATGCATACATTTACATGGTTTCCCATCACGCTCTGCTCCAGCAAAATAAACCCAGCCCGTACAGTCTTGGCTCATTGCTAAAATGCTTCACCCTAGGCAACATTCTTGTGAAGTAAAGAACTCCACATGCCGGTTTATACCGAAAATAGACACAAATGCTGGAGTAACTACAGCATTTTGTGACTAAGATTCTTGTGAATCTCCTCTGCACTTACTCCATTGCAGTCAAGTCCTTCCTACCATTAGACAACAAGAACTGCACTTAGTACTCGAGCTGTAGCCTAACCATTGTTTTCTAAAGTTATACCATAACCTACCTGCCCTTAAATTATATGCTACACCCAATGAAAGCAAATATCCCAAGCAACTTCTTCACCACTTTATCTACTTATGCTGCCGCCTTCAGAGATCCTTGAACTTGCCTTCGAAATCCCCCCACTCCCGTTCGTTATTCCACCCCAAGCGCCTGCTATGCTTTGAGGAGGCACCTTATTAGTCCTTGCAAGCTGCAGACACCTCTTGTTATCAAGATTAAAATTAATCTTCCGTTGCACTGCCCATTCTACCAACTGATCAATTACATCCTGTAGCCTATGTCTATTTACCTCACTGTCAACGACACTGCCAATTTTCATATAATTTGCAAACGTAATAAGCGTAACACTAACATTCATAATCAAATTATTGAGAAGATTATTTGCAAAGGTGAGATGTGAAATAGATGAAAGAAACATGTGTGTGCAAGTTTAATTATAGCACTCCTGCATATCTTCCCTGGGCCACAACATACCAGCACCAGCAAAGGCCCAGAACAGTCTCTCTTCTTGTGCTGTGGATGGGAAATTGCATGTGGATTCACAAAGAGGGACAAAAGGTAACCAAACTGTAAAAGAATCAGTTACACACATTGTTCAATCTCAATTCATACTCAAATAAAAGAAAATGCTACATTTTCTTTTATTTACTTCCCTTTTTTCCAAAATGACAGATTTTTATAGAAATTAACAGAAAATAGTAAGCTCCATTGATCCCATTTTATTTGAACAGTCATCTGAAAATCAATACCTTAATCAAATATATCAGTTTCCAAATGGATATGATTAACTATGTACAAACAAATGTTTAAAAACTTGTGGATTAATAAAACAAGTTTTCCTGTAATCAACTTCCAAATGTGTTTGAAGCATTTTCACAGAATCCTTACCTCCTCTTCCTCAGCAATGAGGGATTCTCGCATCGCAGTAGGAAAAACCCGTGGTGTGAATTGTATTTGTATAGTGCCCGCTGAACGTGGACATGGTATGATTTTTTCCTTCGTGTTTTCAGTAAATATATCGCCAGCATTGCCTGCAATGAAATCCTGATTAGAAGTTTATCATCAAACCCATCCTGTAAATTTGACATTTAAAAAAAAACAGGTGCATGATCTATAAAATAAACAAAAGGCAACATATATCTATTTGGTGTAGATATTTCAAGATCTTTCTTGTGCTTAAGATATAAAACAAGGAATTTAATCAAGCAATAGGATCTGCTTATACTATGCATGAAACTAGAGCTACTTTTACAGCCCTATTTAATCTTTGCTGATAATGTGGTCTTGACATTCAAACTCGGTTAAACATTGACCACATCAAAGAAGCTGATAAATCCTAATTAGACGAATAAAGAGAGCCAATTGCTAGATCTAGGCAGCACTCTCTGCCTACTGGATCCCTGAAAAGTTGATAAATATAGGACTTCTGGCACCAGAACTCTTAATGAAACATTCGCTGACAACACAAATATTTATTCTGCTCATTTAGCAAGCAGCTTTATCAGACATGCCATGATAAATCTGGATATTGGACAAATTGAAAGGAATCAACCAGAGCACCAATGGATGGCAGTGACCAGGATAGCACTTGAGCAGGAGACAACAATTATCAGATTAAGCATGCAAAACGCCAATAGCACCACCATTTATCAAGTGGTGACAAATTCAATGCCATAACATGTCCCAAGGCACTAAACACAAGAAGCTCAGTCAAAAAGGTAGAGTAAAAGGAGTGTCATAAAGAAGGAAAGGAAGGCAGAAAGGTTTGGGGGGTAAAAGGTTTGCCTGAGTTTAGAAACTGGCAAATTGCCAGTGATGGGATAATTCAAAAGACCAGATATGTAAGACTGCAGTGATCTGAGAGTTTTAGGGCTAGAGATCAGGAGTAAAAATAAGTGAAACCTCGGAAACGTTTCAAAACCTGTTCAAGAATTTTAAAGATTTAGGTGTTGCTTTGGTTTTCAGTGGTTTCAACATAATTGTACCAATAAACGATTATCAGCTACCTTATTTAACCAAGGTTAGATAAGGCAGAACTAAAACAGAATGCTAGAACAACTTGGCAGATCCAGCAGCATCTATGAAAGATTAAGGTATACGTCGTCATTTTGGGTTAAGTCCCTGTATCGGAACTAAGAGGGATTAGGAAAAATTGTCTGTACAAGGTGAGAGGCGTGAGGTGATAGATGGAGCCAAGTGAGGAGGGGATAATGGGAAGATGGAACCGGGGGGATGGGATGGGGGTGGTAGGATGGGCTTGGCCTTCCAGGAAGAAATAAATTGGAACAAGGCAAACTACAACATTGTTATGCAGGGAGACACAAAATGCTGGAGTAACTCAGCGGGTCAGGCAGCATCTCTGGAGAGAAGGAATGGGTGACGTTTCAGGTCGTGACCCTTCTTCAGACACAAGAGGGTAATCAGGGAGAAGGTAGGAATACTCAAAAATAAAGGAAGGAATTTGTGCTTACAGTCTGTGGATGTAGATGGGGGGAGGGGCAGGGTAGAGGGGAGTTAGGGCAGCAGAAGGTGTGGGAGGAGGAGTGGGTGGGGAGAGTCCCGACTTCGGACTTTCAGATCGTCACCCCCTCGCCCTACTCCCCCCTTCACTCCTATTTCTTCTCTGTTAATGGCACTTTCTTGTGTAATGCAACATCTATCTGTTTACATTCTCTATTTGCAACATCCAAGGGGCCTGAAATTATTTTCACTTGAAGGAACTTTTTACTTATAAACCTCACAATGTAGTAAACCTTTTACTTGTAAACCTCCTCGTGATGTAGTCTTCCTAACACTGGGGAAACTAAATGTGGATTGGATCACTTTACTGCTTATAGGGGCCATCTTTTATTAGTGGTTTTGAGAAAAAAAACATTTTAAAATTATTTTTATTGATTCTCTGTGGATGAGGCAAACTCAACAGCCAGCAATCTGGTTCAGAACCTACATTGCCTTTGTATTTATCATTGATATGTAATAGGCTTACCTCCTTTGAGAGAGTGCTTGTTTGGTGCTTGTGAGGCAAATTTTTCTACTTTATTTTCGCTTTTCTTCTTCCTTTTTTCTGCCTCAGCTTTTTGCCTTGCAATCTTTATTTCCTCCTTTCTCTTTAGTTCCACCTTTCTCTTTAGTTCCTCTTCTTCACACTTCTGAAGTTTCCACTTTTCTAATTCTTCAGTGGCTTTTCTTTGCTCTTGCCTTTTCAATTCTTCAATCTGTTCTCTATTCTTGTCATCTATCTGTAACGTTTTAGCACAAATGCATAATTCTTAATGGACTTTTATATAGGCAACCAATCACAATTTTCTATATTTTGCAAGCATCCCATGGACTCAAAATGCACATTCAAAGTTAAATTTGAGTTTCATCTGATAACAAATAACATCATTCTTTAAGGGTACACAAAAGGCTGGAGAAACTCAGCGGGTGCAGCAGCATCTAAGGAGCGAAGGAGATATGCGACGTTTCGGGTCGAGACCCTTCTTCAGACATTCATCATTCTTTAATTTTGAAATAAAGTTTAGATGCATCTACCACAATAAGGTCAGTTTATTGCAATAGTATTGCTACCTATTAATTAAGGTAGAGTGAAATTCGAACAAGAGCATTTTTCATCTGCACGCACCACAAGAAGCCCACAGCCACAATATATTATTGTTGACTTTTGGGGATGCAGATTAATTGTTTGGATACATGGTAGAAAGACTGTAGACTGGGAACAATAAATAGCTGCATTTTTCCCCTTTATAAAGTGATCAGAGTTTTCAGTTTTCATCAATTTAAACACGGGGAAATATAGCAATTAAAACAGTAAGTGCAATAAAATTAGAAAATGCTGGAAACAATCAGACAACTGTAAGCAAAGTTTTGACAGAATCTGGAAATCCAACTACCTGTCATTTGCTTCCAGTTACGTTTTGATTAGGTGGTCATTTTTTAACAAAACCGGACAAAAAGTGTCCTTGCCACAATGGCATTATAGTTTTATTTACCTTCTTTTAATTCATCTTATTGTGCTGTTTGAACTGGCATCTTCCACGGCTGAACCAGGTTAGTAGCATTGGTACCACTTTACACTACAATTTTTAACATTTTGTTTTTTCTTAACCAGCTGTTATATTAATTATATGACAAGGCATAACTAGAACAGAAAATGTGTGAAATCTTTAGGTGGCAGAATGGATTTGTTTTTCTCAACTTTCTATATTACAGATCTACTTTGTGGCCAACCATCTTGAGTAGTACACTTAAAGCGTTACTATTTGTGTTTGCTAAATTGCATGTTTTATTTGAATTTTAATGAAACGAGTAGTTCATACAAATTGTTAAAGAAGGAACACAAAAGGCTGGAGAAACTCAGCGGGTGCAGCAGCATCTAAGGAGCGAAGGAGATAGGCGACGTTTCGGGTCAAGACCCTTCTTCAGACTGGTCAGGGATCAGGGAAACGAGAGATATAGACGGTGATGTGGAGAGATAAAGAACAATGAATGAAAGATATGCAAAAAAGTATCGATGATAAAGGAAACAGGCCGTTGTAAGCTGTCTGTAGGGTGAAAATGAGAAGCTAGTGCGACTTTGGTGGAGGAGGGATAGAGGGGGAATACCGGGGCTACCTGAAGTGAGAGAAATCAATATTCATACCACTGGGCTGCAGGTTCCTCCAATTTGCATTTAGCCTCACTCTGACAATGGAGGAAACAGAGGACAGAAAGGTCTGTGTAGGAATGGGAAGGAGAATTAAAGTGTCCAGCCACCGAACCCTCTAGTTCTTGATTCCTCGATCATGGTAAAAAAAGACTCATTGTAAGCTGTTTGTAGTGTGAAAATGAGAAGCGAGTGCGACTTGGGTGGGGGAGAGATAGAGAGAGAAGGAATGCCAGGGCCCGAGGGCTGAGGGAGAAGTGGGAAGGGGAGGAGACAGCAAGGGTTAACAGAATTGAGAAAATTCAATGTTCAAGCCCAGAGGATGCAGACTCCCCAAGCGGAATATGAGGTGCTGTTCCTCCAACTTGCGGTGTTGCTCACTCTGGCCGTGGAGGAGGCCCAGGACCCCAGTTCATACAAATTTCTTGACTGACCTCTTGTGCATCAAAATACCTGTCCATAATGGAAAAAAATGAAATCTTCAACACGTTCAACAATATCACCTTCATCATCTTTTCCAATGAGTACTTCTCATTTTCTCGCTTTTTAACTGCTTTTTCTTTTACAGCTTCTTGTGCCTTCTCTTGAGCAGCAAGAATGGCACGCTCCCTCTTTTTTTGCAACCTTTCCTTATCAACTATCAAAGCAAAATCAAAATGATTCATAGTTACTAGGGTTTAATAATCAACATAGCTTTTGTGTTTCATACATATTTATTTTCACCCAAAGTCTACGTGCTGCTTGGATTAGAGGGTATTAGAGGCTGTAGCAAGTAAGAATTTAATTGTTCTGTCTGGAACACATGACAATAAAACACTCTTGACTCTCGGTTATAAGGTACAAAGAGGGGTTGGACAAATTTGGAGCATCAGAGGCTGAGAGGAGATCTGATAGAAGTATACAAAATCACGAGAGGCATAGATAGATTAAACAGTCAAAATATTTTCAAAGACCAGAGGGCATAGCTTTAGGGTGAAAGGGGAAAAGTTTAAAGATGTGTGGGGCAAGTTTTGTTTTACACAGGTAGAGAGTGGTGGTTGTCTGTAATGTGCTGCCAGGCGCGGTGGTGGAGGTAGACACAATAGTGGTGTTTAAGAGACTTTTAGATAGGCACATGGCTAAGCAGGGAATGGAGGGATATGGATCATGTACAGGCAGAGGAAATTAATTTAAACTGGCATCATTTTCGGCACGGTCATTGTGGGGCAAAGGCATTCCGATGTTGTACTGTTTTATTTTCTATGTACAAAGAAAAATAGTTAATACTCCCCTCACCTTCAACTGTTGTAAGTTGTTCCCACATTGTAGATTCTTTTTTGTACAAGGTGAAAATGACAACACCATTGCCAACTTTAGCTGAGCTTTTTGATTCATCAATAGAAGCATATAACAGCACTTCAAAGAGAAATGGAGGGAAGTTCACCTTTTAAAATAAATTTAAAAAAATCACTACCTGCAGGCTGATGTCCAATGAACAAATGCACGTAGTGAATCAAATCTCTAATTTTTGTCAAAATCTAAAAAAACACAAGATCATACCAACAATTCTCTTAAACGATTTGCAGGTGTATAATATTACCATGTTCATTCTATGACATAAATGACTCAAATATCTGGGCTGAACATTCAAATGATTTGTATAACCACAGTGCAAGGACATGGGCTGAGAAAGTTCTTTGGCCAACTCCACAAAGTAGTGTCGTGCGATTGAAAAGTTACCTTAATCCAGAACTGAGGAGTTTTATAAACATGCCAGGGTATTTTAGTACCCACTAAAAGAAAAATTGACATCTGATTTTTTCACGAGATTTCCGTTTATCCTAGCACGTTTTTCACCATAGAATTCCACAGATAGCATCAACAATAAACAGTATGAAAAATATCTCCATCGCCTGTAAAATGTTCAAACTCACTGGTTTGTTTGGTTCTTATTTACTCACAGAACATGGATGAGGCTCGCACCAGGGTCTCCTCCATACCCCGCAACACTGCCCTATCTCCCCATTCCCCCACTCACAACAAGGGCAGAGTCCCCCTGGTCCTCACCTTTCACCCCACCAGCCGGCACATACAACAGATAGTCCTCCGCCAGTTTCGCCACCTCCAACGTGACCCCTCCACTCGCCACATCTTCCCATCTCCCCCCCCCCCCCCCGTCTGCCTTCCGCAAAGACCGCTCCCTCCGCAACTCCCTTGTCAATTCTACCCTTCCCTCCCACTCCACCCCTTCCCCGGGCACTTTCCCTTGCAACCGCAAGAGATGCTACACTTGTCCCTTCACCTCCCCCATCCACTCCTTTCAGGGACCCAAGCAGTCCTTCCAAGTCTGACAGAGGTTCACCTGCACCTCCTCCAACCTCATCTACTGCATCCGTTGCTCCAGATGCCAGTTGATCTATATCGGCGAGACCAAGCGGGGGCTGGGCGATCGTTTCGCTGAACACCTCCGCTCGGTCCGCAATAACCAACCCGACCTCCCGGTGGCTCAGCACTTCAACTCCCCCTCCCATTCCGTATCCGACCTCTCGGTCCTGGGCCTCCTCCACGGCCAGAGTGAGCAACACCGCAAGTTGGAGGAACAGCACCTCATATTCCGCTTGGGGAGTCTGCAACCTCTGGGCTTAAACATTGAATTTTCTCAATTCTGTTAACCCTGGCTGTCTCCTCCCCTTCCTACCTCTCCCTCAGCCCTCGGGCCCTGGCATTCCTTCTCTCTCTATCTCTCCCCCACCCAAGTCGCACTAGTTTCTCATTTTCACACTACAAACAGATTACAATGGCTTGTTTCCTTTATCATCGATACTTTTTTCCATATCTTTCATTCATTGTTCTTTATCTCTCGACATCACCGTCTATATCTCTCGTTTCCTTAATCAGTCTGAAGAAGGGTCTCGACCCGAAACTTTGCCTATCGCCTTCGCTCCTTAGATGCTGCTGCACCCGCTGAGTTTCTCCAGCTTTTTGTGTAACCCATGGTTTTAAAACCTCATTCCCTGAAAATGTGCCATCTAGAGGTCAAAACTCAAAACTGCACTCTTTCACATCACTTGAGATTTTAGGTTTTGGTTTATTATTGTCATGTGAACCGAGGTACGGTAAAAAGCTTTATTTTACATGCTATCTAATCAGATGAGATAAATAAATACATTAATACAATCAAGTCAAACTCAAGTGCAATAGGTGGAATAATGGGGAAGATACATAGTTCAGAATGTAGCAAACCAGTACCATAGACAATGTCTGCAATGGGTTGGAGGTGAATTGGACAATAGCTTAGCTGATGGAGGCCATTCAGAAGCCTGATAAAAGAGGGGAAGAAACTACTCGTGAGTCTGGTAGTTCGCACTTTCAAGTTTCTGAATTTTTGTCCGATGGGAGCAGGGAGCAGGGAGAAGGAAGAATGACCTGGGTGGGACAAGTCTTTGTTGGTTTGTTTTCTGAGGCATTGTGAAGTGTATACGGAGCCAGTGATTTGGGGGGGGGGGACGGGGACGTTTTTGTCGGTGTGATGGACTGGGCTACATCTTCAATTTCTTGTCGTCTTCTTGCCGTTTATGGTGCATCTGCAGACGTTTGTAAGGATCACAGGATACGCGTGGTGTCCAGGCATGGGAAATCTATAACTTCCTGCAATCCTCCACCATTATCTCATGTGCATACCTTGACGCTCTACATTTCTCTATGAAAGAGGTAATTTGGCTAATCGAGTCTACACAGGCTCACAGACCAATCACATGGCACTGTTACTTTTCCCTGAAATGGATTCTCCATATATTCTCCATATTATACCACTCACTGACACATTAGGAGCAATCTACAGTGACCAATTAATCTACCAAACATCTTTTGTGGAAACTGGAGCACCTGGAGGCAACCCACGTGGTCACAGGACGAATGCGAAAATTCTACACAGACAGCACTGGGGTTAGAATTGCACAAAGAATGCCGCTGCTGTGAGGCGTCAGCCCATTGTGTTGCCCAACCTGTGAGGATGAGTGAATCTCACATTATCCTCGAGACCATTCCAGGCTACTGCTGCTGACAGAGTCATACTCTACAAAAATAGGGCCCTTCAGCCTAACTCATGCATGCTCATGAAAATACCTCATCTAAGCTAATCTAGTTTGCCCATGTATGGCCCATATCCTCTAATAAACTAATCTAAACCACTGAGAATATTCAAGACCGATATTAAAGGAATGTGTTTTTTTTTAAATATATGTCAGTGGTATGTGGGGATATATATAATTGTACCGCTGCTGGCACATATTCATTTCACTTGCACTTTATGTGCAATTTGACGAATAAAACCATATTGTATAGTATTGTATAGGGGTCAGTGCAAGACTGAATATATAACTATAAATATATATATATATATATATATATATGGTAAAAGAGGTAAAATATCAGCCTTTGAGTATACTGAATGTCCAAACTCTGCCTCTCGTTCAGCTCCCTCCCCCTCCTCCCCGAGGGAGTCTGAAGAAGGGTCTCGACCCGAAACGTCGCCTGTCTCCTTCGCTCCTTAGATGCTGCTGCACCCGCTGAGTTTCTCCAGCTTTTTGTGTAACCTTCGATTCTCCAGCATCTGCAGTTCCTTCTTTAACAATCTGTCCCCCTTGTTCCCTTTGCCTCCCTCTCTCCAAATCATTGTCTCTCCTTCCTTCCTTCCTTCCTTCCTCCTCAAGACAGCCCTTCCCCCTGCCTTCACCCTATCTGCCGCCGGCAGTTTCCTGCCAGTCTGCCTCCCTCACCTTTAAATAATCTTCCGCACAGAAGATGTCCGCTTTCCCGACAGCGACGCCCTTCAGCGGCACGGTGATGAAGACCTGGGCCTCGGCCTGCTGCCAGGTGTAATCCTTGACCAGCAGCGGCATTTTACCCGAGGCGGCCCCGAGCTACCAGGATGCGGCTTCGGTTGCTAGGGACCAGCACATCCGGTTGTTGCTTGAATTGTACTTCCGGGACAAGTCAGCCGTTGCTGGGGTGATGGAGAGAGTTGACTGTGGACCAAAGATCCTCTAGTATCTAGTGTTGTGGACCCTCATCACTGACTCAGGCAAGGCAAGGCAAGGGGATTATTATAGCACGTTACTGAAGAGAGAGAAAATTAATTACATTTTTTTTAAATGTACGATACAATCCAATAGAACATTATTTAACCCAGGATGGAAATTGATCTGCCAACAGTCATCAAAACACAAGATACGTGAAACATAAAATTAAAGTGACGAGTAGAAAGGATTGGGGATGTACAAATATTTTGGGAGGGAAAAGAGGGGAGGGGGCGTCAGTTTGATAGCCACTGTGAAAAAGGATCTCCTGTAGCGTTCTGTGCTGCATCTTAGTGGAATTAGTCTGTTGCTCAAGGTACTCCTCAGATTGACTAGTGTGTCATGGAGGGAGTGAGCTGTATTGTCCAAGATGCTCCGCAGTTTGAGGAGCATCCTCCCCTCGAAGAGCACCCCCAAGACGAAGCCAGCCCTCCGGATGACTTTGTTGATCCTATTGATGTCCGCGGCTTTCAATCTGCTGCCCCAGCACACGACAGCGAAGAAGATGGCTACCACTGATTGGTAGAACATCTGCAGCATCTTGCAGCAGACTTTGAAGGGGCGTGCTTTCTCAAAAGGTACAACCGGCTCTGTCCATTCTTGTACAGGCCTCATCGTTCCTGGACCAGTCCAGTTTATTGTCCAGGTACACTCCAAGGTATTTGTACTCCTTGGTAAAATTCACATCCACACTATTGATGGAGACGGGGGACAGGGGTGTTCCTCTCCTCCTAAAGTCCACCACTAATTCCTAATTCTTGTCGGTGTTGAGCTGCAGGTGATTCAGTCCACACCACTCAACAAAGTTGTTGACTCCACCTCTGTATTCAGCTTCCCTCCTCTCACTGATGCAGCTCCCAATTGCAGAGTCATCCGAAAACTTGGCAAGAGTCCAAGTTATATCTGAAGTCCAAGGTGTAGATGGTGAACAGGAAGGGAGAGAGGACCATCCCCTGTGGGCCCCCTGTGTTGTTCACTATCTGAGACAGTTCTGCAGCCTGACACATTGTGGTCATCCAGTCAGGTAGTTGGTGATCCAGGACACCAATGGAGCATCCAGCTGCATCTTCGTCAGTTTGCTCCCTTTGAGTGCAGGCCGGGTGGTGTTAAAAGCACTGGAGAAGTAAAAAAAACGGCTCACAGTGCTTCCCGGCTTATCCAGGTGAGCAAAGGAACGATGGAGCAGATGGTTGGTGGCATCCCCATGCCCCCATCTTTGTTTGATGTAGCATTTTCAGCAGAGAACCTAAATAGTAAAAAGCACAACATGCTGGATATACTTAGCAGGTTCACCACACCAATGGAAGAGGATACAAGAGTTAACTTTTCAGATCAAAGACCCTTCATCAAAACCTAATTAGCAATCTAAACTGTTGATATTTAGCCTTCTGTGCCCTCAATGTACTGAGAAAGAGGTATGTTGCAGACCTCAGGACTTTCCAAACCACTTTAGAGCCAATCAAGTGCTTTTGAAATAAAATGCAGGAAACAATAGATCAGCTGGTCCGTAGAGAGAGAAAATGAATTATCATTTTGGACCACCCTCTTCTCATTGATGTGTTATAACTCAGCAAACAGATAAATTTACAGGTAACAAGGTACTACAAACAGCAATGTTATACAGGAGTAGGGTAGATCAGGTAGCCAGGGTAAAAGTAGGAGCATTAGGGACAACAGGGGTAATCTGTGTGTGAAACCAGAAGGTGTACGCAAGATCTGAAATGAATAATGTTCACAAAAGAAAATAACTTTGTAGCTGTAGAATTCAATGAACGGGTAGGTTAAATAGTAGCAGAAGTCTACACAAATAAAAATGATTTACACAATGCTTTAATGCGCTATATGGTGGATAAATCTCCAGGGCTAGATGGGATATATCCCTGGCTGCAATGGGAGCCAGGTAAAGAGAGCGGTGCAGTTTAGGGGCAGTAGTAGTTAAAATGGGAAATTATTGAGTTATATGAAGTTATGAGTGATATTGATAGGGTAGACTACAGACAAAGCAAGTTATGGCTTTGAATTAGTGTTCCAGTCATGTTGAGTCTATTGTTATATGGTCAGCACGGTGAGGTGCAGGTACACTGAAACTCATGCTTGTAGCGACATCACAAGTATAGACTCAAATAAAACACGCAGAAACATTAATCATACATAAAGTACACAAAATATTCTACAAGAGAGTAAAAAGAAAGAAGACTGCAAAACAACAACACGTTGATGCAAAACACAGTTTGAATATCTTTCACAGATTAATCCCAATGACAAGGAGCTAAGGTTGTTAGTAGCACGCTTGCCTCAGGTTGAATTCCACTGCGGGGACATTGCATTGGTAAAATTTACTCTGAAAACCTTTTTGGTCCACGTGATAGTCAGAAAAGAATGCTCAAGCTCGACTTACATACTGCTCTACCCCTTCTCTGTCCATAGTGTCAATATAATATTTGCACTCAATATCAAGATCTGCAACATACAAATGCAGCACGAGCATTGTTTCCTAGCTAGAACTGAGGACCGGCAGAGTTATCCACTTTGTCGCATCTATTGGACGCTTATCACAGTGCAAACAGGATGCAGTAAGGTTCAAGCTCTTCAGTAAGGACATTTACAGAATGATTACATTGTGGTGATTACATTGTAAAGATAATTACCATCTGCAACATAAATTATACTGTAATGTAAAATTAAAAAAAATAAAATTTAACATATCTTCAGAAATAAGTGGTGAAAAATAACTTATTTTACTCATCTCAAAATTCATTATCTGGTTGTTTTACAGATGATCACAACCTAGTAACAACAGCTTGATTAAAGGCAGATAAAAATGCTGGAGAAACTCAGCAGGATGAGGCAGCATCTATGGAGCGAAGGAATAGGTGACGTTTCGGGTCGAGACCCTCCTTCAGACAGCTTGATTAAACGTCAGCATTTCTCATTAACTGTATTCTACATTTTTCCACTGAGTTATACTCATCATTTTCAAACCAATTACACCAGAGACTATAGACGTATCATTCATAGCATTTCACGGATCTATCACAGGCAGGCAGGCAGGCATCAACACAAATCCCAAGATTTTGTCCATATTAAATCAAGTTTAAAATTAAACTAACTAACATGCAAAACTAACTGACACACAAACAGCAATTAAGCCTTGCATAGTTCTTTTTGTGGTAAACGTTGTTGCAATGTGCTTGCCAGGTGCTAATCTGCCCATAGTCTGTCCTCAGTAGCGTGATAGTGTCATACAGTACAGTTTGTATTTTCTTATTTCTAGCAGCAAATATTATCCATACATAAATCATAGTATCCAACATCTTTTGTTTGTCAATTAATTGGCAAGATGTCTGTAGTTGGTCCCCTCCTGTCAAACAAAAACATCACTGTTTCACACACCTGTAGCTTCATTCAATGTAAATCTATCTGATGATGGTTGTTATCGTGGGGGAGGGGGACCCTGTCTAACCAATTTCATTGAGTGTTTTGAAAAGGTAGCAGAATGTATTGATGAGGGCAGCACAACTGATGATGTGCACATCGATCTCACAAAGGCCTTTCACGGGGTCTCAGATGAAACACTGGTCCAAAAGGTTAGAGCCCATGGGATCCAAGGCACGGTCACAAACTAAATTCCATCTGCTATTGCTCTGATCATCTTACCAACTGAGCATTATACTAGCATTCTGCATCTTAAGACTATCCTTCACACAATCAAAATCACTACCAATGTATGTGTCATCTGCAAACTTACAAATAATTCCTCCTACATTCATATCTAAATTATGAATGTATTAACAAATATCTAAATTATGAATGTATTAACAAGCTCCAGCATCAATTCACTTGGTACATGCTTCCGATCACAAAAACAACCCTGCACCGTCACCCTTTCCTTCCTATTATCAAGCAAAGTTTTAATCCAAGGAGCATAAGCTCAGTCTTTAAAATGATATGGATCAGTAGATATTGATATTAATCAATTGGACAGAGCAGATGAAAATTAATCCTGATAAGTGTGAGGTTGCGCACTTTAACAGGACTATTAGGGTAGGACATACAAAATAAATAGTGGTTGCGGGGGGTAATGAAGAACAGAGGGACATTGAGCCAGGTAGGGAACATGTGAGAGCAAAAGTAGCACAGAGTATGGGGAAAGCAAGGCATGTTTTGAATGATAGAGCACTGTATATTCTGTACAGCTCACTTGTCTATTGTCTATAATGTGCAAACTCCACACAGACAGCACCCAAGATCAGGATCTGACCTGGGTCTCTGGGACTGTGGTGCAACAGCTCTACCTGCTGTTCCACCTTAAAGTCTTTCTTTGGCATAATCAACATCTGTAGTTCCTACTTATTCCACTTTGTATGCCTTCACTATGAATTAATGAATGAATGATATCTTTATTTCGAACGATTTAAAAAAAGAAAAGAAAAGATGAAAATGAATAAAAGGAAAATTATATATATACATAAATACATACACACGTACATATACATGTACATATATATATATACATACATATGTACTCTCTGTTCTAAAACACATTAGAGGCCCCCATCATTTAATGTGTAATTTCTGCCTGATTTAACTTACCCATTTGCATCTCACATTTTTATGAGTTAAATTTCATCTCCATTTATTTTGGCCAATTCCTCAGTTCATCTGGATACTATTATCATCTTAGACGACCCTCTTCACTGTCCACTGTACCACCAGTTTTGATGTTATCTGCAAACTTACTAACCATGTTAATAACATTGTTATCCAAACGCATGCAGAGGAGAATCACAAGAAGTGTTGTCTCTGATGGAATGTTTCAGTTACGAGGAGAGACTGAATACATTTGATGTTCTGTGACGGAATTCTGCTCTAATTCCATTTATGTTTTCAGATGACACCAGTGCAGTGGGTAGGAAGGAACTGCAGATGCTGGTTTAAACCAAAGATAGATACAAAATGCTGGAGTAACTTACCTTGTTACAGGCAGCATCTCTGGAGAGAAGGAATAGGTGATGTTTCTGGTCGAGATACTTCAGACTAGCCAGGGGAAAGGGAAACAATAGATATCGACAGTGCAGTGGGCCAGTCTCGAACAATGAAGAGGAGAAAGAGAGCATAGTAACATGGTATCAAGACAACAACCTCTTCCTTAATGTCAGCAAAATGAAGGAACTAGCCATTGATATTGGAAGCCGAGTGGAGAACTCACCCTCGTCTGCATCAATGGCGCTGAAATGGAAATGTTCGAGAGTTTCAAGTTCCGAGACATAAATGACACCAGCAAGATGTCCTGATTTAAACAAAGATAGAAGAAGGAATGACTGGGATGCAAGTGATGTGTCAAAGGGCCCAGTTCTGTACTGTGTGCCTGTATGACTCTGTGACTGTAATTTTATTTTGGGCCCAAGATGTGTTTGTAATTGTTTACATTGAGTATTTTAGTAAGCATACAGAGTACCATGTTCAAGTATGTTCTTTTCTTGTTTATAAGCATGTACATTAATATAACTATTGAATATTATTGTGGATTCAATACCATTGATGGTCCAGAGATGTTGATGTAATGCTCTTCTCGCGTAATCTTAATGCCTTAAAGTTACCATCTTCACACACAAACTGTAACTGTGATTCACAAGCCATCTGCCTATTAAGCACTGCCCATCTATTTTCCATCACTCTTATATGTGCTCCTGATGATCAGGGGTCTAACAAGGAGCACACTGTGGGTTAGAACACGTTGAGTTTCATACAGTTAGAACTAGGGACAATGACTAACAAATGAAAGGTCTCTCCCAATTAATGAACAGATTAACTGAACAAATCGTCACTAAAATACCAGGCTTTGCATAATTAATCACTGATCAAAGTTTTTGTTTTGTTCAGTTGGAAAATAATTGTTTAAATACAGGCCCATGAAACCAGTGAAATATAACATGGTATTGGTTTATTATTGTCACGTGCACCAAAATATAGTGAAAAACGTTGTCTTAACATCTACTTGGTTCGGTAAATGGGAAACAATCTATGAAATAAGCAAGCCAGTTAAAATGGAATGAAAATTGTCTGGAGCATATGTGCTCCCCCATCTGCCAAAAATAGCTCCTGGTTGAATGACTTGTACATTACGGATTGTATTTTTAGATTGTTAAATCCAGCATCATTTGCTTCTGATTTACCTTTCCTCATTGGCAAGGTAATGATGAAATTCTGACATTTTCTTTACATGGTAACTTTTTATGGTAACTGGTATCCTCCATGTAAATTACATGTTTACAATATCTTCTCTTGATGCCATTTTTTGCAAACCAAGGTTTGTTGAAGAACCGAACCTCTTTGTTAATTAGGAGAAACATGCATGACCAGTCATAGTTTTTGTCCGTGGGCAGATGACTATTTGGGCCACCCCATTCTTCATTATGCTCATCCGAAACAGAAGCCCTACCTCCCCCAAACCACTTTATCGTAATGACTCAATGTACCATGTTCCCTCACTCCATGTGTATTGTGACTATGCTTCACAGCCACTGCACATATTATTCACAGCTAATCCATCTATTTCTTTCACCCTTATCTGTGGTCTTGGACCACAAAAGTTCAAATACAATTAATTTTTTTATGTTGACTGACACAGAGAATCATGTTAGGACTGAACTGCTGACCCTTCTGATTCAGATTGGACTGTTGAATGTCGTACACTGGTCAAGTATTCTGTCATGCTTCATTATTAGATTACTTTCAGTTTATTACATATGTAAAGTACATAATTCAGATGGAAATTCTTAGTTAGTGTTTTGAATACAAATTATAGTAGAGACAAAGAGAATTGAAGTGGTACTTATAGTCAGTGTGTTTCTGTTGCCTCCCATACTTAGTCATATTTATGCCTATTTCATTTTCAACAAATGAACATTGAGCTTTTTTTAATGTAGCATTTTCAGCGAAGCACCTAATTCGTAATAAAAGTACAAAATGCTGAATATACCCAGCAGGTTCAGCCACATCTATCAGAAGAAATACAAGAGTTCACTTTTCAGATCTAAAACCCTTCATCAACATCTAATTAGTAATCTAAACTGCTGATATATAGCCCTCTGCTCTCTCCATGTACTGAGAAAGAAGTAACTTGCAGATCTCAGGACTTTCCAAAGCACTTTAAGACCAATCAAGTGCTTTGGAAATAAACCAGTAATTGATCCGCCAGTCTGTGGTGAGAGACATTTTGGACCATCGCTCCTCTCATTGGTGCATTATAAATCCTTCTTAGGCCCCTCTCAGTCATGGCTGACCATGGGTGTCTCCAGGGTTGGAGGACGCCCGTGCCGTGACTTTGTTTAACGTGGGGAGACTGGTGCACAGACAGCCACCACACGGTCCTTGACAGATCTGGGTCAGGATCCAGTGGCATGGAGTCCAAGACGACCACAGACCCTTTTCTGCCGCAGCTTTCATCCGCCTTCCCAGCCATTGTGACGCTGCACTAAGGTCAGCCATCATCCTCCGCCTGTTCCACCATTGAGGTCTTGGTTTGACTTGGGTGGCCCTACCAGAAGCATAGCTCCAGACAGCATCGCTCTCAGGATCTCAGGACCACACAAGCTTCTCCACCACAACAAGATGACAATCCACGGATAAGTATTATAAATCAGATAACAGCTAAATTTATAGATAACAAGGTTCCACAAACATCAATGTTATATCTAAAGAAGGGTCGACCTGAAACGTCACCCATTGCTTCTCTCCAGAGATGCTGCCTGTCCCGCTGAGTGACTCCAGCATTTTGTGTCTATCTTTGATTTAAACCAGCATTTGCAGTTCTTTCCTACACATCAATGTTATACTGAAGGGTACTGTAGATCAGATAGCTGGGGAAAGTAGGGGCATTAGGGACAACAGGGGCAATCTGTGTGTGAAGTCAGAAGGTGTAGGTAAGATCTGAAACAAATAACATTCACAAAGGAAAATAACTTTGTAGCTGTAGAATTCAGTAAAAGGGTAGGTTCAATTGTAGCACAAGTCCCCATAAATAAAGATGATTTTCTCAAATCCTTAATGCGCTATATGGAGGATAAATCTCCAGGGCCAGATGGGATATATCCCTGGCTGCAATGGGAGCCAAGTAAAGAGAGTGATGTGGTAGAGGTTAAAAGTAGATATGATTGAGGTATAGGAAGTTATGAGTGATACAGGCAAATAAGGACACAGATTAAGGGTAAGGAGTAAGAGAATTTGATAAGATCCGAGGGGGAACCTTCTTCATCCAGAGAGTGGCGATTACCTGGAACAAACTCCCAGTGAGAGTGATGGACGCAGTGGCATTGACAGCATTTAATGGCCTAGATATTCGCTTAGGCATAGGACACATTGTTCTTTTTTTCTGTTTGAATTTCTGTTAGAAAATGGGATTCATCTGCATGGGTGTCCATTGGTTGGTGTGGAATCGGTGGGGCAAATGGCCTGTTTCCTGCTGTTGACTCAGTGACTCCATGAATATTTTATATGATCGATGTATCTGATTGAAATCACAATAGCAAACAGCATTCTAGCCCAAAAATAACTGCGGCATTTCACTTGAAAAATCCATCAGCGCATTTCAGCCAAAAGCCAAAGTTAATCTAATGTGTGATGCATGATTTATTTTACTTCGGAGTCACGTGAGTGACTACGTGAAGAAGCCCCGCCAGGCACATGCTCGGCATTACATCGACGCATGTTGGTAAGGAACGGGCTGCAGATCGCAGCTCCACCAGCGGTGAGTAACAGGCCCGCAGGTAAGTGGGTTGAAATTACTTCCTGGGTAGAAACTCCGTGACGATGGCTGGAATAGCCAGGAGGAGTTTGGGAAGTTTAAAAAATGGACACGGTGAAAAAATCGGCGCGGGGAAAGCGCACGTCCCGGGTGGAAACACAGCAAGATCGGGACCACAGATTAGTACGGAGCCGGTTCCGATACCGGTAGCCGTTGACCCTGCCGTAGTTCAACCTTTAGACGCTCCACAGCCACGGGCCACGGAGGGTACTCCAGTGGAGAGGAAAAATAAAAGGAAGTGTGCTAGGCCTGTAATATCAGATGAATCTGATGAAGAAGAGGCACGGCCAGGCAAACGAGCCTGTGGCTCAGGATGGACCAAATGGAGAAAATGCTTCAAACAATTATTAACCAAAGGTCAAAAGACCCAGAGTATTCCCAGGCAGCCCTTGAGGGGGTTCCATATCATGCATATGGTGCCTTTACAACATGGGAATGTAAACCTCCAGAGCCTTGTTTAGGTCTGGAAGAAGTCTCCTTTGAGCAAGTCTCAGGAGTACCAGGGCGGCAGGAGACTGACCCTGAAGGTGGTGTTTTTGGTCTTGAATACCCACCACAGCACAAAAGTCAAACTACAGGTGTACCAGATGTAGCAAAATCCTTTGCTATACCAGAGGGGAGCGGTGAAGTCATGGAAGAAAACCTGGCGGCCAACATTAATTATTTGGTTTCTCACCAGACTGTCATGATTGAGACAGCAGACCTCTATAAAACACCTGTTAATTGTGCATCACTGAGGGTGCCGACGGTGAATCCAGCTATTTGGACACCCATGACTTCAACAATGCGAGGACAGGAGATACGATTCCAGAGGGTCCTCAAGCTCATTGCAGCTGGCATTACTGCTTTTGGGAGGCAGTTGGAAGGGCATGCTATGTCCAAAATCCCAAAAGACATGTTGGCATTGTTTTGTAACTCTTATTTTGAGATTAATTGTATGAGAAAAATCGCCATTCGGCCCATCCTGCACCCAAGATTTGCTGGTTTGAAAATGGACACCTTCAACACTGCAAAGGAGTTGTTGTCCATAGGGTGTTACATGGCTACTATAGACTTAAAAGATGCGTATTATTCAGTGCCAATTCATCACCATTATCGTAGGTACTTGAAATTAATTGGATGGGTCAGCTGTGGCAATATGAAGCATTACCTAATAGGTTAAGTTCAGCTCCCAGGCTGTTCACAAAATTATTGAAACCAGCACTTGCATTGTTAAGGGCTCAAAATCACATTGTCATGGCTTATCTTGGTGATATTTTAATTGTTAATGCCACTCAGGAATCAGCTGAAGATTCAGTTTCAGCAACTATAAGACTGTTGGAAAGGCTAGGGTTTCTGATCCATCCAACGAAATCTAAGCTACAGCCGTTGCAAACAATTGAGTATTTGGGGTTTGTCATTAATTCAGTTGCTGTGTCAGTAACTTTACCAACAGATAAAGTTGTGGATATTACAAATGCGTGTAGTTGCCTTGCTGACAAACCTTATCCCTCCATCCGAGAAGTAGCTAGGGTTATTGGTTAGATAGTAGCAGCATTTCCCGCTGTTGAGTTTGGTCCTTTGCATTATCAAAATCTTCAAAGGGCAAAAGCACAAGCACTAAAAGAACGTGCAGATCATTTTGACAGACCCATGCAGTTTTCAACGGAAGCTTTGGCTGAATTACAGTGGTAGATTGGGAATGTTGCACAAGCTACTAAAAACATTGTTATTCAGCAACCTACAGTGGTATTGCAAACTGATGTTAGTGCTTTCGGATGGGGGGGGGGGGGGCTACGGACAATGACACCAGCTGTGGTGGTAGATGGACTGTCCAAGAGGATTTAATTCTCCAAACATGTGGTATTAATTATTTGGAGTTATTGGGGGCATTTTTTGGATTAAAAGCTTATTGTTCTACAATGGAGGACTTGCATGTTCAATTACAAGTGGACAATACCACAGCTGTAGCATATATCAATCACATGGATGGAGTAAGATCAGTATCATGTGATCATCTGGTCAACCTGATGTGGAATTGGTGTGTATCTATAAATATGTGGCTTTCAGCTATCTATCTCCCACGGAAAGACTATGTTGTGGCAGACAACAGATCACGGGAGTTTAAAGACAATACAGAATGAATGTTAAATCCACAAATTTTCCAAAAAATTGTCAATCGGTATGGTGTACCAGACATTGATCTGTCCAGATTAAATCACCAATTGCCTAAATACGTGTCATGGGAGCCTGACCCAGGAGCTGTAGCGTTGGATTCATTCTCGCTACATTGGGGAAATATGTTTTTCTATGCTTTTCCCCCATTTTGCCTGATTAGGCAATGTCTCAGTAAAATAGAGCAAGACTCTGCCGATTTATGAGAGGGATTTTTAATAAAAATCCTCCCAAACCCAGATATACAGAAATTTGGGATGTTAGTATAGTTCTCACATTGCTTTGGCAATGGGCTCCAATTACGTCACTGTCTTTTCAGAAAGTACCATTTAAAGTAGTAATGCTTATGGCATTAGTGTCAGCACAAACAATACAAACATTGCAAATGTTACGTTTAGATTGTATGCATTTGTCTGCAGATAACATTATTTTTTATGTTTATGATCTAATCAAACAAAGCAGACCGGGTAAGTCTGGAACCAAGGTAATCTTTAGAGCATATCCTGTCGACCAAACATTGTGTGTGGTTAAGCATCTGACTCAATATATTGAACTAACCAAGAGTCTCCGAAGTTGTGAGACAACAATGCTTATTGCCCATAAAAAAAACCATACCAAAAAGTGTCAGTACAAACTATTTCTAGATGGTTAAAACAGGTTTTGGATTTAGCTGGAGTAGACACTGATGTGTTTAAATCTCACTCCATCAGGGCAGTGTCCACGTCCGCGGCGATGGCACAGGACGTGCCGCTCGACTAAATTTTAGAGGCCGCAGGATGGTGTAAAGAAGAAACTTTCTCCAAGTTTTACAATAAACCTGTTATCACGGTGCCAGAGTTTGGACATGCAGTGTTGGGTTCTGTTTGATTATTTGATTTATTTTATGTAATGATTCATATATTTTGTTGTAATTTCCCCTATGATAGAGGGATATTACTTTTCTTTCTTTTATTATTATTAAAATACTTATTGCATTATTCAAGCAATGTTCAATAATATTATTTACTCACTACTGTGTCAATTGAAGCAGTGTGTCGTATGGAATGAATCTACGGCATGAAAATCACAGATCTTCAAAATCTTCACGTAGTCACTCACGTGACTCCGAAGTAAAATAGTGAGATTAAACGAGAACTTACCTGTTCGAAGTTTGATCTTTATTTTATGAGGAGTTACGATGAGGGATTACGTGCCCTCCGCTCCCGACCCTCATAATCTAAACGATCATCTGGTAGTTCTAGTCTTGTGTGAGCCTTACTATCTTACTTCAGCTATTGGTTCTGTGATTTTCACGCCGCTGCTATGAAGTATGCCGAGCATGCGCCTGGTGGGGCTTCTTCACGTAATCCCTCATCGTAACTCCTCATAAAATAAAGATCAAACTTCGAACAGGTAAGTTCTTGTTTAATCTCACTATTTTCATTGTCTAATATGATTCTGTTTACTTGACAGGTTCATTTCCCCCTAAATGTTGTCATTCATCTGTCATATTAGCTGGAATAGTTGAAGATAGAGATGGGTTAAGGTGACGGGAGACAGCTTTGAGCGCAAGAAACTTGGGCAAATATGTTCCTTCAGGTGACGAGAAGTCTGGAGGAACAGCATTGTTTGACTCAATTCCCGGTCAGTCAGGCTGACTTCTCTGTCAGGCAGCTAAGGCCCAGACATAGTTAGGGAGCCACAGGGACATAGAAATGGAGAGAGAGACCGGTAACCATGATTGGAGATGGGGATGGAGGTTGTGGATGTCGGGTGCGGAAAGTTTGGAAGAGTAGTGAACGTCTGGTGAAAGGGAACGGAGGAGTCATAGGGACATCAGAAGATTCATAACTGGCTTGTTAAAATATCCCATTCCATCTCGGTGCTGAAATTGCTGCCCCAAACCTTTAATCTTTTAATAGGTATTTTCAGAGCAATTACTTTCTTGCATAGCTGAGATAATTGTACATCCAGCAGGTCGGTCCCTGGTGAGTTCTGTGCATTCAGTTGGCCATAGTTTTCTTAATCTCCTTCATGTTGAGAAGCTTATCTTACTGTTTCTGCTGCTCTGTTTCTAATTGGGAAAGCTTATTGTGTTAAGGCATGCACTGCTCGATGGGCACTGGGGAACATTCCATGAATTGTGTTTTATTTTTTTAGAATACCATGAATGTCGGGTTAATCTCCTCTTTCCTGGTCAGAATTCCCTTCCCCCCCTTTAATTATGTATTTGTGATAATGCTGCATTTTTTGAACAGTTATTTCCCTTCTATTCAACAATGAATGTAAGTATGATTACTGAATGCTCATTTTAATTTAATGAATTAAATCCTCCGTATAAAACACAACCCACTTAACACAATGGAATAATCTGCCTCAATGGTACTATGCATGGGAGATGCAGAATTATGCTTTTCAGCATAAACAGTGAATCAAAAGTATCTAGAAAATGTATTGTTATTACCTATGTATATGTGACTTTATACCTATAACAATAAAGGAATTTAAGAAGGTGCCACGGGCCTTTATATTAATAGAAGTGTTAAGAATTTAAAGGAAAATTCCTTCGGGTTCCAAGAATTCCAAAGAAGTGAAGGTTTGTAGGTTTATTGGCTTCTGTAAATTGTCCCGAGTGTGTAGAACAGGATGGGTGGCATGGACTTGGTGGGCCGAAGGGTCTGTTTCCATGCTGTATCTCTAAGCTAAACTAAGCTGGTACTTCAATCTAAGTCTGTTACATTTATATTTTATATTTTGTACATTCGTTGACTCTTGATTACCAGAGAAAATGCTTAGTTTAAAAGAAAATTATCTGCATTTCTAGTCCAACAGTATTGGTATTGACAAAACCAATTCTCTGGCTCAGTAAAAAACAAATCACACCAGGCTCACTTCTAACATTTCACTGAAATGTTTGTGAGTGAATGTGTATCTAACCATCACGCTCATCTGAAACTATAATAAAGTAATGAAGCAGCTACTGGGACAATCTGTGGTGTTCATACTTGGCAGCTACAGGTGCAGAGGTTGAGGTAGTTAAAGTGGAGTACTGGTCTGAAGGAGGTCAGAAGATGAGAAGGCACGCAGCAGTAAAGGTTATGTCCCCCTTTGTGCATTTAATGTTTTTGTTATGAAGATTGGCATTATGATCGGATTACTGTTCAGGATGCATGAACGGAGAGATGCTATAGGGCCATGTCGATACCACAGTGGGGTGCTCTGCAGAGAGTCTGCTAACTCAATTACAAGTCCCTGAATTAGCTTCACTGCTGACAGATAAAGGAAGGAAAAGTCAGCTTGAGGTTCCAGATCTTACTGCTATTCACTGCCCTAGTTTGCAGTAGCGAACTCAAGTGTTAAGGGTGTTTTATTGTCATATATCCCAGATAGAACAATGAAATTCTTACTTGCAGTAGCACAACAGAATATGTGAACATAGTACTCTGTAAACTATATAATAAACAGTCAATAAAGTTGTGTGTGTGTGCTTTCTCCCAAGAAGTGAACCTTTTTATGTATGACATCATTGCTCAATTAGATCTACCAAGGTGAACCATGGATTGGATCATTAAGCTGTTTATTCCCAGTGAGTTTAATAAAAAATGTAGGTTCATTCAGATATACATTTGCATGATAATGTAACTACAGGGATATTCAATATTTCCAGAATTGAAGAGTCATGTATCTCAGTTAAAGAGATTTTCCAATCACCTCCAATATTTTTAATCTCTGTATCAGCAATTGCCTTTATAATTTTTCCTGCGCTTGCAGCTGTACGTTGGGTGACAAAGACCTCAGCCTTCTTCAATTACCATCTCCTAGCAAGAAACCAATTGCCGGGTTTTCCAACACAATGTCGCAGTGATGTTTGCTGTTCACACAAATGAGATGAAAAATTAGCTTTGTTCACTCTCGCGGAGTGTGTTTTGAAACATGTAAGGGTGAACACTGGTGGAAATGCAAAACCAATTCCCATTAATTACTATTTTCATCTGATTTGTAATGTGGGGACCAAATTTAGTGGCAGCACCAGGTACTGAAAGTCATCTCAGATGAGTCCACTAGATGGTGCCATGATCTGCCACATCTATCCACTAACTCTCTCACATATTACACACAATGATAATGGCCCCGAACTGGAGGCTTTAAAATAGAGAAACTACCAGCATTATTTCGTGGAATTAACAGGAACTCAGGCATTCATTTATGTTCATATAAATATAGAAATCACCAAACTGTTATCAGTGACGCTTATTAGTTATAAGTGGCAGCACAGTGGCACGGCTGGTAGAGCTGCTACCTCACAACGCCAGAGATACCGGTTCGATTTTGACCTCATGTGCTGTCTGTGTGGAGTTTGCACGTTTTCTCTATGACCGCGTGGGTTTCCTCTGGGTGCTCTGGCTTCCTCCCACATCACAAAGACATGCGGGTTTGTTAGTTAATCAGCCTCTGTAAATTGCCCCCAGCATGTAAGGAGAGGATGAGAAAATGGGAATACATAGAACTGGTGTGAACGGGTTGCCATGGACTCAATGGGACGAAGTACCTATTTCCATGGTGAATCACTAAACTAAACTGATATTTAAAGCCGTTTTTGCAAAGGAAAGTAGTGCAGAATTAGTAAAACAAGTAGGACTTCACTTATATTCTGACAGCAAAGTTCCACTGAAATGGTAATGCATAAGAATTTATCTCAAGTCAGTAGTGCTAAATGTAGCAAATATGACACCGTAGTGACAGCCCATAGAACTTTGCCCTCATCAGTCATGATTTTTATGTACACTATTGACAGGCAATGATTTTCAACGGAACTGAAATGTAAATACAAGAAACTGAGATGCTGGTTTACAAAAAAAAGGCACAAAGTGCTGGAGTAACTCAGCGGGCCAGGTAGCAACTATATACGTCGATAGGCGACATTTTGGGTCAGGTCCAGAAATGTTGCCTATCCATGTTCTCCAGAGATGCTGCCTGACACGCTGAGTTACTCCAGGACAATGTCTGAAAGTAATTTAAAGTAGAATACATTATTGTAAAGAATCAGGATGAATTTCATGGCTTATGCCTTATAAATACAGTATAAGAAAGTTTTTAAACTGCATGCTGTCATAATAATTACTGAACAGCTATAAAGGAATGTTTCAACGTGTGAAGTCTAAACTTCCTCAGATTTATTATTTTAAACTGTTGTGAGTGTTAGAAGAGATAATCATCCGAATTAAGTCACAACTAGACTCTTAAAGCACTTTATCTTGATCGTATCAATATGCCATGATGTTTCTACATTATTTTTCACGCACAAGTTTCTCCAAATCCAGCCCTCGATAGTCAGATTGTTTTATTACTAGGTTCTGCAGATCTGCTGTAGATGGGAAAGTAGGGATCAGTGTCACAGAGCCTAGTTTCATGAAATTATTCCAGATTAGCGGCACGTGTTATCACTGTGTAACTGATCAGGGAATGTACAGCACTGAAACAGGACATTAAATCTGCAGCATTGAAATAGGCCAAATGACCCAACTGGTCCATGCCAATATTTCCCAATCTTCCCCTTCAAATTCCTGTGTTATACAAATCAAAAATGACTCAAATGTTCATAAATACAGCAATGCTGCAGGAATCAGTCTTCTGGCTATAAAATTTAATGATAGGTAATCAGACAAGTTTGCCCATTGTTTCAATGGTTACAAAGTTACAATGTTACAAAGCTCAAGTGTTTTTCATAATCTTTGATTAATTTGCTTGTGGAATGTAATAGTTTGACTGTAATATTACAAGAATTTCCCTTTAATCCCCATCTCTCCTCGTTCCCTTCCACCTTTATCCTCTCTCTGACTTTCCATTTCACTCCCCTTCCTCCCATATGTGGCGCCGTTCTCTCCATTTCTCCTCTAACATTTGTCACTACCTCCACATATCTGCCCATCAGCCCTCCTTGCCTGTGTCCACCTGTCACTGGCCAAACTTGCCCCACAGCTCAACTCTCTCCTACCAAATATCTCCCCTCTACTCCATTAGTCCGAAGAAGGGTATTGACCCAAAGTGTCATCTGTCATTTCCCTCTCTAGATGCTGCCTGCCTTGCTGGGTTCCTCCAGCTTTACGTTTTTGCTCAAGGTTCCAGCATCTACAGATCCTAGTCTCACCAATTTCCTTTCCCAGTCCTTGAGGCGGCTGCAGAAGCAACTTAGGTGGTGGAAGAGGGTCTGTGGATGTTCCTACTCCAGTTCCTTTGGGAAAGTACTCCTTTTTTGTTACGTGCCCTGTTTTTGGTTCAAATTACATGGTGTATACACACCAGCCGTGGGACTGTATTCATGAATATGTCCATTATTTTGTGACACTGCTTAATATTCCTCCATTCAGGTGATCGAAATCAAGACAATTTTTGTTGTATTTTAACATTGCTATCAACAAATTGGAAGGCCTTGATGGAAGCTGCCTCAATTTTCCTTCTGCAGTCTTCATAAGTCATATATACCAAAGATAGACAGAAAAAGCTGGAGTAACACTAGTGGGTCAGACAGCATCTCTGGAGAAAAGGAATAGGTCGGATTGAGATCTTTCTCCAGACTGAGAGTCAGGGGAAAGGGAAACAAGAGAGATAGACGGTGATATTGAGAGATATAGAACAAAAGATATGTAACAAAAATGTAACACTTATAAAGGAAGCAGGCCATTATTAGTTGTGGGCTAGGTGAAAACGAGTTACGGATAATTAAACTCACCAGGAAGACATCATCTTCATGCTGCAACTTGGCAGCCGTTGGCCAGTACTGCTCTTAACGTCACTGCAGCAGCATCAGACAATTCCCTCTGAAAACACACAAGGTAATGTGATGGGAACAGAATTAGGCCATTTGGTCCATCAAGTCTACTCCGCATTTCAATCATGGCTGATCTATCTCTTCCTCCTCTCCTGCCTTCTCCCCATAACCCCTGACACCCGTATTAATCAAGAATCTATCCAAGATGGGCTTTATAATAAATGTTGTTTGCAAGGTAGCAACATAGTAATTAGATTTCCCACCTTAAGGACATTAGTGAAACAATTGTTTTTCCTATTATCTGGCCATTTCTACCTTAAAAATATCCATTATCGGCCTCCACAGCCTTATGCGGCAAATAATTCCACCGATACACCACCCACTGATGAAAGACATTCCTCCTCATCTCCTTCCTAAAGCAACATCCTTTAATTCTGAGGCCATAACCTCTAGTCCTAGACTCTCACACAAGTGGAAACATCCTCAACACTTCCACTCTATCCAGGCTTTTCAATGAGGTCCCCCCTCATTCTTCTAAACTCCAGTGAGTACAGGCCCAGTGGTGTCAAACGCTCATCATATGCTATCATAGTACATCTGAAAGTGGTCCTTTATTTCATATAGTGTGAACTGGACACAATGTTTTATAACTTAAACTTTCAAAAAAAGACGTTAATTTCTATGGCACTGAACAATGTCTCAACAACATCACAAACTTCTTTGTGATGACCTCCTTTGGAATACTACAGAGCAAAACCTTTTGTGTGGAATGAAGCGTTGAACAGTAATTAATGTTGATGCATGAATCATCTGGTTGGTTGAATGTTTAACTATTCTGCAGATGGATAAGAACTTCGTAAAACAGGGGCACCATTTGGCATTCCAGAGGATCATAGGTTCAACACTAGTTATCAGGGTTAGTAAGCTGATACAAGACCGAGTCCTAGTGAACTGATAACAGGGATATTCAAAGCATCATCATCAATGCCATTGATACACAGAAAGGAAGCATTGCTTTTAAGAGATTAGCAGCCTGATTGTCTCCTGTGATCTTTCACAGAGGTCATAATTGAGGTGAAGTGAAAGGCCACTGAAGAGGAGTTATATTTAACACAGAAAATAAACCTACAGCTGGCTTCAAAACCGCTCTAGCACAGGTCACCTCTAGTGCTGTTGCCAGGTCAGCTGCATCACTTTCATCACTGGGACTTATTGGGGAGCTCAGACATGGAGCAATTTAAAGAGGCTGGTGGTAGTGGGATGATAGCTGATAAATGCACTGGCATCCCTGCTTATCTGGAGAGAAAACGCACAGCAAAGGCAGATGTCAGTATCCAAATAAACCTCCTTTTGTGCATTACCCGTGTGAGGTGCCAGACTGCTTTGAAGTTCACAAATTTGAGACTATTTGTGTGGTTGTGACAACAAGTTGAATTCTGTTTCATTCAGTTTCATTTAGAGATACGAGGCAATTGACCGACAAATCTGCATTTCTTTAGAATGTGGGAGCAAAACCAGAGCACCATGAGAAAACCCACACGGTCACAGGGAGAATGTGCAAACTCCGCACAGACAGCACCCGCACTCAGGATTGAACACAGGTCTCTGGTGCTGTAAGCTGGCAACTCCACCGCTGGGCCACCCTGTAAGTGACAGGACTGCGGGATATAATGAAAATAAAGTTTGATTTTAATATGACTGTCTTTGTAACTAACAGTTCCCGATTCATGTGTGGGAAGGAACTGCTGATGTTGGTTTACACCGAAGAGAGAGGCAAAATGCTAGAGTAACTCAACGGGTCAGACAGCATTTCTGGAGAAAAGGATTAGGGTGACGTTTTGGGTCGAGACCCTAGGATTCATGCCACTCTGCCAACCAGATCCTTTGGAGCGGTAGGTTGCTCTGTCTACTTGTCCCCAGTTATGGCACAGGGAAGTATCTGCTCCATCGGCATCTGGGAGGGGTTTTTCCTCACTCGCTTCATGGCACTCAGATTACTATCATTTGCATAATGGTTGCCTACTCTTGCACTCTCTACATGCAGAGTTACATAAATTACAATGCAGAATCTTCACATTTAGTGCCAGCGTAAATCAGCACGTGTTCTACAAATTGCAAAGACCAAAAGCCACCGGTGGGATTAAAGTTGGCAATGAGACAAAAACTTAAATTGGCCGCAGTTCCTGGTTGTCCATGACACATTGAAAGTATTCTCCCACTTGGGTGGGTTGGCTGGAGTAAAGCATGTCCCATATCAAGAGGAAGTTACCGTGGCTGCACATTCCCCTCACCCCCTCCCCCAGTCTGCAATCAATGGGCAAAATTTCCATCCTCTATTGTGTGTCTCGTCCCACACTATCATCAAACAGCAAGCAGGCCTCAGACTGTCTGAGCGCAGAGGTCAGCCTGACCAGCAGGGTCAAAAGCCTGGTCGAAACTACAGCTGTACAATCAGATTTGCTCCCAATTTTCAGCTGCTTACAATCAAAATCCCCCCCTTGTAAATTGTAGAAATTAACTTGTGATGTGATCTAAGGGGAAAACTTTCCAACTGTTGTTGGTAACTTTTAAAAGCTCCAACTCACTGTTCTCCTTTTACTGTTATTTGTGGACAGCAGTGTGTGTGTGTGTGTGTGTGTGTGTGTGTGTGTGTGTGTGTGTGTGTGTGTGTGTGTGTGTGTGTGTGTGTGTGTGTGTGTGTGTGTGTGTGTGTGTGTGTGTGTGTGTGTGTTATCATTGCGGTAATGTGACACCATCTCAGGGGGAAGACAGGGCTAACAAAACAGTACCCAGGTCTGCTTCACCAAATGACTCTGTGGCTACAGTCAGTGTAAAGCCCGCGTCTTATCTGCATATTCCTTGTTCAAAGAGTCATGAGGAAGTAAAAACAGAAAACCAACATTCATCTGAGCCCTGAAATATTCACAGCTCCTAACCTGGGTTGCTATATGTCACAGGAACTATTTATAAGCAGTTCTCTCTTATTTATTACTCAATTTGAAGTTTTTTAAAAGTTAGCAACAAGACTTGGAAATTTTCACAATATTACAGACAAGACCGGATCTTTGAAAAATGTTCAACATAAATCTTGGATCAATATTTAGTTCTGGCACTCGCTAAGTAAGGCTGGAATTGTTTGCTAAAATTATTTCTGTTCTATTAATCTCCTTAAATTGATTCAGGCCGTTCTCTAATGGAGGCCTGTCTTGATATGTATCCGAAAACCTATAGTACTTGCAAATCTCTAAAACCTTAGTACCATAGTTATTTTAACATGTAAAGCAGTGGTTTTCTTAACAAATGAAGAAATTAAATTAAATTAAATGCCAATCCTTCCATTGTCATATTTTTGTGTCTCGAGCCACCCTAGAGTTATCTTGGATCTCCCCATTCCTCCAGCTCTAGTCCCCAGTGGTCAGGGTGAACTTCACAGCAAATTGGAGGAACATTTCGCTTGGCAGCTTACAGACCAGTGGTATGAATATTGATTTATCTAACTTGAGGTAGCCTTAGCATTCCCTCTCTCTCCATCCCTCCATCACCCAAGTTGCACTAACCTCTCATTTCCTCCCAACAAACATCTACCAATGGCCTGTTTCCTTTATCATCTTTACTTTTTTGCATATCTTTAATTCATTGTTATTTATCTCTCTACATCATTGTCAAAATCTCAGTTCCCTTATCCCCCTAACCAGTCTGAAGAAGGGCCTCGACCCGAAACATCACCCATTCCTCTCCAGAGATGCTGCCTATCCTGCTGAGTTACTCCAACGCCTTGTGTCTATCTATCTTCGTGTTACCAAACAACATGTGCTGCATGAGAGGTAGCATGGAGCTGTTGAACACCTCATGTATAGTGTAGGTTCAGTGGGATTTAGCATGCTGTGTAAGCTTACAATGTTTTCACATTCTTGGTGATCTGGTGGAAATGGTAGAAAGTTGGGATTTGGTAATGGTGGAGATGTCCAGGCACAGTTATTCCTTCTTTGATACCATTCCAGCCAACCCACCCAGTTTCCTATTGTGCAGATGTGTGAAATCTCTTACCTTTAGCTCTCAGGACTGTTTCTTCTGAGAATAGATGTAATCCAGGGTGGAAAATGAGTACCCTGAGCAATTCACATTCATCTTATTTGAGATACCACTATGCATTCATGTTAAAGTTATTGTCTGCGTAGCAGAGAGTCTCTAATAGTACTTGCCATGGAATCAAAACCCGCTGAGTGCAACAGCAGCAGCAGCAACAACATGCTGCCTTTAGTTTTGTAGGAGTCATGCGCATCATAATATTTTAAGAAACTTTACACGTTAAGTCTGGGTTTGCCTGTAATTGCTCACTGCCTAGACTTTAGAGGCTTTATTAAAAGAGCACAGACCTGATATGTTATGATACATGGTCAGCAGCATTTTAAAACGTTATTCAACCCGTGTTAAATCAAATTCAATTTCATACCAGTAAACCTCTGCTCACTCCCACACTTTGTTTTGGTTTATTGCTATTGTCATGTGCATCAAAATACAGTGAAAAAACGTTGTTTTGTTGACCACCCAGGCAAAAAAGGATTAGAGAAAGGCAATAGATGTAATCGATATGAACTTTGGCAAGGCCTTTCACAAACTCTCCCATGGTAGGCTAGATGGATCACATGGAATCCATGATGAACCAGCCAGTTGAATTCAAAATTAAAGAGGTCAAAGAATAATTGTGGAGAGTTGTTTTTTCGATTGGAGACCCGAGCCCAGTGGAGTTTCGAAGGGGCTGGTGCTGGGTCCACTGCTGTTTGTCATCTTCATCATCTATTCAGTTGGCAGTGCAGTGAAAAATGTTAGTACATTGACAGATTACATCCAAATTAGTGGTACAGTGGACAGTGTGGAAGGATATCAATGTTTACAACAGGAGATCAGTTGGGAAGGAAGGAATGACAAATGGAATTTAATTCTGAATGCACGGCCACCAGGGGCAGTGTGATTACATTTGGAGGCATCAAGGGAGCATGATTGGAGGAATACAGAGACCTCACATGTCACCAGGCTGAGCCAGTTTACTGAGATCTGAGAAGTTAAGATCAAGGAGGGATTTATCCAAATCCAAATGTATTCAAATGTCTTCACAGAAAGTGTGGATGAGAATCTTATTATTGTGAATTTGCTTAACCAAGACCAAGCAGGGCTCCAAGTTCAGGCATAGTGGGCAGATGGGACATCATGGAAATTCTGTCTTGGGTGGTAAAATTATGAATGACTTGAACTTTACAAAAGGTTAGAATCGGAGCATTCAATCAGGAATACATTGTCTAGAGGTAACAAGATGGATGAACAGCTGAGTTAAGTCAAGTAATATCTCAGATGGCACAGATAGTGGTCAAAAAGTCATACATAGACCCAAGCAGCATGTAACAGGCCCTTGGGCCCATTGAGTACACACCACCACCTGTCTATGCGAATCTTCCAATTATCTAATTTTTCAACTCCTCCACATTCCCATCAACTCCACCCAGAAGCCACCACTCACCTACAAACTCAGGGCAATTCAGTGTCCATTTAACCTACCAACCCGCACGTCTTTGGAAACCTACATGATCTTGGTTCTTGCCCCTCTAAAAGATCCCAAATGGAATTGAAATTGGAGGTGGCGGAGGGTGGACTTTAGCAAAAAAAGGATTCTTGGAGAAGAATCCTTTCACTCACTGACTGATTCACACACACACTCACCGACTCATACACTCACTGACTCACACTCACCCACCTCCTTCCCTCCCTCACAGGCCACGCTAGGCCGCCTGCTCACCCATTAGTGAGGCACAGCGTGGACTCAGTGGACCGTGGGGCCCATTTCCATGCTGTATCTAAACTAAACATGCAAACTCTGCATGGATAGCACCCAAGATCAGGAGTGTTCCTGGTTCACCTGGCACTGCAAGCTGTACCACTGTCCCACCCTTGATCTGGTTTACTTTCAGACAAACATCATGGAGCAAGGAGGAGGCAGTGCCAAGGGAATGGAAAAAGTATCAGAGAACAAAGCTGTTTAAGAAGGAACTGCAGATGCTGGAAAATCGAAGGTAGACAAAAATACTGGAGAAACTCAGCGGGTGTGGCAGCATCTATGGCGTGAAGGAAACGGGCAACTTTTCAGGCCGAAACCCTTCTTCAGACTGATGTGAGGGTGGGGGTGGGAAGAAGAAAGGAAGAGGAGGAACCAGTGGGCGCTGAGAGAGAGCTGAGAAAGGGAAGAGACAGTAAGGACTACCTGAAATTAGAGAAGTCAATGTTCATACTGCTGGAGTGCAAACTGCCCAAGCGAAATATGAGAACAAAGCTAATGGCTTCAATCTTCCCAGCGTTTAGTGAAAGTAAATTACGGAGTATTACCTGATAGTGTAGAGATGGAGGGGGCTCAGCAGAAATGGTGAGTTAGCAGATACAGAAAGAAACTGATGACGGTGTTGTTTCAGGTGGTGTTGCTGAGGGATGGGTCCATTTTACATTGTAGCTCTTCCAAGGCAGCAACTGGTTGAACCCAGGCTGACGTCCAGCTGCTGCACAGGGTGAAGGTCTTATGCTTAATGAAATGAAGCAAGAGGCTTGCAAGGTTGCTTAATGTGTCACAATGTGGACAGTTTCGACAGCATTCCCTCATGGTTGCAACAAGTCTCAGACATTTTACTACTGTATGAGATTGTTCTGTCTTTACATAAATCATTTTGTTTTTAATTGAAGCTAAATACAGTTGGTAACTCACTTAAATTGAATAAATCCCCCATAAAGAGGAGCTGAATAAGATGCTGATGACGACACGTGTGCCTTCATTCATGCGTTTCCAAATTGGCTTCCATGGCAATGACCTATCACAGCAGGATCTCGGCTTATTGTTATGGAAATCATTATTAGCCAATCAGAAAATTATTATCCTAGCTCAATGAGTTACCATGTCCCCCTGTCCTCTCACACAATGCCGACTTATAAAGCAAATGTGTGAGGATGGAATTATTGTTCAGCTGGCTCCAAACAGAAACATCAGAAACACACAAATGGCAACAAGCTGGGCCAGTGCAGCAACTGAAAACATTCGGATGAAAAACCCAAGAACCTACTGGAATTATCACGGCAACACAATGCAAACGTCTAACTACAAGAGCGGACTTATCTTCCACAGGGAGGGAATTTCCAGTGCTTGGCTGAAAGAAGTCACAGCCTTGTCCCCATTCAAACTCTCCCCACATTAAATTACTGACCCAGCGTGACAGGCACATATGTGGAGCAACGCTCCTGCTCTCACCCTTGTTTTGTTTGAAGGAATCTGCACTGCACAATGAGCAGCCGTCTCCATGCCTGACCTGTCAACACTAATTATCTGCTTAGTTTACTTTGACTTTTATTCACCCTCATCTAACTCTGCCGACCTGTTTGTTCCTTCCTTCCCCCACCGACTTTTATTAATTTCTTCCATTTAAGTTCTAATTCAAACAACGGTGGTTTTTACTGAAACCACTTACAGCATTCAGCAGGGGCTATTGTATAGCATTTGGTAAGAAGGGTTGGCCTGGATGTTCCATCAAGTAACATGCTTGTGACATTAAAGAGGAAAGGGACTGACTGCATTCATGATAAAGTCTGTGCTCTTCCTGCCAGCACATCTGACCTGTTAATTACCCCCCGAACAGATCACAAGCCGTAGAGTCTGGAACTGGGGACTTGCCCTGGGGATGTTCTCCCAATTAAATTTATACCTGGTGATGGCTCTCTCTCCAGCCACCCCCCACCCACTCCCCTCTCTTAGTGTTAACCGCCACATTTTCAATCTGATCAGGGCCTCCCACCACCCATCCTTCAACTGCTTGACCTGCTAACGTCTGCTAACCTTTTCTAAAATTCTATAGTATACGAGGTCAAAGTGGTGCTCTGTAATTTCCATTGTGAGTCTGGGTTGGGGGTGGGAGATGAGTTAAAGGAATGGTGCAGCGATTTTACATATGATAATGTTAGGGAAGGCAAAGTATAAAATTATACGTTTCTACTTAATGCTTCTAGTTAATGTGGAGAACGTAATGTTGGAGGTGGAGTACTGTTCAGCAAAAATGTTTGCGAATCTCTCCTCTATAAAATAGGCTTTGTTCATGAAAATGCAATTGCAGAGTCCTCGAGGGGAAGTTAGGTCACAGCTCACAGGTGAAGGGTCAGGGGTTAGGGGCCCAAAATGGGTGAGTTAGGTCAGAGTGATAGATGGAGGGAGTAGGGTTCAGAACTGCAGGATCATGCAGCAACATTGGGAGGAGTCCTGTTCTCATTTGGGTATTGGAAAGCTTGGAGGTGGAGCAGAGTTATTTACATGCGATTCAAGGGGAGCGAGCTAATTGGATCCAAAATGGGCTTGGTAACAGGAAACAGGTAGTGATAGAAGGATTGGAAATATGTGACTTGTGATGGACTACTGTGATTAGTGCTGGGATCTTTGCTGTTTTGTGACAACATAGATAAGATGATGAAGATGACATATGGCATGCTTGCCTTTATAGACCGAGGCATAGAATATAAGAGTTGGAACTTCAAGGTGCAACTTAATAAAATACTTGTTAGACTATATTGAGTACTGCATGCAGTTCTGATCACCCCTCAATGGGAATGATGTGATAGTGCTGGAGAGTGCAGTGGAGATTCATCACGATGATGACTGGATTGGAAGATTTTAGTCATGGGAGAGATTGGATGAGCTGGGCTTTTTTTCTTGGACTGAAAGAGGTGGAGGGGTGACCTGTTAGTGGAACATAGATATTTACGAGAGGCACTCCTCTCCGGACTATGAATCAAAAGGGTGGAAATGCAAATATAGAACTGGCAGTAGTGGGTTAGCGGGAAGAGAAATAGGGCATCACATATTGGAAAGTCTCATACCTTTGCTGGTGTTATCCCCAGTTATATATGTGGAGGTGTTCCTGGTCTAGCTATTAAAAAAGTAAATTATTAGTAAATTTAAAAGAAAGAAGCAATCTGCGGATGCTGGAGATCAGGCAGTATCTGCAAAGTAGGAAACAACATTAATGCTGATAACCTGAAACATTAATTGTGACCTTTCAAAACTCATGAAAGATCATCTTGTTGATGCATTACCTGATTGCACCTCCCCAAGTGTTGCCTGACATGATTAGTATCTCCAGCATTTCCAGTTATTTGATGACAAGTATAAGGTTTCACTCTCCACAGCCAACAAAAATAGTGTAAGTGTGCCCGAGGCAGAAGATTAAAAATGAATGAAGGCAATTTGCCAAAAAGATTGGTTCGGCTTTTGTGAATGCATTAGTGTTCAAGCCATAGAAACAGGGCACACCAGAAAGATTTTGTGCATATGTGATTGCAAGAAGCAGTGACGGCCACTAATATTTTCATTTCTTTATATCTTGCGTAAAGGTCCAGGTCCAAAACGAAACTGATTTGGCTGTTGCTCATTTCAAGTATCTGTTCAGGTCCTTTCACAGACTCAACCCTTCAACGAGTACTGAGTGTGTATACCGTGCATATGGTTTCATTCAAGTGATGCCCAGGCTAAGTGCATCCAGGAACCAAAGCCAATCTAGTCCGAGAAATACTTTGTGCCTTTTGTGAGATTCATTCACTTTAACCACAGTCAAAAACCTCAGGCTCCGTTTCTGAGCATCATCTGGAGGGGGTTTTGCACTCTGGTACTCCAGCTTCACAGAACTTCATTTCAGAGATTTCTTCAGTTACCTCAACGGTTTCACAACTATCAGATCACTGTCTAGACTAGAACAACATAATCCTTATATCGAGAGGAACAGTTTCTTCTGTCTTCAGCTGTCCACTTGCACAGAGTGAAAGACCTTGATGAATAGGTAAACTAGCACCTTAGTTACTCACGCATACATTGTCTCAAAGCAGGTTTTAAATAGCTGCATGATGCTATTATATCGGCCTGAATTTTGCAACACCATTTTCAGTGCTTGCCATTACCAATAGACAATAAACCAAACAGTCTGGCATCACTTGCACTGGGAAACTATGGATAGCCTACTACACAGGAATATAGACTCTGATATCACTCCATGGGCACCTACACTGGGAAACAGTGGATGGATACGTTGCTCTTCCCAGCCAATACTGCACTCACCTAGAGAACCCAAAGCGTGCAAAATTGCAAATTTACACACTAGAAGCTTAATAAACATGAAAGAAAACAACAGCCCACTCAAATGTAAGTGGATTTTCAATGATGTGATGTCTCATTTATGGTTAAACCATTCTCAAGGGCCTGAAAGGTGACTATCACATGTGTGGTATCTGTTATTGGAGATTATTCTGCCTTAACCAATCATTCGTTCTATCATTTTGTGTTCTGTATGTGATTGGGGTCGATATTGAGATGTTTAACCCAGGCTCTTCTTCAAAATAAGTAGTTAAAGAGATGGGCTGTTGCTTGGACTGACCAGGGAGGCAAAAGATCCTCCTTCCAACATGATGAGGAAAAAGATTGATAATAAATGAAAGTCTGTCAATAAGTGTAATGAACTCTAAGTACAATTCATTTGCTGCTAAATGCATTCATTCATTTATAGAGTAATATCCATTAAACCAATGCGGTGTGATTTTAGCTTAGAGTGGAATTATATTAGGGAATCTGGTTGTCTTTAAAAAAAAGATTAGAATGCACTCAGATGGGAGAAAGAATTGTTGAATGATGTGGAACACAGCAAGAAGCCCTGTGTCAGGGAAGGTCAGAAGTACAGATTCTGAGCTTCTGAGACCACCCAGTGAAATAGCTAAGTATGTTAATGGAACATAATAAACCGCAACTTAATGTGAAAGTTAAGTCCAAGCTGATAAGAACCCATAGGTTTACATTTAACTGAAATGGACGATTAAAAAAAATCACTTAGGCAGACCTTCCAACTTATTGATAGGGACTCCCAATCATAGGTTGATGTAATGGACAATGCAAACCCTCATCCTCTACTGTCCATTCCTTTACATTCATTTACAACATCACTGAGCTTAAGGGACCCACCTCACTCCTGACTACAACCTTCTTTCTAATACAATGATCCAGGTTGTTTATATTTTGATGGTCTTATATGAGTGCTTATACAAACCCTTATGGTACGTCCTACTTTCGGTTTTGCATCTGCCAAGTCATACTTTTCATGTTGAATTTATGCTTTCAATTCATTTGACCATCAAAGTCCATGGGTTTATAGTAAGATTACTTATTTGGGCCACGCAAACTAACCTGCCCTGCTTCTGAAACGTTTCATTCACACATCTTATTTATATTTTCTGATTTAATCATTTCTCGTCGTTCAACTTCCCCTTTACCTGCGGCACATTCTCTTTTCTCTCTCCCCGTGTTTATTTTGGAACTATCATTATTCCACCTTGTTGGCTTTGCGAGTTTAAAGTTCATCCATTTTGCCAGGTGGAGCCTGTCCCGAGGACAAAATCCTGACTGCTCCAGAACTTCAACTGGGAAAAATAGGCAGTAGTACGTTTTAAAATAAACATTTTTTTTTTTTTTTTTTAATTTTTTTTAAACACTCACCTGGAGATATAGACACGAGCAGAATGAATCACATCCAAAAGGAGTTTAAATATCTTTAAGGAATTATCATGAAGATGTTTCCCCCATCCATTAAATGTGCCACGATAATGCATTTTATGGAAAACTTTATTTAAACTGTGCAATCATTCAAAATGCAGACTATTTTACAACAGTTTTAAAACATTTTGGCTTTTAGACTAGTTATATTTTTGGCATGAGTCAGCAAAATTACAGATCAGGCACCTGAGCTCTCGGCAGCATTCACTGTAATGCTATTATAAAATAGGAACACACAGTTTCTCAGTAAAAGTAGTTAAAGACATAAATGAGGTACATTCACAAATCAAGGCAAACGTTTGTTCTCCTGCAGCAGTGGACAGAAAGTGAAGCTGATCCCCTGAGACAAATAAAATTTGATATAATGCAGATTCACTGTCCAGAGCCGGGATCACAAACGCTGCCTTTACAAGATCATTGGCAATTGAAGATAGAAGGCTCAGAACACCTGAGATATATTGGACTGCACCCTCCACTTCTTCCCTTTAGTTCACATCTTATCAATATGCTCTAAATCAAAAAAAACTAACACATTAATCATTCTCATCACAAATGAATAAAACACAGTAACCAAAAAAAAAGCAGTTTACAATGACTTTTCTCCCACCCTTCCTAACTGTTATAATGAGTGGTCACGTGACATACTTCAGTACCCTCCAAGGTGCAAGCAGCAAATGTCACGTAGATACCCGTTACACCAGCCACACACATTTTAAACATAATTAAAATGAAAATACAATTTCAGACAGTTTAACACATAATTCCAGATTAATGTGCATCAACAAATACTTAACTTAAAAACGAGGCAGTAGTTTTAGTTATATTTTAATTAACATCTCCAATCTCAAAACCGGCAGCAAAATCTCATCAATTCCCAGCATATTTTCCAGACTTTGCCTTTACTGGTCTTAAACGGCAGACTACCATCTAAAACTGTGCTTACATTTCCAAATGCATTGATGTTATCAGGCACCAATAATAGGCCCTCCTAATAAATTAAAAATGCAGTCACTTTAATTAATGTAATTACAAAATTTGATTTGCTGGAAATCAATGACGGGTTTCCTTAGCAACAGCAAGTGAGGTCCTTCATAAATATCTTGCTGTACTCTCTAATGAGGTAGTGTAAACACCAGTTTCAACCTACATCATGGCTGAAGCACAATTGTAAAGTGTGGAAAAAATGCTGGTGAATCTACAACAGTTCCCTTGCTTGAAGTACTGTACATTACATGGCAGAAGATATTATATAAAGACATATTTTCACTGTTTTTTGTTGCAGGGTAATACGGAAGTGACAATGATATCAAACAGAGTTTAAATATCTGGATTTCCATTATTCACCTGATTCTTGTCCTGGACGGGGACTGTGTCTTAGCCAGCTAGTACACAAAGCTGGACAGTTACAAGGTGAACAGGGGATGGGGTGGTGTTCATTATTTTATAGTTGCCTTTGTCAAAGGAAAATTTGAATAATTACTGATGTCCCCCACAGCACAAGGTGGAACATGTGCTCTAAGTGGGTGCAACACTGTAAAATTTGGTTTTATGAACACACATTTTCAAACTTTTCAATGGCTCAAATTGAACACCAGACTGCCCAGAGTAGGAAGATGCACAGCAGGAGAGTAACAGTTACGCAAGTGTCACCATAATAGTACCTCAGTAACTGCTACCTCAATACCGTGGGAATGAGGAGATAGGACAATAAACAGTGTTTTAAACAAACATTAAGAAAACATGGTGTACAGTATTTCAAAATGACTGCTGTCTAGCAGTAAGATGCCAATTTTGATTTGGAATGTTAACCATCATCATCTGTTGCTGCATCAAAATAAGCAAGTCATTAAAACAACATTTAAAAGACACATTCCAGGAGCGAAGAACTAAACTCCTATTGTTGATACACAAAGGTGAACAAAAAATAAATCTTTGGTTTTCACGGACGGCTGATCTAGCTGTATTTGAAAACAAAATATTAATACTGAATTTATTGGTTTTTAAAAATCTTTAGTTGTGCTCCTCTGCTCCCTGAAATTTGTCAAGGCATGAGACCGAATACTTTTATTGCTCAATATTGATTACATTATTTAAAGCTATTACAAGTCCCTTTTTCCCCCACATACTCCAGAGCTGTTGTGGCGTTTTATTTAATAGTTAGGGAAGTAATGCAAACCATGTAACTGTGAGCCACAAAAATATGCAGTTTTCTTTGGAGAAGGGCTCAGGCAATCACATGATAGCAATTCAACTGAATTCTTAAAGGGAACGCACACAGGCAACTGGAGTATTTTACTTATGTTTGTGTAGAAAAATCTGATATTTCAAAAATATTAGAATTTATGTTCATCAGGAAAACATGTCATTTGCCCATTTAAAAATAGCAAATGACGAATGAAGTTTTATAATTAGTTGGATGAAGAGAATCCTCTTATAGTCAATAATATGAGACAATTATTGCAATTTGGAGAAGAATGTACTTTTACAAAATTACATCTTGTTGTACAAGAGAATTCTCTGCATTTCATTCATCGACTCTACTGCAGGTTTTATGAAAAGTGACACAGTTCAGACCTGGAATTCAGATACCACATAGATACAGTGCCACGTCAACATTAAATCTTTGGATATAGTTGCTTATCATTTACCTTTGTATACCGCCTTTACCAACAACACAATGGGATGACACTAATCTGAAAGACAAGTGCTAAACTGACTATAAAACTGATCTACACTATAAAGAGCAGAGTGCAGCTAACCAGAAGTCGTACTCAGTAGTTAGTATTAAGGATCTTTCATTGAGCCGATATTAGAACATCATTCAAACATTAAAATCTTTGGGATTTGGATAAGACAAAGAATTGGCTTCAGTATTTTTGGACAATAAATCATTGTATATCTATTTACTATAATTCAATTTGTTTCCAGTTAGAGATTGGGTTTTAATAGCATTTGGGCGTTATCACATCAATATAGCTCATTCCCTAAATTAGGTTTCCAATTATTCTAGTGTAATATGGTATTAGAAAATCAATTCCAATTCGAGACACATACACGTCACTACTTCTGATTGATTAGAAACTATTATAAAATTAAGAAATTCAACAGTTAAATGGCCCAAAAAAAATCCTAGAAAAAAAGTTATGTACATTTTCTTTGGTAAGCTTATTTTAAAGTAGTTTTGATATATCGGCATCGCAGAGGTGTGAACATTTACTGGCACACAATTCTAGTGATCTGTTCTAACTCTTAAAAGCTACACAGTAACTATTTTAAAAGCAATAATTCAAACAAGATACCCTGTCAGTACACCACACACGTGTGTGCGGCAGTTCAAATGTAACAAATATTTGATCCCTGAGGTTAGATAAAGAATAACACTAAAATAGGTTTTATAAAGAGGTAGTATCAAACAGGAGGTGCAAGGCGAGAGCACATGAGAGTAGCAGCTTCTATTCCCTCAACATTTTTGGTATCATGAAGCTCCATTTTGTAATGCAAGCAATTCTAAAAACAAATACAAATGAGGCACCTAATGGTGCTCTTTGGATTGGAACTCTGAAGGAGTTAATTCATTTAATACCGTTAAGCTGAAGTTGTTTTATAATCAGAAGGTTTATAGAAATTGTGGTGGAGATACAGTTATTGAATATCCAAGCACAAAGTTATATTATTTTTAAAGTAACTCTACATCCCTTTCAACTCGATAAAAAAAATTATATTCCTATTATTTCGAACATGAATTCCTTGAATAGTTTAATCAGACTTAAAACTCCTATAATTAAATGCATTTAGTGTACCGTGATAGGTGTGGATTTTTAGTGGAGGTTTTTTGGTTATGGCTAGCCAATACCACACACTTCAAACCTGCAGGAAATAAATTATAGGAGTCCACTTACTAATTTGAACATGTCACCACTGAAAATTCACTTGGAATATTTAACTTTAGGTGAAGTTTAATTCATAGGTAGACACAAAATGCTGGAGTAACTCAGCAGGACAGGCAGCATCTCCGGAGAGAAGGATCGTGTGACGTTTTGGGTCAAGAACCCGAGTCTGAAGAAGGGCCTCCACCCGAAACATCACCCATTCCTTCTCTCCAGAGATGCTGCCTGTCCTGCTGAGTTACTCCGGCATCTTGTGTCTACCTTCGATTTAAACCAGCATCTGCAGTTCCTTCCTACAAAGTTTACTTCATCTTCAGTTTGAACATTCTCATCAAGTTGAACTTTCTCGGAGTCCCACACTTAGAGATAATAAACTCACTATACACTCCACAAGATTTCACTTTGAAAAAAGAAAGTGAATGCAGCAAACCAGAATGCTCAAGCACCATCCCACTGGATGCAATTCTTGTTTGAAATGGACCAGTCACATAGTTGCCGAAGCATCTGTTAGAATGCATGAAATCAGAACTCAACAGGCGCAGCACATGGCTGTGATAGGGGTCAACGCAGGAGGCATGTTTTCCCTAATTTCTGCATCTGCATTGTATTTTCCAGTTTCTAGAACAGGAAGCATCTAGGTAATCATTTCAGTTAACCCTGGCCTGCTTCAATTAGTCTGCTGTGCCTCCCAACAGATAGTCAATGAAACTAGATGTCTCATAGCTCTTCAGCTTCAGATTCAATGGGAATACATTCACTCTGCCTATAGCGCAGTTCAGATATCTTTCAAAATTAACATTATGGACAAGCTCAATAAGAACATCAATGAAGCACAAAACTTCAACAGGCACAAGGCTTCAAACTCATTCAATCCAAAGCATTGCTTCTATTCTCTAGTTAAACCAGCTCTACAATGTTCCCTCAACAGCTTAATGTAAATGCACAGTATAAATGCAGCAGCTGTGTAAAATCATTTAACATCTCATGGGTTAAAATTATGAATTCAAAACCTTCCAATAACTTGACTGGATATCTTACTTTATATTAACAATATAATCAAGACAACTTCAGCTCAAAGGCACTGTGTATATGGCCCCATTTCAGAATCTCACTTGCTCATGTAAACAGATCTTTCGTCAAACACTCTCATGGCAACGTCCTTGCAACCCCTACATCACAGCAGAACACCAACAAACATTTTTTTAATCATAACAACACATCTCTGTAAGGAAGTATCAACTATTAGGTAATGGAGTCAAATCCTGTTAAATACTGGAGTTTATCATTAGGTAAAACTGAGGTAGATTTTTTTTCAGCAGAAAACCTGAAACAGTATTTCTGCTCCAATGATATACCTTTCAAATTAAAATCAAAAGAAATGTAATGGTCCTTTTCACATTTTTTTGACATAGACATTCATGGTGGGTAAAAAAAAAAATATGGAACATTCATAAACCAAGTGTGTAAGAACCTGGAGTGATTAAAAAAAAAAAATGACCCAGACTTTCTTTCCAGAGTGTTCTTTGGCTTACTGCACATTTGTCCATTGTACAGATAAATTATTGTGAAACTGGATCTGGTTGCTTAAATTGGAAATTGGTTGTTGGTGTTTTCACTCATTGGTTTTGAAGACATGTGGCTTGGTCGAGGCAGCGCCAGTAGGTCAGAGGTAGTGGAATGAGAAACGACCAGCAGACGTTGATCTTCCTCGGAGGTAGGCTGGACAGGAATGGTGGCAGTTTCCCCCTGGACAGACGATCCCAAGAAGGCAGGTGGATCACACGTGACAGAAGAAAGGTGCAGCATTTCCATCTCCTCCCTGGAATCATGCGAATACCTGCCCGAATCTCCAGTTTCGTGGCTTCCATCACTGTTGTGAGAATATTCTGTATCTCCCATGGCGGTAAACACAGCTGGCAATGATGTGGGGGGAATCAGTACTGAGCCTCCTGATTCCTCACGGCTTAGTCCAGTCAGCTGGTAGGGGCACACGCCAAACCCGTTTCTTCTCACTGGCTGCTAGCAAAAGAATGGTGATTTAGAAACAGTTTCAAATCCCAGACAACGCCCTTGGTTGGAATGAACATTTAACCTTTATTTTCCCCCATAGAGAACTCAAAATATTCAAACTATTGGACATTAACCCAAAATACTTCCATTGCAAAACTAGGACCACACTTAGGCTTTATCCATAATAATTTTAAAAAATACATCAGGCAGGCGGCCAATTAAATACATTTTGGCAAGTATGGGTCTAAATGAGGGGAAATAAGTGATTATGAATGGGGAATAATTAAAGGTATTGGTGCCATCAGTTGTTGAGCAAGTGTGACTTGCTGCGTAAAACTGCAATTGCAGGATTCATTCATCATGATGAGTTAATCAGGTCAAGCACTTAAAGTAACCAAAAATAAAACTGACAAGTCAAATCAAGCCCAATAAATTCCAATTCTATTTCTGGCAGGAATTGCTCTCATTATAGACACTGTAGCAAGCATCAGCTGATGCAAGAAATTGCCAAACAAGCCCAAGTCTATAGAGCCCAACGACTAAAACCAGAGTCTGAGACTACTTCCATCCTATTCAATCTCACCCCATCAACAAATCTTACATTATCCTTCAATGCAAATGTATGATCATAACTACTTTAGCGTTTGTTCCCAATCATACCTGCTCCTCCTTGAATGTATTTGTTGATCTCTTTTTTCTTCCAAACAAAAAGCATTTTTTGGACTTTTCTTTTCTGTGACCAGAGTTGCTAATGATCAGATCAGATCCACCCTGTTGTAAAGAGTACATTCACCAAGGTTACTTTATGCTCACTTGCAGCCTGCTGCACAGAATGTGCTCAAGTTGCACTTTGTTAGCTTTGGTCACGACCAGAAGTGTCTGTCCATTCCCTCAGCAAATGCTGCCTGACCTGCTGGGCTCCTCCAGTACCTTGTGTTTTCCTCCTTTCAGCTTGCTCTTAAACCAATTACTTCATTTGTTTCCCACTGTTTAGAAGCCTGAAACTATTTCAGGCTTTAACAAGATTCCTCATCAAGAGTCAGGAATGTAATTCAGCATGGAAACGGGTCCTTTGCCCCAATTTGTCCACCCCGACCAATGTGCCCCATCTACACTAGACCCACCTGCCTGCATTTGTCCCATATCCCTCGACCTTCTGAATTTTGTAGTCGGCAGGACAGTACTCTGCATATCGCCAACTTGGACAATTTTACATTTTTATCAAGCTAATTAATTAAGCCAATTAACCTACAAACCCGTGCGTCTTTGGAGTGTGGGAGGAAACCAAAGATCTCAGAGAAAACCCACACAGATCACGGGGAGAATGTACAAATTCCATACAGACAGCACTTGTAGTCGGGATCGAACCCGGGTCTCTGTAGCTGCATTTTGCTGTAAGGCAGCAACCGCTGTGCCACCGTGACCGCCCTCTACATGTTAAATGTTTCTTAAATGTTGTGGTAGTATCTGCCTCATTAGGATTAATGCCTACTTTTACATCACTAGTCCCCTTCTTAAATATAACAAGTTTAACAAAAGTACTCCTAAAATGCTTTTTGTGCTTTCTTCTGCTCAAAGTAAGTTTCTATTTTTAAGTTAGAATTTCAGATTGGCATGTAAAGTACTCGTCTTCAATTTTCTCTGTTCCTGGTTTCTCTCTTCCTTTTACTTCTCAGCCCCCTGAACTATTTACACACATGTCCCCAAGTCACCTGAACTGACCTAATAACTGTAAGTGGCACTCTTCATCTCCACCCCTGGGATGTAAAGGGTGAGCAGACATTCATTAGGCAACACCAAATGAGATTGCTGCAAAGTACTTTGGAATGTCCTCAGATTGTGCAGACAAGATATAAATGCAAATAATTTTCCATTATTACATCGAAACATAGAAAATAGGTGCAGGAGTAGGCCATTCGGCCCTTCAAGCCTGCACCGCCATTCAATATGATCACGGCTGATCATCCAATTCAGTATCCTGTACCTGCCTTCTCTCCATACGCCCTGATCCCTTTAGCCACAAGGGCCACATCTAACCCCCACTTAAATATAGCCAATGAACTGGCCTCAACTACCTTCTGTGGCAGATAATTCCAGAGACTCACCACTCTGTGTGAAAAATGTTTTCCTCATCTCGGTCCTAAAGGAATTCCCTCTTATCCTTAGGCTGTGACCCCTTGTTCTGGACCTCCCCAACATTGGGAACAATCTTCCTGCATCTGGCCTGTCCAACCCCTTAAGAATTTTGTATGTTTTTATAAGACCCCCCCTCAGTCTTCTAAATTCTAGCGAGTACAAGCCGAGTCTATCCAGTCTTTCTTCATATGAAAGTCCTGACATCCCAGGTTGGGGAGGTTTAGTGTGGACTGGATAAAACTTAGGGGCAACTTGGTAGAGTTACACAGAAATATGACAGGCATGGATAGAAACTTTACCTGATGATAGAGATGTCTAAGACCATAGGAAATAAGGTCGAGGAGATTTAGAGGAAACCAGAAGAATGGTTTGTGACTCAGAGGGTGCCTGCAATCTGGAATGCACATCTGGATGTGGTGGTGAAGGCAGAGACTCTCACATAAACATCTGGATGAGCACTTAAATCACCAAGGAATAGTAGGGTATGATTCAAGTGTTGGTAAATGCAATTAGTCTGGTTAGGTACTAGATGGCCGATATGATGTGCTGAAAGGCCAGCTTCTTTTCTAAGATAGTACAAACCATTTACTTTCATAAAGAAGTAGTGCCTTGTTTTGGAAGGAGAAGAGGCAAGGAACATAATAACAATATGAATAAAACAAAAGTAAAATTACCTTGGTGTCCAAGAAGGCATTTTCAGGCATCATTGGCATTAAGGTCTCCATATTTTCCCACTGTTCATCCTTACTCTTGGCAAGATGGTTCCCATTGACCAGTGGCCTCGTCACATGTGCTAACTGAACATTTCCGTGTTGCTCAGCTTTGACAGCACTGGATTTCCTGGACAAACAGAAACATTCACCATTTAAAGAAAATGTCAACAAAAATACTGGCATCATCAGATTGTGCAGGTGCTGAATGTAGTCCCAGTTTATTCACTGATGTAAGTGGAAATGGCAGAATGCTAGTAAATGCTACCTTTTTCAAAAGATGACATTTTAGTAAAAATGGTGTTTAAATACAAGTAATAATGAGTCTCGGTGGGGCTGGTGGGTGGAGAGTTGCAGCACACAGACTGCTGAACATCTCCCACTCACAACAATTATATTCAAAACATTTAGAATACATTTCAATATAAATCTTTACCCATTATCTTTAACTGTCTGCATATTGTGCCCAACACTTAAACAATACCTTGCTTTGCTTCTATAAAGGAGGATCAGGATGCAGATGATAATACAAGTCAGGGCAATGCAAACTCCAACGATAATCCCAGTCATTGATTTTTGGTCCAGGTGATAAAACACATCAGAGTTACCTGTGGAACAAGCAAAGTGGTATGTTCATTAGAACCATAGGAACTAGTTAGTATGGCTTTGTGCAGAGAAGGTCAGTTACAACTTAGGCTTTTTTGAGCAGGTAACAATGAATGATGAGGATAGGGAAGCAGATGTTGACTATGTTCTAAATACATTATATCCTTTTAGCTTTTGTTATTACTTTATCAGAAATCTCCACCATTAAATTGATTTTACTGGGGATTAAAAGCACAGGTTATTCCGCTATAACACAACAGTTGAATTTCTAAGAAGCCTCACGTTATATGCAATTGTGTTATAAAATCAATTATGTTAATTGGGGAAAAAAGGAGCGAGCGTGTTTCACACTCAGATTAACAAACTATTTTTCCTGCACGATTTTCAAATAAAGGTTTTTTTAATATGTTTATTTTTGTTAGTGGAAGCTAAAAATACTGAAGGCTGCATGTTATTTGTTTAATAGACTATCATTGCACAAGTGTCAGCAGAAGCAATTGCTTTCAATTTCAGGCACAATCAGTGAGGTAACTGACAGACAGTGTTCTAAAGAGACAATGGTGTCTGATTACTGCAGGAAGGTAAAATGCAGGGTTTTTTAACCCCAGCCTGTTTCCTTCCCTCAAGAGTTTTTTTTTTGCTTGCCAAATTCCAAAGTAACTCGTAAGAGGTTCCCCAGATCCAATCAAAATTGCATTATAACCAACTCAGCCCACGTACCTGAAATAGTGTTCCTTGATTAATCGTGTTAAATCCAATTAGCTTTATGGAAACATGCATTGCTGTAGAATGTGGATTAAACAAGCATCTACTTCATACATTCCTAATTCATTGTTTCATCTCACCTCATTATAGATATGAACAACATATTAGAATTAGAATAGATTAAAAGTACAGTGTAAATTGCCCAGTTTATCTTTGTAGCTCAGATCAGCATTTCACTAACAAGGGCGTTCATTTAATTTACTGCAAAATACATCTGGCAGGAAAGATGCACAAAATTATATTGGTTTGGGCTATGTATTTACCTTTGGCATCTGCACTGCTGAGAGAGTCAGACCACTTTGGCCCTTGACTGAAGTATACAGTCTCTGTAGCAGGGATCACCAGTTCTACAATGTTGGAAAAGGGTCCCTCTCCTACTTCATTTGTTGCAGATATTTGAATGAGGTATACATTTCCCGGATCAAGGTTTTCCAACAAAGTCATAGTAATTGATCCTAAAAACAACCATAACATTAGTGGATTGAAGGCTAAAAACAAAAAGTGATACAAAAGCATGATCTCGTGAAGCAAGCACAATGCATTATTTCAATATAACAATTTTGAAAATTGCAATGAATACATTTGGCAGGTCAACTTGCACCTGGCACACAAAGTCAGCAGGATGTTGTGGTGTAACAAATTGGATTAAAGTTTGTTCCATGTATGAACACATGTGGAAGAGCCTGCTGAATTATGCAATGCCAGATACATTTCCATTATGTTTGCTGTACAGGGATAATGGACTGGTGCCTGGCCATGAGACCAGGCCTAACCCAACAGGACGTGGTCACAAGTTCTGAGCTACCTGTGCCTATGGCAGTGAGAGCCAGGTGCTGATAAGCATCAAGCAACATTTGCACAAGGCAATGAACAGCTTCAACACACGAGATTCTTCACTACATTCATTGCTGTAGCAGCCATTGAGTTGACCACTGACCAGGCCTTGTTCATTCATAATCATCAGGCCACATGAGTTTTCAGCCAGGATGTTGGATCACAAACATGTTGAAGGAAGTTGGGAACATTATGGACCACTTTGGCTGTACTTTACTGCACAATTCTCAGACTCTCATTTCCACTGATTTCATGAAAGTTTAGTCAAGTAGTTTGCAGCTTCCAGATTTAAAACTGAACAAATGCTCAAGAGTTCACACTTGCTGAGTGAAGCTCACCTTCCCGATGGAGCACTTGCCACTCGCCGCCAATCCAAGCTTTCCTAGAAGCATACAGGATGGTGTAATGAGTGACAGCAGTGTTGGTGTTTTCTGGGGGCTTCCAAGAAATGAGAGCAGTTCCTTCTTCTATCAACGTGGCTTTGACTCCTGAAGGGGGATTGGTTGGAGCTGCAAGAGAAATTAATAACAGTGTTAGATTCATAGAATTCAGAAACAAGATATTTGGCCCAACTCATCCATGCTAACCAAGATACTCCATCCAAGCTAATCCCATTTGCTTGCGCCTGGTCCATGGCCCTCTAAACCTTTCCTATCCACGTTCCTGTCCAAATATATTTTAAAAGTTGTAATTGTACTCGCCTCAAGTTACTTCCACTGGCAGCATGTTCCATATTCCCGGAAACCCCGTGTGCAAAAAATTTACTCCTCTGGTTCCTATTAAATATCCCCTCACCCCCCCCCCCCCCCCAACTACCTTAAACCAATGCCCTCTAGTTCTTGATAGACACAAAATGCTGGAGTAACTCAGCGGGACAGGCTGCATCACTGGAGAGAAGGAATGGGTGACGTTTCGTGTCGAGACCCTTCTTCAGACTGGGATGAGGAAAAGAGGGATATAGATGGTGATGTGGAGAGATAAAGAACAATGAATGAAATATATGCAAAAAAGTAACGATGACAAAGGAAGCAGGCCGTTGTAAGCAGTCTGTGGGGTGAAAATGAGAAGCTAGTGCGACTTGGGTGGGGGGGGGGGGGGGAATGCTGGGGCTACCCGAAGTGAGAGAAATCAATATTCATACCACTGGGCTGCAAGTTCCTCCAATTTGCATTTAGCCTCACTCTGACAATGGAGGGGACCGATGACAGAAAGGTCTGTGTAGGAATGGGAATGAGAATTAAAGTGTCCAGCCACCGAACCCTCTGGTTCTTGATTCCTCGATCATGGTAAAAAAAGACTCATTGTTGGCATGGTTGTGGGGCTGATGCATTGATTCTTGAAGTTGCCCTCACGTCATAGCCTGTTACCCTGAGAAGTATATATTTCCTTCTAAACTTTTTTTTGTGCAGGGTACTTCTATCCTTGTTTACTTTGGAATAATTCATTTCTTTCCGATAGAACACAACTCCATTAGGAATGGCCTATTGTTTTCAAAAAGTGTTTCAAATGTGCACATAAAATACCATGATAAACTCATGCCATATATTGAAATCTCTTCAATGATGGAATGTGCCATAACCATATTTGGTTAACCGGGAAAATAAGTGGTTTAGATTCAGGTAAACATTTGTTTCCAAGTAGATGTGATGGGGTTATTTGGGGTCTGAGCGGTGAAGAGCGCGATGTTGTCCTTACCTTCGGGCAAGGTCAGCTGATAAACCACTGGGCTCCAGGGGCTGGAGAGCTGGTCTGCGTGAAGCCGCACTGCAAACTCGTACTTAGTGAAGGGTTGCAGACCATTCACCAGCATGTGCGTCTCAGAACTGGATAAATTAAAAACAATAGGATTATCAGAAGAGAAATGTATTCAGGGCTGATTTGATAGCTGAGCATTATGTACTGCACATTGAAAACAGGATTGAATAAAATGCATTGGTGTGTGGCCGCCTACTTACATGTTAAGTACAACATTATAATAAAATAAATATGAAACAGTTTACTATAGTTGTATTGTATACTTGGACCATGCAGCTGCTTTGCCCAGGTAAAATTAAATATAGCAAGCTGATAACTAAGGATGAAGGTAACCGATGACAAAGTGTATAGGAAGGAACTGCAGATGCCAGTTTAAGCCAAAGATACACAAAAAGCTGGAGTAACTCAGCGGGTCAGACAGCATCTCTGGAGAAAAGGAATAAATGATGTTTTGGGTCGAGACCCAGACTGTTCAACTGGAAGAAATTTGCTCAAGAATGACAACTCTTGTAAAAGCAAAAATAACCGATTCATGATTATATTGGGTCTATTCTTTTCTTGGTATATACATTTTCAAACTGGTTAATTGTCCTTTATTTCCATGTATTTGCAGTAATTCTGTCATTATTCTGATGATAAGCAACACGGGATGACATTTATTGTGGCCTGTGTTTCCGACAGTTTATCAATGGTCCACTTCCATGAAAAGGAAGAATTAGGTTTTCCCCCCCGTGTGAACTGCATGCTCGGAAAACAAATGGAAAGAATACTCAGTAGAGATTAAAAAAAACAAATTAATTAATTGTTGATTTTGGATCAGTGCATCAAGGATAGGGTAACAACTTTGAGAAAAATTAAATAAGTAATCTAAGATCTGAACCATTAACATTTTGCAATTGGCAATCCTGCAACACTACTGACCAAGCCACTTCACTAGAACAGGGTGAAAGAAAAGGAGGCCGAGTTACAACACAGCTCATTGCTTGCAATGTGACTTGTTAAACTTGTAATAAAAATAGTTCAGAATTGTTAAACAAAGAATGGTTTAGTGCGACATCACAATGAAAATCATAAGTAAAAGTTTATGGTGTTTGTCTATAAAACCTCTGTTTAGTTAAAAGCTTCAGCCTGCCTGCAGCTGCCCTTCCCCCTCTGCAACTCTGGAGTAAACAAGTATCTGATCCCAGCTCTCTCCAATGAGTCAGAGGTTTCTTTCACATTGCCCGACAACAGATGATACCAGGAAGGTGACCAGCATTTTTGCTATCTGACATCCTTATTTACCTTGAGATAAGATGGGAGAAGTTCTCAATAGTGGATTGGCCCTGATCACGAGGGGAAGTTGTGGACAGCCACAAGGTGTCACAAACAGACACATTTGTAAAGCCTAGACTTAATTGAAAGCGAATCAGAGCCCAACTGCACTATGAGAAACCATTGTAAATATTGAATGGCTTTGTCAAATAGCTTCACAAGTACAGGGGCAGAGGTTAACTTTGAAGGTAGTAACAGTAATAGCTATGTCAGGAATTATTCAAAGTCAACTTAATTTCCACGATGCTGCAAAATAAAATTAACAATTTAAAAAAGTGACTTTTCCTGCCACTGGTAATAAACACCATCATTAACACCTAGAGCTGTAGATTTACAGCGAGGAAATCAACTTACGTTTGAAGGTACATGACAAGTGAAGCATTCTGCAGCCCCACAGGGTTACAGCGGACAGTATAGTTGATCACTGGTGCTGCAGTGAAAGCCGGCTTCCCCCATTGTAAGGAAATAGAAGATGAACTATTGGCTTTTGCGTACAAGTGATGAGGAGGGGGTGGTGGTGGCACCATGCGATCTCGAACAGCTGTCAAATAAGAACATACACATTATTCATCTCTAGTAGGCTTTCAAAATGTTTAAATAATGGCAATATGTTGAGAAATTAGAAATGCACTTTGAATTTTTATTTGAAGGCCAATACCATAAAATCTATATACTCTACAGTTTTTTATCAACATGGAAAAGGGATAAGTATTGATGGTTAACAGCTGCATGCAAATTCTGTCCTCGGGGGAAAAGTTGCTATTGAAAGCCCCAGATATAGCCAAAATAAATTGAACAAGACTGATCTTCAAAGCATCTGAATATGGAACAACATGTACATTTTTGTCAACATATTAATGATTCCTTTGGAAATGCAATGGACTACAGATGCAGGAATCTTGAGCAAAAACAAACAAACTGCTGGAGGAATTCAGCGGTTGTATTTTGGTTTAATTATACCTTTATTGGGTTTGCAAAACAAGGTTGTTGGATTCCAAGAATATATGATTAACCTCTACAGGGGAATCGACGCGTTTAAATGATGTGCGAGGGGTTTATAAAGAATAAAACACATTTGGGAAAATTCTGATGTTTCACCAACCAGCTGAGCACTAGAAGTATTGATTGAGAGGCACACAAAGGGCAAAGACCAGGCTCCCCTAGAATTGCTATCCAATTCACCGAGTGACTCAGAGCATAGATCTATCGCTTGCTGAGAATTTGGAATTTTGTGACACGTTCCACTTTTTAAGACTGTAGCTGTAGTACACTCCCATTTTCCTTCACACACAAACTGGCTCAGAAAATTCAGTTTGCTCGGGATTTATTACTGTTGGACAAGAAGATTTTCCTGGCTATTAGGTGTTACTCTTAAACATTAAAATGTACCCATGTCATTTTATGTTCACGCGGTAGTGAAATAAGTGAAAATGTTTTTCAGTGAAATCGCTGAGTTGAAAGGGAACAGGAAATATACAAACTCTGCATGCCCCAGGCCCAGCTGCAAACCTACCCATGTTGCTGACCCCCAACTCCCCCACACACTTGGCCCCAAATTCCTGACCCTCTTCCCGGCTGCCCTCTAAGCCCACGCCTCCTCCATCGAGTGAGCCGGATGCCCAGCAACCAAGTTTTACAAGCAATTGGATACTGGATTATTGCAGTTTTACGGCCAATAGTTTGTCTTTATCTGTTGTGCAAGGTCTTGACAGAGTGAGAAAAGAGTTTATAAAACCCCAGAGAAAATAAAATCCAATTCCCTAGAAATCGGAAATGATTTACGGGAACCAGTGAAACTGTTGACTGCTTCGGCTGTGACGGACAGGATGTTTTATTTTTAAAACAGCCACACCTACAGCATCACTATTCAATGGCTCGTTATTGGTGTTGAAGATTTAGCAGTGGACAGACCACATTCTAGGAATTTTACTTAAAATATACACAACTTCTCAATTATGAAATGAACATTATGAGACATTGACTACATTGAGCACTTACACACACATCCTGGGGTGCTCACTGTCTGGTCTGCCTGGTAACCTTCACCCATTGAATTATATGCCAGTAAACGCATGTGATACTTCCTTCGAGGGTCTAAAAGAAATAATATCCAGTATTAGTTGATAGTTTTGTGATCGCATTCTTCCCCCACACTCCACTTAATAGTCCCTGTACATCCAGTCAATGTATATCCACACAAATCATATTACATTTACTCAAATGGATCCTAAACCAGGCAAATGTATAACAATAAAGTGGATGCTAGGAAGTGAAAAAGTGGGAATCTAAATAAAATGGAATTCATAACATTAAAAAAAATCATGCAGACACAACTGGTGGATGGATGGGTGACCAGGAAAGTTGCAAACAAAATCCCAAAATATTAAATCAATCACAGTCTGAAGGAGGGTTTTGACCCGAAACGTTGCCTATTTCCTTCACTCCATAGATGCTGCCTCACCCGCTGAGTTTCTCCAGCATTGTCTACCCAAAATATAAAATTTCAATAGCATCCTCCCAGAGCAAACAACTACTGATTTATGTTTTTCATGTCCTAGTATTGAAAATTTCCTTCTACTGATACTAAATCCCAATTCAGTGTACAATATCCCTCATTGTTTTGGACTTGCAGTTACTGTGGGCTATGGGCAGTTACTGTGGGCTATGGGCTATCTTTACCAGTATTTTTGCTGTAAATGCAGAATGCATCAACTTCACAGTTTGTCAAGAATATCATGATTCTTGAAATATTTCAAGCTGATGCAAGTGTGTAAAAAAAACAATTCAAACAGTTCAAACAATACTAAAACCAATGGGTTCGTAATCTTTCTGAATGAAAGACCCATTTGTTTAACATTTGGTTATCTAAGTAACCTTCCCCCACCCCCATAAACACTTGATGACATCATGGGTCAACCCTATTAAGAAATTGGGGCTGGCCAAGGGGTTCTTGATGGCTTCTCTCATTCCCACTGCCAGGGGAGATGGTGCATCAAGGAAATTTGCACACGACCCGTTTAGGTGTTAGCTAAAAGGCCCAGCCCTACCTCGGACATCGATGGAGCAGGTGAGTTGCTCATCTTCCTCTCCGTAACATTCTCAATCACCCACTCTCCACATCTTCACTGTCAGCATCCTCAACACATCCCATCATCAGTGGTGCGCCCGCTACAAAACAATGCCCACCATTTTCCTTCCCCCCTTCCACATAAATGCTAACTTCACTATGCATCCAATTTGTAATCCCAGTCAAATTATTCAATTGAAAAAATAAGTGGATGCAAATTCAAAGACCGCATTTGAAGGTACAAATTGGTGTCAGTTATTAGCAGCTCCATGGATGCCTGCTAGCTAATGTGACAATGTGTGATCACATCAGCACTGGTGTCTCTTCCATTATCATTGCTGATATGAGACATACCACTTATTGCAGCAAAAAAAGGCAGAATTTTTGGTCTTGATGGAATCGGTTTGTCCCAGAAATATTCTGTCAGATATTTCTGTAAATAATCCTTTTCCAATCATAATACACTGTTGAGGGCTTTTTGGATTCTGAAGAAAGCCAACTTATTTAAAAATAAAACAAAACCAATTACTATTCGCAGCAATCAACATCAAACTAAGAATAAACTTTTTTTTTTAAGGTTGTGTACACTTATCTATGATTTTCAGTAAGCATTCTTCTGGAGAAAGTACAAAATAAAGCACAAAATAAAAGCCCGTGGTAACTGGTTTAAGGATCCTTTTACAAAACGACTTATCTACATGGGACCCCTGCTGACCTGTTGAATGCCAGAGGAAGACCACACTAACCATTTATCATACTGTCAAGTAGCTTAAAATGTCTGCTGGCCTGCTGAGTGGTTATCCTGAATCGGTCATCGTTCCATTAAATGGAGACAAGCAAAGGTCTAATGTCAACATAGAATTGCCCTTCCTCAGTGAGAGATATTGCTTACAGCAATGGTTTACACAATGCATCTTAACACAGGGGGCCTCTCTTTGTAAATGCAACCAATTCATCACTCTACAGTATTATAAGGGTTAAGATTTTCTTATCTAAAACAGCAATGCAACATTTTTGGGCATTTTGATTGCCTTCTTGCTCCATGCAATGAAATCTGTACGAATTAAAGTTACCACAATATTACCAAAATACCTTACAGGAAATTCAAAATGAATAGTCTCATTAAGTGACCACAAACACAAAAGAGTCAACCTTATTAACCAAATGAGGTCAGTAAAAACCAAGCCCCGATTTTCTCAAATATATTTCAAGTATTCAAATGAATCAATTTAGCAAGTATTGTATGGTTATGTTCATGTTTTTTTTTAGGTACAGCTGTTGTAAAACAAATTAAGCCAGAAATGGATTATGTAAGTAATAAAAAAATCTTCTGCACTCCATTCTTCAACCAAAGCATAACTTTACCCTTTCTCTTTCAAAATGCAATAGTCTTGCAGTTCTAACACTGTTCTGGCAGCTCAGCGCAAAGAGAGATGTAGGGAACGTGTTCATAAGAATACCAGTGAATGAAAACTTTCCAGCAGAGGTCACTAGATAGCAGGGTTACACAAAAAGCTGGAGAAACTCAGCGGGTGCAGCAGCATCTAAGGAGCGAAGGAGATAGGCGACGTTTCGGGTCGAGACCCTTCTTCAGACTGGTCAGGGATCAGGGAAACGAGAGATATAAACAGTGATATGGAGAGATAAAGCAAGAACAATGAGTTAAAGATATGCAAAAAAGTATTGGTGATAAGGGAAGCATGCCATTGTAAGCTGTTTCTGGTGTGAAAATGAGAAGCTAGTGCGACTTGGGGGGGGGGGGGGGGGGAGATGGAGAAGGAATGTCAGGGCCCGAGGGCTGAGGGAGAGGTGGGGGGGGGGGGGGGGGAAGGGAGCAGTCTGGGTTAACAGAATTGAGAAAATTCAATGTTTAAGCCCAGAGGATGCAAACTCCCCAAGCGGAATATGAGATGTTGTTCCTCAAACTTGCGGTGTTGTTCACTCTGGCCATGGAGGAGGCCCAGGACCGAGAGGTCGGATACGGAGTGGGAGGGGGAGTTGAAGTGCTGAGCCACCGGGAGGTCGGGTTGGTTATTGCGGACCGAGCGGAGGTGTTCGGCGAAACGATCGCCTAGCCTCCGCTTGGTCTCACCGATGTAGATTAGCTGGCATCTGGAGCAACGGATGCAGTAGACGAGGTTGGAGGAGGTGCAGGTGAACCTCTGTCGGACTTGGAATGACTGCTTGGGTCCCTGAAAGGAGTGGATGGGGGAGGTGAAGGGACAAGTGTAGCATCTCTTGCGGTTGCAAGGGAAAGTGCCCGGGGAAGGAGTGGAGCGGGAGGGAAGGGAAGAATTGACGAGAGAGTTGCGGAGGGAGCGGTCTTTGCGGAAGGCAGACAGGGGGGGAGATGGGAAGATGTGGCGAGTGGAGGGGTCACGTTGGAGGTGGCGAAACTGGCGGAGGACTATCTGTTGTATGCGCTGGCTGGTGGGGTGAAAGGTGAGGACCAGGGGGACTCGGCCCTTGTTGTGAGTGGGGGAATGGGGAGAGAGGGCAGTGTTGCGGGGTATGGAGGAGACCCTGGTGCGAGCCTCATCGATAGTGGGGGAGGGGAAACCCCGTTCTCTGAAGAACGAGGACATTTGCGATGACCTGGTGTGGAACACGTCATCCTGGGAGCAGATGCGGCGTAGTCGGAGGAATTGGGAATAGGGGATGGAGTCCTTACAGGAAGCAGGGTGGGAGGAAGAGTAGTCCAGGTAGCTGTGGGAGTCAGTTGGTTTGTAGTGGATGTCAGTCAGGAGTGTGTCACCTGCAATAGAGATGGTGAGGTCAAGGAATGGTAGGGAAATGTCGGAAATGGTCCAAGTATATTTGAGTGCCGGATGGAAGTTGGTGGTGAAATGGATAAAGTCAGTCAGTTCTGCGTGGGTGCAGGAGGTGACACCAAAGCAGTCGTCAATGTAACGGAGGTAAAGGTCGGGGGTGGGGCCCTGGTACGCCGAGAACAAAGATTGTTCGACGTACCCGACAAAGAGGCAGGCGTAGCTAGGGCCCATGCGTGTGCCCATAGCTACGCCTTGTGTTTGGAGGAAATGGGAGGAGTCAAAAGAGAAGTTGTTTAGGGTAAGGACCAACTCCGCTAGGCGGAGGAGGGTGTCAGTGGATGGGTATGGGTTGCTCTTCTGGTCGAGGAAGTACCGGAGGGCTTTGAGACCATCCTGGTGGGGGATGGAGGTGTAGAGTGAAACTAGATAGCAATCTAGAGCACAAAACTAGATGGGGTTTTGTCACTGCCTGGCCAGAGGCACTCAAGATAATTGTAGCCAACCCCTCCCTCCACACCATCACTCCACTATCATTCAAGATAAGTCAACAATATAGTCTGTGTGGCTCAGCTCCATCCCCCAAAGTAATCTTGAACAGATTTCTATGATATATCTATTAGTAATCAGATGTAGAACAATTAGGAAAGGCCGGATCATTGTGTGTTAAATGAGTAACTTCTGAAACTATTTGTCATTCTAATTTGCCCATTCCAAAGGTTTACAGTTACAATTTTGCAAAATGTGAATAAGATAATTAATGATCAATACACGTTTCCACAAGGCAAGAAGAGCAGATTCATTCCCATTGTGCAAGGAAAGAAAAATTGGGGAATGCATCATTTGGCAGCTCACTCTTACATGGCCTTCGAGCAGACAAAACTTTGTTTTTCTTTTGACATATGGACTCCAAAGGTCTCAGAGAGGGCACATGTTAGGAAAAGCTGAAGGCCTGTGCAAATTCCTTTTAGTGAAAAGATTAAATAATTACATTGACAAATTATAGATTCCATAATGCAAAGTACTTGTACTTAGCTTTCAGAGCAAATCATCGGATTATTTAAGGATTGTTATTGGCACATGAAGTGGATTGGTTATACACAAAAACAAAATTGCCTATCAACATATCATTATGTGCAAGAATAATATTCAGTTAAAATAGAATATTAGCAGAAGCATCTTCACTATAATTTTAATTCCAGCGTTCAATGAAAATCCTCTACTTTAAGATGTTCCAAACAATTGTTTAAGAATGCATCAGTGAAAAGACCTACAAAAATAAAAACAAAATCTGGCAAAGCCAGTCACTTCCTCCCTGGATGGTGGAGCTCCTATTTCACAGCATTATTTTTGCTGCTGCTGTTAATGGATCATCTAAAACAAAAGCACATCTTTTGCAGTTTTAATGGTTTCTTGTAACTAGATAACCTACAGGAGGCTCCGACGCAGAACACTTCTAGTGCGTTTAAATAATCCCCATAAAAGCTGAGAGCCACCACTTATCAGGAGATCCACTGCAGACCATAATTTATTATGCACCATCTAACAATGGAAATATTTACCTTAAAATAACAGACAACCACAGAATTATTGCTGCACTATTGGTGTCCCCACCAAGATTGAAATAACTTGTGTTAACTCTTGCTCGAGTTGTTCTTCTGTCCCCTTATTTCTTTTTTTAAATTTTAATACCACAGCTGACACTTTCAAAGGAATGAACGTTACATGCAATGGGTTCAAGTGCTCCAACATAAATTTATTTTAAGGGGAAGTACCAAATAGCTAGTGGAATTTGTATTGTGTTTCAGTATGAAGGGCTTGTTAGAGTAAAACAAGTACAGTTGGAAATGTGCAGTTTGGTATTCACTTCACAGAGAATACTTTACAGATCGTCTTCAGTGATGTTGGATCAGCTCAATGAGTACAAACATTGAAATGAAAGAAACGTGAAATGGTACTAAAGCTTTATTGGTGAAGTTACCTGGTTAGAGGTTTGAATTTGCTTGACCAAGCCCTTGAATTCCAAACACATAAATGAAGAGTTTGAGGGAGTGAAACAGCAATTGTCAGAACAAAGTACAGTTCCCATATAAGTGGCACATGTTGTCAAAGAGTGCAGCCAAAATGAGATGCAGGACTCAAAGGTTATAAAGTCATTTCAAACTGCACAGTGGTAAAGGACAATTGATAAATGGGAAAATGTGGATGGAATAGGGACAGAACCTCAGAGTACCGTAGTTGGACTTTGCTGTACACTTGGCCTACGTAGAACATTTTATGCAGAAAAATATCTTTGACCATAAATCCATTGGGCAGCGAACACAAGGACACACGACAGGAGCAAGTCGTCAGGTCCTTCAAACCTATGCCACCATTTAATATCATCATGGCTGATCTTTGCAGTCCTCAATTAGGCCGGTCATGGTGGCTCAGCGGTAGAGTTGCTGCCTTACAGCGAATGCAGCGGCGGAGACCCAGGTTCGATCCCAACCACAGGTGCTGTCTGTACAGAGATTGTGTTCTCTCCATGACCTGTGTGGGCTTTCTCCGAGATCTTCGGTTTCCTCCCACGTTCCAAAGACGTACAGGTTTGTAGGTTAATTGGCTTGGTAAATGTAAAAATTGTACCTAGTGGGTGTAGGATAGCGTTAATGTGCGGTCGGCATGGACGCGGTGGGTCGAAGGGCCTGTGTCCACACTGTATCTCTGAACTAAACTAAATTCCTCACGTGTCAGTTCGCCACAGCCCTCCAGTCCTCGATCTATCAAATATTTATCCATCTCTACTTCAAATACATCTAATGATGCAGCTTCCACTACCTGCCATGGTAAAGAATTTCAAGATTCACCATCCCGTGGTAAAACATTTTTAAACATTTCAATTTTAAATTATTTCGCAGTTATATACTGGTATTGGTTTATTAAGATTGAAGAACTGCCTTATTCTATTGGCATGGATATTATAATTCCTTCAGACCTTAATCATCAGCAAGGTGGCAAGTTGTTTCCAGAGCCAAGTGGCCACAACCGATCTCTGCAAGGCATTGTGTTATTGATGTACTGTAACCAAGAATAAATCTGTCACAAATGACTCTCTTGATCTTTCCAACAGAAGTTACAGAAATTTGCTACTACCAGTGCAAACACTACATTCCCCAACTCGGCGCATGTCACCAACATGTCGACATGTTCAGTAAGTGTATACAGCTCAAGCATTGGCAATGGATAGCACTAAGAATTTTATTTTATGTATATAATAAAAACAATAAACTTCTACCATTATATCCAAAAGCCATCACAGGATATTTCTATATGTTCATTCAAGAGTCAAGCATGTTTACTGGTCTACGTACAAAAACTGGACAATGACATTTTCACATGCAGCAGCATAATAGGGTTATAAACACTGTGCTCACCAGCATTTAAGTAGCAGGTTTGAGAAATGCAGAATTAACCCACATGCTTCTACACTCCTCAGAGACGTCATTGGAGCATGCTGAATCTCTCAAACTAATGAGGCATCGTCTCAAAGGATTTTTAAAGAGTCTTTAATATTTTAATGCATGTCACAGTTCGTGAGACACAATCTTATACATGATTTGAATTGCCCAGATGCAATCTAAGGCATCAATGCAGCAGGGCAAATTTTAATTGCTTGTACATTTTGTACAAGAAGCCTCAGGGGCCACTAGCTTTTAACGACAACTTGAATAGATTCACACAAGTCATTGGATCACATTATCTATCCACTGTTGAACTCTTCCCAAACAAATTAATGCAAATTAGAGTGGAAATATTAATAGGATAGAAATATAAGATGAAACGGTTTTGACCCAAGCTACTGCCAACTCAACACCATATTAACCGCTCCAACTTAATTAACACCTGTGGCTTTAGTTGCATCTTTAATTTATCCAGCTCCTGCTCAAACAAGCCAATTTAAAATCCCTTCAATAGCCATGTTGTAATATATTCAATGTTTTTTAAGTCTATCATTATTTTTAGGCTTCCGGAGTCAGTCTTACATTATGCCTACTTCTTACTGACTATGACCAGTGGAAATCATCTTTCATTAGCTTCTTTCTCAACCGCTTCCAAAGTGCATCTTTCCCCCAGCGCCATTCTTCTTTTCATGCCGGATCCTCAAACTGTACACCATCCTCAACTGGGGCTTGAAATAATATCCTTTATTCTTTGCAAGAACCTCTACCAGCTCTTTATTTACTCAATTGAAATATGAACCCTAGAATCTCAGGTCCTTTCTTTGGCTACATCTACTTGTAAACCAATGTAGATATGCTAGTCAATCCTTGCATCTCTCAAGTCTTCTTCATCAACAATTTTTTTTTTTAAATGAGGACTATATTGCCATATTCCATTTTACAAAGTACACCACTTGGCATGATCCAGGTAGCCAGCTGCTCATTCATGGACGGAGCTTTGTTATAAACTATTATATTACTTTCTAAATGGTGCTGCCTTGTCCTGAATAAGATGGTTCCACCAACCCACGAAAAACAGCCAGTGGAAAATAATGGAGGGTAACAGTTACCACGTTGAGATTATATCAGGGCACGGTTTTAAAGAGAGCAAGGAAATGAAGGGGAGAGTGTGAGGATAAGATTTAGGTTTGCAAACCAATGTAACAAATCTACTTTAACAAAGTGTGAAAAGTTTACTGTTGGGGTTTAAACCTGTGACATTTGTGGCTTAATCCAAAGGCAAGAACAATCAATTGGCATAATCACTGAATGGGAAAACAAATAAAACTGCTGGTGTTGGAATCTGAAATAAAACCAAATGCTGGAAGAACTCAGCCAGTCAAGCAGCATCTGTGGAAAGAGAAACCAGTCAACATTAAAGGTCAGGAACTGGGGTGGGAGAGTGAAGGGGTGTTTGTTTTCAAAGCAGAGCTGGGGTAGGGGTGAGATGTCAGACAAAACATTACAAGGGACAATAGATCAGATAAGGAGAAATAATTCTATTATAAAACTATCAGGGAGGCACTTTATAGAAACGAGGTGAGAAAGGAAAATGATAAGATTTAGGAGTAGCTGGTAAATTCATTGTTCATTGCCAGACGGCTGCTAAGTCTCCAGACAGAAGATAAGATGTTGTTCTAGTTTACTTTGGTTGTGGAGGAGGCAGCAGACAGATAGGTCAAAATGGGCGTAAGATTGAGATTTAAAGTGACTTGCAACAGGAAGTTTGATCACCCCTGTGGACTGAGTACAGGGGCCTTGTAAAGTGATCATGCAATCTGTGTCTGGTTTCTCTAGCGTAGAGGAGACCCCATTGTGAACAACAAATGCTGTGACTGGATTGGAAGTAAAAGTGAATTGCTGCCTCAAATGGAAGGGAAGAGGTGAATGGACATACAGTGGCCTCCATAATGTTTGGGACAAAGACCCATCATTTATTTAGGGCACTGTATGTTGCATCGTATCCAGTTGCATGGAAGGTGCCATGGGAAGAGTAATGATGGTTTAGGATGGTAGAATGGACCAGGGAATCATGAAGACAGCAATCCGTGTGAAATGCAGGAAGGGGAGACCACAGACATTAGAATCTAGAACAAAGATCAAACTACGACAGGGGTCAGGCAGCCTCTGGGGAGTTGAAGGGAGGGAAGGAAGAAACAAGGAACTGCAGATAGTGTTTTTGCTCCAGCATTATATGTCCCATTGAGGTACTCTTGTACTTTGTGTCCGAGTTGAAGGAATTGGTGATGTTTCATTTAATATGCTTTTTCAAGGAAATATCTGTAAGGTTCTTCAAGGCCCCGAATTAGGACACAGTGCAAAGGGGCGGTAGTCAGTAAAAAGGGATGGAAGGAAGGGGTGAGACGGGGGTGTGACAGGTGCAGGCAGAATCAGCCGATGTGGGGACTGATGGTGCCAGGTGGGGGAGGGAAGATTTGTAGATTTGAGACGGGGGCTGGTGGGAGATAGCTGGAAACAATGGGGAAAAAAGCTGCTGTCTGCATCGGGATCCCAATATCACATTGTCCCATCACCACCCCTCTCTGCAGGGACTACTCCCTATGTGACACTCCCTACGGTCCATTCATCCCTCCCCACCCACCGTTCCCTGCCCCATGGCATATTTCCCTGCAACCATAGGATGGGCAACACCGGGTCGCACACCTCCTCCCTCACCATCATCCAAGGACCTAAATATCCTTCCAGTAGAGATGAACAATCCCATGCAACTCCTCCACCACACTCAGTGCTCCCAATGTGGCCTCATCTACATGGGAGAGACCAAGTGCTGGTTCTACTGTTCCTCCAACAGTTTGTTTTCCGTGGTGCGGTCATGGTGGAGTCGATGGAAATTGTAATTGGTAGAACACAGAATGAGAAAGCTGGTGGGGTGCGGGCCCAAGAAACTGCATGTACTGTGCTGGGAGAAAGGTGTAGGATGGAACTGCGGATGCTGGTTTAAATGGAAGATGGACACAAAAAGCAGGAGTAACTCAGCGGATCAGACAGCATCTCTGGAGAAAAGGAATGGATAGGTGATGTTTTGGGTCGAGACCCTTCTTCCTCAACCCGAAATATCACCTATTCACCGGAGAGGTTGTCTGGCCCGCTTAGTTACTCCAGCCTTTTGTGTCTATCTGGCGAAAGGTGGGTCAGAACAGATGTGCAGGGAGGAAGGGGAGGGGAGAATTATAGAGGAAGTCCTCGTTAATGGAACAAATGCGACAGATGTAGAAACTCGGAGAAATGATTCACTGAATGTGCTGGCTAATAATTTCTTTACTTTTGTTTACTTTAGACATACAGCGCAGAAACAGACCCTTCGGCCCACTGAGTCCATGCCAACTAGGGATCACCCCGTACACAAGCACTTCCCGATGCACTACGGACAATTTTACTAAAGCCAATTAACCTACCAGCCTGTACATCTTTAGAGTGTTGGGGGGGGGGGGGGGGGGGGGGGGGGAGAAACCGGAGAAAATGTGGTCAAAGGGAGATTGTCCAAACTCTGTACAGATAGCACCAAACTCAGGTCACTGGCGCTGTCAAGCAGTAGTTCTACTGTTGTGCGACTGTGCTGCCCTTGAAGATTTACCTTACAGATATTTCCTTGAAAAAGCATATTAAATGAAACACAGTATATTATTGGCCATAAAATAGTACTGTTGTATAGGGTTATACCTCACTACATTATATTTTCGATGATCGGGAGTGACAGAGAAAGTGCAAGCATTTTTTTTAAAAAGGAAAAATCCAGGTTCTGCTTCATCCTCACACTAGTTGTGTGAAATATGCCATCAGAGATACGGCAAGCAATACAAATTCACCAGCTTTAGTTTTTATTCCCAGCACAAGTCACGCACAAGCAGGCTGCAATGTTTTCTCCACTACAACCATGACCACACATCAAACAAATATTTCACTAGCTGTGAGAAGCTTTGAGAGGTTCTGAAAGGAATGCAAAACGCATGCCTCTAATGTTTTTTTCACAGCAAGTCCCTGACGTTAGCCAGAGCAAAAGTTTGAATTCTGAAATTGCGCAACACGCATCTTGGTTTGGCGAAGGGCAGTTTTTTTGGGGTGGGGTGAGGAGGCAGTGGGAGCAGAAGGGAAAACCATAAACACTGGGCAGAGCTTCCATTACTGATAATCACTCATTGACTTGTGTTTGATAGTTCAGATATGTTAATGTTGGACAGAGAACAGGTCTGACCTCTTTGACCTCACACTTCACTGTCCCTGCTGCCAAATGGGGAGCAGCTAATTTGGGTGGAGAAAGGCTGGCACCCACTGATGTCGGTAAGAACCAGGGGTTTCAGGAGCTGGAACGGAAACCAACGGGAGGCTTTGTCGGGTACGAGTGTGAAAATGTGTTTTCACAACTGCTGGCCCACCCAATGTCTGTGCCTGAACCATTGGTTCCGATTTTTGTGACTTTTTCAGCAGCTACTGAATGCTGAATAGCTGGTTGCCATTGACCAGTAATTCACTGATCAATGCATAGCTAAACACTGAACCTATTTGTCTTCAGTAATGCTCCCAATATGGCCACACAATGCCAGGCAGAAATGTAACCTCTCTTGTAGAAACAATGAACTGTAGATACTAGTTCATGGGAAAAAAAGACAAAGTGCTAGAGTAATTCAGCATCCCTGGAGAACAGGGAGAGATCATGTGTCGCGTCAGGCCCCTTCTTCCTGCTCAAATGCTGAAGTCAAATAACCACTGGTGCAGCAGTAGCATTACTGCCTTACAGATTTCTCTAGGATCTCTGGTTTCCTCCCACACTCCAAAGACGTACAAGGTTTGTAGGCTAATAGACTTGGCAAAAATGTAAATTGTCCCTAGCGTGTGTAGGATAGTGTAAGGGTGCGGCGATCACTGGATTGGTGAGCTGCAGGGCACGTTTCATGCTGTATCTCGAACTTACACTGTCAAAGCCCCAGAAACAGAAATCTAATGCCAAGTGAAAACATTTATTTAGATTTTTTTTTTTTTTTTTTTTTTAAAGTCACCCTCGTCTATTGACAAACCTTTCACCTCAACACTCCAATCCTCAACAAACTACAGTGGCATGAATAGGAGGTCCGAGTGCCGATATAAATGCCGAAACTGTAGCGAACATTACATTTTTACCACTGGCTCAGGAACATCTGGGGGACAACTAAGTGTAATTGGTCATTTAAAAGTTGCACCAACATGTCAGTAAAGCATTGTGGGCCTCTTGCCAAATGCATCATTACCAGCAAATGTTTGCTAACCATTTATTTTCATTGACAAGCTGCAAATAGCTTCGCTTCAAAAGAAAGGCAATTCCCTTCACTGTTAAAAATATTTGCAAATATCGAAAGTTCTTCAAAAGAAACGAGCTCGCAGGTCACCAGCGAGGGCATGGGGGGGGAGGGGGGAGAGAGAGAGAATATGAATCAGAGGTCAAAACCATGGAGAACATGTTTTTTTTTCCTGAAGGGTCATTCCTTTCGTACTAACCTCCATTTAGTGGTGATAAAGACAAAGGCAAACCTACTGAAAAACCAGACCTCTCAATTCTAAAAAGGTCCCCTCTGGGACCAAGCAACAGATAAGGTCTGGCTAGACAAGACAAAAACAGTGCCTACACAAAATTTACAGCCAGTGTCTTTTAACTTTGACTACTTAATACAAGATGGGGCTTATCCTAGTTAGGCACATGAATTTCTGTGATCCAGGATAAAGTTCTGACTGAAAGCAAAAAGTTAATGCCTTCTGTGCTGTCCAGTTCCTCGCAAGCTCACCATATATTGTCCTGCAACAGTCTAGTGGCTAGCCTGCTGGGGTGAATAAGTGCCCCAAGCTCATTCTCAGAATACAATAAAGCTGCTGCAATTATGCAGGAAAGAATCCAACCATGCTAGATGGTGACATCTGGGCCATGCCCTTTGACACGCTTAGAATCTGCCTTGACTAAAGCCTGCTTTTGAAGCAATTGGGAGACTGAGATCTGGGGGGACTGTAAAGGGAGTGGTGACACAACAAAGCCAAAATCAAGCTGTATGATGTTACAGAAACCTCCTAAAAGGTAGGTTTTCTGACTCACAACAACCAGACTACAGATATTGTTGCGTTTGCGAAACCATTGTATATACATTTAGGTGCTGACTATCAGAATGCAAGTACAACAAAATCCTTGGACTATTTAAAACATACTGAAACATTTCCACATCTTGCAGTAAAGTTAATATTGCATGGCTAACTTTAATAAATTGATACCCATAACTGGTTATGGTCAAATAGATCCAGGAGGGTAAAACTAACATTCAATTCACATTAGCTGCTGCCTACACTCAGCATTCAATAATCAGTTTGAATCATATTGTTTTTGCATACATGGTGCCTGATATGTAAACTCTCTGATGCTGCGAATCTCAGGGCTGGAAGCGGAATTCAGAGGTAGCTTCACAATACAAACCCCCTTCTAAATTCAAACCATTTATCCTGGATCAACAAACTGAAATTTGCAGTCGTAGTGTAAACCAGGTTGGAGAGATTTAATTGCTGCTCCTATTGTAAATCCTTCTACTTCTTCATGGTCACCTGATGTTTATGATTTATTTGTGTAATCCTGCCTATCTCAAGCCTTTGTTCTGCCCTTTTGAAGGCCTTCAGGTCAAACACTCCCCACCCCACCCCCATCACCCAAAATAAATGGTTCCCTGTCTACAGAGCAGTGTTCTTTAGTGGAGGATAAAACTGAATCAAGACAGCATTACCAAAAATCATTAAGGGCGGTCAAGAAGTGACAGAATAATTTGCAAGGATATAGGAAATGTACCTAGTGTATAGTAATTGAGGGCCAGCTAATACTTCAGTATGTAACATAAACCACTGTAAATAAAAGGGAGATTTCTGATTTGTCCAAAACATGCCTTCAGGCCTAAAAATACATATTCTTCCAGAATAAACATGGTCTATTAGTTTTTCATGGGTTAACTACCATTGTGACCTTGTAATAGAAAGAAAACTTACATTTATCGAACTGGTTAAATTAAAACAACTTTGACCAATGCACAGGACAAGACTATTGAAGCAAGTATTCAGACTCAACAATTCTGCTCCGATGCAGCTGTGACTTATTTATTTGTTGAGCATTAATGATTTAGCACAAGTAAGAAATATTATTTTGCTTTTCGGAATCCGCCGAGCATGTATCTATCCCTATCTTTTCATTCATTATAATTTATACAAGAATCATTATTAAAGTTTGAGAAACTTCAGAAACCTGCATTCTCAAAAAAAATTGCTTTTGGTATATTGCATTTAACTTTAAATGGCATGATTCAAAATAAAAATTATCACTCTACACAATGGTATTCGGTCAACTCGTGCAAGAGCAAAATAGTGTTTCTTTCATTTCGCTCTGAATTCGTAGCGGCCAAAGGATCTGTTCAAATGAGTTAGGGGTCATTGCTGTCATCCCATCATATACCTTGCCTGAAAAAAAAGGACACAAAGTGCTGGAGTGACTGTGGGTCAGGCAGCATCCCAGGAGAACATGAATAGGTGACGTTTAGGGTCGCAACCCTTCTTCAGATACGGCCTTTCATTTTTCTTGCTTAACAAGTTAAAACTGAGTCTTCATTGTCTATATTCCAATGGACAGAGAAGACTAACTTTCCTGGAGGCCTAGTGGTAAAGTGTCCAAGGCTTGCATTGCCTAATTTCTGTAGAGATTTAACTCCTACCTGGCTCATTGTTTTGCTCTGCATATTGTTTCACCAGATTCAGGGACAGTTTCTTCCCACCTGTCATCAGGCAATTGTACCATCGTACCAATAACTACAGAGCAGAACTGAGCTACCATCTCACTGAAGACCCTCAGACTATCTTTGATCGGACTTTATCACGCACAAGAGGCTATTCATGTTATTTTCTTTATCATCTAACTCTACACTGTAGATGGCTCGATTGTAATCACGTGTTCCCTTTCTGCTGACTATAGCACTCAACTTTAGCTCGATGCACATGACAATAAACCAAACACAAACTTTGCAAGAACTTGGATTTAAGAGAGCAATTTGGAAGAGCACTGGAGTGTGAAATATTTTTCATAAGCTCATTTCCAAATAAAAAGATTTAATTTTATGTACTCCTTAACATAAAATAGAGAAGAGTACAGCATAGGAACAGGCCCTTCAGTCCACGATGTCGATGTTGACCACAATGCCAATTAGAACTAACTCTAGCAAAGCTAAATGGTTTATCACATGGTCTAGATCCCTCCATTTCAAGCCACTGTGTGCCTATCTAAATGTCTTTTAAACTTTGCTCTTGTGTCAGCTTCCACCAGTTCCCCTGGCAGTGTGTTGCAGGCACCTCCGACTACATTAAAAAAAAACTTGCCTCAAAAATCTCCTTTAAACTCCCTTCAACCCTCCCCATTTTAATATCCATGTTTCTCCCTGGACAGCAATGCCTTGTTCTATCCCCATAAACAATAAACATTCAGAATTATTTCACAATTGCTTGCCAATTATTGATCATCTCCATTTCTAGCAACTTTATGGGCAGTAAGTCCAAGCCATCATCTCTCACTACGTAAAGTTTCTTCCCCACATTCTACACCCCACCCCCATCTCTCATGTATTTTCTGACTTAAATCTGTGCCCCCTCATCCTTATATTATCAGCTAAATAAAACAGCTTCCCTTTCTCGATCTTCCTACACCAGTCATAATCTTGCCTATTACATTTGAGTTTCCCCTAAATCTCCATGACTCCAAGGCAAATAGACTAATCATAGTTAAAGTCCTTCATCCATAAAATCATTCGAGAAAATCTCCCCTTGACCGTTAAGGATCCTCACGTGACATCCTAATGTGTGGCGGCCAACACTGGATACAATGTTATAGTTATGGCACAACCAAAGCTTCATAAATATTGAAGGTAGTTTCCCTGCCTTTATGCTCAATACATCTACTAATGAAGCCTCTGATCCCATGAGGTTTGCTGAACACCCTTTACATACCACAAGTTTTACGAAGTTTTGGCTGTGCCGTATCAGTCTGAAGAAGGGACCCGACCCAAAACATTACCTATCCACCTTCTCCAGAGATGTCGCCTGGCCTGCTGACTTACTCCAGCACAGTGATATTTTTGTAAACCAGCTACTGCAGCTCTGTGTTTCTACCCTCTAAACCAGGGGTGGGGAACCTTTTCATGTTGGATTGCCGCATTAAGTTAGCTGTAATCTAATAAGGCCGCATCCAAAAAACTTCAAATTAGAAATACTTCAAAATGTACATTATTTTGTTAAAATAGCCCTCATGACTTACTAATGTTTTAATTGTGGCCGTCAGTCGGGGAGGATTATGTTGAATCTTCGTTTACACTTTGGTATCTTAAATACGTTCATTTTAAGATTAAAATAAAAGTAATAAGCCAAACAAAAACATTAACAAAAATAAAAGGATTTGTTCTACAAAATTTGGATTCATTCAAAAGGCCGTACTTATTGGCCTAGAAGGCCACAGGTTCCCCACCCCGCTCTAATCACTTCTTCCCCATCCCCTCCTCCCTGAATGAGCCAAGCACCATGAATTCCCCAGGCTCTCTGGACCCCGAAAACTCTTTAGAATAATTATACCTCTCCAAAAATGCAACATATCACACTTCTCTACATCTGCCGTTGTTTTTACTTATTCTACCCAGTTAAGTTTATCCGCATTATACTAATTGTTTACCACATCTCCATAGTTAAACATCATTAGAACATTTTAAACTTTTTTTCCCCCTTGTCTTCCAGCAAGGTGGATAGATGCAGCCCAATTTCACAATTAAAAAATGAATTCTCAAATTATCAATGGAATATCTTATGACAACATTTATGTCACAAATTTTTGACCTAGGTTATCAGGCCTCGACAAGTATATGCAAGATTTCTACAGCAAACACTAATTACAGAATGTGAACTTCAAACAGCAAATAAGGAATTTCATCTCTCACCACAATAAATAAACAAAGGCAATCCAAAAAAGGAATCAGTATTCATGGAGTAGTCCAAGACAAGGAGCTACTATGAAAATGAGAACTACGGTTTGGAGGCATCTGTGCCACGAGCTACGCAACTCAAATGGAACACTGAAAGAATGGAAACATTTAGTACCAATTAAAAAAGTTACATTCATGCCCACATTTTATTGTTACATGCTATGGTTAAAATAAATTGGCTACCACATTACCCACAAGTAATAAAATACTGCTACAGTGTCGTCACTCATGTTATGGAGGCAATTGCTGAAGCAACTTTGTGAATTTTCAAGTCTGACAAACCACAAATATATAACTAATTTGTTGTTTGATAAAAAGGTAAAACATTGGCCAGGATACCAGGCGATACACCAGACAATACACCAGGCAATATACCAAGTTTTTCATAGGGCAAAATATGAACTGAGGGGAGGCAAAAAAGTGTTTCAAACTGTACAACAAAAACTTATGTTGGACGGTGAGGCACAAGAATGATTCAGGGTATGCTTTTAATTGATAGTGATAAGTAGGAGTTCTGAAGATTCACAGATCATCAATACAACTGCATGAACACACCTCTTTCAATAGCAGAGGGGCAGGTTACCCGTTCCGATTTGTCCAAAGCTGACAGTGTAACAGTGCCATTGATACTGTACAGTCACGGTGGCGCAGCGGTAGAGTTGCTGCCTTACAGCAAAATGCAGCACCGAAGACACGGGTTCGATCCCGACTACGGACGCTGTCTGTATGGACTGTGTACGTTCTCCCCGTGGGTATTATCAGAGATCTTTGGATTCCTCCCACATTCCAAAGACATACAGGTTTGTAGGTTAATTGGCTCGATAAATGTAAAAAAAGTCCTGTATAAAATTGTCCAACTTCCAGTATAGTCCCCGGTGGACTCTTTTTAATAAACCTTCTCTACTTTTAAATAGATTGCTTCCTGACACACAATACTTGCAATATTTTGCAGGGATCATAATTTTGCCATTTTAATGTTTTACAAATTATTACTAATTTCATTATAATGAAGTAGCTTTAAAGTACCTTCTGGGCAAACACCTCAGGCTCAGTGGTAGAGTTGCCGCCTGACAACAATAGAGACTTAGGTTTGATTCTGACTACGAGTGCTGTCGACACGGAGTTTGCACGCTCTTCCCGTGACCGTGTGGGGTTCCCCGTGTGCTCCGGCTACCACCCACACTCCAAAGATACACGGGTTTGTAGGAAATTTGGATTCAGCAAAAATGGTAAAATTGTACCTAGTTTAGGATAGTGCTAGGGCACAGGGATGACTGATGACTTGGCTCAGACTCGATGGGCCAAAGGGCCTGTTTCTGTGCTGTATCTTTAACCTAAACTCAAATGCATTAAAATTTTTAAACAAATTAATTGAAGAGAAGTTTTGCATTGGAAGGATGTTATTACGCAAGAGAGAAATTGGATAGAATGGGTTTTGTTTATCCTGGAATGGAGGAGGCTGAGGGATGACCTGATAAAGATATACAAAATGAGAGTGATAAACAGGGTAGAATGTAAAAATCTTTTCCCACTAAAGCTGCTCCAGCTAAAGCACCCACTCAAGTTTTGCTCCTTGAACTTAGCAGTGCCTTAACGGACAATTTGAAACGGGGAACTTCTTTCAATGATCAATAACTGGCCTTTCAATTTCATTAACTGAAGATAAATTATAGTAGTTCAAGCTTCACATTTACACGACCTCTCAATCATGAGCAATGATCAAAAACAATTTTAAAGTTGTTCACAATATCTTTGAAGTAGTCCTATATAATATTTCTCAGCATAAATTACTAATTTATGAAGCTTTGACAATATGGGTCGGAAGGAACTGCAGATGTGTATTTACATCGAAGATAGACACAAAATGCTGGAGTAACTCAGTGGGACAGTCAGCATCTCAGGATAGAAGGAATGGGTGACGTTTCGGGTTGAGGCTCAAAATGTCACCCATTCCTTCTATCCAGAGTTGCTGCCTCGACCTGAAACATCAACTAATCCTTCTAACCAGAGTTGCTGCTTGTTCTGCTGAGTTAAGGGCCTGTCCCACTTTCACGACCTAATTCACAACCTTTTTTTACTCATGGACATTTTTCATCAGGCTAGTAAAAACGCCCCGACCTACTTGATGCCACGAGTACCTACGACTAGCATCACGGCCTGCTATGACCTCGTGACGACCATGCTGCGAGTATGAGTCACGGTCAAACTCTGCAGAGGTTGTGAATTAGGTCGTGAAAGTGGGACAGGCCCTTAACTCTAGCATTTTGTGTCTTAGCATTGACAATAGCTTTGAATATATGTATCAACAGGTTCCAGGTTTATAAAAAGCTCCCTGAATTGCTAATAGAGCCACTATTGCATCACGCTAAATGTATGATATATTAGCAAATGCAAGTCGCACCTTACTTCCAAAATTCGACTCCAATGGAAAAAAATTCTGGAAGGGACGACAAAGGGCAGATGTGACCACCACCACTGATAGGAGTGGGTGAAATCCTACTCCAAATAGTCCAAAGCAGCAGTGTTTTGTTTCTTATGTCTGGTCTTTCAAAAAGAGTACAAGAACAGAACGGAGAAGTGGGATCTACAAAGTGCAAATCATTACAGACGATTGTATAATTGCAGAAACCATTTCTTTCTTCTGATTATCTAGAATGGGTGCATTACAAACAGTTTTCGCGAGAATCTTACAGGAATTTGCACACGTGTACTTTAAAGATGCAAAGAGGATTAGTTTCTTCACCAAAACTATCTCTACAATTTTCTGATTATGTCCACATCTATTTACTGACGTTAACTATTCACTTTCGTTCATAAAGTGACATGCAAAAATGCGGGCGATCACTGGAGGTTTAGAATAACACGAGTACTTGAAGGGCATTAACATACATTAGCCAACTGGCATTTAAGTCACTTCAAAGAAAAGTGCATTGAACTAATCATTTACAAAAGATAAATATGGCAAGCCATTAACCATGTTTACAAATCATTCTAATATTTACTTATATCATTACTTGCTCATCTGCAGGTCTTATCTTTCATTTATTCAAACAAAATTGTGCATTTTGACTGATAATTAATCAGATAAATTTTGGCCTTTTTTGATCTCACTGCACTGCGATAAAACCTCGAACAATATTAGTTTGGAGATGTTCCTTCATTAACCAAATGTTACCTTTGGATTTGTCACAAACACGTGGCATCACTTTTGAAGAAAAGGGCTTTGATGATGCATTTATCTACAAACCTCCACAAGACACAATGATACCAGATCTTACATTATTTTCAAAGGACAGCTACTATTGTTTGACCATGCAAACTCAGACGACGGCTGCCATAACTATTGTTTAATTGCAAGCACCTTAAAGCCAATGACATAGAACTTTTGAGCATTATCCCTGTTGTAATTTAGGAATTATAGCAGCTAATCTGTGCACGACAAAGTCCCGTGAACAGTAAAGGAAGAGTTAGTTTTTCCTCTGAAAAGTAAACCAGCATTGGTATAGATACCACAAGGAACCTGGTCCTTCAGCCCACAAAGTTCATGCTGTCCGTTAATCATCCACCTATCTATATCTAATCTTATATATGTTATTATATATTTGTATTATTTATATTATATTACTAAAACTCTCATCTTGTGTCTATATTTCTGTGAAGGCTGCAGTCTACAGCCAGGGCCGGAATGAGTACGAGAACCAGGGCCTGGTGCTGCTCTACGACCGGGTAGATGACGCCGAGTTTAGCTGGGGTTGCCCCCCGGGTTATTCACTCACCCCCCTGCCTCAAAAAGGGGCCGAACACCCCCCTCCCTCTCTCATCGCCTCCCCTCCCTCTCTGCACCTCCTCCCCTGTGATGCTAGGAACCCCCCCAACCCGTCAATCTCTACCCCCCTCCCTCAACGCACCGGGGGGCTATGCGTGAGTGGATAGTGCAGGGGATGGGGGAAACGGAGCAAATTAATAATATTAATATCAAGAGTGTGTGTGTGTGTGTGTGTGTGTGTGTGTGTGTGTGTGTGTGTGTGTGTGTGTGTGTGTGCGCGCGCGGTGTGTGCGGTGTGTGTGCGCGCGCGCCGCATTGAGGGGATGGGACCTAACGGGTCCCACTTGGTCTAGTATATTACTAAAACTCACATCTTGTTTCAATATTTGTACGTAACTACATTTGTGCAAAAACGGTACACGATAGCGCTACAATTCTTTCACCACCTTAATCAGCATTGTCCTGTGATCTCAATTAAACAAGTTTCGTTCAGATTTAGGGTATATTTTACGTTACGGACATTTAAAACTTAAAACCACTTTTTAAAAAAACTTGCCCTGCCCATCACCAGTGCCCCTTTTAAAAAAAAACATCTTGAGTTTCATTGTGGGGGGTGGGAGGGGGTTCATTTGAGGGGGAAAAAAAGCGATTTTCATGGGGTGGGATAAGGGGGAGGGTTCCATTTACATTAAAAAATCACAAAAGAAAAACTCCAGTTTTAAAACAAACGTCGTAATTTTAATTTTGGGGTTGGGATTTTAAAAAAGTGCGGTTTTCATTGTGTGGGGTGGGATCGGGGGGAGGTGAGGAGAATCAGGGGGATACAGGGAGAGGAGGGGGTAGGGAGAGGAGTGGGGTAGGGAGGGAAGGGGGTGACTGAGAATAGGTGAAAGGGGAGGGAGGCAGTGGGGAAGGGGAGGAGGAGAGGGGATAGAAGGGGGGTGAAGAGGAGGGGGAGGGAGTGCTGGGGGATGAGAGGGAATGGAGGAGGATAGGTGTAGGAAGAGGGATGGCGAGGTAATGGAGATGGGGAAGGGGAAGAGGGAGGAGGGGAGGGACCGGGTGAGGGGGGAAGCAGAGGAGGATTGGTGGAGGGTGGAGGGAGGATAATAGGGGACTGAAGAGGGAGAGTCAGATGCGATCACGTTCATTTTATATTTTACAGGTTATTGCCAATTTGAACTTTAAAAACGTTGCAGTGGCGCTCCCACTTGCCGGCTGCGTGACTCGCGTCGCAGCGGGAACCTGTCAGCCGCGCTGCGCAGTTTGCTGGAATATTGCGTTGGGGGAACGGGGCCAAATGGGTCCCACTTGGTCTAGTTCACACTAATTCTATGTTATTGCACTTTCTCAACTGCTCCCTACATATTAGGAACAACTGTGCAAACGGCAATTGGTGAACAAAACCTGCATGATTTTGGTACATGAGACGAAACAGGAGCACCTGATTGGGAACCTACGCAGTCACAGGGTAAACATGCAAACTCCACACAGAAAGCACCCAAGGTGAGGATTGAATCCAGGTCACTGGCCCTGTGAATTAGCAGTTCTACCGGTGCACCACTGTGCCGCCCAAGATATAGATATTGAACAGGCTGATGGAGGGAATTCCCCTCCTCCATGCAACCATCTAACCGCCTCAGGTCTAGATCCAATAGATGCCCCATCCAGCAGTGTAAAGTCGACACAGATTGTGTATTCAAGTCTCTGGACCAGGAAATGAATAACAGGAAGCATAGAGAAAGGTGGTTTTACTCGAGTAAGGTTGACAACTTGACGGCACTATATCTTACACACTTTTTTATGCTAAATCAAAGGGCACAACAAACAGATCTAATCCGCTAAAAATGTGAAAAATAACATTGCGGACAATAAAATGATTTTTTAAATCATTAAAAAATGTTCCTTCAATTTACACACAAATAAATATAATTTTATAAATTCATTCTTTGAAAATTATCATTGATTTGAATAACTGAATTCAAAATATTCTAGGGTAAATTCAGATGATTTCACTTCAATGCCTAAAAGAGTTCATATTTCACTCTGAACCCTGTGCCTTCCATTTCTCGTTCCCCCGCCCCCACCCCTCGAGTGAATCTATTTCAGTGATACAGCTACTTAATTTATACTGGACCCTCATAACCAACAGCACAGCTAAATTAATTAAAGCTTTCAATCTTGAATAAAGTGTACCTCTCCTAAATTAATGTGGTAAATTATTGGTAATGGTTACAATCAGAGATTTGCACCACAAACATTGCAATCCCGAGATCTTTGGGCTCACAGGCACAAATACATTATGTTTAACATTATCTGTTCCTCTTTAGCCGTAACCTTTTAGCTCATGGTCCTACGATACCAGATTGTATTTAAGACTTGTCATTCCATTATAAATTTAGTGCTCCCCGAGATAAGATTTTTCAATGGTTTCTCTTTAGCTCTAACAGTGAGCCACTCTTGTCTATAAACAGAATACATGCATGCCTTTTCAGCAATTAAGAAAGACAAAAGCTTCTTACTTGGTAAGAAGAGCCTCTTCTTCTAACGCGGAGAAGCTGACGGTCCCCGGCCCATTGGGGAACGGGTTCGTCAGGAGTTGGAGCAGAGTTGAGCTATAGCGTTTCTTCTCCGCGCTGGATTGATGCCTCGGGTCGCCATTGCTCCGGGCCGGTGTCCCGTCAGTCCAGGGCTGTCGGTTAACCCGGTGGGACAGGCAGAGTTGTGCTGGAGTTAGCGCTACTTCTCTGCGCTGGCTGTAAGCCTGGGGCCACCCTGACTCCAAGCGGTGTCCCTGTCATTCCAGGGTCATCCCGGACATCTCTGGCCACCCCCGGACAGGGATGGGACACTCGGGAGGGGACGGGGACAGTCCAGTAGCAATTCAACAGCGCCAGAGACCCGGGATCAATCCTGACTATGGATGAAACGCAGGTCTGTATACATGTAGCAGCTCAGCTGCCGAGAATGCCTCTCCGCCAGTCCAGTCTCTCCCCGTCTCCCAATCTGCCCTCTGTCTCGCTCGTGCTGTTACACCCTGCTCTCCCATTACCTGGAACCCCCGTTCCTCAGATTAAATATATTTTTACGCATGAAATATGAAGATTAAAATGTATACAGTTTATATAGCCAGCACCGTTCGCTTTTTCTATATCACGAATGACCTTTGACAAATCCCATGATTCCTTGTATTTTTCAGAATACTGAACTCACTTATTGGCCGCTATAAATTATCCCTCTTCCGTAGGCGAGAAGAGGAATCTGGGATTAAACTGATGGGAATGTAAACATAGAAACACAGAAAATAGGTGCAGGAAGAGGCCATTTGGCCATTCAAGTCTGCACCACCATTCAATGTGATCATGGCTGAATGTAAGGAGAATAGGATACTTGGAAAATTAGCGGGAGAATAAAGCTACTCTGTAAGTGTGCACAGAGTAGCCACTTCAGGCCATCAGGTCTCTGCCATGGGGATGTACGAGGAAAACATGAACCACATGCACAGTTATGCCAAATCATTATCCCCCAATCACTATTAAATGTGAAATTTTCAAGATTATCCTATGAAAATTATACATTCCACAAAATACTAGTACGTTCAACAATAATCAAAAATGTTTTTAGATAGAATACAATGATATGGGAATTAATAAAAGTGCTGATGCATGGATTATTTCAGTTCAATAAAATAATATTTTTATTTAAAAGCTATTTGTTGCCACTTCAATAGGGTGATTTTTTTTTAAAGCTAGCCAAAAGAGCAACATATTGATTATTAGGACTGGATAATCAATATGTTGCTCTTTTGGCTAGCTTTTATTAACGATAACTTTACGTTCAAATAATTTTTAAAAATCCAGAACTAATTGTGAAAAACACATACCTCGATACTTTTTGAACTGAGCTTTCAGAAACCCGTCATAGAGGTTTGTGTCTCATAGTAAAATGGCACACGTCTGTACAGGTGTTCTTAACTTTATTACGCTTTCACACCTTGTTAACGCACAGCAACTATTTAAACACAAACAGCTAGTAAAAGACTCCATTTCCTACCAATTTGCCTCCCCTTTTCATAGTACTTAGTCCAATTTGGGTTGTCTTTCAGGCCCACCCTGGCCTGTATAATTTTATTGCACCCCGGGAGACCATCATTAAAGCAACCTTCCCATGCACGGGCAGAAAATACTGGGGGGAAAAATTAGCTCCACTCCAACTCTTACTCAGCTCTTGTTGTTCCCTCCCACTGAAAACTGACCGCAAAACTCTGTATTGGCAAACTAAATCTGGACTAAAACTTAGGACAGTGTAACTCATAATTAGCTATTAAAACACGCCTCTAACTGCAGCGTTTGCTTTCTAATGTGTTTTGTCCATTAACCCTCCTGCCTCCAAAAGCAACTGCTCACACTTGAGTATGTTTTACCAGCCTTGGCAAAGCTTAATTCTGAAAGCGACGTTCCTCATGTGGGCTTCCTTTCCCTATTTGTTGTCAGCAGTCGGGCATCAGAGCCAAAACCAATTCTTCCAATTATGTCAGCCTAATTTTCCAGTAGCGGTCATTATGCAGCAGATCAGGAGAGTCAAACTTAAATGTGTATTCCACGGATATCTGAAGGGTAAAGTGACACCCCATTTTAGGCCACTCCATTAAATAAACAGTTAGCTTGATTTAAGTTTTTTTATATTTCAATCATCCTATTGAAGTGAGAACAAATAGCCTTTAAATAAAAATAATTATTTTATTAAACTGAAATAATTCATTGCATCAGCACTTTTATTAATTTCCATATCATTGTATGGGTCATTTTTGTAACTGGACCCAAGGAAAATACATTGTCCTCAGTGGGAGTGTAAAATGATCACAGGACAAGGATTTAAGTAAAGGGATTCAATTAAGGATCGCATAAATGAGGAATTTCTTGGTTGGCTTTTTGTAGGTTAAGAACACATAGGATCAAAATTTTCAAGATGACATGATAGAAAACGACAACTCAATATTACTGGCTGGAGGATCTAAAACTAGAGGGTATAGTTTAAAAATGAGTTATGCTTTTCTGAGTGGAGTCAGGAAATACTTGTACATGTAAACGATGTTCACAGTTTGGGGCCAATGATTCCTCTTCGCAGCATATAACGTAATATTCGGCTGTAAAACAGCAGCATGTGAAAATAATGGTATTTTTCAATAGAAATGATTTGCACCATGTAATACCTTTCCTCTTCAGTTAGTTTTCCCAAGGGAAGTGTGTTTTGAAACAAGATATCTAGATCTATTTTTAAAATAATACAGCTGAAATCCGAATAATGCACACCCTGCCCAATAGTTTAGTTTAGAAATACAGCATGGAAACAGGCCCTTCAGCTCACCGAGTCAGCACCGGTGGGCTGAAGGGCACATTAACACCATCATACATACACTAGGGACAATTTTCATTTCTACCACTCCAATTAACCTACAAACCTGTATGTCTTTGGAGTGTGGGAGGACCAAAGATCTCGGAGAAAACCCACATGGTCACGGGGAAAATGTACACACTCCAGACAGACAGCACCACATTCGGTATTGAACCCGGGTCTCTGGCGCTCAAAGCCCTGTAAGGCAGCAACTCTACTGCTGTGCCACTGTGCCTAGTTTTTTTGGGGGGTTTTAATTCAATAATTTGATTCAACATCAGTTACTATTTCCACATTTTTGTAAGTTCCATTGAATAGAAATACAACAATCTCACACATTTGTATCCCATTGTTATCCACTTGGTCAATAACCTCAGTCCATGGAACATCTGAGATGGGCCCTTATTGCTCATTGAGGTTGCAATTAAACTCGCGACAATCAATAGCGATCAAGCATTTTTCATAAAATGGATTAGAGCTGGAAAACAGTTGCATTTATAAATGGGCATAGTCTGCAAGAACAGAGACAGAACTTATCTCCATCCACCAGCAAGAGAAACTCCTGGGGTTCTAGAGGTCAACAGGCAGTGACTCGAGCAAGTGCCTGAAGCAATCCATTCCATTTAACCCCCACCTGGAATTTTGTGAAAAGACTGAGGGAACAAACTGATTTGGCATATAATAAACCAGCTTAGATTTTATACACGGAAGGCAGATTCCCAATAAAACAGTTTATCCAAGGTAAAAATCAACAATTTATAGTAGGGGGGAAAACCCCACCCAAATAAGGTCAAAAGCAATTTAAACAAATATCAATAAATATAGCAGATTCTGCAGCATGCTCTTCAATTCTGGTGACCATTCTGAATTCTGACCATTCTGGTGACAAAAGCAGAAACTAACTGAATATTAACTATGACCCGTTATTATCAGACAGGGAAGTGAGGAAGCTAAAGGACATGAATGCTTTACATTTATTTTTTAGCCATTTAATTTTTGTATTTTCATAATTATCTTTTCTTGTTTTTAATAATTTTCTAACATAATAATTGCACCACTTTGCAGCCGATCCATTTAAATTACAACTCCAACATCTATATTTTAAAGTTTATACACATTCGAATGTTACCATGTGAAGGAAAAACCTTTTTTAAATTTGGACTGCCATTTATTGACAGGTATTCTGTTTATTTTAATTCTTTTGATTTGAAACTATCTTAACATTAACAGTGTGAAGAAATGAACCAGGTGAAAAGGAGTCAGGTGATGGAGGTGTGATATGAAATGAAGGTCTAGGTACAAATGCATTAATTTTAGCTTGTAATATTAAATGAAACTTAAATGTAACTGTTTTGTATCCTGCTATGAGACAGACATCAAGAGGAAATAAAGCAACAAAAAAAGATGCTGGAATAGAAACAGAACCCAATCAATGACTAGGTTCAGTTCCACACTGGCCGTTCATTATCCTGGACAGTATTTTGCCTGGTTAAATGGTCAGCTGCCAGCCACCTGCTATGGCTGGAATGGCCACAGATGGTCAGTTGTCCAGTTAGTAGTTAAGAATGTGCTGTTGTTCCCACATCACATGGGGATTGGGGCCATTGACAGGGATACGTGCATCTCAGCTCATCACCAAGCAACAGTCAGGGGCCACAGCCAAACAGCGACCGAGGTCAGTCTTAATAATTCTGCAGTGACTTATGCCAACAGATCACTCAGACTAAGGCTTTCAAATGTAATAACATTTGGGCATTCTTGTTCCTTTTCGTTACTAAAGGAAACAATTCTAAGTCTTGGCTACAGAGGATAAAGTCATAATAAATGCACTTCTAACAATATATTCAAAATATATTGAAATAGACTGGGGGATTAAAATTTACTGTTACCAATAAAACTGGAGTTCCTGAAATTCACAAACATTTTGAACCCAGAGTAATCCTAGCCTCCATAACTAAGTATACTCAGAGTGAAGAAGTGGTCTGGTGGATATTTCTGATACACCAACTCCAACTCCGAGGCATGAATTTTGTATTTTTTCATCTTTATCTTCCAAAGTTTTGAAAAAAAGATTTTGGAAATTGGATCATTTATAATGATGCGAAAAGTTTTGTCACACATAGATACTGGCTAGCATGCACGCTGAAAGCTGTGCCTAAATAGTGCAGAATCACATTTTAGTTTGCACAATTGATATGGCACAATCGGACAGAAGCCAGAAATAGGTATATACATGGCTCTGCACAAAGTAGGTTTCAGATCATTTCAGGAGGTCTGGAGGCAAAAATGCAGAACAACTGTGTTAAGGGATCGTGTTGACAGAGAAGGTTGTGTCAATAATTCACAACAGAAAGAAAAATCGCTTCAGGAAGGTCCAACGTAAACAATGCATGGCAACACAAGAGGTCCCCTTTCTATGCAATATTTTTGTGATGCTAGGTTTAAAGAGAAATAAACTTATTTTCACTTGAAATTTCTATGCTTAAAATAAGTTTATAAAAAAGGGCGCATTCACAATTTTAAACAGCGGTATTTACAAAAGGAAAGAGACTCTTTGACTCCATGCCTGTTACTGAGGTGGCAAATTCTTGTACCACACAGAAGAATGAATAGATAATGTTCGGACTCAAATCCTGTTACTATTAATAGAATCAAAGGAAAGGATTTAGAAGTTCTGGGCAAATTCACTAGTAAATTCCAAACTACCCATTCTGAAAAGTACATATAAAGAAAATGTTGAATTTTTAGCCGTTACAATTGTACATTATACAACATTATGCACACGATTTATTCAGACTGTGCTTGTGCTTTCAGAACAGACATGGCATTTATTTTGTTCCAACTCATTTGAAGAAAGCTAGCCATTTCAACCATTCTTTAAAAATGTTCTTAAGATTAGCAAAATAATTTAAGTTTCTCATCTCTGAATGTTGGCTAGGTTTCCTAGAACAAAACTATCAAGACTTTGTTCCTCAGACCTTGAGTACCCCGTGTCAAGCAACTTGTTTGGTGTTAATAAACTTTACTCTGCAGCCGATCCATGGGGAAAATTAAATTACACCCTTCCCCCACCCTTGGGGACTCCCAGCACAAATGAAGGAAAAGATACTATAAACAGAGTAACAGGCTGTGGAGATGAGAACAAGATTTTGAACCTCCAGCAGAGTGTATAAAACTAAACTCAACATGCATATTTCTGGAAAATAATTGTGTTAAGCTATTTCTTACCATAAGTAGCATCTGAGAACTTTGAATTTGTGGGGACAAAGGCACTAACATATAAAGTGCCAACACAGTGAGATGGCCAATCCTCAAGCCCATTCGCAATATCTGAAGATTACGTACCGAGCCCGCTGATGGTGTAGTGGGAATTCTGCATCCCAAGTGTGATCGGCCCCGTTTCCTGCTGGCTCTCCTCCCTGTAGAAGAGTCTGTACCCCTGGATCTGCACGTCGTTTTCCTCCGCTTGCTTCCACTTTACTGTAATCGTCGTGCAGTTGAATGGCTCTAAACGCAGCTCTGGGGCCAGGGGAACTGTGGAAATGGAATCACATGCCTATTATTTAAGCCCTTTCATTTTTTTTCCTACTAGAACGTATTATTTCTAAAATACAACATTAAATATGATCCTTTATCTTTCTTCATGCTTTAATCTATACTTTGTTAATTCTCATGCCTTCCTCCTCCAACCCCTCCTCTTTACTGCAGCACCCTACGTAACTCTAATACAACAAATTTGTTTATTCTGTTAAGATTTCAATATCTTGAGTTTCACAATGTATCACAATTTCCTTTCATTATAGACAGTTATAGGTAAATGCAAGTATCATTGTTAACATGTTATTTTGTTCATACAAAGTTTACTGTCAGATTAAAATAATAAGTTTACTACATACTTTTTTTGGACTATTCTGGACTAAAAAAAGGCAACCCATACATTACTATTACCACCATAGTTTCTATAGTCCCCTGTGCTAATATTTGGGTTCAGCTGCAATAGAAGTTGATCTTAAAATAAATGTACTTCTTCAAAGAATTTAAGTGTCACACTTTACATTCCAATAGCCAAAGTTATGTTCTCAATCTGCAATTTAGGGGGTTTTAAAAATTGCCTAGTGTTTTAAAATCTCTACTTTGCGCCTTAATTTCTGAACAAGTCATGGTTTTTGAGCTGAGAAGGGATCAAAATTTAGTTTTTTTTTAAAGTGCTGTAGTAAAAGGCAGAGGGATGACAGATAGGAGGCTACACAAAAGCAAGACAAAAAAACACGAGTGTAAGCAGAACTCAGGATGCACTTTTTCCAAGTCTCGCTTTTCTTCTTTTAAGGGAAGGAATGCCGTCCACCCTGCTGTTGACTGCCCTAATCTGATGAAAACAACAGGCCTGGAGCCCCACAGGGATGTGGCCTGCTCCATGCCTGACAGCTCCAAGATTGATGGTTTAAGATAGCAGGCACCAGAATGAAATACTGGTGCTTTGACTGTTTATTTGGCTGTATCAGCAAATGTAAACACACCCCATCTCTTCGTTTGTGACCAAACTGAATTATTCTTAGATGGATACCATTTACTAAAATCAAAAGTAAACAGTAAGATATTCTTCCCCCCATCTTCCCATTAAACACAGCCTCATCTTTACTATCAGTGATAGCAGACTAATGCAAACCCTCATGATCCATTGATTTGGGGCCCATCCTAATGTTACTGGCACAAGGGCAAAGGTCGCTAGGGGAACAGCAGCAACATCTTAACAAGATTATTCTGACAATCTCTTGTGAACAACAGGCAGATCACCAGATGCTCTACTTTGGGTTACAAAATCATAATGCAACAACATTTAGCATTTTGATTAAAAATAGGCACCGTAATAACCTAACCCAAACTGTCAGCCTAAATACTTCCTATAGATCAAGTTACTTCCATCCTCCTGCACCTCATAATACAACTCAAAACCTGTTCTCCACTGAAATCCTGAAGTCCATAGTTTCATCAGTGGTACCATTTTAAAATAGACATTGCTATCAAATCCAAGTTGTATCCTTTAGAAGATGATGCAATCATCAACAAGAAACTCTAACAAGCCTCACCTTATGACTTACAATATTATCCTGTAGCACTTTGTGCACTCGTTACGAAAGGTAAAAAAATAAATAAAATAAAAAATATTTATGGCTCTCACTATTTAATTGCAATTCTCAATCTGAGTCGTTTACAGGAAAAAGCACTTTAAAGTTCTATAAAGTACCTTCATTAACAGATATGCCCGTAGATATTGTTTTTTTGATCAAGCTATTTCACTTTTAATGCTCTGACAATTGACTTAGACATGCATTTACTGAGGTGCTCTGGCCATTTTAACTGCCTGGTATTGATTCCATAATGAATGCAGCCTGACCCAGGGAGAATGATTTGGTGGCCAGCAGGCTTTTGCTAGGCACGACACATCAGGAGCTCATGGCAAGCACCTCCAGCAACAAGCTTCAGTTGCAATTTAGATCCAGAGACTAAAAGGAAATGTGTCGCAGCAGAACACCTTTTAAGGCCTGATTCACGTTTTACATATTGAATTCAAAGTATTTTTGGATGCACCTGCTCACAACTTTACATTCTCTCCAAAATATTAAAGTCACCAAAATAAATCAAAAGTGAACAAGATTCTGACTTGGGGAATGAAACAACCAGCAAGCCCTCCTTCACTACCCCCACCCCACCCTAGCCCCTCAACCCAGCCCCCAGTTTGAAGGACCCGGTACAAGTTGCAAATTACCCTGTTATTGAATCCGTTTCATCTAGTTCAAAGTGCCCTTATTTCTCACTAAGATCTAGCAAGGATTACATTGCAGTTCCACAGCACACATTTGCATAGAGATAAGTTAAGTCAACAGAACTGAAATTCCTTTGTCCCGGGATCACAAAATGGCACTGATGGATGGTGAAGAGAAGTGTGGTCCTAGCAGTGTCCCCAGTCTGATAAACGGGAGGGGGATGCAACGAGAGTTTCCATAACAGTGGTGATGAATGAGGCAGAATGAAGCACTGCAATGTAAACATCACATGTTGATTTCTTTACTTTGTCTCAAAATTGGAAGTTTAACAAAGAAAGATATATCACCGATGCTTTTCCTTGTGGGGAGGGGCAGGGTTTGGTTTGGGAAATTATATTAAAATAATTCGTCCTTCTCAAGTCTACAGGCTAGTTTCACTTGCATTTATTTCCCCAAACTAATCTCAAATTAATTAAGGATTGAATTAGGAATCTGCATTAAACAAAACTTAAATTCACTGAAAGCATCAAGACAGTTCTGTAATAGTTCAGTGGATCACAAGAAATTTACAAGTATTTCCAATCAAATTAAATTAATTGAAATGGCAACTGTGAAAGGAGCTCCCTCAGGAGAATTCAATCCAAACTTAGGTGTTTGCACTAAATTTTGAAAGGCAGCTAGACATCATTCGTCAGAGGAATGTATAAACTCCCATATCAGTTTATTTACAAGAATCTTTTGGTTTCCACACGTCTACCCCAAAGATAATGATCTGTTGGGGTAGAAGAGCCGGGGAGAAATAAGCGAGCCATACCCAAGCAGTCACTGTTCAACTGAGATGGCAATTGTTTCCAAAACACACAAGGATCTCATAGCCAAGCTCAAAATATTTTATTCAAGATACATGCAACACATATGCACTAAATCCAGGTGTTACCAATGGCCAGAATTAAGGAGGAATCCTGACTTTTTCCCCCCATCTTGGTCCAAAAGGGACCAATGCAAATGAAATGCCTTGTGAATGGAATCTGCACTTTCCTGTTGAGTTTCCTTCAAAAACATGTTACCTTTATTGACTGACCCAACAGAGAAAGTCTTCATGTACTGATCAAAACTAAATGGATTCTGGAATAAGGTAGATTATCAAGGTTCCTACAATGCTATCAGCAGTCAAGATAAGATGTATTTGTGCTGAACATATGTACAATTCAAACTTGTGTTTGGCACAGTCACGATTGGAAGATAGATAAGTGAACTCGGATTACAAAGGAGCCAGATAATTATAAAAGACTAAACTGCATTTCCAAATGGAAAACAGAGTCATTGGTTGGCCAAGGATTTGCGACTCATTATTCCTCTGTCGACACGGAGCCCTGCTGATGGCCAATACTGGAGGACACGCTGTCATACTGTGAGAGGATTGAGGGGGACGTAGTGAGATGGCAGAGGCTGAAAAAAATATTTTATTTAGTTTCTGGATTAAGATCAGAACTGAGTATCTAGAACGGTGAATTTAAGCCTTCACGTTTTTCTTTTTAAATAAATGGTGCAACAGTATCTGTAGTTTAACTTTTGAATAAATTGTGTGTGAAAAGTAAGCTCTCTTCCCCAAATCTGCCAAAGAGAATGGCCTTGCATTTTTAAAGGAAACAACCATTCTCCATGCCAAAGGTTTCTACTAAAATGTTACCTTTCAGCATAAGTATTTATTATCTGAACTACATTGGGAGAGTCTTAGAATATTCAAGTTAGTTCTACCCCACCATTCAGACTTTCAATTGAGATGTTAATAAAACCCACAATAAAAAAACAAGACAAAAGTGTCTGGGACCGAGGTCCATGCCTGCTTAGGAAAGTAATGAATGCACACCGAATCAAAAAAGGTAGAAAAACACTGAATTATTGCTGATCTGTTATAATTATTAAACTCAGAGACATGTACTGGTATAATGGTGCACATTCTTTTTTCAGAAAAATGTAACTAATTGGAATTCCAAGTCGAATTATCTCTTACACGACTGGACGTGAACACGAACATTATAAATTTGCAGTGTTCAATCTTTCAAACCATACACAACATTGCAGATTGCCAGAATATCCTATCATTATAGATCTGGATTTAAAAAATCCAATATTCTAAGTTCAGTACCTGATGATAAAACCTGTGTTAGATTGTTAATAAAATGCGAACCCGTTGAGATGCCTGATATTTCTCTTCTCTTTCTCTAACACAATGGATTACCTTTGACACTGGTAGTTTTTGGGGTTCTGTGGGATGTCCAGATTGAAGATTCTCCCCAGCCGACCTTGGTTGCTGCAGAGATTCGTACAAGGTAAGTGCTGTCAGGTTCGACGTCTTCAAGCAGGTGGTCCGATATGGCTCCTGGAAGCTCCACCAAGTGGACAGCGCGCTCTGTGCTTTTACGATAGTGAATGCGATAGGCAATAATACGACCTCTCCTGAACTTGGCTGGAATGGGAAGCCACGAGATCAGGATGTCGGTTGGGCTACGACTGGTCAAACTGATTTCTGGCACTCTTAGAGGGACTGCATCGGAAAGAATCAGGAAAGTAAATGATATTTAAAAGATATCCATGTAAAAGTGATTATATTATTTAGAAACATTACATTTGGGTGGCAAGAGAATCAAATTACTTCAGCTGCAATCATTGTGAATGAAACCTATCTCTGCCAAACTCACTAAAGGTAAGCTGTGGTAATACATACATGTTTAATCCTCTTTCAAAAGTCAGTGGAATCAAATTTTAGAAGCAGCAGTCAACTATTATACTCCATAGTACCATGTGCATAGCATGCAAGAGGATTAATCTGTACTACTGGACTGCGTAAACATCATTTAACACAGCATTTTAAAATAAGTTCTTAACCTGATAATTCAAGGGTGAATGCCGAGATTTGTTTCTCCGTGCACGCTTGTTTTATCAGGTAGACAGTATTTACTCTGTTCGATTTCAAGTATCATCATATTCAATGCAACATAACTTGTGAAAAACAACACCAGCTACAGTTGATAGACTAATACAAGGATTAAGCTACGATTAGGTTTAACCTTATTCATTCATTGTGCCACACTTGTATACATTAACAACTTGTTTCAGAAATTCTATTGCTATTTTCTCTGGTAGAATGAGAGTTTGAAGATGGAAGATGCATGCATTTTTTTTTAAATGTATATCTGCGAAATAAACATGATCTGCACAACTTCCATATATCACAGGTGGGAGTGGATAAATTAAGCTCCAATTAAAATAAGACTAGGGATTGGTAAAAAAACTTCAAGCATCTCATCCAATTTTAGGATCAGATGGTTCCCGATTTTATTTGAAATAAACTACACCTGTGACTGAATAAATCATTGTTGTAATGCCCAGATGTTAAATAACCAAGAGCTTTCCAAGCTTTTAGTTGGAAGAAATTGATAGATTTGGTTTGACAAAGGGATGGTAAATCTGTGGAATTCATTGTCACAGAAGGCCGTGCAGACCAACTCAATTAATATTTTAAAGGCAGAGATAGATAGATTCTTGATTAGTACAGGCAATAGGGGGTTATGGGCAGAAGACATGAGATTGGGGTTAAGAGGGACAAATAAATCTCAGAATAGCTTTGTATACCATCTTCCAAGGTGTGCTGAGTCACATGTTCTGACATTCGACTGGCTCCCATGGGCATGTAGGCAACAATATAGAATGTGTAGTTGCTGGCTGGTTCTAAATCATCAATAATGTAACGAGTTGTATCATTCCCAATAACCACTTGATATTCCTCATTATTTAAACCTGGAGAAAGAAAATACTCTTGTTAATTTGTGAACCAAGAATAAGTAACCTCAGCAACACATTTATGGCTGTAGTTCTTCTGCAGAAGGCACACAAGCAAAAAAGTAAGACACAAATCTGTCTAAATCTCTCTTAAAATTTGTTATATATCTCTGCCTTTTCATTTAATTTCACAGCAAATAATACTTTTCCCTATTGACGCAATAATAATGCAATTCTTATTAGAAGTCGATCTTCCATCATCAGCTTCATCATTCATTTGCTTCTTAAAGGCAGAGCATTTTAATACAGCCAAAAGCAAAATTATTCCCAATTACATTTTCCCACATTCATGAATAAGCTTGAAAGCCGCTTAATTTGCAAAACCCAGGAGCCCCATACACAAGTAGTAATTACTGGCTAATAATGAATTTGAAAAGTCCTGATTTCTGACCTATGGAACAAAATCCTTGAAGGAAAATTAAAGAGTCTTGTTACCCTTCTGAATGCTTCAACAGAACTCATGCTGGGGCTTAACGAAATAACTATAATGGAACACAAAGCAACCATTCGACTGCTAGCTGCACTCTGTAGCCAACACTTTAATGCCTTCAGAAAACTGGTGGTGCTGCCTGAACACACTTCACCACACACTTTAATTATACCTTCCTGCATTTCTATACTCTCTGTTCTATGAACTCATAATAAACACCTTTCCCTTGAGAAGGTAAACCTTCCACCCGATTTTAATCATCTCAACAGATCACATTGTTTGTGCAGAGAAGGCTGCTATTCGCATTTGATTAGAGGGGCTATTCTCTTGTAGTGACCTCTGCCCAGCAACAGAATATTAACAACAGATGGTCATCTTCTCACATTCCAATGAGACACCAGGAAGGGAGAATGCCCAAGCACAAACAACCAACAAAATGATAATACTTGTAGATTAACTTTAAAACAACCTACTTGGAATATGTTCAAACTGGTGCTTCTCCTCAAGTTCTGGTTTAGATGTACCTTGTCGGTTTACAGCGTCAAATATTCACAGACATACAAAGATAGAGACATACACAAACAGAGAGAGAGAGAGAGAGAGAGAGAGAGAGAGAGAGAAGCACACACACTCGCACAGACCGAGAGTGCGAGAGGCACACACACACAGACAGAGGCAGAGGGACAGACAGAGAGAGCAGCTCAGAGGGAGATCATTTTATTTAAATGCTTCCAACTCTGTGTTGGCTGAAAGCGAGAAACTAGCTTAAAGGGCCTGTCCCACTGTACGAGGTAATTCAAGAGATCTCCTGAGTTTCCCCCGATTCGAACTCAGAGAATTACGGTAATAGCCGCTCGTAGGTACTCAGGGCTCTTGTTGGACTTCGAGCTTACCGCATTTCCCCGAGTACCTGCTGTTAGCGTTACGTGCCACTAAGAGACGTCCCGAGCTCCAACGTACCCGCTACGTACTTACCACGAGTTTGAATTTTTTTTTAACTCGGGAGAGCTCTTGGGTAAACTCGTATAGTGGGACAGGCCCTTAAGCAACATCGGCTCCGAGTGTCAGAAAAATATTCAAGGCTCACCTTCAGCTTTCATGTAATGGACAGAGTATGCAATTACTTTATCGGAATTGTACATGGGCCTTTGCCAAGACAAAAGAATCCCTGAACTCGACACAGTTTCAGCCTGGATGTTTCGAGGTGCACTTGGCCTGTCTTCAGACATTATTACAATCAATCTGGCCACTGAAAGAACCGATCCTTGTTCATTTTCAGCCACACACTGGTAAATGGCATCATCTTCAGGAATGATCTGGTTTATCACCAATTTGCTTGAAATAAAAATAATAATTTGTTTTATTCACCAAATTATCAACGATAACAAAACTGACAATATTTATTGTAAATAACTACATTCAGTTCTTCACCAATTCATATTTGAAAGTTTTAAAAAGAGGTCATACCTTGGATATTAATATTTGGATTGTACAGAAGAAAATTATAACAATGTGACTGATTTACTGCCCACACAAGTCTACTAACCACGTGAACTTCATTTGTACAAAAATATTTAATTTCAGTGCGAAACTGGTTCAATTCAGTTCAAGCAAGCAGCTTTCAATGAAGACCCTCTCAAACATGCCCTATAGTGCAGCTATTCACAAAGCCAACTTGGAACTCCTTGGTGGGATGACACCAGCCTTCATATTGTAAACAGCGAGCCACAGGGATAATACTCGACTTTTAGTTTATGGCAACGGTCCACAAGTTGCAAAGCGAGCTGGTTCATGCAGCTTTATTGGTTATCTGCACTGTACAGATAAGTGGCTCCATCTGAGGTTTCTCAGCCTGTCATTGATTACATTCATTGTGCTGGACTCAGGCTTGCATCAGCAAGTCTAGCATACAAAGCCTGAAATCAGCTCTTTAATATGGCAATATGATATCATAATTAACGGCAAAATCTCATGCACACAAATTGGTTATTACTCGGAGAACGGTCATATTTTAACCACATTGGAATGCAAAACTTCTTAACATCCACGTTCATCGGGATGTCAAAGATGTTTATGATTTGCCTTCTCAACACGTTTACCATAAAAATCTGTCAACACGAGCTGTACCACAATGCCTACAAGAAGGTTGCCTTATTCGTGTCATTTCTTATCAGCGATGGCCAGTCCATGCAAAGTTATCTCTTTAAGATAACTGACATCTTTTAACAGGGAACTCCAACAATACAGGCAACCGTGTTCCCATTAAAAGTAGCTGACTGACCCAAGTTTCCTAAACGGGACGAGAAAGTTCAGAATCAGGAGTTGGTAAGCAGAGTTCTGCATGTACTTTGTCCACTCCCAGTTCGGCAACAGTCATCGTTGCTCCCAGCCTGATCCCATTCACATCCACCATCAACAGTCAAATACAAATGCAGGAAGTGTAGACAATTCTTCTTTTCGATCCCGGAACATAATTTCAACCACACCACCCCAACAGACATGAGTGAGTGTACCTGGAACCCACTGAGGCTTTGGCTCTCCACAACATGTGGCATGTTTAGCAAGCAAAATATCCATGACTTTAACTGAAGTTTGACACTCTGGGCACAAATATAATTTGATTCCTTCAGCTTTCTTTAGTTTTCACAAAGCCAAGGGTGCATTTGGCATCATTTAGTTGTGATGTACTGAAAAGAATACTGCATTAAAAAGGAGCACCTGGTCACTGCAAACCATGCTGAACAATTCCTGCTGACAATCAACGATCATGCACAAATTAACTGAGCTTTATGTCCCTTAATATCAATGTTGCTACCACCCAGAGCCTGTGAGGATCGGACTATGAGTTTCTGATTCATATTATAATTAAACATATGGATTTGTATTGGATGGGGCCCATACCATTCTGGTCAAGCTCATTCACATCCTCACTTCATCCACATAAGGATTTTACCACCAAGGGAGGTATACATTTTAGATCAAGTAGATATATCTCCCAGGCCTGATCAGATAAATCTGAGGACACTGTGGGAAGCTGGAAAAGAAATTGCAGCCCTGGCTGGAAAAGAATGAGCCCTGGCTGAGGTATATGAATCATCATTAGAAATGGGTGAAGTACCAGTAGACTGAAGGATGGCTAATTTTGTGCCAGGAAGGGCTGCAAGGAAATGCTTTGGAACTATAGACCAGAGAGCCTAACATCTGTGGTAGGCAAGATACTGGAAAGGATTTCAAGGTATAAGATATATATGCACTTGGATAGACAGGGGCTGATTAGCAATAGTCGGTATAGTTTTGTACCCACGAGACCATGTCATATGAATCTGATTGACTTTTTTGAAGTAACCAACCAAAAAGGTTTACGAGGGCAAAGTGATAGACATCGTCTACATGGACTTCATCAAAACATTTAATAAAGTTCTGCATAGTATGCTTCCCTGGAAGGTTAGATCACACAGAATCCAGGGAGAGCTAGCCGACTAGATAGAGAATTGGCTACATGGAAGAGCTGAGGGTGAAGGTAGAAGGTTGTTTTCAGACTGGAGGCCCTAGACTAGGTGGGCTTCAGGGATTGGTGCTGGGCCCATTGGCGTTTAGGCTCACTTTAACGATTTAGATGAGAATGCGCATGCATAATTAATAAGTTTGCATATGACACTAAAGTGGGTGGTATCGTAGATAGCGAAGATGGTTATCAAAAATTACAACAGGATCTTGATCAGCTGGGCAGGTGGTCTGAGGAATGGTTAATGGAGTTCAATGCAGATAAGTGCGAGGTGATACATTTTGGGAGGTCAAACCAAGGCAGGACCCCGAGGAGTGTTGTAGAGCAGTAGGATCTTGGAGTGCAGATACATAGTTCCCTGAAAGAGGCATCACATGTAGATAAGATAGTTAAAAAAGCTTTTGGTAGATTTTCCTACTCCTTCTTCAGTCACAGTATTGAATGTTGTTATGATAAACGTATGCAAAATGTTGGTGAGGCAGCATTTGGAGCACTATGTTCAGTTTAGGTCACCCTACCATAGAAGGATGTCATTAAGCTGGAAAAAGTACAGAAAATATTTACGAGGATGTTGCCAGGACTCGAGGGTTTGAGCTATAGGGAGAGGTTGGGCAGGTTTGGACATTATATCATTGGAGCGCAGGAAGTTGAGAGGTGATCGTATATAGAGGTGTATAAAATCATGGGTGAATGCTCAGATTTTTTTTAGACAGAGTAGCAGAATCAAGAACCAGAGGACATAGGTTTAAACAGAGAGGAGAACGTTTTAATGGGAACCCGAGGGGCAACTTTTTCCCACTCAGGGGGTGGAAGGCATTAGGAATGAGCTGCCCGAAGAGGTAGTTGAGGCCGGTATTATAACAACATTTAAGACATTTGAACAGGGATATGGATCCAAAATGTTTAGCGGGATATGGGCCAAACATGGGCAGATGGGATTTGCATGGATGGGGCATCTTGGTGTGGACAAATTGGGCCTAAGGGCATGTTTCTGTGCTAGATGACCATCACAATATTTATATACATATATAAAATCAAGCTGTTCTGGTAAAAATTGTCACTCAAATTTGGCTTAAAAGAGTTTTAATTTTTACTTCCCAGATTATTTTTAATCAAGACAGTTGATTTTCTAGTTAAACCGTTGTTCATGCAGTTTAACAAACCAAACTATTGCATAAGCAGCTACACTTCAGGCAAAAAACAAAATAGTAGACATTTTTCAAACGCAATAACATCATTTAAAAAAAAAATTCCATTAGCAAGATTTTTAAAACAAAAAAGCGAACCTGCTATACTGGACCTTGATACGTCCATTGGAATGAATCCGTTGTCCGTTCTTCAGCCAACTAATTTTTGGTGTCGGAATACCTTCCGCCTGACACATAAACCTGGCTGTACCAGCACGCGGGCGTGTCAGACTCTCGGGCCACTCGACAAAGGAAGGTGGTGCTGCAAACAACATGGAAAACATCTTTGAGACCTTTCCTTTGCTCTGGAAAAAGTGTCGCGTGTCTCACTCAAAAAATACACATTTTTTTTGGGGGGGGGTGATGGGGAGTGCTGAACTGACACAGGCAAAAGGTAAAAGTAGCAAGAAAAAGCAGTGTGACTTTTTTTTTTAAAATGGAGGGGGCTTCAGAATAGCAAGTTTGGTCCTTTTGTAGAAGCTCAAACCATTCCCACCTGATCATTGGGTTACACAAAAAGCTGGAGAAACTCAGCGGGTGCAGCAGCATCTAAGGGGCGAAGGAGATAGGGTCTCGACCCGAAACGTCGCCTTCTTCAGACTGGTCATTATTGTGTAACTAATCATTATTGTGTAACTAACTATGCTAAACCACACTGACGTTTTTCATGCTGTTACCTTGCGCCCAAATTAGATAAGCGTTTCATCTTGCACAGTAGTAGCATTCTTCATTTTGATAATGTTCACTAACAAATAAAATGTGTTAAAAAAAAACTATAAATTGCCTCTAGACACCTTATCTTTCACATCCAAATCAGAACCACAAATGGATCAAAAAGAAACAAAAGGGAACACATGAGTGGCTAAACATGTATCAAGGACAATGCTAATGAACAAGATTCTGGTGTTTTGTTTCAATATAGGTTTCGTGTTTTCTTTTCATTATCTACCAAAGCCTTTCACACAAACCAAGGTAATTCAGTAGCTTCAGTTAGTTATCATCCCACTATTCACCAGTCCCTTATGGAATGTCCACTGTGTTCGTCCACATTCTTTCATGGATACCAGCTCCATTTCATTACCTTTTAAAAAGCTTTGCTCTTTTTGTAAATAACAGTAAACAAAATACCACTCCTGTCAACTTGGCTTGGATGGCTGTGCCCTCATTTCTGAGACTGAGCACATAATCTAGAGCAAAGCATTTGTGCAGTACTAAAGGGAGTACTGTACAGTCAAAGCACTCTCTCTTCAGTTTCTCTAATGGATGTATGACACTATCTGAAGTGAAGTAGGGGGCTTTCCCAGGCCAATACCCCTCCCTCAACCAATCACACCAAAAATATTAATTGACTGTTCTTCATGACATTCTGACTCAATTTTCCTGTTTATCCATAAATCAATGGTGACGCCAACCCAATTCTCTGCACATAAAGGGATATTTCTGAAAGACTGGTTCAATGCTGTTATATATAGAGGATAAACATTGTATAATTTTTAACTTATTTAAATTATGAGCATACTTATATTGTTAAGTTCGTTCAAAAGAACAGTGGTAAGCACCTTTAAAAAAAAAACCACACAAATTCATTTACGTAAAACTAGAATCTTTATCATGGTGTGTTTGTTATCTTACCCAGCACTGTAAGCATAGCTGTTGCAACAGTGTAGTTGCGTGTGCCAGGTGTGGTGGCCCGACACACATATATTCCAGCATGTTGAACCTTCACATCCGATATCATCAGATTCCCGTTCCCCAGAACACGAGTATTGAAGACATCAATAGACCTGTGATCTGTTTGGAAATTTAAATGCACGAACCATTAAAATTTGATAATTTGGATGGAAATCAAACTATAATAGCAATGACGAAGTAAATGTTAAACACATTTAGAAACATAGAAAATAGGTGCAGGAGTAGGCCATTCAGCCCTTCGAGCCAGCACCACCAATCAATATGATTATGGCTGATCTAAAATGAGTACCCCCATTCCTGCTCTTTCCCCCATATCCCCGGATTCCTTTAGCCCCAAGAGCTAAATCTAACTCTCTTGAAAACATCCATTGAATTGGTTTCCACTGCCTTCTATGGCAGTGAATTCCACAGATTTGCAACTCATTGGGTGTTTAAAGTGATCAGCATGGAAAATAAAGCATCTTTTAATATTATTGCCTGTTAAATATTGATTCATGGTCACATGAATCACAATATTTTAGGCAAAAAATTAAAACAAACCAATGGAGGAACTCAGTGGGTCAAGCAGCATCTGTAGAGAGAAATAGCTAGACGATATTTTAGGTCAGGACTCTTTTTCAAACCCGAATCATCTGTCCATTTCCTTCCACAGATGCCGCCTGACCCGCTGTGTTGCACCGTGTTTTTTTACACAAGATCCCAGCAATCTTGCTCTTGTTCGTGATTAGTACAGGTGTCAGGGGTTATGGGGAGAAGGAGGGAGAGATAGATCAGCCATGATTCAATGGCGGAGTTGACTTGTTGGGTCAAATGGCCTCATTCTACTCCTATTCCTTATGACCTTACGACCAATGTAGTCTCTTGTGTCCCACAGCACTCCAAACTAATTTAACCATTGTGTTATGATTTTTAAATATTGGCAGCGAAAGGAACAGAACAAAGAGGGCCCCGGCATGGGGAGGCGCCGAGAATAGAGTGGGACCTAGCGTGGAGATGGAAGAGGAACCATTGGGACTATACTGAATACCTTTGTGACTTTGTCAGCACCCTATACATAGCAACTCTTTGCATCCTTGTGTGTTGTATGCAAAACATTTACTGTACTGAGAATATGTGACAATAAAGTATCAATCAATCGATAGAAAGACAGGAAATGGAAACTCACCAAAACGACTCCAGGACACGAGGGGCTTGGGCGAACCAATGGCAACACATTCCAGCATTGCTGTTTGATGTACAGGCACAGTGATATTTTGGGGACCTGCAATTATCACTGGTTTCTGCAATGACTTGGGCTCCCATGCTGTCAGTGACAAATCAGTGATAAATGATCAATGGCAGTCATAGATATTTCCCATAGAATTCCAAACCCCACCAAAGCAAAGTTAGAAAAAAAACTTGTTAAAATTGAAATAGGTGTTAAGGAGATATATATATATTTAAACAACCACTAATTCATGAAAATTACCAAGTAGCATCAAGATCCCCAGGAAATGGCAAAAGAACCATTGGATCCAATCAAATCAAGTACCATGAGTGATCCTACATAAAACGTCTTCCTTTTTCCTTATAATATAATGGAACCCCAAATGATTTTTTTTAAAGTGTTAACAGCAAGTACCATTATCACAATTCAAGTACCAACTTGAACTGGAACAATAAATCGGGTAGCCCCATTGGCAATATGATCATAGCTATGGAAAATTGGTCACTTTAATTGTGTGAAAAAAACTCTTGTGCAGATTCTAAGCACTATTTTCTTCCAAATCAGAGAGGGAGCCAATTCCACCTTAAACACAACATTCCACCTATTTCAGTAAAAGCATAATTGTCCATAGTTTTGGAAATTTGACTGAAAACCAATGACATCTTGAATGTGTTTGGCATTAGCGGGCCAAGGCTATGCTGATGAGTCCCACTGCCATATTCTTAACACATCTATGGTTAAACATAACTTGCACTCATCTATTGAATCGCTGCCTGGCACATAATGCACATGCAGACTTAGAGAAAGATGGAACAATTATCTTCAGATATAAAAAGTTCAACGGGAAATCTAATGGGAACCAATTACTGGAAACTATGTTGGAAGAAAGACATCTCAATCATTTACCTGGAACAACTGTTAAAATGGCTTCCGCACTTCTCCGCCTATTTGCGATGTTGGTCGCTACACAACGATACTGTCCGGTGTGTTGTTTATCAACACCATAGATCTGAAGGACTCCTGTCGGCAGCACAGTTATCCTGAGAAGAGGAATTTAGTCTTCTAAAACAAGTCACTGAACATGCAGATTTACACGACAACAGTACAATGTAATGACAATGGCAATGATTCAGGCTACTGAGCAAAATTTCATTTTATTAACAATAGAAATGGCAGCATGGTGGCTCAGCGGTAGAGGTGCTGCCTTACAGTGCTTGTAGCGGCAGAGACCCGGGTTTGAACCAGGCTATGGGTGCTGACTGTATGCAGTTTGTACTTTCTTCCTGTGACCACATGGGTTTTCTCAGAGAATCTTCAGTTTCCGCCCACACTGCAAAGACGTACAGGTTTGTAGGTTGATTGGCTTGGTACAAGTGTAAATTGTCCCTAGTGTGTATAAGGATAGTGTTAATGTGCGGGGGTTGCAGGTCGGTGCGGACACGGTGGGCCGAAGGGCCTGTATCACTAAACTAAAAAACGAAACTGCAATTGAAACAAAAGCAAAATTGCGCAGAAGTAGTATAATTATTATATTCAAATTATGTTACTCCAGTCTAATTGTTCAAAAATTCTGTTGGTTTGTCATTTGGTTCCTTCATTTTTCTAGTCAGCAACTCGGGGTCCCGAGTGCAAGCAGAGACGGGTGGACAAACAGAGCACATGGCAAAGGTGGGGTTGGGGTCCAGCACACACACACACACACACCAGGGGGTCAGACACATGGGCAGGATTACAGCTGGAGCCCAGGGACTAAAGTGTTTGTTTATTTTAACAAGCAAAAATTTACAGCCTGTTTCTCACTAAAAGTTCACTCAAAAGTTTTACAAATACCACTGTGCACCGTGCAAAAGAGTGACATTAAAACACATTGGTGTATTAGTAGAATTAACATCCAATTGGCCAGTCAGCCCTGCACCCACAGTCCAGAGAACGCCAGTTAATTTTAGTTTTACTGTACATTACAGTAGCTTTAATTATGCAGATTTTAGCTTTTCACAATTTGATGGAAATTGTAGATTTCCCGCAAATAATACCTGTCGGAAGCGAGGGGTAGTGTTGTCCGGTTGAATTCCCAGGTTATGATTGGTGGTGGAATTGCATGAATCTTACAGATAAACCGAGCCACTTCTCCTTCCCTCACGACCGTGGGCACCGGCTGAACCTCAAACGGAGACATGCCTGAAACAAAAGCAACATCCAGTTTACAAATTCAGTCACAAGAAGAAATGAAACCTCTGAGAAAACTAAAATCTCTGCATTTGTAGGAAGGTTCACAAAATATTTCCTAATACACACCCCCCCACGATCATAAGACAATGAGAACCAGAAAGGTTGATTTTTGAAATGATTCTGTTGGATTAAAGTTTATATGAATACATCTCACAAACTATTTTTCAAATAAAGTTCAAAATCACTCCCCTCCAACTCTGAAGCAACGTTTACAGCTGGTTACAGTATCCGAGCATTCACAAAACGTGTACTCACACAAAAGGTTAATCAAAACAGGTGTTTAAGTGAATGATTTTAAAAAGAGCGGATCTGGGAAACATTTCTCAAGCCGTTTAAGAACCAAGAATTCCCTTTTCTAATCCTACCAGAGGTACTCAAGGATTTGTCTTCAACACAATCACTTGTCCAATAATGTTGATATTATATCTGTTTATATTATGTATTAATTAATAATTCACTTAAAATTAAATTTCTGGGCCTTTTTAAAAAACACATTTATATACAACCTCTGAACCCATCCATACTTCCGAGCCACTACCACCCCCCCCACCCCCCCATACAAAATTTTCATCCTGTGAGATTTCTATAACAGTCAAAAATAGATCTAAAACTTATTTGAAACCAAGATGACTAATGTTCTTCCAACTTTCTTCTGCCACTGTAAACTGCATACAGACATCAGCATTTAGTAGACATTATTTCTACAAACAGACTTCCGTAACATAGTCCACCACTGTAAAACTGAACACATGCAAAATATCTTGACAGATATGTTTGCTGTGAAATCTAAATAAGTCCTGTGGTAGCTTGCTCATTTAGTTGACATGATGGACTGCACTAATGTGAGACTGACTTATCTATTACAAGTGGTGACCATCTCACAGATGTTTTTGCCAGCAGCAATTGAAAGGATCCTGGTGAGGAGAGTCATTTCTCACACTCCAGGACCTGAAAGGAACTCCAAACTCTTTCAGGATTGCAGAGTTACAAATGACAAAACTTCCCTCAGGATAAATGATCTTTCTGAGCCTTGCCACACAACCCATACAAGCGTGTTACTAACCCCAACAACATTAGGGCTCATAAAAATTTCACACCTCTGCAAAATTTGTAACTGATCAATATGTACAGAGGAATTAATTCTACATAAAGAGAGACACGTTTTATAGATCAATACAAACTCTTAAGGATTAAAGAAACTCAAAATCTAATCAATGGGTAAAAACTACAGATTGCGACCAGTTAATAATCAACCAACCCGTAGGGGGTGTAATAAATGTCAGAAATCAATCATCCGTCTTGGTGAAAAGGTGCACACAATTTACAAGGGGGAAAAAAAAATAACAATTATTCCTGAATCAGCACTGCCAAAAAAAAATAATCAGTTTCAACAGAAATACAGTTACAGCATCTTGCAAGGCACCTTACTCAAGAGCCCAGAGAGTTTGTCCTACAAGTATCCACACTAATAAAAGTGAGAAAGATCCTTAGTATGTTGTAAATTTATGAGGGGAGCAATTACTGGTCAATATAATTGAACTCAATACTGATGGGTCACGCCAGAAAGAGTTGGGCCAGGATTCCTATTCCCAGTCTCCATGCAGTGACCATGCTGGATGCATATCTACACAACAAACGCTGAAGCAGAAATAACTGTGACGCTTCAAAGGCTGAAGAGTTTATTGACATTCACTATGAAAACACACACACATGAACAATTGCCTCTTTGGTGGAGGTGCTCGAGGGTGAAATGTTTCTGAGAAACTTTTACCCCAAATACAAAATGTCCATTATGAGGATGAAGCATTGACAAAAACAACTTCATGCCATAACAGCTGAACAGTATCATTCAAATGCAACACCTGTCCATTTACCTCCCCCCTCGACCCATCCAAGGACCCCGACAGTCTTTCCAGGTGAGGCAGGGGTTCACTCGCACCTCTTCCAACCTCATCTACTAAATCCGATGTTCCAGGTGTCAACTCCTGTACATTGGCGAGACCAAGTGCAGGCTTGGCGCTCGTTTTGCTGAACACCTCCGCTCAGTCTGCCTTAATCTGCCTGATCTCCCGGTTGCTCAGCACTTTAACTCTCTTCTCCCCCCCCCCCCCACCCCTTCTCTTCCTGCTTTCCCTCTCCCCATCCCCTCCCCCTTCCCAGTTCTCCCACCAGTCTTACAGTTTCCGACTACATTCTATTTCTGCCCCGCCCACTCACGACATCAGTCTGAAGGGTCTCGACCCGAAACGTCACCCATTCCTTCCCTCCAAAGATGCTTCCTCTCCCGTTGAGTTACTCCAGCATTTTGATTTAAACCAGCATCTGCAGTTCTTTCCTACCAATCAATTCAAAATACATCTTAGTAGTCATAGTGTTAAAGAAGGAACTGCAGATGCTGGAGAATCGAGGGTTACACAAGAAGAAGGGTCTGAAGAAGGGTCTCGACCCGAAACGTCGCCTATCTCCTTCACTCCTTAGATGCTGCTGCACCCGCTGAGTTTCTCCAGCTTTTTGTGTAACCCTCTTAGTAGTCATAGTTGGGTTCAGCAAAATGACAAGAAAGCTCAGTGCAAGATGAATATGTCAGAAATATATTCGCCAATTCAAAGTTGAACTTGCCGGAATCAAAGTTGAAAACCAAATCTGTCATTTAAAAAAAAATGTTTATTTTAACAGAAAATTTATGGAGGAAACTTAATGGCGTTTTACACTTTTAGGGTTGCTAATGCACCCGATTTTACTGTGAATGTAAAATGCAGCTTGCTTTTGTCTTAGCACAATGCCACTGAAGCACTATTGCTTAAACAAGTCTCTTGTCAGATTCCCTTATATAACACAATTAGCTTCCTGTGAGATGAAAGCCAAGAACTAGCCAATACTAATCAGATTTACAATCAGTTAAGGTTGTCCATATGTAGCAGCATTTTACACTGCCACTGTGAAAGGACCGTGGGTAGATTCATCTATCCATTACAGGGTTTGCTCACATGCTCCAGAACAGCAGCTGTTGAACGAGATGTACGGCACAGAAATCAATATAAGATTTCAATGAGGAATGAGATACTTCTTTCCACATTCACAACAAACACTCTGAATTAGAACATTAACAGATGACTATTACAGTGGGTAATTCGAGCAGGTCAAGCCAAAGCTATTCTGCATTTACAAAGAAAAAAAACCCAATTTGACCAACATGAAGTATACAAAGCATAACAGTACTTTGCAATATGCATACAAATTACATACAATACTTCCTCATCCTCAATTTAAACAAATTTAGCATTAATCTATGAAATGGACCATGGAACGCAAAAAACGATATTGCTTTTTGCCAGACTGCAGGAAAAGTAAAAAGGAATGAAAGAAATTTTAGTTATCGCGAAAACTTCACTTTTTTTGAAAACTTCATATTTGGTTGTATCCTTCTGGATTGTATTCAGTTACTCCTTATTACTGAGTTTTAGCCAGAAATATTCGTTCACGACCCTGAAATGGGACTTGACTTATTCAAAGGTAAGGGGCCTGTCCCACTGCGGCGACCTAATCTGCGAGTTCTGGCGACTTTGCCCTCAACTCATACTCGCAGCACGGTTGACACGAGGTCCTAGGAGGTCTTTGTAACTCTCCTTCATGCTCGAGAGTAGTCCTCCCGTACTCGAGGCCTCAGCTAGGTCGCAGCGTATTTTTCAACATGTTGAAAAATGCCCGAGAGTAAAAAAAGGTTGCCATGGTAAAAAAAAAACAATACTTTTTTTACCCGTAGGTTCAGTCGAAGTAGGTCGTGGTAGGTCTGCGTGTTAGTCGTAGGTAATCCAGAGTAGTCAAAGGTAAGCGTAGATAGTCTTCAACATAGTCGAAAGGAGGTCGAAGGAGGTAGTCTTCACTTCCATTATTCGGAGTCCAATTTTCCTGAAGCTAGTCTTCAACATAGTTGAAGGAGGTCTTCTACATAGTCGAAGGAAGTCTTCAACATGACATTTATTCAAACTCTTCTAAACTCGCCAATTAGGTTGCCGCAGTGGAACAGCCCCTTAAGAATGGTGTGAGAGACAAACTAACAATGAGCCAATTATTAAAAGGTCCAGGACAGTTTGACACGGGCAAGGTAATATGTCAGGCATCCCACCATCATCATTGGCTTAAAACTAAATAACAGATTATGAACCCTAATCAGTCACCAAATGAAACAATTTGATTAGGTCAACATTTGCCAGGAAAACTCCCTGGGTCTAGAGTTGCCATTTTCGGGCTGGGACAGATACAGAATTCAAAATCCTCTGATGACAATTTAGAGACAAGACATTGTTAGTAGACCTACCAGGAGCTTGGCTTTTAGAAAAGCAGTCCCCAGCTATCAGAAACCTTTGAGACATCTATACAAGCTGAATCACTGCCAGGCAGATGAGGGCAGTAGGATGCATGCGTGAGCTATTCGGCCCTTTAGTCCTGTTCCACCAGTCAACAGCAAGCAAATAATTTAGTATCAATTTTTCTATTCTAAAACAAATTTCTCTTCTTGGATGCAGCAGTTGAGAGATAAAAAAGAGAAATAAACAACCTTTAAGATGGCAAGTTGCACCACAATGGCTGGTAGAAGACTTACATTTGGGCATACATTTTACATCTTAGGATGCAAATGTACACAATAAAATCTCACAGAAAATAATTGAAGCTTATTTAACGTACGAGGCACAGCAAGAAAAGTGCAATGGAAAAAATTGTTTTCTTCGGGAGTTTAAAAAACACACAGTGCACGGTATTCAGAGTGTGTGAATCGGTTCACATCTCCTGGCTTTGTTGATAATCAGACCCCTTTGAGAGACACGTACATGGTGCTCTGGAACAGATGGCGATGGTGCAGCAAAGATAGGGGGCAACAGATCTGGAGAAAAAACAATGAGTTTTCTGGCAGAAAGGTTAAGACATTGGGATTGGAGAAGTACGATGAAACATGCAATAAGGCGTTTGCCCCGAGTGCTGATTCCGAGATTTAGTTCCACTGATTTCAACAGAAGCAAAACTTGATAAGTGGGGTTATGTTTACTAAGTGAGTCTATGTTTACTACACTATGCCACGCATTTATGACTGGGAAATTGTTTCTACCACATGCTATGTTAGATTGACTAATATAAAATGATCTTGCTTAAACAGATATCCCCAATTCTATATTTAGTAATAAAATATGATTCTACAGAACATTATATAATGTATGCTATCCTGACACACACCCAATGATATCGGGGTGATAAGCACAGCAGGCAGTAAGGAGCAATGCATCTTTATTGCTTATTGGGAAGACACTACCCAATCAATCCGGCTCCCATCCTGCTCACTCACCACAGTCCTCTTAAATTTCCCCCTTCAACTAGTTGTAGTGATCTCATTTTGAATGTTACTATTCTATTTCTTTCCACTATCAGGCAGCACATTCATTATAAGGGAACAATGGTTTTATCCCACACAACTTGTACAACTTCAAGATCTTTTGCCAATTACCTGAACTCTATGCCTTCTCTGAATAACAGCTGAAATCATTCAATAAATGTCCATCCACAAAATAATGAAAACAAATCTTAAGTTAAGATCTAATTGTTTCTAACTGTGCAATTTTACTCCATCAAGAAAACCCATGGCCAATGTTATTCAATTATATTGTTTAGGAGCATTTTAAAGTGGATATATAAAGTAATAATATTCATGTTAAATTCAGTGAGAGCATCCAGTTTCATCTTCAAGGTTGAAACTGCAATATGATTTCAGGCTAATGTCAGACTTCTCAGTTCCCATCAAACTGTTACATTGTTACACCAGCTGCAAAACTGACAATGGGAACCATTTCATTATAAAAAACAACTTTTAAGATCTACTTGAGCTCCTTTGATTTTACCACAATTAATAAATATCCAACTTGTGCCACAAGAGATTAGAATGTGAAAATGAGACACCCAGGGCAATGCTTACAACGATAAATTAATCTTCTGCACCTTCCATTGCCATGAATTGAATACATTTGCATACAATTCAGTGCATCTACTGCAGTTTAAAACAAATTATCAAAATGTGTGATAAAGCAGGTGGCGTTTGGGAATCAGAAATTTGGGCTATTCATCTAGAGAAACGTTTAGGAGTCCAAAAAAGGGGCAGTTTCTGATTGTGGATCTTTCATGTAATGCAATTGTAGTTTTTAATCCATATTAATTGGATCAATTACAGGAAACTATTCATGAGGTTTAAATTAATTTCCTGTCAATACACTGTCATATGATACAATATCATAAGCAATAGGGAAATACAGGCCATGTTTTGGGTTGGGACCCTTCTTCAGACTGGGGGAGAAGTTGGTAAAGAGGTGAGGGCAACTGGCAGATGAGTGGAGTAGAATGAGTGACAAAGGGCTACAGGCAAAAATGAGACAAATGGGTGTCAGATAAGGAAAGGAGTAGTGATATGTGGTCAGAGAGAGGGATATGGGTGGAAGGACCAGGGGATGGAGAAAGAGCAGGGATAAAAAGCTAATATGGGACTTGGGAATAGAAGGGCAGAGGGGAAAGGAGTAGGGCAACTAGGGTGGTGGGAGACAGTGTGTGCGGGACAGAGGACACAGAGGGTGTATTACAAGAAATAAGAATTCAATATTCATACCATTGGGTTGAAGGCTACCCCGAGCAGAATAGGAAGTGCTGCTGTACCAGTTTCTACCATGGATTCTGTTGCCCATCCTCCAAGACTAACCATACCACTTCCACCCCACCCCCCCCAAATCACGTTTGAGGAATGGTTGCCTAGTCTATGCTTGCTCTGCTGGTATAAAGGAGGTCACACTGGGAGCACTTTGCGCAGTAGACATGGTTGCAGGTGGTGCACGTGAGCTTCTGTCACACATGGAAGGGCAGCTGGGGTTCCTGGATGGAAGTGAGAGAGAGGAGTAGGGATAGGTGTTACAGGGGAAAGCCTGGGGAAGGGAGTCACAAACCACAGAGTTGTGGAGGGAGTGGTCTCTGTGGAAAGTGAAAAAGGTTGGGATGGAAAGATGTGAATGGCAGTGGGAACGGCACAGAATGTGGTGGGAGAAAGTGTTGGATGCGGAGGCTGGTGGGGGTGAAAGGTCTATCCCTAGTTTCATCTTGGGGAGAGGGGAGGGACTGTGAGTGGGACTAGGTAGACACAGGTGAGGGATCCATCCACAAAAGCAGGGGAGAAACCATAGGGATGTCACAGGACAGCTTGAATTTCCTGTCCATCTTTAATTGACCCCAAACTGAGGAGACAGGAGAATCAACCAGGTAGCTGTGTCTGGAAGCACTACTCCAGTGCCTTAACTGCTAGGTTACCACACCATGGCAGCTTGCATCCGACCTCTACTCTCATTTCCAGTGGATCTTATGACAGGCTTCCCTGTCGACATGTTCTGCCAGCCAATTCAACGACCAACTTATAGCACAGTGAATAATGGACTGGCTATTGACCAGCATTTGCCTTTCAATGCAATGTAAAGTCACACGGTTGAAGTTTGCATTCAAATTCCACACAAATCCTACTTACCCTTCAAGTCAAAAATATATTAAGGTTACTAAACCAGTACCTCGCTCTCCACAGATTGACTGATAGCAGTCAGTAAAACAAATATGTTTGAAATGTCAAAGAATCTGGAAATAGTTTATACCTCACTGCAATAATTAGATTATGCAGGGAAACATTCTTCTTCTGATAGGAATATAATTTGAGGGGAACATGGGACAAAACAGAAATAAATAAGCAAGACATATTAGAAATGCTGCTAGTTCCAAATGACTCCTCAAAATACTGTTTGTGGGACTGAGATATGTTACTTAATACAAAGCTAATTCTTGGATCTACAATCAGTTTTAAAATAAAACAGGAAGAACTAAAGCCAATACAATAAAGCTATATAAATGGACAATAAAAATAGAACGACTATTGAATTATTTCTGAAAAGCTCTGCGAGAGGCAAATTGGATTACTATTCAATTACTGTCAAAAGGTATGGGAGAAATAATAAAACAAAATTTGATTTCTGATATCCGACATCTGTTCGCCTGTTCTGAACAACGCACACTGCCATTGTCCTTTAATTACAGTCCGAGTACTTTGCCAATTCACAGGACTGCACAAAGTTACGAATACTCAATACGAGAAACATTTCAACCTTAATTGATACAAAGTAACCTATGCTACTTATTACCACCAACTGGTGGGAAGGCTTTCGAAGGCCAAATTTTCTTTATGGAACTTTACAAATTTTAAAACTTAAGATTAAAATGTCCAAATTTGTTCCAGGAGTTATAAAATATTAGGAACTACAATAATCAAAAACAGTAAAAAGCAGGTTTCTTAGCACCTCCTCACATCTGTTTCTATGTATCATTGTTGGTGCGCAAGAAACATTTATAAAAAAGTAATGCAGCAAGGGTTCTCAGTTACAAGATGCCAACCAAAGCGACTCTTCAATAGGCTTTGTAGTCAAAACTTATTCTGCTTTTTAACCTTTTTTTAGTTTGATCTTTTATCTGTCACTTACAAGTGCAACTAACTCAATAAGAAACCCTTCACACTGGATCCATTCCCCTTCACTTTTGTAATCAAATAGGTGCCTGTGCTCATCCACACAAGAACTCATTAAACCACCCACAAAGAGGTCAGTCCACTCTAATGACATTCAAGGCCCTGGTGAAGGATCCCATTTAAAACATTGTTCCTACAAAAGGTTATATTCTTACAAGATGAATTATTCTGTTATTGCAAGATCTATTATTTATTAACTTTCTGAAAGTGAAAAACATTTATGCAAATTATATTATATTAATATTATTGTTAAAGTAACTGATAAGTCCTTTGCTATTGGGTGTAGCTGTAATTATAAATATTGGACAGGCAATCCACACTAAGTTTGCTCAATTTAGTTGATCGTTCATGCTGACTATTCAATTTGAGTCTTTACATTGAACAGAACAGCAAACATACATCTTAAAGCGCATCAGAACAATCAATAGAAAAAAAACACTGAAAGACACAAAAATACACGTCGGCCACAAAAATCTAAGAAGCCCACAATATGCACCGGTACAATAATTGTCTTCCAAACAGACACATCTGTGGGAAGCAATAATCACCTTCAACTCTTCCCTCTCCAAATATTTCTGAAAGCTAGTAGTCATGTGTCCCATTTAGACTTTAAAACTGATGGTATTACAGACAGACATTTGTACATAATTGCCAGAGTTGGTCATCTCCAATGGGACAAGCTTGTCCTGCCGCTTTCATCCGAGCAACAACCACAACTGTTCCCTTTGTCCAAGGAAGGCTTTAACAGAATGGTTCAGACAAGCAGTAGTTGTAACAAACACAGTGGCCAAGGCGTGCTGGTGATGGAGAGGGTGAACGTTTTAGCTGATGGTTGGTTGCTGAGCTATCTGGCTGCCTTGTCGTGAATGGGTGTCTATCTCATGTAAACTGCTAGATCCTTACTCTTCCAGTCAAATGGCAAGTATTCCATTATGCTCCCGATTTGTGCCTTGCATATGGGGGAAAGACTTGAGTGCCAGGAAGCAAGTCAACTGCTGCAGGATACCCGACCTATTATGTTTTCTTGTGGCCACACCACTGTGGCTGGTCCAGATGACTTGGGAGTCAAGAATGCTTCTGGAAATGTTGATGGGAAGAGATTCAGGCAATGCTGTTGAATGGTCAGATTCACAGCCTGGCCGTTTCAGTATTTATGCTACCTGTCACTTATCAGTTCATGCCCGAACACTGGCCAAGTCTTGCAGCATGCAGGATCAGACCGCTTCACTTTCAGAGGAATCCCAAATGGAATAGAATGGCACACAAACATTTCCACTTCTGATGCATGTTTGGACGGAAGGTCATTGATGCAATTGACGCTAGCTCCGATTTGGATGAGGCTGCCCTGGAAAAATGCTGCTAGTGTGATGTGAAGGAGATGCAATAATTGACCAACAAGCTAACACTGCACAAGAGGAAAATGACTTCAATCTATGCTTTTTTTTCCTCTTTTGATGCCTTTGATGACACACAGCCAATGCTTCCTTGCTGTCACTTTCACTTTACTGGTGGAATTCAATCGTTCAGCTCACTTCTGCACCTCGACTGTAGAGGTCATCGGCCGAACGGTTCTGCCAAAATTGAGATTGGGCATCAATGGTCAGACTATTAAGGAGTAAATGTTGCTTGAGAGCTCCGTCAATGACACTGTCCACCAATTGATTGATGAGTGAGAGTAGACCAAGTGGACACGATTAGTCGGATTGGATTTGTTCTCTTTGTACTCGCGAGGGAATTTAAAAAAAACATTGTTAGGCAGATATAGAGTTATAACTGCACTGACTGAAAAAGACTTGGCTAGAGGCATGCATGTGTAGTTCTGAAGTGTAGATCTCCATTCGTGCAGTTTGGTTTGGTGTCTGGTCCCAAAGCTTTTGTTGTATCCAATATTCTCACTTCTTCTGGATACACATGGTTAAAAAGATGCGATGAAGATGATTACCAACCTTCTGCCTCATTTCAGATAGTCAGGCACTGTGTCTCCATCACTGAGGATTGGGATCTACTTGGAGCCTCCTCCTCCTCTCACTGTTCAACTATCTACCACTATCCACTATGAGATGTGGCAGGACTGCAGAATGTTGATCTGATCTACCAGCGAATTCCTTAGTTCTGCACACTGCGTGTAGTTTTCATTGCACGATCCAGATCGAGGCAATGGCGACAATGGGCCTTTATGGCCAATTGCAGTTTGGACCTGAAAATGGGGCAAAACCTGCCGACTCTTGGAATAGTCTCAGTGGGCTATTTTTATACTTCTTGTACTTAATCTGGGATTATATTTATGTAAAATAAATTTTAATGTAATAATAAATGTGCAAAAAAATGCCACTGTGCCCCAGTACACGTAATAATAAAGAACCATTGAACCAATCATAGCCCTATGCGGCAGGTTTGCTAAAACAATCCCCACATCACAGATTTTAAGTAGAGTTGGTTCGTATCTAAACATGCCCTTCCGTGCTCCCCATGGAGCAGGTGCTGCTGCCCCAGGTTAATGGGAATATGTGATGGGCTGCACCATGCGGTTACAGGTTGAGGTGATGGACATTTTTACTGCTGCTGATGGTCCTCATTGTCCCATGGATGCCCAGTTATTGTATAAAGGCTGTTTCAACAGTTCTGAATTCTGATTCTTCATAGAAAAAAAGAGCAGATATCACCACCCTTTAAGTAAACAAGAAAAAACTACTTCAATGTCTATTATAAAAGCAAATAAGTCATTGCAATCCATTCGAATTTAAGATAGACACATAAAATGGCATATTACAATTTTTTACAGCATCCATACTGTGCTGTGTTGTTGTACCTATTAACCACCATCAGAACAGCTTTTGTGCACACAGTTTGATGGATGCGACCCACAGCTAAATGTTTACAGAACTAAGTAGCTTTAAGCAGGATGTCGATAAGAATAAGTGTCTCCCAAGCTATCCAAGCAAAGACAAACACCAAGGCCAAACTCAAATATAGGTTACATGACTTATGGATCACTTTGGGCTCTCGTTTATCAAACAGGTAAAAAGAAAATCTGTTTGAAAATTGTTATTTATGAAACACTTCCCTATTGGCTTACGTAAGCTGAACTTTAAAACCATCTATAAGAAAATTCAATATTAGCTCTTTTGTTACTGAAATGCCAAATACGCTGCACTCGGGTTGAGTGGGGGAATAGAGGAGTTGTTGAAAGAATAACTACGTATGCTAAATAATTGGTAAAGACGTGCTAACATTTTATAAATAATGTACAAGGCAAATAATTTCCGTTTAATAGAAAAAATGTTTTTCTTGCTTTATGGTACACCCAGCTATACAAATATTCTTTGTTATAATAATACCTCTCTGCTGATTGATAAAGTCCAGTTCCTATTTTCACATCACAATGTAATCCTTTTTGCAAGATGTTCTATGTCACAAATTAGCTGAACATTTAAAAGCATATCAGCAATACAAGTCATTTTTGTATACATCTCACTCCCCTCTCATACCAACTGAAAATAATTTGCTAGCTGATTCACAAATATTTACAGTTGAAGTGTTTCATCCACAAAGGTACATAATCTTTTGCCCGCCACAACGCATTTTGGCATCGAATATTCCTCAATTACACATTTTAGGGCAATATTCCAATGAATCAAATAATGTTATTATGGTTTGGCAATGCTGGGTCCTCCAGCTCTACAGAATAAAATGTTCAGGCTATTATAACTACTTAATCATCTATTATCAGGCCAGGAGGTACACAAGCCTGAAGTCCCACAATGCCAGGCTCTGGGACTGCTACTTTCTTCAAACTATCAGGTTCTTGAACCAAAGATAGACACAAAATGCTGGAGTAACTCAGCAGGTCTGGCAGCATCTCTGGAGAAAAGGAATAGGTGGCAGTTCGGGTCGAGACCCTTGGTCAGCGGCAGCAGGGTCTCAATCCGAAATGTCACCCATTCCTTTTCTCCAGAGTTGCTGCCTGACCCGCTGTGTTATTCCGGCATTTTGTGTCTATCTTCGGTGTAAATCAGCATTTGTAGCCCCTTCCTACACAGGTTCTTGAACCACCTGCACAACCCTAATCACACTTTGGCTACGAGATGCTAAAGGACCTCTTTCACTGCCATGGATTTGTTTTTGTGTTTTGCATCAATGTCTTGTGGGATATTTTTCCCCCATAGTTTTTCCATTAGTTTAATTGTAGCTAGTTTTAGAGAAAACATTGAAGTAGTCAATGAACTAATTATAGACAAGTGTCGACCGGGCGATATGATTGGGGAGTTACATAGTCTAAAGAATATATACTATTCAACAATATGAGGCAGCTTTATTCTGATAGTTGTTTCCTGGTCCTTATTCCATTCAAATGATTTTTTTTAAAATATGGTTTTGTGGGTGAATCTTTGGGTGGGCTTGTAGAAATCTACTGCATTAATATCAATATAAAATCCTCTTATCATGCATTAAAGAACAGATTGTCTGTCAGTAGCTATATACACCCAGGGACATTTTATATCATTAAATATACAGTAGCTCAAAATACAGCGTTGCTACAGGGCAAACTAAAACCATGCTATGCACAACCCAACCTGCTCTAAAGTCCCTCCTGACAATCACTTTTATGTTCACTGACCTGCACTGACTTAAAGATGGGGGGGGGGGGGGGAAATTGGTTTATGGAAACAGTAACACATGGACCGCCTGTATTGCATTAACTCTGATACATAATCAAGTTGATTCATTAAGGAAACTCTAGTGCTATCATATCAATAATGCATATTGCAATTGATCAATAACCACCACCACTCCCTGAAGCAAATCGTTTAATTTCATACTGCAGTTAAGCATTGTTCTGACTCCATGATAATTTAGGACCGATGGTGGAATATTATTCAAGTAAGCAGCAGCTTGAAAGCCAAAGCTGAACATATTGGCAAAGCCACAATCATCCAAGTGACAGTTTGGAATGCTGCCAAAAATTTCACTGACCCAAACCTCTGGTAATAACCTCTATAATGGATTTCATTTCCAAGACATAACCCTTCAATCAACACAGTAATCCACTTTGTGGTTTACAAATCAAAACAGTTAAAACACAGTCGTTACTTCCTACAGCTGTCAAAATCTATTACTGTGCTATTTAGTTCTTTTCAGGATTCTCTCCCTGTTGCCCGTCCTTACAGAGGGGGGAACAAAATTGCAGATGTAAAAAGGGGATTCGGTTTCACTCGATCACTTTTACACAAATTGACATCAATTTCCAGAAAACCATTCACAAAAGGAAATAAAACTCAAAAGGTGTAGCAATGCACTTGCTTTTGACACGTACAACTGAAGCTGATAATTTCTTCAACTGAACCTCCCTACTCTCAGAAGCAGAATAGGCATGATACATTATGACAAAAAGTTTTAAAACATTTTAACAGAGGCAATTTGATAAAATAGAACTTTTGTTCTCCGATTTAACAAATGCATCTTTCCATAAAATCTTTAAACGTTAAAACAAATTTTCTTTTCAAGTTTTAAATGTCATACTACGATCTGTGGAGGTGTTATTGTACCAAACGATACAATCAGTCCAAGGCATCCCCTGGTGTGGTCTTATTTTGTATTTCTGACATAAGCAGTATTTGGGTTTTCCGTCACCAGACTCTCCTTGAAAAGTTAACACGGTTCCAAAGCAGAGACACTGCAACATAAAAAGACACTCGCATCCTTTGTTTTTAACACTGCTGAGCCCTTCAATTAAGCCAGTTCAAATCCAAGGCAAAATTGCCATCAACATCTTGCACTTTTCTGCATCTTCCATTTCACACAAAAGTTTGTGTAAATATCCGAGTTTTTAATTCTAAATGAGCAAGTCAAATGTCTTAAGTTCAGGGTTGTTATTGAATTATAATTTCCTCCGACTTATACCAAACATTGATGTAGAGCATCGACGTACTTATATTTTACTCAAAACAAAATGTAGAACCTTCCTCAATGTTGAATATAACTACAGCAGTTAATTTTCCTTGCATTTAAATTACATGATAGCTGTCTACAATTTTGTTGCCTATAATGCTTAGAACATTTTTTTCTATGATTATGAATATTCATTTATGATAGGTAGATTATCTCTAGGTAGTTTTCCACAAATGATTACGTCAATAGATTAGATTAGATGATCATCTTGTCAATTGTTTAGTTTCAAATTGGATGTATAACAAGAAATACTAGATGTCTCATCTAGTATTACATAATTAAAAGGGTAGTTTGCATCTGATCAATTGAAACAAGCACATTTTCTCTCTAATGATTGTATATAGACTTGTTGCTACAGGCAATCCAACCACTCTTGAAAAACAAAATGGCAGATTAATGGCTTTCACCACGGATATTAGCAAGTAAATGTATACCCTTCATCACGAGCTGCTGCAACACAAAGAGCTACCCACAGATCGGTTAGTGCCTCTTTCATTGTTCATCAGATCAGCCCATCTTTAGAAGCTTTATCTTTTATCCTTTAACAGGACCAATATCTTTGAATTTTTCTACTGTGGTTCCCCACTATCCAGTGGCACCGGTCGGATTAGCAAGCAGTCAGCTCAGTGGCTTTAAAATGGTGATTAAAAACCCATAGACAAGGGGGTCCAGAGAAAATATCTGCTCATCCGATCTGAAACATTCTCCGTTCTGTTCTCGAGCCCAGTTGAATAGTATCTGTGCTAACTTAGGCTAAGTGAAATATGTAAAGTATTCAACAGTGTTTGTATCTTGAAGCCATGCACCAACATTTATCTGTTCATGGGATACATGTGTGAAATGGAAGGAGGAAGCAAGTGAAAGGGAAGCCAAGCAAGGAGGGGATTAAAGCAGCTTTGGAATTTCACATGCATGAAAAGGTACACTAATTCTATTTTATCTAGTCTGATTGTTCAGCTGTGGCAGTTCAATTCAAAAAGGCCCTCTGCATCTGAAAACATTTTGTAACTGTTCCGACCAAGGAGCACTTAGAAACGCAAGAACTTCCTGTCAACAGAACAATTACTCACAAGGATTCTCAAATAAGTGGGGAGCAGAAACAGCAAAACCTGCAGATCACACACGAATTTGAAGCTTGTGCAGAAAACCAATTAACAAATGGAGTTAACTGCATTCATATCTCCATATTTTTCTGTTCTCATTTGAATATGCCGTGTCTTTTTCCCAAAAAGATAATATCAAAATCTATTTTTCTTCAATGTTATTTTTCTTCCATTTGTTACTTTGTTGTAACATCACCTCCAACGTCTGTCCATTGTTCCATTTTCCTTTATTGCCATCACTTTAATTCTCCATCTGCCATCACATTTGCAGTGAATGAACAACTTATCTCCACATGTGGAAATAAAATATTTGCCAACTTTTTTTTAAAAAACTATGCAATTTCATATTTATAAATATTAGATTTAAGACACTGCATTATTATGTTCAAGATAGGAAATGGGGAGTAAAATTAATTGATATCAACAGCACAACACAATCCAACATCCGACGAGTGGCTTATCAGATGCTGGAGGTTTTGTCAATATCGCTTATATTCTTGACAGGGTCCAGTTTCATGCCTATAAATTTTCACCATCATAAGCTACACTTATTCGGCTCAGCTGATCTAGCCACATCATATCCATGCCAGACATCCAGCCCCAAAGTTGAAACCACTGAATCAGGCTTAGCCTTGGCAAGACATTGGCCAGTTAATATGCAAAAATGCTCTTAAACCCGGCTTGAGGAAATCCCCACCTGATTTTAAGAATCCCAAGTCAAAAGTATGCCTGGATAGAGTGGATGTGGAGAGGATGTTTCCAGTAGTGGGAGAGTCTTGAACCAGAGGTCATAGCCTCAGGATTAAAGGATGGTCTTTTAGGAAGGAGATAAAGAGAAATGTCTTCAGTCGGAGGGTGGTAAAAGCCCTGTCCCACTGTACGAGTTCATTCAAGTGTTCTCCCGAATTTAAAAAAATCAAACTCGTGGTAAGCACATAGAATGAATCTAGCGGGTACGTCGGAGCTCGGGAACGTCTCTTAGCGGATCGTAACGCTAACGACAGGTACTGGGGAAACGCCGTAAGTTCGGGAAGGCTAGTGAAGATTTTTCAACATACGAGAGCCCCGAGTACTTACAAGCGATCATTACCGTAAATCTCCGAGTTCGAATCGGGGCAAACTCGGGAGAACTCTTGAATGAACTCGTACAGTGGGACAGGGCTTTGAATCTGTGGAGACCGTCAAAGGTTATTTTTTAAGGCAGAGTTAGATAGATTCTTTATTATTACAGGTGCCAGCGGTGATGGGGAGAAGGCAGGAGAATGGAATTAAGAAGGAAAGATAGATCACGATTGACTGGCAGAGTAGACTTGATGGGCCGAATGGCCTAATTCTGCTCCTATCACATGAGCTTATGACTGCTTAAAGTGGAGAAAGAACAGTCACAATTCAATTGTGCACCAGCAGGTCCATGCTTCAGGAATGTAGAAACGCACTGTAACCAGAGGAAACGTATCATCTCCTAAAATAACCATCTGATCGTCGAGCAGCCCCTGCAGCAAAGTCTGAGGATCTCACGTAGACCTCAGCAATCATAGAGTCAGGATGCTTGATGTTGCCCACGGAAGACGTGGAGGAAAAGGTTCAGATGTGATTATCTGAGCTAATTGGGGCAGTAGAGGCTGGTTGACTTTTATGGGGAGGAGAAGCCAATCGAAGATGAACAAGGGCGTGCAGGAGGGAGAAACTATGCTGTAATTGTGAGAGACAAAACAATGCAGGCAACCTCCTTCACTCCACCAATTTTGTTGTCATCTGCAGCCTTAGGAATCATGCCATCTACATTCTCAACAAATCATTGATATCACAAACAAGAGGACCCGGCAGCAATCCGTGCAATACACCACTGGTTATAGAGCTCCAATCTGAAAAAGAGCTCTCCACTACCACATTCTGGCACCCCTGGTTACCATACGTGTTAACCTTCCAGACCATCCTACCATGCAGAACCCTGTCAAAGGCCTCACTAAATTCCATATAGAAGATGTCTGACATGCTGCCTTCCAGCTTGTTGGTCATTCCAAAACTCAAGATTGAGGCACAATTTTTCCCCATGCACAGAACCAGCCCCAATCAGTCCTCACACTTCCAAAGGAGAATAAATCCAATCTCTCAGAATCCTACCCAATAACTTTCGCACCATTGATGCCAAGCTTGCCAGCCTGTGGTTCCTGGTTTGTCCCTGCCGCTCTCCTTCAATGAAAGCCACAACATTAGCTAACCCTCCAGTCTCCTGGAACCTCACCTGCAGCAAACAAACATACAAAGATCTCCACCAGAGCCCTGCAATCTCCTTCTTTGTTTCTCACATCATGGTAGGATGCACCTGGTCAGGTCTCTGGGATTTATCCCCCTTTATGAATGAATTAATACGCTTATTGGCCAAGTATATAAACATACAAGGAATTTGCCTTGGTGCTCCGCTCACTAGTAACATGACATAGTGACAGTTGAGAATGACACATAAAACATTAATAATAACATTATCATTGAAACATGTGAATGAAATAAAATACCAGAGCAAAAGGAGGCTACAGATTTTTGGTTATCGAGTAGAGCTGGTTTCAAGACCTCCAATACCTTCCGCTTCGTAATGTTGATGTGCTCCAGGATATATATCACTGTTCCTTCCCCTGAACTCACCAGCTTCAATCCCTTTCTCCAGTGAATATAAATAGCTATTCATAAAAGACCAACTTGCCCTGGCTCCACACATAGATCAACACACTGACCCTCAAAGGGATCTACTCAGTCTCCAGCTATTTTTTTAAACTCTGAATATACTTTTAGGATTCTCCTTAATTTGCCAGAATTTTATCAAGGCCTATTTTGCGCTCCTAATTTTTTCCTTAAGTGTACTCCTACTTCTCTTGTACTCCTCAGGCAACTCACTAGATCACAGTGGCCTATATCTGGACCTGGAATATGCTTACACTGGATTATTTGTGTTTTTAAAAAGTCGCTCACTTGCCAGATCTCCAGTGGCCTGGCCTCTCTCAGTCAACACTTTGAAGTTCCTGTCTGATGCAATCACAGTTAGCCTCCCCATTTTGAGGACCAGTCCCATCTTTTTCCATAAGGTAGACACAAAATGCTGGAGTAACTCAGTGGGTCGGGCAGCATATCTGGAGAAAATGAATAGGTGACATTTCGGGTCGGAACCCTTTTCTTTTCATGGCTATCTTGAAACTGGTTGGTTTATGATCATTGGTCTCAAAGTGCTCTCATTCACTTGCCCAATTTTATTTCTTAAGATGAGGTTGCATGTAATGCCCTCTCTAGTGGAGCCAACTACATGGCACTTCAGAAAACTTTCCTCAATGCCTTGAACAAATTCTGCACCTTCTAAATCCCTTAGTACCAAAAAGCAAGACAACTCCAGTCAATATTAGTAAAGTCAAAATCATATTCTTTTATACCCAAACAAATACCCTGAATCTAATATTCAAGTAAAACAAAATCCAAATATTTGAAATCTATCTTGCTGGTCTATTTTGCCGAATAACACAAAAGGACCACCAAAACCAATTAAAATGAGGGAAAAGTATCCTGCATTTTTGCAACGAGTCACATTCTAGATACTTAAGGGCCTGTCCCACCAGCATGTGATTGCATGCGTCTAGCGCGACCAAATGTGGTCGCTTGAGGCGTACGACCTCGCGGGGTAGGTCCCAATTTGAACCACGGAGGCGTATGGAGTTGTGCAGGGCTGGTCCCGACATCATACCCACCAACCAGCTGGGCTGGAGGTGGGCCGACTGAATTTGGACGTTGCATGGCATCGGGCGGTGACGTCATCACGCAACGCCACGCGTTAGCCGTACGCCGTCAAGACGCTGCGTACACACGTCGAGACGCTGCATGTGCCCTCAATGCGCCTGCGGGCCGACAGGCTGTTATCGCACGGGATTTTCGGACAGTGCAAGATTTTTGGAGCCCCGCGCGATGTCGGGACCAGCCCTGCACAACTCCATACGCCTCCGCCAATTGAAGTGGGGCGGGCCCCGCGAAGCCGTACGCCTCAAGCGACCATGTTTGGTTGCGCTAGACGCATGCTGGTGGGACAGGCCCTTTACTTTTAAAAAATAAATAAACACAAGTTTAGACATTACTTTCTGTTACCAGGATCAGTCTCGGACCCAAAGACTGAGTCAAACTACCAGCTACCAAATGCACAGCGAAATCACAATAGAAGACGGCCCACACTCGGAACCAAAACACGAAGAGCAACCATTTCTTCAAGATGGAACATCTGATCAACACAAGTGACATTCTGTTTTAATTACCAGAGAATGATACTTTTATGATGCATTTGGGAATACATTTTGTTTTGAACAACTCGCTATCAGCCTTTGTGCTAAATTTAATTTTATTTAATGCACAACACCACAGGTAAGGATAGTGCATCAAATGAAATTCCATTCAGCAGAAAAAAGAATAATGAGTGCATGGAACAATCACTTGGGTTAATAATCCTTCCATGTGGATTTAAATGATACTAATGTTTGGAATGGTCTTCAATTATTTATGGGTGAGACTAATCAAAAGTTGAAAGATGAGATTCAGCAAGATATGCATTTTGTATAGAAGTCTGCAGGTTATCAAATAATAGACCACTGATTGATCCTGCACGGCATGCAACATGATGCCCTCTTAAGATTACCCGGTGATTTTTTAATCTCCCAAGAGAATATGGTTCCATCACTTCAGAACTGGTGTCATCTAAAATGTCATTAAAATTCTGATCACAACGAGAACTATACTTCACAACACAATGATTTGATATTTGCTGCCAGCATTTTTTCTTCAGTGTTTTAAGGCTGCAAGTGCATTACAATCCCAGAGCAAAGGTGGGATTCACTCAAGCAGCATGGGGAACACTGCAGTCAGGAAGCAGCAGGGGTGGGTGGGAGATACAAGAACTCAGTTGGCTGGAGGTGTACTGAGCCAGCCCAGGAATTTGGACAAGGAACTGTCCAATTGCACTGGGAAAGAGGTCAATCATCTGGGCTCTGGCCTCCAATGGCAGAGTTCCTGAATGAAATGAGCCAATCATCCTCAGTTATTTTATCATCAACTCTTCCTCCATCTGATCAGAAGTGAGATGATTTACGTAATGCTCCATTCCATTCATAACTTCGCAGATTATGGTATGGTACATGGCTGCATTTTATTAAGATCAACAGACAACGTTATTTAATTTAGGTCTGGAATTTAGAAGGATGAGTGGGGATTTTATTGAAACATATAAGATTAAGGGATTGGACACGCTAGAGGCAGGAAACATGTTCCTGATCTTGGGGGAGTCCAGAACCAGGGGCCACAGTTTAAGAATAAGGGGTAGGCCATTTAGAACGGAGACGATGAAAAACCTTTTCACCCAGAGAGTTGTGAATCTGTGGAATTCTCTGCCTCAGAAGGCAGTGGAGGCCAATTCTCTGGATGCATTCAAGAAAGAGTTAGATAGGGCTCTTAAAGATAGCAGATTCAGGGGATATGGGGAGAAGGCAGGAACGGGGTACTGAATGTGGACGATCAGCCATGATCGCAGTGAATGGCAGTGCTGGCTCGAAGGGCCGAATGGCCTACTCATGCACCTATTGTCTATTGGAGTCACCAGTGGGAAACAACAAGCAGGGCAGAGATGAGGTTGACATTTTCCAAAACAAGAAAGTTTAAGCACATCTACTTGATATTCAATGATAATACTGTCACCAAGCTTCCCACCAAAACATTCTAGGATTTAGCAAAACCTAAAATGTTAAAAACGGACCAGGAACTTAAAAATCAAACTCTACAAGTCTGGAATCAGACATTCTCCAGTAAATGACATGCTCCCAAATTCTCCAAATTAATTGAACATGCTTCTCTTATGTGAAAGACTGCAGCTCTAAAAAGAGCCATGAAGATCAATAAAGTTGTGTATCGGAATGGCACTCATACACTTGTAAATGTGGGACTGTTGTCTGTACATAACAGCACAGTCTTCATGACAGTATTTCAAAACATCACCTTACCACCTAGAAGATCAGGGCAATCCGTGCACTGGAGGACCAGCACCACCTGATCTGGAAACACATCTCAATTCCTTTAGCGTGGCTGGGTGTGAATTCTGGATATTCCTATGCCACTATGCTTGGGAGTGTTTTCACCAAAAAGAATGTAGTTATTCAAACAGCTCATCACCACCTTCCCAGTGCAATGAATAATGGACGCTAAATGTGGCCTTGCAAGGGTGTCCAAATGCTGTAATAAACTTTGTTTAATGAAAAGAACATTCAACTGAGCACATCATGCTCTCAGCGCATCTGAACCCTGATCATGGGGAAAGTCTCTACTTAGACACGAGTTGAGGCCAGGAATGGAGATTAGATGAGCATTTAGACCACAATTATAGCACCTAGTAAAAAACATCAACTCCACAGTTGTTAATCAAGAGCATATTTAAACCACACATAAGATCTTAACAACATAGTTTCAGAACCAAATAACTCTCCACATCTAGTAACATTCCTCAATGTCAGTCTGAAGAAGGGTTTCGGCCTGAAACGTTGCCTATCTCCTTCGCTCCATATATGCTGCTGCACCCCCTGAGTTTCTCCAGCATTTTGTGTACCCTCAACTAAACTAAGGTGGCTTCAGTTGGAATCTACTGCCAGCTATGGTGAGCCTTAAAGTCACTTTTATATATTCCCAGATTTAACTGCATGGTGCAGTCTAAAGCTACTGCCGGAGTTTGGGAGGTCTGGTGAGATGATTAAAGCATATTTGTATTTTCCACTTCTTTACTTAAAAAAGGCCAACAAAAATGCTACTTTGATTGCAAGATAAACATGAAGATATGACTTCTCGGTGAAAGCTCTGGTTCCAGTTCGTGGGTGCTCTCTAATTGGACAGGCACCATACCTTCTGTATTGATGACATTTGGCCTGTTTTCTGCCAGTCAAGCGTTGAATCACTTTTCTGCCATTTTGGATTTTCTGAATGTCATCCGTCATCTAATTGTCAGCAATCTTTGAAGCCCTACATTTCTCTCAGCACCCTGAAATTGTACCTGCGGAGCGAATACAGAGGCCTGTCCAAAACCCTCCCCCGTCCATCCCTCTACGTGTAAAGCACAGGATAGAGACCTTTAATCAACTTCAAAGAAAATTCCTTGTTGCTGCACCACAACAGTTTCTCACCAAGCAGGTATCAAATCAGTGCAGGCCCCGGGGGTAGGAGAGGGATGTCATTACAGAACAACTTCACAGATATAAGTCAGGATGAAGATTCACACTAATAAAAGATAGAAGTCAAAAGTCAAGAGTGTTTTATTGTGAAATGCCCCAGATAGAGCAAGGGAATTCTTACTCGCAACAGCACAGGATATGTAAACATGTCTGTGTAGTTCGGAGTTTATTTGAAGTGATTGAAACATTCAGCAAATATCAGCAAGTGTGGCCCAAAGACCGTAGAAAGTTCATCAATTATGATAGTGACTACAGTTGTTTGTTTGCTTGCTTTATTATCAAGTACTCATTTTAATATTTATGAGCTATATTTAGAGTACTAAGATTTCCCATCTAAAAATAGGCATTTCTATACATGGCTAACCACCAACTCAACTGCTTTCATCATTTGGTTTATTGCCAACTTTGTGTTTTGCACCACAGGATGAAATCACTGAGAGATGGAAAACTCTGTTCAGACTAGGTTTACCAGAATTTATAAATATATACTTTGGATTTTATTTTAAACCCAAAGCTGTTTGCAATGTGGTCAAAATGAGCATGGTTCCCAGAAATATTTTACTGAAACCTTTCAGAGATAATTGTTCAGCAAATTCCGTCTGCAATGAGAAAGGATTTAACCATCTGCCCCTTCCGCTGTTCCTGCCCTATCACCTCTGCCCTCCACAAATCCTTGCTGAAGCAATGCTTAGTAAACCAAAGTCAGAGCTGTTTCGCAGACCTTATTACACAGGTCTTCCTTGCTTCCAAATATCTGCCAATCAATCACAAATAGGGCCACAGCTCCACTGGGATTCTTAAGGCACACTGTCCATATCACAGGTTTGCCTTCATTTCCTTCGCAGAAAAACATTAGAAGCTCTCATGCCAAAATGATCCAATTGATTACGTAAACCTAAACATTTTGCTGAACAATATTCATTCTTGGAAATCGGCAAAGAGCACCTCTTAGGACTTTTAACAGAGAAAACAGTAGTTAATTTTTCCCATTGAAACTCTACTGCTAATTTGCTCAATTGTTCTGTAACCCGAGAAGCTGAAATACTGAGCAAAGCAACAGAGTAAACAAGAGGTCATTTACCAGGTCAGCACAGAACAAAGGTTTCCTCAGAGATGTCATATGCAATCTCATTATTCTTCTTTCAATAGTGGAAGGCCATCCTGCCCATTTCTTGAAAGTTCGTGCTTCAGTAGCTCTCAAAAGGTATAGCCTAAAGAAAAATACTGTGTCCTGAACCCAAAAAGGCCAAGGAACACACAATCACAAGAACCACTATCTTATCTTCACTGGCAAATCAGAGGGGGACCAAGCCCTTTTTAATTTCCCCACCATACAGAAATAATTAAATAACCGAGCAAGAGCCATGGCTGTACAAGGAAGATAGTTCCTCGTGCCAGAGAAAGACAGTTTTACATGAAATATTCCTCACATCATGAACTGCAGAAACTGATGTTTCTGCAGTTTGAAAAAAATAAAGTGCTGGAGCAACTTAGCGGGTCAGGCAGAATCTCTGGAGAACATGGATAGATGACATTTCAGGCCGGGGCCCTTCTTCAGACTTCTACAGTTGTATTCCTTCACTATTATCCATCAAACAAACATTCATATCTTGGCACATAGGAGGCCAATAAAACTAGCAACTAATCAAGAATTCCTTTGACTCGTTCCTTCCCTGTGAAAGCAGGAAGTGGCCAGGGTGACACCCAATAAGCCACGTTAAGTTGTATCAAAGCAGTTCTACTTGTGTGGCTGATGTGCACTCATTCAAGAAAATGCACTGCTTTCATTCAGTCTGGCCTGCTCTTCAGGGCCTGTATGTAAGTGCTGGAGCTATTCATACAGCACATGAGTTTCAAGTGATTATCAATATAATTCAAAATTAATAAGAATCCCCACAACACCATGAAGAAACCAACCTATTTTTTTAATTTTGGCAATTAATCCTTTGATGTATTTAGGCATTTGATTACATATACTACAAATGATTAATTAGATTTTATAATTCACAAGGAATATTCCTAAGAATCCACTGGGCAAAAATAACCACCCAATGCAAAATTGGTGAGATTTTTTGGATGTCGGAAGTTTTGAGTACATGAAATGATTCATTCAAACGATAAAATGAAGAAAGTTTGCCCCAGAAATTATTCTGAAAAGTACAACTGTTTTGGGGGCTCCAGAACAGAAAGCAATTAAGATCAAAAGCACATCAATTTTTACTTGCTGTGTAGCTCTGTAGATGCCACATTATTTCCTTGGCCTTTCTTGTGCATAGTTCGGTAACACATGGAGCAACCCAGACAAGTACAGTACCTTCAAAAGCCATACAACACAACAGGCGTTGCTCACACAGAATTCTTTTCACACAGCATAGCTTACAAACTGCATTGATCTCACATGTAATGTTTGCAAAATGTGTATGAGACACGAATTAAGTTAAATGATCAATCACTTATCTGCTTCATTACCACGAGTGCAACACCAGAATCCTCTTTCAGAAGATGCACATGCTTTCATTCAGTTTGGTCTGTTCAACAGGGCATGCATGTAATTGCCTCACTTTCCCTCAAGATACAGGGAAATACCCTATTTGTTTTTAGCTCAACAGGCCCAGTTACATGCCCCATTCAGGTTGGATACATTTTGCTGAAACAGTCAAATCCTGCTCATAGATACAAAAACTGGAGTAACTCAGCGGGTCAGGCAGCATCTCTGGGGAAAAAGGATGGGTGAAGTTTTGGGTCGGGACCCTTCTCCAGTCATGTTGGGTTGTAAATAGGTGAACACATATTTACCTCAGGGACAGAGGTGCTGAATGGGCATTTGTTAAGGACACACGAGGAAATTGACTGGTATGCAATGTCATTTTTCCAGTGCACTCCATCTCAGTGTGACATGGAAAGCAAGGGAAATGGGGCTGTTATTCCGGGCTTGGAGTGCATTGCTTCAGGTTTGCCTCCATGCTTAGGCCAAGCTCTGAGATCTGCCAAAGGGGAATATGAGCCTTCCCTGGTTTTGAGATGCATTTTCTGGCTATTTATACCAAGTTTGTCGGTGCATGTGACATTGCGATCCAAAGGCAGGTGAGACCTCCCCCACATTGTCCCGGCATGTTCTTTTTTGTCTATTGTCTGTTTCAAGTTCACAACAGTGCCATAGTCGAGTGTCAAGGAACCTCTCCTAGACCATGGATGGCAATTCCGACTCAGAGTCATATACAAAATATCTGGCCCAGATACTATGTTAGGTCAGGCAGGGGGAAAAGATACTGACGTCAATTTTGGGTTGGGTTCAATTTAGCCGAGGTCTGGCCAGAGGTTGTTGAGGTTGGTGGCGGTTCCCTTAGGCAGCTGGAGTCCCAACTGTCACTTAGGACATCTGGTGACATCTGAGACAAGGCAGGCCCTCCAGGCTACAAGTATAAATACAGGGAGAATGCAGACGGAAATTTCTAGGATGGGGTCTGGGCTATAAGATTCAGACCATCAACTTGCCCATCCTTCCAACCAACCCCTCATTGAAGGCTTCTTTCAGCGGCAACGTAACTCCCAAATCACCTGTCCACAGCACAACTGCCCCCTGCTCTTCCACTCTGTGGCTAACAGTCACGGCTCTGACACTCCCAACAAACGCAATTCCCTTCCGCCCCCACCCCATGGTCCTACTGCTAACCTTGTCCCTCAACAAGCATGTTGACCAAAGCCCTTCAAGTACATACAATGAGCAAAGTCAATTCTACTGCACACCAGGGGAGAGGTTCAATGACCCACACCAACCTCTGCAGATGCACCAAAGAGAGCATCCCATTAGGATACACCACTGTGGCTGGAGTAACTCTGCGGGACAGGCAGCATTTCTGAACAGAGGGAATGGGTGACATTCCGGGTGGACACCTTTCTTCAGTCTGAAGAAGTGTATAGCGAGTTTATTATCTGTAAGTGCGGGACCCCCCTTGATGAGAAAGTTCAAACTGAAGATGAAGTAGACTTTGTAGGAAGGAACTGCAGATGCTGGTTTAAATCGAAGTTAGACACAAAAACCTGGACTAACTCAGCGGGACAGGCAGCATCTCTGGACAGAAGGAATGTGTGATGTTTTGGGTCAAGACCCGGACTTGGGGTCTTGCCCCAAAACGTCACCCATTCATTCTCTCCAGAGATGCTGCCTGTCCCGCTGAGTTACTCCAGCTTTTTGTGTCTACCTTTGATTTAAACCAGCATCTGCAGTTCCTTCTTACACAGGACACACCACTGCTTGGTTTGGCTACAACTTTGCCAAAGACAATGTAAAAGTGCAGAGAATTGTGGACGCAGCATAGTCGATCACCAATCTCTCCTAAATCACTTCAATCTACACTTCACGCTGCCGCAGGAAAGCAGCCAAAATAATCATGGACAATTTTCACCCAGTTATTCCCTCATCTCCCCTCTCCCATCAGGCAGAAGATACAAATGTTTAAAACCACATAACCCCAGATTCAGGAACACCTTCTTCCTGATGTTATCAGACCATTGACCAATCCTCCAAAAAGAGACCAGGGATGCCAGAGTCTAGAGCAAAACAAATACTGGAATGACTCAGCAGATCAAGCAGCATCTGTGGAGGCAAAGGATGCAAGTCAGCATCCCAGGTTGAGATCCTGTATCAGGACTGAAAGTGAAGAGGAAAGCATATAGCAGTACAAGGGTGTGGGAAGGCTAGAGGCTGGTGGAAGCAGAAGGGGGAGAGGATAATAGATGGAGCCAGATTAAAGGCAGAAGAGGAGGTGGTGAGAGGATGGGAAAAGTAAAGAAAGGGAGAAGAATGCCACAGTGACAGGACAGCATTTGAGAGAGGACAACGCCAGGGATGTGCTTTACGTGAAATTGGAAAATGCGCAGAATACAATTTTTGGATTCAGAACCAAAAATATAAAAGTATGGGAAACATTGACCAATTCCTGGTTGAATGTGATGAATACACCATCGCTCAAACAAGAAAGGCCTGGTGCTTGACTAATAGAAAGTAGGTGGGCTGTCTATCTCCATATTTATAAATCTCAAAAGTTCAGGGAAATTGGTTAATGAGTTTAGGAAGGAGGGAGCAGGGTTGATACGAGTGGTGAATCAGTATATTTCCTGTCCCTGATCACTTCCAGTGACATCTGCTGGATAAGACTCAGCTGTAATGCTTTCTGGGGTAGAGGCAGTTTACTGACAGGGTCTCAGTTCCCAAGCACCGGCCAGCTCATTCACCCGATGGACAGCTACAACACTTGCACAAGCACATGAGCACAAGCCATCACCAACAATTCATGCAGGAGAAATAAAGCGTGGCAATATTTTGCCAAAAAATCTCAGCCATATTAAACAAAATGTTCCCACCAGTTCTGCTTTGATGATGGAACAGCAATGTATCGTATCTCAGGTGCAGCCAAATTAGGGTAACAACTGCTTTCAGCGCTTGCTTGCAGTTGGGGTGATTCCAACTGCTGCTGTTGTTCAACAAACCTTGTCAGAAATCGATGACATTAAGCAAGGCAACATCTGCCTTAGTCATTATACCGTCTGGATTCAAATAGTCTGTTGACACTGGCCAGAGCAGACTTGGCACCCATGAAATTGCACATCAGCATGGAGTTGGAGCCTTTAGAAACAAGAGGAAGGGGAAAGGACCATTTAATTTGCAATTAATGTAGATATACTGCATTTCTGAATGGGAGAGGAAGGCGTACAGTAAACACAATAATACAAACACTTTACTACATGTTTGTTTTTAAAAATACATTGTCAATCCAAAACCAAAAGTACACCATGTTTAACATCATTATGCAGAACCGAAGCTCCCCAAGTCAGATTTTTAAGCCTCACTGAATCATGCAAATGATATAGAAAGTGTGATTCAATTAGTCCCATTTCCCCAGCTCTTGCCCATACTTCTACAATTCAGTCTTTCAGATAATCACCTTTTCAAAGTTCTTTGAATAAATTATTTCAAAAATGAGATCAATTAATACCAAGCCAAATGAGATACAGAATCTGAAATGTTTCAAACCCAGATAGTTATAAAACTTGTTTGCAAATAATGGTGGGTGTGGGGCCGTGTTAAGGATATTCTAATATCTGCATCCACTACAATATAGATTTAACTTCAATACAGTATTATGGCAGTAAAGTCAAAACACCAATCATCTGCTAACCCACCATTCAGAAATCTCAATGCTTTGGCACCAACTTAATGTGCTCTCTTTAACCCTACTGGGTAGACTGGATAATTTATATCATAATGTGCAGCACCCAACAAAGCATGTTGGTGGATTAATTGTGGGTGGGGGGGGGGGGATGGACGTTAGAGGAATAACATCCAATATTTCAGAAAACATGCCAGTCTGCCACCAAAGTGTTGGGGGCACCAGATGATCAAAGTTTTACTGTACCACCGTGTCAGAAACGCTGTCCCTTCAGATGAGATTTGAAACAGAGGTTGAAGCAGATCCTGTGCTATTACTTTGAAGAAGGGGAATTATTCCCTGGTGTTTTTCAATCAACATCACAAAGACAGCAGAGCTGGTAATTACCGCACAGCTTTTTGTGGGAGCTTGCCCAGCGAAATTGGCCGATATGTTTCCTACAATACGACAGTGATTATATTTCAAAAGTACTTCACTGGCTGTAGAGTGTTTAACACATCCTGAATAGACACAAAATTGAACTAATAACAGCTAGTCACTCTTTTTCAGCAGCCTTGAAAGTATGGTGATTTTTTGCCTTCAGGCAAATTGGTTATGATTTAACAAGCATTTAGATAGCACCAAAATCAACTGTGTCAGCTGAACAATCTTGTTCTCCATCCTAAATACACAAAATGCTGGAGTTACCCAGCGGGTCAGACAGCATCTCTGGAGAAAAGGAATAGGTGATGTTTCAGGTCGAGACCCTTCCTCAGAATGGAGCTGTTCAGTCTGAAGAAGGGTCTTGACCCGAAAGGTCATCTAGTCCTTTTCTCCGTAGATGCTGCCTGACCTGCCGAGTTTCTCCAGCATTTTGCGTCCATCTTCAGAGTCAACCAGCATCTGGAGTTCCTTCCCACACATTGTTCTCCATCCTGTCAGCTAGTATTCATCCCATCCCCACTCCTCAACTTAAAATGTTCTAATTTTTCCAGTTGGAATGAAAATAAATTGTTTCCCTCTATTCAGATGCTGCCAGACTTGCTAAATATCCCAGTATCTTGCCTAATCAACTGACCTTCCACTGCACTCCATGATCAAATATTTCCCATCTCACTTCCGACATGACAGGCAAGAATATTTCTTCTTGATTCAACAAGTTGATTCGCATAACCACAATGAATTAAGATAGATAGTCTAGGATGCAATGATTGTTGAAATAAAAAAAATATACCATCCCAATAAACATTGAAAGTAGTGTGGAACTGGAAGTATGCATTACACTTATACAATATGCAGAAATCAACATTCAATCTTCTATCAAAAATATTTGGAAACATGCCACAATATAGGCATGAATAGACAAAAATTGCAGAGCCAATGGAATTTCATTTAGAATGTAAAAACTGTACGTAAATTAATTAAAAAACATGTTTCATTCATATCCAGGAAGTTACACCTCAACAAATTTAAACAATTCATAAATGCAACACATCTAACTACTGTATCAGTACACAATGCTAGTTGACAATAGCAAACAGGCCCAATCTTGTGTTTTTTAAAAAACCGTAAACTCACTTTCATGACACATTGTTACTCATCCACTATGGGAACATAGTGGATTGAAGAGAAATTAATATCTCATCTATCCCTGCTGCTGGCTAATATAGTGGCCAAGCAAGGAATCTGGAGAAAGAAAAGCGAATCTGTGTTTTCTCTAGTCCAACATTGTGCAAAAACAGCTGTGGGAATTGCATTGATACAGAGAAGATTTGGATGTTATGTCCTTCACCTATTAAAACTAATAAAGAACCATATCCCAGCAAGATGAGGAAGGAAAGGTATGGCCACAGAAATCGGTGAAAGATTTTGCCTAAATACATTGTAAAAAGTCCTCCCACTGTCACCCTGCAACCATAAGTGTTTATGCAATTGGGTAAATCAGCTCCAGCAATTATTGAAAAGCACGTTAAAAGCAAGCCAAAAAAAGTTTGATTTTTTTTAGGATAAGAACATATTATAGATCATATTTCATCCAGTTGCCCATCATGTTCACTCAGAGCAAGGCAGGTTAACTGGTTGGATCTGCCTTTTAATGCTCATTAGGTCCACTAGATGGAAAACTCAGCTTCTCTTTCTTCAGCAGCTCATACGTTTTGCTTGAGTGAAACCTACATCAGAGAGAAAGAAACTATCTGCTGCCACAGTACTTCATAGCTGACAAATGACACTGCTGATGGATTGTTCCTTAAATCCAAAACCAGTGCTCTCAGCAGTAATATGTCAGGCCCCCTGGAAAATGGAAACCAAGTGGATAAGCAAGTGGCAGGAAATGGAATCCTCAAAATAAGCAATTTAGTTTGACAGTGAATACTTGCATTTAAAAAAAAGTTTCATAAATTGCTCATGCTCAAAGGCAATCTACTGAGAACGACCCAATAAGTGTTCTTCAATCGAAAGTTTCTCTTTAAATAAAACGTACTTAAATGAGAAATTAATCATTGACAACTGACCATTTTTAACCCGTGAATAAGTAGCACATAGTGCCATTGACGTTTACTCAGGCTTAACAAAAAGGAGGAAAAAAAGGCCACTTGCTTATCTACCATCTGTGAAAATCAATATACATCAGCATTAGTTTGGACACTAGGCAAAACATCAGCTTCATCAATGCTACAAGAAACCACATTTGTGATCATTTAACACAAGTTTAAAGTAAAACCCCAAAATGAAAATGAAATGGCCTATTGATAGCACATATATGGTCAACTCACATCCACAGACTTAAAAAGAAAAATATAATTTTAGCTATAAATCATTTTTTCACAAAAAGGGCAGAAAGACTGGAAGATTTATCTACAGTATTTCTAAGGATTAAGCCATCTTTAAATTACATGTTTAGCCCAATTAGATTATATTGATTGAACTAGCTTTTGTATTTTTACTTAGAACTCTAAAAAGTATTTGAGAGTTTTTTGTGTTTCTGCAATTATGTGACTTGATGAGTAAGAATTCCAAACTAATAAAGTCAAACTCTTGATTACGTAGCAAATTTCTAAGCACTGTTTCACTGACTGCATTCTGCATTTCTGTAGGATATGCAACACTGCCCATGATAATGTTCTTACACCACCAAAGACGGCAAATAAAGCTAGTTATGGTTCTTTGTGTGGAGGTGGCCCTCCAGTGATTTGCCAGTGTAGTCGTTCTTTACATGAAACGAGTGTCTGTGAGCAATTTGGTAATGAGACCCATTGCACTCTGCCCTCAGTGACATCTGCTAAATTCGCAATATAAAAGGCATAAATGTGCAGCAGTCAGTTTCCGAAAATCTATTCCACTTAAGCCAACGGAACTGCATTTCTGAAGCAAATTTCGACAAACATGCCCTCCACATTGCATAGCTGAGAATGAACTTCTTCCCCAAGTTTCCAACAATTCATGCTCTCTTATGTATAAATTATCGAATAGGAAAAGATATTCAGTGGGTTTTGCTGACTCACACTCCAGCCCCAGCCACTTGGGGAACATTCAGACCATTTGTAATTGCTCAGATACCTCAGTTGAGATCAACAAAGCATCGAAATCCCAGAGTTTAATCCAGTATCACTTTGCACTGCACTCAACTGTATCAAATATTTGGAGTTAATAATAATTTTATTGAAGATTTGTTAAAAGTTTACAAATCAAGGATTCCGAAAAATGCAAGGGGTATCTTCTCCATATTTAACAACTTAGATTTAAGTACAATTTTTAATGAATAAAAGTATCCCAAGATACAAAGCCTCATTAGACAAGAATAACTTAGAAGACAGGAGACTGTAGATGCTATAAGCAAAACAAAAAGTGCTGGAAGAACTCAGTAGGTCTGACAGCATCTATGGAGGGAAACGGACAAGATAGCGGGCCGGGCCAAGACCTTTATTCTGAAACATAAAGAAGGCCCCTGACCTGCAAAGTTGTTCATCCTTTTCCCTTATCAGATGTTGAGTTCCCACAGCACTTTGGGTTTTTTTTTTAAATATAAGGAAGCCCGGCAGAGAAGATGGATGGTTAAAGGATGGAACTCTAGTGTTTGGGTTATGGCAGCCAATGAAACCACAACAAGGGTGCTTAAGTGACCAAGCCTACAGAAGCATCGATTTTCAGGAGATATCTCAGGAGATTTATAGCTGGGGGAAGGATAGGGAGAACAAATTCAAATCAAGAGGTGCGGATGTTGGAGATCTGAAATAAAACAGGAAAAAAGGTGTAACACTCAACAGAGGTGTCGGCATCTGTGCGGAGAAACAAGAGTTTAGGGTTCAGGACCAAAATCAATCTGTCTTTCCCCAGTGTTTTCCAATTCAGATGAATGATCATTGATCTAAAGCAATAACTCTTTCCACAGAAGCAGTCTGACCTGCTGAGTATTTACAGCATCTTGGGGTTTTGTTTTATTTTGGGGAGGACCAAGTTAGTCAGTTAGAGAAATACAGCATGAAAACAGGCCCTTCAGCCCAATGAGCCACATTGACCATACAGCACACGTTTACACAGTAATCACATTTTCATTCTTCCCACATCCTCATCAACATATACACACACACACACAAAGCTTTAGAAAAGGATTTTAACATCAAATATAATTTGCTGATTTCAATTATCATGCGACCAATGGTAGGTTTTTCCATGTTCAGAATGGTTTTTTTAAAAACTTATTTTACTTTGAAAATGTTCGAATTCTTATCCTTTTAATGCATCCATTCTAATTGACAAAGTTAACAGTTGTTCACCGAGGCAGCCCAATACTTGGGCTTGAACAGTTCCAGTATCGCAAGCAGGGCTGATCAAATTCCACAATGGACAAAGACCAGAATACTGACTCTTGGCACCCGTCTTTCTTTATGAACACCACAAACTAAAGTTCAGGCCATGCACCGCAAAAGCTCCAACTACTGCCTTTTTCTGACTCCAACGGAGTTCATTTTGCAGTGGAATGTTGCTTGGTCCTCCACAAATCAGAGCCGATTCAAAAGGGTCATTTTATCACTTCATATGCAAATAGCCATAAACCTACTCCACGCTGTGATCAAGGGAAATGGAGAGTGCCAGGCAGACAGAAGAGAACACCAACTACATGACCGGCCAGGCAGGATATCTTTTTGCTGGTTAGTGCGTCTACCCAGATCCTATCTAACCTGAAGTATCAATGCAGCTAGAATTACTTTGAGCAAAAACACAAACTACCCAAAGGACTGGGTTTTGATCTGGCATCAATGTTTAAGAATGAGCTAATAAAACTAGCTGAAAACTAAAATGTCAACACGAGGGAAAAAAATAAAATCAAGCATTTTTTAATTTTATTTAAAGTGGATGTTTCCCAAAATGGATCCCTTCCAAAGGGTGCTCAAAGTAATGAATGTGCTAATAGAATAAACTAAATTAATCAGGGAAAGATGCAGCTGATCATTTGTTGCTAAGGTGGTTAGCAAAACCTGCTAGAGTTCACTGACCACTGGCAAAGGATAACAAAAGCCAATTCTCCAATGAATAGCCTGGCCTCAGAGTCTAGGGTCACAGGGGTAGCCCCTGCAAAGGCTTTGTGGCAGCTTCTAAATGTTCAAGTTATTGTGTTGACCATCCTATCACTTTAAGATGTCAATGCTTTGCCACAGGGACAAGGCAATGACTTTCCTACAGCTCTTTTGTCCAGAAGAAAAGGTTTCCAAAACTTGGGAGCAATCACATCAGGGGCACATTTTATCAAAAGGATGTTGAAATTAACTAATTGTGATCCTTAAAACATTTAAAAATTTCCCCCAATTTTGCTGAATTGTTGACTATCTCCTCATGGAAGTTAGGGTGTCGATGTAATTGGCTATAAAAGCATAATTAGTATCACATTACCGAGATTAAATGAAAATGTGATTGTTAAAATTTTAGGCTACAATCAGTTTAAATGGCATGTATCTCAAAATATTCCCAAGATTATTTTCCATCATTCGCACTTGTTTCTACTACATACAAGCCAGCATATTTCAACAGTAAAACAAAACCAAGACAAAAATTGCAAATGAAAATCAAAAAAAGACAGAAAATCCTGTAAATACGCAGCAGGTCAGGCAGCATCTGCGGAAGGAGAAACCCTTTCTGATAAAGGGTTTACCATTTCTCCCATAAAATCACAACGGAACCATGCAACTGAAAAGTCGTGAGCCTTGTATTCTAAAAAACAGATCACATCCAGGGCAATGCTAAATATCCACGTTGCTTACCCTGACGGCTGTGCAGGGACAAAGATACACTTTGGCAGAAAGGGACACACCAAGACGTCAGTTACACACCCTAGAAACTTATTCACAAAGAACTCCCACTGGGTAAGGCACCAATAGATGAACAGAACCCACCGGACATTCTTCAGGAGTGACAAGGAAGGTAGTGGGGACAGATTTTGTTTTTAATTTCTGAAATATTTTCTCAAAATAGTTCACACAGCGCAATTCTCATTTCTGCCCAAATTGACATTAATTACAGCAAACTTATTTCTAATGTACATTTTGTCCAAAAAAAACTTTATTGAAACTGGGCTATAGTTTGAGACAGAATTGAGAAAGATTACTTTCATTAACACTATCCCATCCGGTCTCATTCAAATTCCAAGACCAGAATTTACAGTACAATCAGTACTTTGAATTTATTAGCTTGCATGTTTACAGCCAACTATAAGTTACCGTTTAATGTTTTTCTTTGAATTAAGTTGTAGCCAGATTCCAATATGCAGGAAGACCATCACCATAGCACAGCTCAATGTTCTGATGAATGATTTAACAAAGCTTGACGCTTCCAGTTTTTGCCTATGGCTGAATGACATACATAAGCTTTATACATAAATTGATGAATGCCTGTCATTGTGCAGATAAACTCAATGACTGCTATTGAAGTGAAGCAGTGATAACACAAGTTTTAGCCCACAGGCTATGTTACACTTATTAGGCCAACAAAGAAGAAAGCATTTTCCGAGTTAAAAAAAACTTAAAAATGGGTACAGCAACTCAAATTATTTGTGTGTTAAGTCAATGTTATGCAGCTCTCAAAAATGTTAGTGACGCAAACATAAATGCTAGTTTGGAGATACACCGCTATTGCCATTATTAATTCCCTTTTTACACCCAACTTCAAATGCCTGATGCTTTTGCGAAAATGTCAGCATTCTAAACGGAAGCCATTTTTCCTGGAGAGGGCAAAAGGTTACACTGATTAAATGTCAATAACCCTATCAGTGGTTGAAATTCACAGTAACCTGATAGCCCAGGGCTATGAAAAATTTAGCTGGGTACCCTGCCATCCCACTTTTCTAGTCTTATGAAGATTGGTACAGGAAATAGATTACCAAATTACAAAAGAATGTCAAAATACTCCAGATTTTATAACCTATTTAACAAATCAACTAATAGTCCTGTCCCACATAGGCGATTTTTTTGGGCGACTGCCACAAAATTTTCAACATGTTAAAAACATTTTTGGCTGCAGAGGCGACAATTTTTGCTGTCGTATGTTGACGTAGGTGTTGTCGTAGGTTGTCGCCAGGTGTCGTAGGTGAATTCCATTAAAACTATTCCCTGGCAGTTGCCTAAGTGGGACATAAGGGAGAATAATCTGAACCACCTATCCGCGTTATCAGACAACAGAATCATCCTACCAGAGCCAGAGAGCAGTGCTGAACTACTAACAACCTCGTTGATGACCCTCGGACTATCATTGGTCGAACTTTGCTGACTTTACCTTGCACTAAAGTACCTCAAGTGGGGGGCTACCATCGATCCACAGTCAAAAAGGCACAACAGAGGATGTACTTCCTGCGGCAGCTGAGGAAGCACAATCTGCCACAGGCAATGATGGTCCAATTCTACACAGCCATCGTAGAGTCTGTTCTCACCTTCTCCATCATGGTCTGGTTTGGCTCAGCCATCAAGCACGACACCTGGAGGCTGCAGCGAATCGTCCGATCAGCAGAGAAGGTTATTGGCTGTAACCTTCCCTCCATTGATGAACTGTACACTGCAAGGGCCAGGAAGCGAGCGGGCAAGATCATCTCTGACCCCTCTCACCCTGGCCACAAACTCTTTGAATCACTTCCCTCTGGAAGGCGACTCCGGACTGTCAAAGCTGCCACAGCCAGACATAAAAACAGTTTTTATCCACGAGTAGTTGCTCTACTCAACAGCCAAAAATCCGTAGCTGCCCTTTGATCTGGTATTTTGTTGGTTCACATGCTTGATCAATGTTGTTTTATCATTAATGTTTTATTATTATTAATGTTTAGTGTTTTCGGAGTCATTCCTAACTGTCACTGTATGTCATGTTGTTACTTGTGGGCGGAGCAGCAAGGCAAATTCCTTGCATGTGAATACTTGGCCACTAAACGTTATTCCCTCATCATTTATCTATCCACTGTAAATTACTCGATTGTAATGATGTTTTGTCTTTCTGCTGAATGGTTAGCACGCAACAAAAGCTTTTCACTGTACCTTGGGTACACGTGACAATAAACTAAACTTAACTGAACTATTCATTGGAAGGCATCAAGCTGTTTGGTGAGCTGATAATGTTAATAAGTGATAATTACCCAGCTGGAAATAAAGGAGTGTATCACCCTCCCTCAAGAAATGGCATTGCCAATACAGCCAAGTTAAACATCTATGCGCTGATGGAAAGTGGAAGTAATAGGGCACTATCAAATATCACATGGTTATTGTTTTTGCTGTCAAAATCTCATGGGGCCCCAGTGGTCCAAAACCAATTAAATTCTCAGCAAGCAAAAAGAAAACTGCAGGAGGAAGTCAGCGGGCCAGACAGCATCTGTGGAGGGAAGATCGACAGACAATGTTCGAGTTGGGTCCCTTCTTCAGACTCTCAACAAGTTATGTCACCACTGGTGAAAATGAATATTTGTTCACCTTTCTGAATTAAACTTGATTATCTATGGTGTCCCACATGTCAGGTAAAACAAGTCGTGGGAAAAATGTTACATTTTACGGCATAATCTAACTGGACATATTTCCTGAACGAGCATAAATTTACATTTCCTACTCTACCCACCTTGGTCTATGTAATAAATCTGCAATCACACATGAACCCATTTTGTACAATTACATCTACAGATCTGGACCAGTGAAGGTTGGCTCACTGTTAACTTATGTGACAGGTCATTTTTGGCCATCACAGTCATATGAGAGTTTTTCAATATTTGGCTCCATGCTTTGTGTGGGCTGGGGTTCAAAATAAAACCAACTCCTCCAATACATTATAAGTTTCTGTGCTTCTGAATTGAGCAGTGACTGCTTCAGGTACCTTTCACAATTCACTCGTCTTTATGCAAAGTCCATAAAGTGAAACTTTTGGATCCGTAGCCAACACTGCCAAAGGGCCCGATTCTGTTCTACAACTGCTACTCATCCAAGATTTCACTGGGAAAAGGAGGGTGTAGGTTAAAGTGGAAACATTAACTTTTCCCCTTCCTGGTCCAAGTGATTAAGTGCAGTGTTACGAGTCAAAGATCAGCTAGTGTACACAGTGAAAACAGGGACAGGATTCACCATCTCATGGTAAGGACTTTCCATGTGTTATTCAAACAGAATGAGACTTTTCATATGAACTCCAAACAGCTCCAGCAATATCATCCCTGTTCCTTTAATTGATTCAGCATTATATTATGACTTGCAATATAATTAAGGCAGAATATTTCACATTCAGGTACATTATGCACCAGTTTATCCACATTCTTAAAACTTTGTCTCACACAAAAAAGATTAAAACTGTCCACAAAAAGTGCTGGAGTAACCCAGCACATCAAGCAGCATCTCTGAAGAACATGGATATGTAGCATTTCAGATCAGGAGCCTTGTTCAGGCACCATGAAATATGCCCATAATTGGCTAAAATTGATTTTCAGGAGTGGATATCTCTGACATTCCAGAAATTTCTGGAAACATTGATCTTTAAACAAAATCCCTCAAAAATCACAAGAAACCTCCGTAAAAATCACTGCATTGAATACTCAATGTTTTAACAATAAGTCGCTGTTTTCTTCAGATCTCAATTGTAAATACACTTATGTGTAGGCTACCAAAGTGCATGGGGTCAAAAGTAAAATCGGAAAGGGTCACAACACTGAAGCTGTTTTTATCCTAAGGAAGTGCTCATCTAAAATTCATAAATCATTACTTTTCAAATAGCAATCAAGTGATTATAACCAAACACAAAGAATTGAAAAGTTGTAGGAGAGGGAAGCGGGTTTATGGAAGGTGGTGGAGGGAGAATCTTTTTTAAATAAAACAACTAGTTCAAACAATGTATTTTATTTATACAGACGAAACTCGCGATTTAAAAAATATATTTTTCTGGGTGCGATTCTTGAAGCAGGATTTGCTTACCCAAGAAACATTTTACTCAGCATTCATGTGTTAGCTGAACAACTTTAATCTACCTACATTGGAGGTTCGTTACAGTCTTGAGGGGCAGCATCATTGACTGACGTATCAGGTCACCGAAATATTTGCAGCGTGATGCGGCACAATGACGTATTGACACGCGATGTGTCTTCAAGTGTCGCAACATTTTTTTTGTCGCCGCTGGATTTTTAAATGTTCAAAATCTTTTGGCGACCCTGATATGAATCGCCAAGTGGGACAGGCCCTTTAGAGGTATGATTGTACTGCAGGGATTTACCTAGTTTTTGCTTTTGTGACTTAAGATTTCAACCGGGCTTAATGAAGATCCTCACCGTCAGGTGGTTATATGGTCTAATACTAAGTTATGGCAGCCCTAGATTGGAATTACTGAGATTTAAAAAAACTGGAAGCCCACGCTATCTGGCTCTTAAAAAGAAAAAACTGCAAACACTTGGATCAAGCATCATCGGGGAAGAGAGAAACAGAATTAACATTTCAGTTCAGTGTTCTCTCATCAGAACTTCCAATGCAAGATCCTTGAAGCTGCTAGCCAATCCTACTTCCCGATTCAGGGACAGTTTCTTCCCAACTGCTACGAGGCAACTGAACCATCCCACCACAACCAGAGAGCAGTCCTGAACTAGTATCTTCCTCATTTGGGACTCTCGGACCATTTTTACTTGGTTTAACTTGAACTAAACGTTATTCCCTTATCATGTATCTGTACACTGCGAATTGCTCAATTATAATCATGTATTGTCTTTCTGCTGGCAGGTTAGCACGCAACAAAAGCTTTTTACTGTACCCAGGTGCACATTACCATAAACTAAATTGAAATTCAATCTCCATTGAGGTGGCCTTGCCACTGACTATTTCCAGCTTTTCCCATTTTTATTTAAATCCATTCCTAATTGGTATTGATCATTGCAATACTAATGAAGTTGTGCTGATTAGGATGGGAGGAGGTTCCAGCACAGAATATAATCTGGCACGGTCTGGTTGATCTGTAAGGTTTATTTTCATACTGTATATTTAATGTAAAGGCTGTTCTTTGAAAATGGTGCTGAAATTTGACTCTGCACTCCACAATTTGATAAGTAATAGAGAAAAAAAAATCACATGTGGTTGAAGTGCACATTGTCAGACTTTATGAAATTTTATTTTCATACATTTTGGTTTCACCACATAGAAATTACAGCTGTGTTTATACATAGTCCCCCCTCATTTCAGGGCACCAACATGTTTGGGACACATGGCTGCAAAGGTGTTAGTAATTGCTCAGGTGTGTTTAAATGCCTCCTTAATGCAGGTATAAGAGAGCTCTCAGCATCTCGTCTTTCCTCCAGTCTTTCCATCACCTTTGGAAACTTTGATTGCTGTTTATCAACATGAGGACCAAAGTAGTGCCAATGAAAGTATAAGAAGCCATTATGAGACTGAGAAATAAGAATAAAACTGTTAGAGACATCAGCCAAACCTCAGGCTTACCAAAATCAACTGTTTGGAACATCATTAAGAAGAAAGAGAGCACAGGTGAGCTTACTGATTGCAAAGGGACTGGCAGGCGAAGGTAGACCTCCACAGCTGATGACAGAAGAATTCTCTCAATAATAAAGATAAAATCCCCAAACATCTGTCCGACAGATCAGAAAGACTTTCAGGTGTGGATTTGTCAATGACCACTGTCTGCAGAGGACTTCATGAACAGAAATATAGAGGCGACACTTCAAGATGCAAACCACTAGTTAGCAAAAATTAGATGGCAGGTTACAGTTTGCCAATAAGTACTTAAAAGAACCACAGTTCTGGAAAAAGTTCTTATGGATAGATGAGACAAAGATTAACTTGTATCAGAGTGATGGCAAGAGCAAAGTATGTAGGAGAGAAAGAATTACCCAAGATCCAAAGCATACCACCTCATCTGTGAAACACGGTGGTGGGGGTGTTATGGCCTGGGCATGTATGGCTGCTGAAGGTACTGGCTCACATATCTTCATTGACGATACAACTGCTGATAGTAGTAGCATCATGAATTCTGAAGTTTATCGACACATCCTATTTGCTCAAGTTGAAACAAATGCCTCAAAACTCATTGGCCGGCGGTTCATTCTACAGCAAGACAATGATCCCAAACATACTGCTAAAGCAACAACGGAGTTTTACAAAGCTACAAAATGGTCAATTCTTGAGTGGCCAAATCAATCACCTGATCTGAACCCAATTGAACATGCCTTTTATATGCTGAAGAGAAAACTGAAGGGGACTAGCCCACAAAACAAGCATAAGCTAAAAGTGGCTGCAATATAGGCCTGGCTGAGCATCACCAGAGAAGACACCCAGCAGCTGGTGATGTCCATGAATCGCAGCCTTCAAGCAGTCATAGCATGCAAAGGATATGCAACAAAATAATAAACATAACTACTTTCATTTATATGACATTGCGGTGTCCCAAACATTCCTCAGAGGCAATGGAGGCAGGTTCTCTGGATGCTTTCAAGAGAGAGCTAGATAGGGCTCTTAAAAATAGCGGAGTCAGGGGATATGGGGAGAAGGCAGGAACGGGGTACTGATTGGGGATGATCAGCCATGATCACATTGAATGGCAGTGCTGGCTCGAAGGGCCGAATGGCCTACTCCTGCACCTATTGTCTATTATGGTGCCCTGAAATTAGGGGACTATGTATAAACACAGCTGTAACTTTTACATGGTGAAACAAAAATGTATAAAAATACCCTTTATTAAAATCTGACAATGTGCACTTTAACTACATGTGATATTTTCTATTACAAATCTCAAATTGTGGAGTACTGAAGCAAATAAATGATGGGTCTTTGTCCCAAACATTATGGAGGGCACTGTATGTTCCCTTGTTGTGCTCGCAAGGCCTGTCAGATGCTCGGTCTTACACTGAACCTCTTCTATCCTGCAAATTGGAAAGCAGGAATCGTACTTTAAAGTTGCAGGAAACCAGATATCAATAGTTAAGGATGATGGCACATCCTCAGCTACTGTAAACAAGCAGTACAAATTTCTACAAGTAACACATTAACAAATCTAATCAAGCAGACCAATTGTAGTTTTTTTTTCCATTCTATGAAAGAGACCACTGTTAATTTTCCCCACACCACCAGAATACACCCAACACTATAAATATTGGAAAAAGGAGAGACTGCAGATGCAGGAATCTTGAGTAACAAAAACAAACTGCTGGAGGAACTAGACAGGTCAAGCAGCATTTGTACAGGGAATGAACAGACAACATTTCTGGTCAGAAGTCAAATGTTGTCCCAACTCGAAACATTGTCCATCCATTTCCTGCCATGGATGCTGCCCGACCCATTGAGTTCCCCCAGCAGATTGTGTTTTTTTGCTAAAAAGCAATGGCATGCCCACTGTGTCATCTTAACGAAAGAAGGGGAATGTAGTTGGTGATCATGCTTTGCTCAGAACCATCCCTCCCACCACAAGAGGTGAATGCTCCCGTCTCCAATAGACACCATACCATCCGAGGAAATCAGATTTGTTATTGCAACAAGCAGGTGCTTCCGACTCATCTTCGCATTTAATCCAATAATTCAATCTAGATGGCAGCTACTAATTCAGTTTGTAGTGCAAGATCACAGCTGCTTTAAATTAAAATATACTGCATACACAGTAACAATGTTTCCTCCACAGTTCAGCCAAAAACAAAATCAATCAGCACCTTACGCTTCCAGTTTGCAACCCGTTCAAAATTATAATTTCGCAATTCAAAATCTCCATCATTTTGCTAACCTATTTCACAGCAGAGCACCTTCATCAGGACCAGTCAGCACAGGAATAGGCCCCTTGATCTAACTTGACCATGCCGACCAAGGTGTCCCAACGTAGCTGGTCCCACCTGCCTGCATTTCACTGGTTTCCCTCCAAACCTCCAAACAGTACCTGCCTCAACTATCTACTCAGCCCAAACAATAGACGATAGGTGCAGGAGTAGGCCATTCAATGTGATCATGGCTGATCATCCCAAATCAGTACCCCGTTCCTGCCTTCTCCCCATACCCCTGACTCGGCTATTTTTTAAATTTTTATTAAGAGCCCGATCTAGCTCTCTCTTGAAAGCATCCAGAGAACCTGCCTCCACCGTCCTCTGAGGCAGAGAATTCCATAGACCCATCACCCTTTGTGAAAGAATTCACCCGTCAAGTTCCTATTCGATCTTTCCCCTCTCAACTTAAACCTACATCCTCTGGTTCTTGATTCCCCTACTCTGGGTGAAAGACTCTGTGCAATCACCCTATCTAATGCATCATAATTGTCTGCACCTCTGTAAGATCAGCCCTCAGCCTCCCTCACCTCACATGTCCATGTAGCTCAGGCCCTCTAGTTTAGTTTAGAGATGCCGCGTGGAAACAGGCCCTTCGGCCCACAGTCCATGCCAATCACCAATCACCCATACACTAGTTTTATCCTACACAGCAAAGACAATTTACGGAAGCCAATTAACCAATAAACATGCATGTCATTGGAATGTGGGAGGAAACTGGAGCACCTGGAGAAAACCCACTCAGTCTCAGGGAGAATGCACAAACTCCGCACAGACAGCACCCATTGTAATGATTGGACCCGGGTCTCTGGCACTACAAGGCAACAACTCTACCGCTGCGCCACCGTGCTCCCCAAGTCCTGGCAATATACTCAATCTTCTCTGCACTCTTTCCAGACTAAATAGAGCAGAGCACTAACTAGAGCTGAATGATAAAATTATATTCAAATTGCTCCCTGCAGAACCCAATTAGAACTCTATTTAATGTCAAATGTCCAAACATAGTCAGAAAACCCACCCTCTAATGTGCAGTTCCATTCTTCTGACAAATGTAGCTCCTTCCACACATTTTCTTGAAATCGCAACAACCCTCGAGTAACTCCTATGTTGATTGACTTCAACAATGCACCTGCACTAGACATCCTTTGCATTCTTCCATGCCAACAATACGCGATTCTATTGGGACATTAAACATTGACCTTTAAGCTCTTTGGAAATGGAGACACAGAAATATAATCCACTATTTTATTTTGTGAATGCTGTGATCATTGAGCTAAACAACCTCAGTATGAAAAGTCCATTTAACTGACTAGATGCCAGGTTACAGCTGCTGTTGTCTCCACTTATGATAGGAGTTTACGGGGAACGTGGACGTCTGAACATTGTTTAATTTCTTCCATCCATCACCCATTTCTACCCCTCCCTCCCGAAAAAGAATGTCAACATTACTTCAAAGATTGGTCCAGTTACAGTAAGTTTTATGTTTTGCACCCATCTCCAAAACAATCAAAGTTCCAGTTGCTCAAATACATTTCATACACAACCCTTGAAAAATATCACACCTTAAACACAATAAAATGGGTTTTGTTTCATATTATTCTCCATAACCTACCACTCCACTCACCTTAACAGCACCATAAATCTTAAGATTAAAATCTATTGCCCAATTGCTATTTTTCTAAGCACCTCACGAGTAAACAATATTCAGCCTCTACACTTTGTAATGAAAACCACAGAGATCTGTGCCCCAAACTCTGTAACAAAGCTCAGCAGTATAATGCAGTAAGTATACTCATAGCAATACGAGGGGTTCTTTGGTGAAATTTACCTTATATAATAGGTATTAGGTATCTACTTTATCAAAGCACCCATGTTTCCTTTATATCTAATTAAGAGATTGAGCTATTTAGCAAATACATTTTGGGTGAGGGGAATAAATACATTTTAAGTCCCAACATGTTCTATCTAAATGCCCGTCATTTTCCATGTCATACAATTTTATTCCTCCAAGATATGGTTTTGCTTCAAACATTGCATCTCCTAAAATTTAAATCAGTTCCCCATACAACTTTTCCCTGTTCCTTTTTAATTAGCAGTTTGAATATCCTGCATATACTCAAAAGATCAAACTGTTAATTTATCTAAATCTTAGATTTCCTTAACCGAACAAAAAGAAAAACTATGGCATTTGCTGAGGATTATCAGAACAGACAAAGTGGACAGAACAAATTCTTTTCTGCAGCCCTTTGGGGTACAAGAGTGCAAGACAATTGCAGCAACAGAACTACTATGCACTTCAGCAAGTCGCCTTACAATAAAGCACTGCAATTTAAACACTTAGTCAGACTAGGAACGTTTGGCAGGACAGTGAACAACAAGAAACAGTGGCAATATGGCTAGAAGATACAGCCCCACCACATTAACCACTTTGCCCACTCTGCATTTCACAAGTACTTGCAAATTTCATTGGCTTCTAGACAGAAGAGGCAAAGCTGCCTGTAAAAAGCCAGACAGGTTTATCACCATCAGTTTGAACATTGAGCATTCCCCCAAACCAAAGCAACTACTACCACTAACAATAGTATATACTAAAGAATTCAGTGATGACTACATTGCGATGAACAGCAACTAACTGCCTTAATTCGTCAATGACACGAGTCAATTCAACATTCACAAGCAAAGAGGGGAGAAAACTGTTGCACGATGGTCCTTACGATGCTAATTATATAAATTAAATCTACATCATTATATATTTTAAAAATGCCTTGTTAAACGAGTAACAATAAATGATTTAATAAAAGTACAAGTTGCCACCCCTCTCCCACCCCCCATCCCTCTCTGCTCTCCTCCCCCTCCCTCTTTCTCTCCCCTTCCCCCTCTCCCAATCCCCTCCCCTTCTCTCCCTACCTCTCCACCCAATTCCCCCCCCCCCCTCTCCATCCCATCTCCCCCCTCCCCTCTATATTTTTCTCTGCCCCATGAGATAAGGCGGGGATGTGGTAAAAGGAGACAATGAATAATATTAATATATTAATAGGGGGGTGGGGGAGGGGTGGTGTGTGTGTGTGTGTGTGTGTGTGTCCCTCCCCACTCTCTCCCTTCCCCCCCCCACCCCGGTGTTTTGGGGGGTGGTTAGTGTGGGTGTGATGCCGCAGGCCCCCTCCATCCCCACAACCGCGCGTTGAGGGGACAGGACCCAATGGGTCCCCATTGCTCTAGTATATTTTTTTAAATGCACTGTTATGCGAGTAACAATAAATGATTTCACAAAAGTACAAGTTTGCATTTATTGTTGTATTGCAAGTTTGGAAACCTGCTGATCTTCTGCAGTTAGAAAGATTCCTAATACACTCTGAAATCATAGCCAGAATTATATACAGTTTAAAAAAAAAAAAGAATATCTCCTCCCTGCAAAGAAATTCCTTATCCTGCAAAGGACTGTTCACTTGTAATCTTATTCAGACCTGAAGCAAGCCATTTGGGCTCTCGATTGTTCAGTTGACATTTTCCCCAGCTGGGTGCCTCACAAAGAACTGAACAGCAGTGAAAAATAACTTTCTATTGTCTCCTAGCTACAAGAAGAAAATCTATAAAATATACAATTGTCTCTTTGCATCCCTTCTAGTTTCCAAAATACCACAGTCAAAGGTTCCTTTAAGGGAAATCAAGAAAGCAAAAAATAGTTAAATTCTTCTATGTATGAGTGAACAGCAGAAAGCAGAGCCTTAAGGGCTTCAGAGCCAGAAACTGTCCCTAAAGACCTGCTGTGATGTCCTTATGTGATAAGACTCCACAGTAACACTAAAGGCAAGCCATACGATTCACTGCATTCCTTAAGAACAATTCCTGGCAATCACAAACTTTGTGGAGGAACAACATGAAAGCTATGGACAATGAATAAGGGTCATCTGCTCTTTATCACAGGGCTAAACCTCATCCTGCATCGCCTATAACCTTTTAACCCAAAGAATTCTTAATTTGCACATGAATAATCAATTTCTCAACCATGGTGCAAGTAACTTTGGAAAAAGTGACACCTTCCAGTGTGTTGAGGTCTAACACTTCTTGGATGAACTAATTAAAAGTTTTAGATGCTTCACCAGACATTACACATCTGTGATAAGAGGATAACCTCATTGGCAAATGCTTTAAGAAAAACCTATTCCTGCACCTAACTGCCTACATCGATTTGGAATGCACTTTTCTCTCCACTAAATGAAAAATATGCCATTTCTCAACTTGTTCTAAATGGTTTCTGCATGATTGCAATCATGATTTAGTTATTTAGACAGCATCCTCATTACAGAAGCCTGGAAATACAGGTTTATGTTAAAGCATTTCACGTGTACATTGGTGATCATTACATTGATTTTCACCTCGTTTTAACTTGAAGTACAATAGCATAAAAAACATTTTATACAGATTGATCAACTTTATTACATTTAAAAAAAATCAGTCCAAATAACAAGTTATCAGTACTAACAATAACTATGACAGCTAATTACTTTTATCACTCAAATATTTGACAACGTTAATACCATGTTAAGAGTTTCAGCTATACGTAACTCTGCAGCTGACAAATGTTATACCAAAGCCCAACAAACTTGTTATTCATCTACTAATTTAAACCAAGCCATTTTGTTCCAAACAATCTCTAAACACCCGAGGTGATAGTGTGCCCATGATCAACCACCTCAACTAAAACAGGAATCAATACAGACCTTTGCTTCTCTCGATGGCATATTTGATTATTTCAATTGAAGAGGTTTGAGACTATTAGGAGACATTTGTAAAATTCTTAAACTAAGAGAAGATAACTTGCGCCCGATTAATGTAATTATATCAACAACTTAGAACTTGCTCATCAGGTTTACAAAGTACCAGAGCTGAATTTTACTTGTCCAAAAAAATATATATTTTACCTCATTGTAATACATTTACAAACCTACAACATTAACCCAAATGAGACAGATCCGCAACTTCAGAAAACTTTGTGTGGCCATATTTCCATTACCCCTCTTGTATTCAAGCAATTTATGACTTCATACAATGGATTTGCCTGGAGCTACCACTAATGTATCACTGAATACTGATGCTAGTAATAAACATGACTGGCAAGAATCAGCATAATCTGCTTTTACCTCAGACCTACATTGGTGCAGCTCGTAGAGCAGTTGCCTCACAGCGCCAGAGGCCCGGGTTCAATACCCGACCTCGGGCATTGTCTGTGTGGAGTGTGCATGTCCTCCCTGTGACCGCATGGGTTTCCTCTGGGTGCTCCGGTTTCCTCCCGCACCCCAAAGACAGGCTGGTTTGGAGGTTAATTGGCCTCTGTAAATTGCCCCCATGTGTAGGGAGTGGATGAGCAAGTGGGATAACATAGAACTACTATGAACAGGGGATCTATGGTCAATGTGGACTAGGTAGGCTGAAGGACCATGCTGAATCTTCCAATCAATTTTAACAATGATTTTGTGGCACGTTTACAAATTTTCATTACAGTTCTATTTCCTAGAATTAAACATATATCTTATAAAATAAAGCCCCAAGGTTCTAACAGTATTATTAAATTTATGACTGAGATGAAGCATGGAGTGAAAAACTTATTTGACAATGGAGACAAATTTTTAATGCTATTCTCCATAAAGGATGCCATATTTATTTGTTCAACATACTTTAAAGATTTATCTGCGTAAACAAAAATCATTTCACTAACTGCAAAATTGCCTGTACATCCTGTAAACTGGTAGCTTTATAAGAAATAATGACTAGGAAAGGCACTCAACCTTCTTCAATGTGATTGCAAATATCATATCTCAATCCCCTTGAACGTATCAACAGATGCAATACAATTTCCATTCAATTCAATTAGAATGACATATTTGACAAGTGACTTCCTTTGCAATCCCTAATCTTTTGCTTCAATTAAAGATACGCATTTCCACTACAATTTGATATGCAAGCCTCAATCCTTTTTGACGTTCCCTTGTTTGCAAATGTGTGAGTGCCTTAGTTGGTTACAATGGGTAAATTAGGATCCATTTAATTAGCAAATACAAAGAAACTTACTGGCCACGGTGAGGTGGGATTTCTGACTCAGAATGGCTCCATACTTATTCTGAGCTAAACATTCATAGTAGCCTTCATCCGATCGTTCCCCTCTGCGATGTTCAACCTCAGTGATATAAAGCGATCCATTTGATAAAATGTATGTCCGCTCAGTATCCACCAACCTCTGTCCATTTTTTAGCCACACAATGGTAATTGGAAGTTCTCCATGAGCTTGGCAGTCAAGAACTACAGGGTCTTTCCGCAGAGCAGTCACGTCATGTGGTTCCCTCATGAAAAATAGCTCAGTGAAGCACCAAATGCCTGAAAAGAACAAAACAAATCCATTCATAGATAACAAGACTCACTTTAAAAAGTATTTTTAATATTGATGAGTAAAATAGTTTCCTTCATATATAAACAAATTGCATGTGCTAGTGTAACAGATCTGAAGGAGGGTCTCAACCCAAAACGTCACCTATTCCTTTTCTCCAGAAATGCTGTCTGACCCACAGAGTTACTCCAGCTTTGTGTCTATCTTAGGAAGAAATGACATGTGCCAGGCTCTTAGAGAGTTATCATAAATTATGTATATTGGTTTGGCTCTACTTTCTTTTCTCTCCTTCCCAGTTCTGAGGAAGGGTTTTTGACCTGAAACATTAGCAGTGTTTCACTTCTCACGATGCAGCCCGACCTGCTGAGTATTTCCAACATTTTCCATATTTATTTTGGTGCACCATTACTCACTGGCACTAATAGTTGGGTCAAGTGATCTGCTTCCACACTGCGTCACTCTACGATTGTTGACATATATTGGGAATTCAGCATTTGCATTAATCTAGATCTTCTGAGATGAACTAGAATTCAATTGACATGCTCAACCCATAGATTTACAGTGGTTTGTCCCAATTGTCCTTCTCTTGGATCCTACAAATCCTAAACATTTGCCTGAGATTTTAGTCTGATTTACTAAGACAATAAAAGGTTATATCACCAAATAACTCTAGAACCTCATTTTACCTCAATTACATCTCTATCAAAAATGAGAAAAATCCTATGCTCTGTGCACTCAAAACTCTCTTGCTTAATAATGTTTTTACTGTCTACAAAAACGCCAATGATTCACTGAAACTATCCCCCAAAGTCTGCCTATCCTACAACCATCATACAAGTGGCATATAACTTCTTAGTTTATATTCTCCTCTTTTCTTCCCCTTCCCGTCCACAATGAACTATAAACAGCTATACATTTGAGCAATAAACAGGCATTGTGCCACACTAGATCATGAATTTGGTTATCTTTGTCATATTAATTAAATGGCACAAGGTTAGAGGGCATAGAAGAGTGCAGCACAGGAACAGCCCCTTTGCATGCCCCATATCCCTCCACTGCCTGCATGTTCATCTGTCTATCCAAAAGCCTCTTAAATGCCACTATCATATCTGCTTCCACCACCACCCCCTGGGTGCATTTAACAGGTTTTATTGAGTTAAATAAACACTTGGTATCAGAAACATCCCCCTCCCCCACTCTCCCTGCAGCTAAACCAACTTTCTTTTCTCTCCTTCCCAGTTCTGAGGAAGGGTTTTTGACCTGAAACATTAGCTCTGTTTCACTTCCCACAGATGCAGCCTGACCTGCTGAGTATATCTATATTTATTTTGGTGCACCATTACACACTGGCAAACAAGACTTCAAATCTTAAGCATAATAAAACAAAGTGTTGAAGGAACTCGGCAGGCAGTGTCAGTGGAGGGAGAAAGGATTGACAATGTTTCAGGTCAAGACTTCTTCAATTCTCAAGTCTTCCCGAAACAAAAATCTCCAAGATCAATAATTTAAAACTTTATTTTTTTTAAATTCAAAGTTGGGCCAAAGAGGAATTCGGAATGTTTAAAATGGGACGTCTGAAAGAAAACCCTTAATATATCAGTGTTTGTTTAGTGATCAACCATTAGCGGCTTAAGTTACGAAGTTGGAAGGTACCATGTGCTCAATCTCTGCAACCACAACCTCTACAGGCGACAAAAATAGACAATCCAAAGTACAAATAAATCGAGGACCAGCGCACTGAAGAATCGATGTAAAATCACTGCAGGGGGCCACTACAATGGCGGTAACCCTTTACTGAGCTTTTATAGGAGGACAAAATACTCAAATAAAATCAGAATTAAATGGGCAACACTCTTGTAAAAACGTGTTATTATTTTGATTCTAAACACCAAGTGGATAGAAAAGACTTGTTCCAATCTGAAGTCGCAAGCGGTTGCCATACAGGCAAGACTTCGCACAAGATGTTTGCTAATTTTACAAGCTTGTCAAAAAGGAGTCTGAACAGGCGAAGTCGTAAAAGTCTGATTTTACGAGAAATCATTAGCAGCGGGTTGCCCGTGTGTATCAATAAGCTCTCGCCGACTTTTCTTTCTTTTTTTTAAAAAAAGTTTTGAAACACTTTTTTTCTGTACCTATTCCCGACAAACCACGTGTGGAGTACTGACTCCTAGTTTGAACACTCAACTCTTACAAACATTCAAGGACAGTCAACGCTACAGCAGCACGACGCTGTATCGACGATACAAATGGAAAGGTTTTCAAAGAGTTCTTGAGCTCCACCGTAAACTGAAGGGGACCGACTGACTGGCTAACGTGCACTACGATTTATTTTCATTAAGCACACTCAAGATGCCCACTCAAGAAGGGCTTCGGTGTTGCCACTCTTTCCGTTCGTTTTATTTTAATTCACAACATACATTTTTTTTGCCAATCTGTCTCTCAGTCAGCCTAACTGTGCACAGAGATCGCTGTCCATATCTTGGGGGAGGAATGAGGGAAGAAGTGATCACAGCGAAGAAGGAAAGAACAGACCAAGGTATAACGAATTTTTAATTTGTTGATATATTTGTCAACATTAGGCGACAGCAGTTGGGAATCGGTTTGGAGGTCCCGAGTGCATTTGGCGTACGTGATCAAGAAGAGCGCTCTTCAACTGATCAATTCTTGGCATCAATACAAATCTGTACAGATCCCCCTCTCTCCCTCCCTCCCCGACTTGAATTAATCAGTTCAGGCTCTGGGATGCAAATGAATCCTTCCGTTAAAGACAATATAACGCGACAGGAGATCACACAGTACTGTTGAAAGGAAAATAAAACACATTTCGCCTCTTTTCCCTCAAAACAATTCCTCTCGCTCTCAAAATAAAATTTGCCAAGACCCTCAAGCACTTTTAAAACTTAAAAAAGATGACTTTTAGCTTAGCGATGGATTAATCTCATTGACGTTTGGCGTGTATTTAAAACGATCCTCAACAATGTTTACAAATACCGAGCGTCATCTGGCGAACTCTCCCAGTTGGGATCAGTTCACCGTTTAATTTTAAGGGAGGCAAAACTCCCAAACAAAAAAAAAAGCTAAATCGCTTCATAGACGGCAACAAAAAAAAAGTGAGTCAGTCCCAATGAAGAGGAGTCAGCGTGGCCGGAGACCCCACGCTGTGTCAGAGAGGGGGTGGGGATGGGCATTGACTCTTATCTCACAAAGTGAATGTGAGCAGGAAAATGGAAATAAATAAATGCACGTGGGTGAGACGCGGCGCCGATACAATTTGTAGCAAGAAACACTGTAGCCAACGACCTTCCGCAGCTCAACTTTGGCAACAATGTAGCCGAAGGTGTGTTTGAGCGCGGCGGAGAACAACACACAAAAGCTCGTCCGTGCGGACACTGCCGGCCATTAAGTGGCTGCAGAGATGAGTAGCCCCCCCACCCCTCCCTCCCTCCCTCTCCCTCTCCTTCCTTCTGCCAGGAGCCCGCGAATGCAACCCACCCCTCCCGGGAATCGACCCCCGCCATCAGCAGCATCTGAAGTGGGCAAGAGGCCGGTCACAATGGCTGGAGAGGCGAGGGCCAGGTAGCAGGACAGACAGTGAGTGCACTGGTCAACTCCTGCACAGCGCCCACATCAAAGCCCTCCTTCTCCACAGCACTCACACGTTTGTTTTTGCTGTTGCCCCCCAAAAATTCCCACTCACCTGAAATAGGGAGCAGCAGGGCTATCACCACAGCCCCAACACAAGTCCTCCGTTTAGAAATCTCCATTTAATCCTCCTTTTCTTCACTCATGCTCCCTACTCCGACTCTTCCTTCTGATCTGCGGCAGCTCCGGGCGCCGCTGCTCTCACTCACTGCGGACTCTTTGCAGAGGGAGCACGCACACGCTCGGCGGTGCTGCGGCCGACCGAAGCACCCGGCTCCCGCAGCTTCGTCCGCCGGGGTAGCGCGCACTACTTTCCATGGTTAGCAGAGGGAGGGGGTACAGAGGGAGTGGACATGCAGTTGCAAGGCAGTGGACGATGCCAGCATGAAAGCAGCACAATGTTGGGGGGCACTGACCAAACTAGCAGGGAACAGATCAAGGAAGCATCGCGTTACGAAGGCCAATAATGTTGTATTATCTGTCCCGAAATGGAACAATGAAATTCTTACTTGTAGCAGCAGCAGCACAGCAACAGGTTTGTAAATACAGTACTCAATATAACAAAAAAATCAGTATATTAAAAAAAAACCAATATAATGCAAAAATAAATGCTAATGCTATGTATGCTTAATAATGCAAAAAGTCCCTAGTGCAACAGAAACATAGAAAATGGGTGCAGGTGTAGGCCATTCAGCCCTTCGAGCCAGCACTGCCATTCAATATGATCATGGCTGACCATCTAAACTCAGTACCCCATTCCTGCTTTCCCCCTCCCTATCCCTTGATTCCTTTAACCCCAAGAGCTAAATCTAACTCTCTTGAAAACTGTCAGTCCGGGCAGTTCATAATTTTGAGTTTAGTTGGAGCTCATTGTGTTCAATAGCCGGATGGTTGTTGGGAAGAAGCTAATCCTGAACCAGGATGTACCAATGTTCAGACTCCTATAGCTTCTTCCCGATGGCAGGATTGTCATATATGCACAAGCATGGTGAGGTGCAAGTACAATGAACCATTTGCTAGCAACAGCATCGCAGGCACATGGACTCATGCAAACACAGAAAAAGATAAATTAATCAGAAGTTACACAGAAATACTATCTGTAGTGAAAAGAAAAAAGACTGTGCAAAGACTAGCGCTGGGGATTGAAATAGGGAAAGTGTCTGAAGAAAGACACAGAATGCTGGAGTAATTCAATGGAAAATGTGGAAAACATGGATAGTGGATGTTTTGGGTCGGGACATGTCAGTCAACTGTAATATTTGCGACAGGCACTTCTGACTGTGTGACCTCTGGCTAGTAAAAGGGTGGTCACAGAAGTATTAGGTTTCCTTGACGATCAGCATGGTCGTCTTTATTTAGAACCACAAGTGATGGGGATTTATTAAATTAATATTTCTCATCCATTTTTATTGAGAAAGATATGGAAGCTACGGAGTTGAGGCATTAAGTTGTGCTGTCTTAGATCAATACAATACAATAATACTTTATTAGCCAGATATATTTTGCAACATTCGAGGAATTTCATTTGCCAAGTCAGTCATACAAATAATAAGCAACGGAACACACAAAATACATTTTAACATAAACATCCACCACAGTGACTCCTCCACATTCCTCACTGTGATGGAAGGCAAAAAAAAGTTCCATCTCTTCCCTTCTTTGTCCTTGCGTGGTCAGGGGCCTCATGCTTTCCGTTGACGGGACGATCTTGACTCCCGTAGCCATCGGCATTTGGGCCCTCTGCGTCGGGGCGATCAAGCTCCCACATTAGGGGGGATATCAGCTCCCTAGCCGAGTGATCGGACCCCGGGTCAGGGCTGATCAAACCTTCTGCATCATTGGAGCTCCCGACATCTACAGTCTCTACCGGAGACTGCGAGTTCTCTATGGTAAAGTCCGCATGCCGCGGTTGGAGCGATCCCAGGCAAGGATGTCGGCTCCAATGTTAAGTCTACGCACCGTAGACTTAACATCGGAGCATTGAGTATGGAAGCTGGGATGTTATGATAAAATTGTACAATACATTGGTGAGACCAAATCTGGAGTATGGTGTACAATTTTAGTCGCCCAATTATAGGAAGGATGTTAACAAAATAGAGAGGGTACAGAGGAGATTTACTAGAATGTTGCCTGGGTTTCAACAGCTAAGTTACAGAGATAGGTTGAATAAGTTAGGTCTTTATTCTCTGGAGCGCAGAAGGTTAAGGGGGGACTTGATAGAGGTCTTTAAAATGATGAGAGGAATATACAAGAGTTGATGTGGACAAGCTTTTCCCTTTGATAATAGGGAAGATTCAAACAAGAGGACATGACTTTAGAATTAAGGGACAGAAGTTTAGGGGTAACATGAGGGGGAACTTCTTTACTCAGAGAGTGGTAACGGTGTGGAATGAGCTTCCAGTGGAAGTGGTGGCGGCAGGCTCGTTGGTATCATTTAAAAATAAATTGGATAGGCATATGGATGAGAAGGGTATGGAGGGTTATGGTATGAGTGCAGGCAGGTGTGATCAAGGGAAAAAAGTTGTTCGGCACGGACTTGAAGGGCCGAGATGGCCTGTTTCCGTGCTGTAATTGTTATATGGTTATATGGAAAACAATCGCATCTCTGGCAAGGTAAGAGATTGAAAGAAAAGTTTGCCCCTCCCCCCACATAGAACAAACTGGAGAACATTTATACAAACGTTTTAAACACACTAAAAATAACAAAACAAGATGAAAAAACAGACAGACAGTTGGCGGGCTGCCAATCGTGCGGCGCCCCTGACGGTAACATATCCAAATTACCAAATAGGTTTTAAAACATGTTAAAGAGGATAAATCCCCTGGGCCTGACCAAATGGATCCTCAGAACTTGTGGAAAGCTTGAGTAGAAATTGCAGTCTTTGCAGAGACACTTGCATCAGCTTTAGCCGCAGGTGAAGTTCAGTCAGATTGGAGGGTAGCTAATGTTGTACCATTACCAAGGGCACCTGGAGGATTGACGAGAGTAGGGCTTCGCTCTTCCCTATCCCATCAGGCAGAAAATGCAATGATTTAGAAATGCCATTCCCCCAGATTCAAGATAAGCTCCATCCACTCTGTTATCAGTTCCGGAATGGACCTCCCATATGCTAAGGATGTATTCCTGGTCTTCCAATCTACTTTATTGGAGCCCTTGCACTTATTATCTTCATTTCTCTGGAGCTGTAACACTACATACTGCAGTGTTTATTTTCTCTTCTGAGCTACCAATTGTACTCATGTATGTATGATTGCACTCATGTATGGTATGATCTTCCAAGATAGCACACAAAACAAAGTATCAATCACCACGCACTGGAGGACTCAGCAAGTCTGGTTGTATTTGTGGAAGGAATGGACAGGCAACATTTGTGGTCAGGATTTTCTTCAGACTGATAGGAGTAGAAGTGATGAAGCTGGAAAAGAGAGATGAGGCGGGACAAAGCCTGGCAAGTGATAGGTGGAGGAAGGAACTGCAGATGCTGGTTTAAACCAAAGATAGACACAAAAAGCTGGACTATCTCAGAAGGTCAGGCAGCATCTAGGGAGAAAATAAATTAGTGATGTTTCAGGTCGGGATCCTTCTTCAAGGGTTTGATTGGCAGATGGGTGCAGTAGGTGACAAAGGTGAGATGCGAAAAGGGGTGTCAGATAAGGAGAGAAGAGGAGGAGTGAAATGTAAAGCTGGATGGAGGGACCTAGATGGAAGGGGATGGAGTGGGAGGGGGAAAAGGGGGGATAAACGGAAATTGTGGACTCGGAAATGGAAGATGACTGTACAATGCAAGTTTCCATATTCCCTTTAGATGGACACGATCTTCACTGCATGTCAATGCCATGACTCAGGGAGCAAACTTTCCACCATTTGGAGTTGGTGGCTGTGGAGAAGAATCCTAGGAATTACTTTCCTTGTGGCAAAGTGTGGAAACCCTCCACATGGTTACCACAGTTGGACTTGCCTCATTTCTTGGCGATGGTCATGATTATGGCATCTCCGAGTTCCCCTGGCACACCCTCATCTTCCCAAATGAGGGCGATAGGATTGTTGTTGTTCTATGAATGAAGCCCTTCATCGACAGGTTTTATTATTTGTCAAAGACACTAACTGCTTGAGTCCCAAGGAACTGCCTTCAATCAAGAGTTAAGTGGCAGAATGTCAACATCACTTGCATTTGTGTGCAACTAGAGACAAATCCTAGTCATTGCCAACTAATTCACTGAAGAGTACCCAATGATGGACTTTGCACTCCTTCAAAGGTCTACGACCAACTTGCACCCATTCCATTGCACTGCACTTAGCATTTTTTTGCCAGAGTTCCACAATTAAACTTTATTCCGCAATAAAGATTCATGGTGGGACCTTTGCAAGTATGAACTTCATATTCCACGAGTCACCTCACAAGGCAGTGAGTCTTGAGGAAAAGGATGTTTGACCTGATAAAGGATTCAATGAGAGGCCACTTTCTGTTGATGAGTGCTCAAGCTAAAATCACTAAATTTAAAGAAAATAGATAAATTAAAGGACAAAGGTTTAAAGTAGGGAACTAGAATCGATTGGACCACTAAAGAGCTGGCAGAGGCATGGGGGCCAATTGGCATCCTTCTGTACTCTTTCAGTCTCTGACAAAAGGAGACTTTTTTAAAGAAAAATTGGCTTTGATGTAGCAGATAATATTTCAAGATTTACTTAATCTAGTTATTTCTATTTTTAGAGAATTAGCCATTGTGGTCGGCAAAAGAAGTGTGCGGGTGAACATTAACAAGTGTGCGGGTGACAGACATGTTGTGAGGCAGACATCCAGAAGATTTTCAGTCCCATTTACAGGATCGAACCCGGGTCTCGGGCGCTGCATTAGATGTAAAGCAGCAACTCTACCGCTGCGCCCCGTGCCATAATAAGTTACAAATAAGCTCACAAAGTGTTTTGAATGGGTCTGCAGAAATGCAATGACCCAATATGTTGACTATTTCTCTTCCCATGGATGCTGCCTGTATTGTTGAATATTCCCAGCATTTTTTGTTTTTACTTCAGATTTCCAGCATTTATACTTTTCTTTCTAAATTTGTATTTCTTTATGTGGAATATGCGGAGATTACGTGGTATTATAAGAATTGTTTTCAGTGATGCTGATAGGTTTAAATGGAGCCCAGTAAAAAGGACCCAGATCAGTTTAAGGAGAATGTGGGAATGAGGGCTACGGTGAGTTTCCTAGGAGGGAAGAAAGATCACCTGATGAACGAGATAGCGAACCACAGGGATATCAAAGTTGTCAGGTAGCGGATTATTGGGTTCTAACTGTATTCTGCTTTTGGTTTGTAGGATTCCCAGCACTATCCTGGCTGAGAAGTTAACCTTACGACATGAAAGGAGCTGGAACCTGTCAATTTGAATGGCTTAGTCACAAAATACTAGTGTAACTCAGAGGGTCAGACAGCATCTCTGGCGAAAAGGAATAGGTGACGTTTTGGGTCAAGACACCTCTTTGGGTTCAGCCCCCTCCATAGCTCTCAGTCTGAAGAAGTGTCTCGACCTGAAACGTCACCTATTCCTTTTATCCAGAGATGATGCCTGACCCACTGGTTTATTGCAACATTTTGTGTCCATCTTTGGTGTAAACCAGTATCTGCAGTTCCTTCCTACACTATTTGGACAGCTTGGTAGAGTGCTGTCAATGAAGGGTAATGACAACTACAAATGCAGGAAATTCTCAGCTAATCCGACAGCATATGTAAAGGGAGAAACACAGATTGAGCTTCATGTCATTGAAAGGGCTGGAGGGAACAAGCAGAAAAATCTGTGCCTGAATAAGGGCCAGAAGAGATTAATCGATGCAAGTGGTGAAAGATGGGGGAAAAGGCTTGCAAAGAACGGGACGTGTGTCTGGCAGAAGAAGACAAGTAAACTCGGACATTACCGGCAATGTGTAGAACAAATAAACTGAATGATGCAAATATGAGTTATAAGCCTGAACATCTTCTTCTTCTTGCGCATGGCGTGCATAGTCTAAAGTTGTAAGACAACTTGTTCTGTTTGATCTTCTGTTTGTGCACACCAGGTTGATTGCATTCGTCGAAACAGGGTGGACCACGTGAAGGTTGCAATCTCCCACCCCGCTGAACATCTGAAATTGTTGAAGTCAATGTTAAGGCTGCACGGTTACAAAGTGCTCTGTCAGAATATGAGTTGGAAGGACCTCCAGATGCTGGTTGAAGCCATAGACACAAAATTCTGGATTAACTCAGCAGGACAGGCAGCATCTCTGGAGAGAAGGATTGGGTGACATTTCGGCTCAAGATCCTTCTTCTGACTAGCTAGTCTGAAGAAGGGTTTTGATCCGAAATATCACCCATTCCTTCTCTCCAGAGATGCTGCCTCTGCAGCTGAGTTACCCCAGCAATTTGTGTCTCTCTTCAGTCATGCTTTTCTCAAACTTACATTGATTTTTAGAAGGTCAAAGTCAAAGAGGACAGAGTCAAAGAAGGATGCAGACTTGAATTGCAGAATTAATGGGAATCCTACAATTGACAATAGCAATTCTGCAGTTTTTTATTCCTGACTGCTGTGCGATGACAATAGTTGGAAAAATCATTCATTTGGCTTTCAAGCTTGGGGTGAAAGAGCTTCTTCATGAAAATCTAGTGCTAATCACAAAGGAATTTTCACTTTGAGAATTTCACTCCGGATCAGTTACCTCTCTTAGTAAGAGTAAGTAAGCAAAGGAATTGAGCTAAAAAAAATTGCAATACTTATTCTCTGACCTCATTAAAATATAATTAACTCGGCATTTAAAATTAAGACTTAACTACATTTTGGGTGAAAAAAATCAATACTTTGATCTTTCAAAATGAAACTATAGTTATGAAATCAGCTACTTGGAGTTGTCCAAACATTTTTATGTGGGTTCAGAGCCAGCAAAGTTGTGGAACCCACTAATAATGTTTCATGTGTCTGCTGAGGTTTCTGCTGATTACCAAAAAGTAAGCAAGATTCCAAACGGGTGTTCAATGGTTTAAAGAATCCGCAATGGGTCAAATGCCCCTGTAGAAGAATGCATTCTGAGTTCCAGGGATTCTGCCACTTCATTGAGTGAGGCTCAAGTTACAGCACTGCAAAATTAGCTTGATTTGTCTTCTCACCAATTTCTGCAGAAGCTTGTCCTCAAACAGAAAGTAAGTGGAAATTATCTAGCCTATTCAGAGCATGCCAGTTCCTCAGCTGTTCAAATCAACATTTTCATAGCAGATCGCAGACAGAATTCACAAATCCTCTGACACATATATCCAATTATTAGTAAGTAGTAGCATAGTAATAGACCAAATGTTTTTGCAAGAGATAAAAGCTATTCACACAGTTGAACCTACAACACATTGCATGGAATAAGCAATGATTGTTTTCTGTTTAAGGAAGTAATCAAATCTAGAAACAAACATTGATATTGTAACCAATTTTACAGTCTGATATATTATGTAGATCTATTAAGTATCTTACAATTTATCAGACACATGTTATCTGTTTATCAAGCCAACTTTATCAGTTATTAAACCTGTTCATTTCCTCTAACATCCTTGTGATAAATAACCTTGCTCCAATTCTCCAATTCACAGTATTTCCCTATAATTATTTTGTGTTCCCTACTGCTTTTACAATTTATTTTTAAGTCCAAAGATATATAATGTAATGGAACAAATATACATGTAGGAAATGCAGAGCAAATCTATTACCTTTTACTGAAGGAACACATGAAGAATGCTTCAGATACGCAATGCTTCAGGTCCTTCTCTGTTTTCCCAACAGATTTAGATTGACCAGCCATGTGCGTTTAGTTTTGATTTTCTATAACCAACAGGCATCATTTTCATTTTTTAGCACCTTATGTCACAAATAAATTATTCTCTTTCCAACAATTAATGACATAGTACTCATAGCCTCACAGTTTATGAAGGGGCACCACAGGAGATCCATTGTTAGTGACAGGCGAACATTGATATCGGAAACACATACACACACACACACACCTTAAGAGTGTGGGCTGACCACTGAGACCTTAGCTCTCAAATCCTCATTAGATAAGTAATCACAACGTATCTAATCATAGGGAACATTATAGATGATCTAGACATCATTTTCACCTAGTGTTAAGATACACATTTTCCAGGATGAATCACTGGACAAAAACAACATTAACAACTGTTTGCTATGTGGCACCTCTAATTCCAAGTCACCAACAGGACTGTTGCCAAAGATAACTACATGGGAATATAAAAGTCAGAGCACATTTAGGTCAGTTAGTCCTGCAGGCTTGCTCCATTCAGTACAATCATCCGTAACCCATCCTTGATTATAACACCGATACAACGGAAATCTTGTTTGTCGAGGCACCACAAGCACACTCCGACAAAAACATCAAAATAAATTATATATAAATTATACATACATTTCTGCAAGATAGAATAAAAAAGATTGCAAAAAAATCGAGGCATTTGTGCAACACACAATGAAAAGATTGGGTGGCATTTCGGGTCGAGACCCTTCTTCAGACTAGCTAGTCAGAATAAGGGTCTTGAGCCGAAATGTCACCCAATCTTTCTCTCCAGAATTGCTGCCTGTCCCGCTGAGTTACTCCAGCATTTTGTGTCTACCTAGTAATAGGGGTGTGTGGGTTGGTTCAAGAAGTTAATATTTGTCGGAATCTAGCTGTTCCTGAACCTGGTAGTGTGTTACTTCAGGTTTGTACCCCCTGCCTGATGTTAATAGCGAGAAGAGGGCAAGGCCTGGATGGCGGGGATCCTTGAATGTAGATGCCGCCTTCTTGAGATAGCTCTCGTGCAGATGCTTTTGATGGTGGGGAGAGTTGTGCCCTTGATGGACCAGGCTGTGTCCAACACTCCCTGTGGTCTTGTGTGCTCCTGTGGTTTGGAATTGTCGTCACAGGCAATGATGCATCCAGTCAGGATACTTTCTATGGTACATCTGCAGAGGTTTGTCAGAAGCTTCAATGACATACAAATCTCTTAAAATTTCTAAGAAAATAGAAGCACAGGTTCGCCTTCTTCATTACATCTAAGTGCTGACCGCAAGATAGGTATCCACCGAGTGGCGCCGTCAGTGATGGCCGCCTCGCCAACGGTCTGTCTGCCTTTTCGTCTTTTTTGTTATTTTTTGTGTGTTTTAAAAAGTTTGTGTTAATGATCTCTGGTTTGTTTTATGTGGGGGGCGGGGGAGGGGGCCGGGGGAAACTTTTTTTCAATCTTTTACCTTGCCGGAGATGCGATTGTTTTTCAGATCGTACCTCCGATCGCTCTGCAGCCTAACATCATGGAGCTGCAGACCTTGCTCGAGCCTGAGTTTGAGCCCCACCGCGGGGCCGTGAACTTGCCATCGGAGCCTGCGATCCCTCGCCTGGGATCGTCGCTCCAACTGCGGCCTGCGGATTTCAACATCGAGGAGCTCGCAGTCTCGGGTAGAGACTGATGTCGGGAAGCTCCAAAGTTGCAGGAGGTTCAACCCAGGTTCCGATCGCCCTGCGCGGGGAGCTGAGATCCCCAAGGTGCGGGAGCTTGATCGCCCCGACGCGGGAGGGCCTGACTGCCGGCTACGGGAACCAAGATCGTCCCATCAACAAAAGGCTCGAGGCCCACAACCAAGGGAGAACAAAGAAGAGATTGACCTTTCTTCCGCCTTCCATCACGGTGAGGAATGTAGAGGAGTCACTGTGGTGGATGTTTATGTTGAAATGTATTTTGTGTGTCTTGTTGCTTTTTATTGGTATGACTGTACGGCAAATCAAATTCCTCATTTGTTGCAAAACATACTTGGCTAATAAAATATGATTATGATTATGATTAATGCCCAGGATGAAGTTCCAAACTTTCCACAATGTTGGCAAACAATATTGCTTTATAACTACATTTTTGTGTGGATAGGCTTTACCTTTTAAATTATACTCCTAGTTAGAGCCTTCCCAATTGGAAGAAAAGGATTTTAGCTGCTCAATTAGCTATGCTTGCTTAATAATAAAAAAAACCTAATTGACCATCTGATCTTCTGAGCAATGCTGCCGTAATTTGTGCATTCTTCCATCTTAATTTCTCCATTGAAATCTCCTGGCATTGCTTTGGTCAATTCCAAAGCCAATTCATTCCTTTCTGAGGTTGATTGCCAGATTTTCTCAAAGTGCCTCCAAGCCTGGTTTTACGGTGTTATTTGAGGCTTTCAAAAGTTCGGTCACCGTGGAAGACCATCCTCAAGTTCGCCAACGACACCGCCATTGTTCGACGAATTACAGATGGTGATGAGTCAGAGAATAAAAGTGAGATCGATCGACTGACCAAATGGTGCCAGCACAACAACCTGGCTCTCAATGTCAGTAAGACCAAGGAACTGATTGTGGACTTTGGAAAAGAAAGGATGAGGACCCACAAATCTGTCAATATCGACGGGACGATGGTGGAGTCAAAACTTCAAATTCCTGGGCATGCATATTTCTGAAGCTCTTTCCTGGACCCAGCACACTGATGCAATTATACAGAAAGCACATCGACGCCGCTACTTCCTGAGAAGATTACAGATTTACCATGCCAGAGAGGATTATCTTGAACTTCTACAGGTGCACAGTAGGGAGCCTGTTGACTGGTTGCATCATGGCCTGGTTCGGCAACTTGAATGACCAGGAATGAAGAAGAGCACAGAAAGTTGTGAACACTGCCCAGTCCATCACGGGCTCTGAGCTCCCCACCATCGATGGGATTTACCGGAGTCACTGCCTCAAAAAGGCAGCCAGCATCATCAGAAACCCACATCACCCTGGCCACACACTCAATTCACCCCTGCCATCGGGAAGAAGCTATTGGAGCCTGAAAACTGTAACGTCCAGGTTCAGGAACAGCTTCTTCCCTACAGCCATTAGGCTATTGAACACTACAACCTCCACCACAAGCTCTGAACTACATAAACTATTATTATTCCTGTTGTACTATTATTGTTTGTTTGTTTTTATGTGTGCGTGTGTCTGTATATTTTATATAACCATATAACAATTACAGCACGGAAACAGGCCTTCTCGGCCCTTCCAGTCCGTGCCGACCATTTATTTTCCCCTAGTCCCTTCTACCTGCACTCAGACCATACCCCTCCATTCCCTTCCCGTCCATATACCTATCCACTTTACTTTTAAATGTTAAAATCGATCCTGCCTCCACCACTTCTGCTGGAAGGTCATTCCACACAGCCACCACTCTCTGAGTAAAGAAGATCCCCCTCATGTTACCCCTAAACTTCTGTCCCTATATATATATCTCCACACACACATATATATATATATATATACATATATGTGTATGTGTGTGTATGTATATATGTGTGTGTATATATATATATACTGAACTTATATATATGCATATACTCACATACACAGATCATATATATATGTATATATACACATCATACACACACACACACACACATATATATGTATACACATACATACATCATATATATATGATCTGTGTATGTGAGTATATGCATATATATATATATATATATATATATATATATATATATACACAAACACTGAACTTATTTTTCTCGTTCCTTATATTATTTACAGTGTACTATGCTCAAATATTCAGTTGTGCTGCTGCAAGTAAGGATGTCATTGTTCTACCTGGGACATACAGTCTGACAATAAAACACTCTTGACTTAACGTATTTCCATATATATCAAATTTTCTGATGGATTGGAGATCCAGCTCAATACAGACAGGACCGGAGTTCAGGATCAAACCAAGATAGCTGGAACATATCACAACTGTACCTCATTCCCATTGACCCGTCATAATATTTTAATGATCTATATTTGAAACTTCACTATTTCCAGTGTGAGTGTGAAAGATACATCTTCTAGATGCGCTGGGACGCATCCTCAATGATGTGACCTGGGGTCATCGGGTGTTTCGGGTCTCACAACATCAGACACCCTCGCCCAGGCGACCCAGCCGGGGTTGATCAAGCCCCGACTTGCGTCCCAGCAGCAACCGCCCACGGATCAGCCCTCTTAATCCAAAGCCACCAAGTGGCTTTCTCTGCGGCTTCACTTGCGGATTGAATGGCCCTCTTCTTTGCCAGCCCCGTAATGCCCAACTGGTTGAGGAGTTTTGCAGAGTGAGCATCCTGCAAAGCCTCTACAGCCCACCTCTATCGGCTCATAGTATGTCTTCCAGCCTCTGTCCTGGCACATCTTCACCAGTTCCTGGTAATTTGCGCGCTTCCTCTCATTAGCCTCTTCAATACGCTCTTCCCAGGACACTGTCAGCTCCAGAATGATCAGCTGTTTTGTCACTTCGGAGGTGATGATCATGTCTGGCCGGAGTGATGTTGCTGTGATGTGCTGTGGAAATTTCAGCTGTTTGCCCAGATCGACGTGCAGCTGCGAGTCAGTGGCTGTATAGAGGAGGCCCGTCGTTGTTTTTGGTTGTGGTCGGGGCTTCTCTCCAGCTTTGACAAAAGTGATTGATTTATTTGGGGCGTGGTGGTGTTCGCTGTTACAGATGGCAGTGGCTATGCTCTCAGCAACCACCTTGAGCACCTGGTCATGCCGCCACTGATAGCGACCTTCCCCAAGAGACTTTGGGCAGCTGCTGAGGAGATGTTCTAATGATCCTCTTCCAGAGCAAAGTGGGCAGGAAGGTGTCTCGCTCTTGCCCCAGACGTGGAGGTTTCCTGGACTAGGTAGGGCATTGTAGACAGCTTGGACAAGCAACCGGACGCGCTGGAAGTCTGCTTGCATGATGTTTGACCAGGTAATCCTGCGCTGCGGTATGCTCTCCCACCTTGTCCACGCTCCCTGCTGCCTGAGCCCCACCGTCCTGCTCACACGCTCTTCCTCCACACCTGCTCAGACCTCTTCCTGGATTAGACGGTGTCTCTCCTTGCCCTGGGCCTTGCCAACCGGTGTCTTAGGGAAGTATCCCAAACCCGCTCTGCCAGTTGCCATGACTCCCACCAATGCCTTTTGCCTTAGGTGTGACTCTGCCACGCCCACTGGTTTCGCCGCCCTCCATTTCCTCCCTGTTCTCACCTCGATGCCAGCCGATGACACCTTCTGGTCCCTGGAGTCCCTGTACTGCAGTGCCTCTCTTGTTCGCACCACCAGAAACTCTTCCGTGAGGCCACTGAATGGGATCTGCAAGATGTTACTGGTCCCATACAGTGCAGCACTGTTGAGGCTGTGGGGAAGGCCAAGCCACCTGCGGAGAAAGCCGCTGATCTTCCTTTCGAGGGACTCAACTGTGGTCAATGGAACAGCGTAAACCAGCAGAGGCCACAGGACTTGGGGCAGGATGGAATGCTGATAGATCCAGGCCTTGAATCTGCCTGGCAGACCTGACTTGTCGACTATGGTGAGCCAGGCTTCAAGGTCTTTGATGGAGTCTTTCAGAGTTGCGTCAAAAACCTTCCCTAAGCTCTTGACAGGTTGCTCAGGGATGGAGGGAATGGCAGTTCCGGATAGTAAGAAGTGGAATCTGTCAGTCACCTTCCCCTTCTTCAGCACCATGGACCTTGACTTTGTTGGCTTGCAACTCATCATTGCCCAGGTGATAAGTTTTTCAAGACCTTGTAGGATCCACCTACTTCCTGGGACCGATGTTGTGGTGATGGTAAGGTCGTCCATAAAAGCTCTAATTGGGGGCTGTCACACACCAGACTTGTTTAGGGGGCCTCTGCATTCCACCTCAGCTGACTTGGCCACCATGTTCATGGCAAGAGCAAAAAGAATAACAGAAATGGTGCATCCCGTAATTATTCCTTTTCCAAGCCGATGCCAGTCTGATGTTCTGAAACTTCACTATTTCCACATTTTAATCATTTAGAAAATACTTCACTTTTGTTTTATGGATAGGTAACATTTCAGGCCAGAACCCTTCTGCAGACTTTAGTCCTGACCTAAAATGTCACCTATCCATTTTCTCCAGAGATGCTGCCTGATCTGCTGAGTTTTTCTAGCATTTTCTGTTTATCTTTGCTTTAAACCAGCATCTGCAGTACATTTTTATTATATTTATTATTTCACTTTTGTTTATGAGTGAGTGAATGATTTCATATTGGCTTTTATTAAAATCCATTTGCCACAATAATTCACTTAATCAATTAATGTATTTTTGAAATTTAATATTTTCGTCTATACTTGCCTCATATGTTTATGTCATGGCAGTCTTAGATATCTAGAATCAAAATCATTTATATACACCTCCACTCTAAAATGAATGCTTGGGTTATGTCAGATACTGCCAATGTGAGGACTCCCATTATCCCTGCCTCCCTGTCAACCAGCATAAAGTCAACTTCCAAAGCAGGTCAATAATCTGCCTGCAAGTCCATGAGCTTGTCTTGACTGGTTCAGCATTCTAGTAGTTTTTTGCTATTTACTGTGCTGCACCAATGGATTTATTAAGTGCGGAGAATACGTCTGTTTAAAATTAAGTTAAAATAAAAATAAATGTATGATATTAGCATTTAAACATTTTTTAATCTTAGTACTTGCTCAAATAACATTTTTTCGGATTGGTTTCTTATAAAACCACGGAGAATGAAACTCTTGTAGCCCGTGACATATTATTGATACTGTCAATAATAGTTGTATTTGGTAGTTACATAATTAATTGGATCAAGTGAAAATTGCAATCATAACACAAAATGTTGAAATTCAAATGAACTTCGTATTCAATACTAAATAAAATATAATCAATAAAATATTGATTTGACTTACTATGTAACTTTTCTTTCTGGCTTGAATGGTACAGTCACATCATAGCATTTTTGTGAGGATAATAGGAATCGAAAGACAGCAAGACCACTGTTAAAATGAATTTGGACTCCTATCTGTGACCATCTTCTGACACCAGCCAGGTCGCTGATTGTATTCAGGAATTTCTGACTTGAATGCCAGAAATTCCTGTTAATACCACCTCCTTCTCCAAATCAAATTCTCAATTTAAGTCCAATTTTGCAAGTTATTAATGTTTCAAGAAGAGTCTCACTGGTACCCAATTGTCACATTATTATCCACCAGTGGCCCACTTTCCATTAGTTGCTTAGATAGACAGCCACGGCATGTCATGGTTGTATTTATGGAACCATTGGATACATAGCATATGCCCAGTTTATCTTTTCGAAAAACTAGTGAGAACTAGCGTGTTCTCCTAATTGCAGTACAGAAGTGCAATTGGCATAGCAAATTGGCCAACCGTTTGGCATTCCAATAAATCCCCTGAAGGATGTGCTTGGAGGCATATTGAATAATACTGAAATCCAAGACGTCAGTTAAATTTTAACAAAATCAGATAAAGTTTGTAGACTGTAAAGTTTCCTAACATGATTTTGGAGCTGGGTTAAATATTCTTTTAAATGCACAGCTTTTTATGGGCACCCAGCTTTGGTACATTATAGGATTGACATAAAACTTATGTCAATCCTATAATCATGTCATGTCAACCCACATTCGGCCTCACAAAAGACAGCAACAACTTGTATTTATGTAGCATCCTTAACCATTAAAAACAACCCAAAGTACTTCAAAGGTGAATAATCAGAGGGAATTGATATAAATATATCAGCGAGGTAAATAAAATCTTGTGTCCAACAAATCTTGTGACTTAAGAATGGACATGTTTCTATCTTTGGCTTTCAAGAGCATTATTTGGAACTTCCAAGTTACCCCGATTCAACAACGGGCCTCCATCCAAAATTCAAAAAGGGATCATTTGATATCAAGTCAAGTCACTTTTATTTCTATAGCACATTTTAAAAAACAACTCTTGACATCTTGTCTTTTGATATGTCATCACAAATTGTTGTCATTCCTCAGCAGCATGTTGTTTTGTCGTTCAGAGTTAGATTGCTACGTTGGGTTGAGTTAAATTTGTTTCAGATAGCAGCCCCACAGCTGGTAGAGGGAGAAGACTTTTAGTGATTTCAGTCTAGGCTAGATCTGTACATAGGTCACAGAGGTGAGAAGCCCGTGTGTTAACTTACTGCATCAAGCCTTTGTTAATTATTTTCTACTTTTTATAATTTTCTACTGGATCAGATGTCCGTTTTAGCAGAAATTCTGGTGACACTGAAGAAAACAACGGATTAAAAATAGCCAGGTCAAACTTAAACTCTTTTAATTTAATTTTGTTACTGCATAAGTTAAGTGGTGTCTTGCTGTCCTGGTGACCAGAACTAATTCCCTCATCACTAAGCCCTCACGCCCGCCCACAGAAAAATTCCATTGCAACTGTTTCCACAGACGCAGGTTATAATTACACTGCCTGCCACACCACTTAATCAACCAAGCAGAGCTGCTTCAAAGTTGACTGGACAATTAAAGTGGAAACGTAAGAAACCGCTCTGCACAAGTTTCAGGATTTTTAATTTACATTTGATAATTAACAATGAAAACATACAGCAGCTGGACAATAACCGGCACAATTTAAAAGAGAACCCATTCAAGCTTTACAACTGATGTGTACCCTTAAGTGACCATACGCAGCGCTGCTTCCTGGCTCCTTCAAGAGGCAGGTGGCTGAAGGAGAATAAATGTTATTCTATTTTGAATACGTTCTGGCACCCCCTTCACTTCAGAATTGTACATTTATTGTCTACACTCAAGTGGGGATAGAATGCGGTTTACTACTGAATTAAATCAGAGAAAGTGAGAAAGTCAAAGGAAACAGCTGTCTTCAGCAGTGATGCTGCATTCAAAGAACTGAAATCTTAACATTTGAAGATATATAATTACTTTTCTAACATCTCATATAAAACCTATATTCGGTGAAAAATAATATTAAACATCCTGCAATATTTTGCGGCCACAGTATTCAAAATATAAATTTCTTACATTGAAGAAAATATTTAACATCTTTAAAGTTACAAATCAGTTTTGCCATGTTTGTATAGTTTGACTGATCTACTTTTATTAAACACTGGGATTGGAAAGTCAATGTTAATTATTTTACATAATACATTACAGGTTTCAATTAACGACATCCCCTCAGTTTTGCACGTCTTTTTAAAAATGAACGCAATCAAAAGTAATTTTAGTGTCAACGTGTGATTGAGTAGCTTGGACATCTGCAGAAGATACAGGGACAGAAGCTGCAGTTGGTTGAAGAGCCCCAGGAAATATATAATTGCCGTCATTTAAATGCTTCGTCCACTTGTACTAGATTTAGCCATTTTAGGGTTATTACAGCTGAAGAGATTGAGGAACAGGTATTTCATTCATTACATCAATCCACTGTGTAAAATATATCTGGTGTTCATCGGATCACGTCATGAGCGTTTTCCATTTGATGTGCCTTCTGGTGGAGCGATGATCCTGTTTCCACAGAAACTGTCTTGGGTTTGAGATTTTACACATAATTTCCATTCACCTTTTTTCCCCCATTCTCTCTGCATCCATACTATTCTCCTCTTATATTTAAACCAACAGTGAAAGAGTTGCTGCCTTACAGCAACAGAGACCCAGGTTTGATCCTGCCTATGGGTGCTGTCTGTACGGTGTTTACAGGTTCCCTCTGTGACCCTGTGAGCTTTCTCTGGGTGCTCCAGTTACCACCCACATTCGTGCAGATTTGGAGGTTAATTGGCCTCTGTAAAATGTCCGTAGACTATAGGGTAGAACTAGTGTACAGGGTGATTGTTGGTTGGCCCGGACTCAGTGGGCCGAGGGGCCTGTTTCCACATTGTATCTCAATGGCAAATCCTCCCATTTGACATAGGTACAGTAATGCTATTTTTTCCTGCATTGTATGAGATAGTTCGTGTTGCTATTCTAACCATGCAGAGTAAAAAATATATAAAAAAGGCCCCAACTTACATGGAATTACAGAATATTCTGCAGGCAACAAACGACTGTGGTCATTGTTGTAGAAAACACAGGCCGCAACTTTGTACCCAGCCAATAATTGCAGACAGCAATGTGATCATGACCCAACTATATGTTTTAGTGATTCAGGGATCAATGTTACCCCGAACACAGCAAAGCACTCCACATTTCTTCCAAACTGTGCCATTGAATATTTTATGACACCTCAGAGAGCAAATAGGTGCATTAGAAACTCGGCGCAGGTTGTGTTGATGTTCCTGAAGTGGGGCTTGAACCCAGAACCTTCAGAGCAGAGAGAGCAATATGCACAAAACCCACCAGAACATCGGCAATGAGGAATTGCAATGGAGAGTCAGTTCTATCAAACTCATAAGAACCCATGAGGCTGTGCATCCGATTTAGCACCATTGCACTGAAATTGAAACTGTAACACTCTTTGTTTCAACACAACTGGATCATAAATATTTTAAAGTGAATCACATTAGCCACTTTTTCAGGATTAGATTATGTTGACTATAAAATTAGATCAGGCCATTCCAGGTTAGCATGCCTGATGTTTTTCCTCACATCAGACACATTCCTAAAAACATCAGTAATTGTACAATGTAAATGGCAGCCCACATCTGCATAAATCCAAGCAACGACCTGCTTACGGGTGGCACGGTGGCGCAGCAGTAGTGTTGCTGCGTTACTGCGCTTGCAGCGCCGGAGACCCGGGTTCGATCCTAACTACGGGTGCTGTCTATACGCAGTTTGTACGTTCTCCCCGTGACCGCGTGGGTTTTCTCCAAGATCTTTGGTTTCCTCCCACACTCTGAAGACGTACAGGTTTGTAGGTCAATTGGCTTGGTAGAAGTGTAAATTGTCCCTAGTGTGTGTAGGAAGATGTTAATGTGCAGGGATTGCTGGTCTGTGAAAGGCCTGTTTCTGCGCTGCATCTCTAAACTAAACTAAACCATTGTCTAACAGTCTCAGGAGAACTCGGAGCGAGGTTCTTGATTTCCATACTTTGGGAGATGTCACATGGGTGGTTTTGAACCGACGACAAATTCCTGAAGCACCTTTTAAAGTCTAGAATGCTGAAATCACCAACAAATGTTTGTGGCACTCCTTAGCTGCTGCGTACTCTTTCAAATCGTATCCCAGACAGCAATGTAAATGACAGCAGTTCATTACGGGAGGCTCCAGGATAAGTAGGGCAGGTGACAGATGGAGGTTCTGGGTCCAAGTGCAGTAGGCACAGAAATATACATCTGTAAGATCACACGAACAGAGAGCCTGCAGGGGCACCACATTGCACCTGAACCTCCCTGATGAGCAATGTATTCACAGGCTCAAAGGCCGCAATGACAGAGATGGATGAAGTCCTGCCGATGACCTTCGGTCATGCTCTCCTGCCTGCAGAAGGGCACCTTCAGGTAAAGGTCACTGTAACTAGATTTCCTGTCCACGAGTTCATTCCAGGTGGTCACCACTGATCTCAGCCATATTTCTCAGTGCACTGACAATTCTGGCCAGGTGTGTACCAGGGTAATAATGGAGATTGCTACTGGTCTCCTGAAAGAGAGATCCTGAGGTCTTCATCAGTCCAGGAGCCAACAGGTGCAAAGGCTTCGATATCCTGTTGCCTAATCTGGTGACAGAAGGGGCTTGGACACAGTGGCGGAAAACGAGCAGAGAGACAAGGAAGCTTCATGCTTTAGCTGAGAAAAGGGCAGGCAATAAACCAATGTCATAAGGAATAGGAATAGAATTAGGCCATTTGGCCCATCAAGTCGACTCCGCCATTCAATCATGGCTGATCTATCTTTCCCTCTCAACCCCATTCTCCTGCCTTCTCCCCATAACCTCTGACACCCGTACTAATTAAGAATCTTGTGGAGACACTTCTCCTAAATCCATTGTCATCGATACGCATGGCATTCACCATCACCATGTTACACTAGTGGAGAGCTAAGAGAGCCCAGATGACAGATAATTTTCCCTTTGCATGCTACTTGGCAAGTTCACCACTATTGTATCTGCCAGAGTGCTAAATTAATTTATATTCGCATTACTTAAATAACTTCCTGCACAAATTCTCGAGTTTCCTGATGAAGGCCACTTCACTTAAAGCACTCTGGCCTCTCCACAAAATGGTTTTTGTCTGAGCATTGTTGGCAAATTTTCATCATTTTAACCATTGGTGAATTAAGGAGTAATGGATGTCACAATATATTGATCAAATTGTCATGCAGTGGATAGGGAAATGCATGGAGGGGATACATTTTCAAAATAATGACGTTCACACTCATTCCTGATGAACAAACTCCAGTTGTGTTTCAGATTAAGCCATTGTACTAATTGATCATTTAAAGATAAACACCACGGAACAATCAATATAGTCTCATATTATGCAACAACTTGCACCAAACACCCCACACACTGAACCAAACATCCCTGTGAATAGGCAGAGGATTTCAGTAGTGGACACGTTCACATATCCCAGCAGCACTCACTGAAGATCAGTCAACACTGATGACGAAAACAACAACAGGATAGCAAAAGCCAACTCTGGAAGACTGAGAAGTACAGGAATGAAGAGGAATCAGCCTAAAGTTCAAGATGAAGGTGTATCATGCTATTGCCTTACTCTATATTTGCGGGACATGTTCACTGTAGACCAATAATAAATCTGAAAAAGGATCCTGACCCAAAACCACACCTATCCAATTTCTCCAGAGATGCTGCCTGATCCACGGATTTACTCCAGATTTAGTGTCAAACAACACAAAGATACAGAATTGGCTCTTGGGTCATCAGGATCTCATCTGGGGCAGAAGTAAGCTCTACTAGAGGTTGCATTTGAACTGAAGGGGAACCAAAACCATAACGTGCTACTAGGGAGGGTTTAAACTAGATCGACAGGGGGACAGGGGAACAAGATCCAAAGCAATAGTGAGGCAAATGGGAGGCTCAAAGTTGATTGAGAAGCCAATGGCAACAAGTTCTGTAGACGGGATAGGTGAGGCGGATAGACTCAAGGCCTCGATAAATATGTGGGACTGGGACATTAATGAGCATGAGAGGGACGGGGCTGGCAGCTTAATGTTCCCGGGTACAGATGTTACAGGTGAGACAGAGGCAGCAGAAAGAAATGAGGTGTTGCTTCATTGATTAAGGAGAACATCACAACAGTAGTCCAAGATAACATTACCGAATAATCATCCATTGCTGTATGGTTGGAGCTAAAAATTAAAAAGGGGATGATCACCTTGTTGGGAATGTACTAGTGGTCCCCAAATAGCCAATAGTCAACAACAGCTTTTTCAGAGAGAGAGGTGGATATACGTATACAGAATGAGCTGCCAGAAGATGGTTGAGGCAGGTACATTAATAGCATTTTAAAGACTTCTGGATAGGTGCATGGATAGGTAAGTTTTATATATATACCATCCAAATGTGGGCAAATGGATCTAGTTTGGATGGGACATCTTGGTCAGCAAGGATGAGTTGGGCCAAGGAACCTGGCTCTATGACTATAAGAGGCAGGGGGTTGTGGTGGCAGGATTCTTCTCTGACTTGAAGTCTGATATCACTGGTGTACTACAATAATCCATGCTGGGACCTTTGTTGTTTGTGATGTATTTTAATGACTGAGATATGAATGTAGGAAGTATGATTAATAAGTTGGTGGATAACTCGAACGCTCGTGGTGTTGTGGATTGTGAGGAAAGCTGTCTAAGGCTACAGCAGCACATAGATCAGCACTGGGGATGGAATTTAATCCTGACAAGTGCAAGGTGATATGTTTTAGGAAGTCAAATAGGAGTAGGACAATAGTAAATGGGAGGGCACCATGGAATATTGATGAACACTGCAACACACGGTTCAAGTTCCCTGAAAATGGGTGATGGAGTCAAATGCAATAATATGTTTATGATGGATTTAGACATTCAAATAGTCAAGGCATAGAGAGAAACAGACCTAATACAGGCGATAGGAATTTTTGCAGAGGGGCAAAAAGGGCATGATGGACATCGTGGGGCAAAGGGCCCTTATCTGTGCTGTACAACCTTAAGACTCTATGTGAATAATATGGAAAGTGGAGGGTTTGGGTTTGGGCAGTCAATGGTGGTTGAGCATGGGGGATTGCAGTTTGAGAGGGTGGGATGTTTGGATACATTTATGCTGTGTGTGGACGTGTGTGTGCCGGTAAATCATTAATTGCTTAAATTATGTTCAGGGTGAATATACCAGATTTTTTTATTTTTCCATTTCAGACAGCAGTTTAGGGTTAAAAAAGCAGAAAATGCATGAAATACCCAGCAGGTCAGTCTGCATCTGTGGCAATAGAAACAGTGTCAATGTCTCAGTTGAAAGACCAGGCCAGTCGTCATAACTGGGAAAAGGATAAGAGAAGTTTGTTAGACTAGGACAAGCAGAGATTGAGGGGGGGGGGGGGGTTCCTGCAAGGGTGAAATCACGACTGACCTGCTGAGTATTTCCAGCAATTTCTTTTTTACTTTAAATTTGGAACATTTTCGGTTCTTCCGACTTAGAAACAGGAGACGGATAACCACTGATGGTAGTTATCCAACTAGCTATGTCTGGGACAAGAAGATAGACACAAAAAGCTGGAGTAACTCAATGGGTTAGACAGCGCCTCTGAAGAAAGGGAATAGGAGACATTTTGGATCGAGACCCTTCTACCGACTTCAGTATATCTGGGACATTTGTGGTAAGCAGGGGTTTATGCTAAGGCGATTTATTGAGTCAACCTCACCACTGTCAAATGGCATTTCTGTCTCAAACCCTAATGCCAGACAACATGAGATGTGTGACTGGAGTCTCCTGGTCATCATTTGACCTCTTCCTCTTATCATTTGTTGAAGGCCACTGGACCTCCTCAGGGAAGAAGAGATTTGTGCAAAACCTTCCATAGTGTATGAAGCCGCTGAGCACTGACAAACCACGTGATCCTGGCTGGAGGATGAATCTTCAGGGATGTAACAAGTCACTCAGAGGTTGCCAGTGTGAAATGAGCCTCTTCATTCGCCTGCTTTGTTGAGCACTCAGGCTTCGATCACCATTTGTCTGGTACATCCCCAGAGGTGGGATCACCTGAAGTGCTGGACTCCAGAGGATATTGCACACAGGCGGACTGGCTCCATCATCACCATCCTCCACCAGCCAAGGACCTGATACACAGTGAAGCTGATTAAATACACAAGACAGGAATAATTTTAATTATCTGCAGCTCACCTTTTTGCGAGGTCGTAATGTTTCGTGTAATATTTTATTTGCTGAGTTGTTCTTCTCCTTCCTGGAGGAGACAACTGGACTCTTCTACAATGTTCATCTTATGGTGGCCTGGGAGGTTTCCTGGTGCTCCCTCTGCCCCTGTCCCTGTCCACCCCTGCAGGATCTTGCTAGTGGGATGTATCTCCCTGACGAGCACTTCTGTACCTCTCCCTGTAAATTGTGGATCTCTGCCCCACTCGTTGCAACCTGTCCCTCCCTCCATGGCAGCAACCATGTACACTGGCCCAGTGAACGCACTGTGTGTACTGCCCCGGGGAATGTGTACTGCATGAGGGAATACACTGTGTAGATGTTGTGTACACTGTGTGTGCTGCTCCAGGGAAGATGTACTGCACTGTTCTTGCACCAAACTACAGTTCGCAATCTGTGAATCTGCACTTTCAACCTCTTGTTCCCACCAGCAGAAAAACAGTGCCCATGTCCACCTTCATAACATTGTCTGCCTCTTCCCCACCCAGACATTTGAGTTGAATTCCTTCTTCGTAAGTAACTTTGTTCCATCCGGACACCAATTTCAAGCTGTCCCATCCAGACTCTTATCCTCTATCCTCAAAATGTTTTAAGTATTCAGAACACTAATGCCCATATCCTGTCCAGGTCTTCCTTGTAAATCAGCTTTATTCTCATCAACCTACTACTTACCCACTCCACTTCAAATAGTCGTCATGTTACAATGGCTTTGTGAGTTCATTCTCCTCGTCTCTCTCATCTCTTACCAGCTGCCCACTCCCATTCAAACAATGTCCATCTCTCCAGCTCACCCACGATGGGCAGTTGTGCCTTCAGCAAGCCTGGCACCGCATTCTGAAATGTCATCTCCAAAGTAAAGAGCTCCCTTCTCCTTTGTGTGCTCCATTTATCCAAGCAGTTATTCAACCATCCTTTTAAGACTCGCTGTCCACTTTAGATTGCGTCGCTGTGGATTGTTTTGATAAGTTGTCTTTATGGTGACCGCATTACATAAATGCACATTGTTGCTGAGGAAACTGTCAGTTGCTCATGTTAATGAAACTAATGACTCACATAGTTGGATGCCTGCCAACTCCATCCATTTGAAATGCCTGAAACCATTTACACAATAGCCATGCCAACAGATTCAGTTGTACGAGGCACCTCAAAACCTTTTCAACAGAACAAGCAATGGCTGCTGAAGTGGACTTTGCTGCAATAAAATTAATAACCTGTCTCTGAAACTTTTCCTCCGTCTCTCAGATAAGTAATGACGGTGGATATTCTAAAGACAATGTACGATTGTGATTTCTTAAAGCCTAGCATTTAGCCTGCTTGTTTAAATATTAAGACGTGCCAATTGTTCTTCTCGAGTCCTTTCTGAATGAATGTTTTCATTTGTGATGTGTTAACATGTAGTCACACTGATGGACATTTCTTAAGCTGACTGAAAGTTCATAAGGAAAAACAATATTTGCATTTCATGGGCTGAGAGCTGGCCCCCAAAGCAATTTACAGTCACTAGGACTTTGGAATGTGGTCATGGTTTCAAAAAAAGGGAATATGACATCCACAGCAAGGATGCTTGATGAGAAAATGACCAAATAATGAGTTTTTAGTGATGATGGCCAAGGGATAATTATCAGCCAGTTTGCTGCTCCCTCCTTAACAGTATTATAGGATACAAGAGGGTCAAAACAATCTTGATTTGACATCACACTGAAGGGAGAGTAACTCTGAAAGAACTCTCAAAGTACTGTACTGCACAGTAAAGAAAAGAGGTTGTGTCCAGGATCTGAACCCATCAGCTTCTGACTGCTTTCTGAGGACTGGTCCCACTACTGACCTAAGGTGTCATCTCTAGTGGCTAGGTTTGGAATGCATGATAAATCCAGCATGGACACAATATGCTGGAGTAACTCAGCGGGACAGGCAGCATCTCTGGAGAGAAGGAATGAATGACGTTTTGGGTCGAGACCCTTCCTCAGTTCCTCCCGATACATTCAGTACAGCCACCGCCTGCTTCTTCTTCTTGCAGCAACACAATCCTTCCTAATTTTGAGAAACAAGTTACACTTATATTATTATTCAAATGATTTCAGAGTGTCCCAAAGTTTTTCACATCCAATGAATAATTCTTGAAGCAGAAACAGTGGTGTGAAAGAACTCACCCAGTTAATATATCTGGTCGGTGACCCTTTCTCAGTTCTAAGGAAGGGTAATTGATCTGAAACATTAACTGTTTTGTCTTGCCACAGCCCCTGCTCGATTGGCTGGGTTCTTCCAGCATTTTCTGTTATTGATTCCTGCATCTGCAGTTTTGTTTGTTTCTATAACTCTTGAGTGGTCATCGTTTTAATCCTGCACGGAACCCTGCGCTTGGGGTTTATACATTTATTTTGATATGTTATTATTCTACAATACCTGTGGACAAGGTAATCTTTCCTCATAAATGAGGATCTATGTGCGTCCCTCCAACTCAAGAAAACCCTTTCTGAAATGACGGTTTTATTTTCTAGTTACTAGAATGAAGATATTTGGAGAGATATTTTGCTTGGGTTTGAAAATGTGTGTTTGAGTTGAAGGCAAAGATTTTAGCTGCAGATCGGTTTTAAGATATTTAAAAATATGCCTTCAATTCCCTTCTCAGCCTTGAAATTAAATAACTCTGTGGACCAGCACGATTTGGAAAGGATGCAAAAAAAACAATATGTCATTAATGTAAATTGTTCGAATGACAACATAGTCCTGTGTTATGATCAGCCATGATCACATTGAAAGGCGGTGCTGGCTTGAAGGGCCAAATGGCCTCCTCCTGCACCTATTGTCTATTGTTACTCATTCTTAATGATAACAATTTCAAAACGATGGACTTTATTTTTATTGTTGACGTCAATGGTGGCATTTCACTGATCAATCCTTTGCATTCCTGAACTGTTCTCCCTCAACCAAGGTACTACTGCAGGTGTTCATTTACCTTCTGAATTCCTCATCAAATAGTTTCCGTACGACTGGACCAGTCAGAGCTCTGGGCGTCTAAAGGGATACAATCTGAGCTGAGATGTAGTTTATTCTATAGGCACAAAAACAGAGATCGGGGACTAGGATAAAAACAGGAAGATTAAACCAAAGTAGCATAACATCCGGGATAGACACAAAATGTTGGAGTAACTCAGTGGTACAAGCAGCATCTCTGGAGAGAAGGAATGGGCTTCGGTTTAAACCAGCATCTGCAGTTCCTTTCTAGAAAATCATCAGAAATAGATATCAAACATTTAGAACTGAGAATAGAAGAATTATTTTTATGCAAAGGGTTGTGAATTTATGAAGTTCCCAGCCCCAATACACTCAGCACCGAGTCATGGAGTTGAGCAAAGGCCCAGCCATGATCTGCTGGAATGCCAGAGAGGGATCAACAGACTGCACGGTCTATTCCTCATTCTCCTGTAACTGCAATCCTGGATGATCTTTCCTTTTTCTTCATCAGTAGACCCAGTTGTAGCCGTGGAGATTACAGACGCTGTGATCTCCTGGTGTGGGAAACTAAATCTCACACAGAGTGATATATTTGCCCTTTCAGCTCGGTAATTAAATGCTTTTTAATAGCATTCTCTCTCATTCCCAATTTATGTGATCCAATGGAAGTTGTGAATAATGTATGCTCCTTGTATATTTTAAACCATCTAAATGTGTTCAAAGCGGGCAATGGACAGCCTTAACATCTTTCATGTAATTAGTCAGTGCCTACGTTCTGCCGGCTAATTTAGAGTCCATTAACAATTTAGCCTTCTGTACAATCTGAAATTCCAATAAGGAATCGTTTTTGGAAAACTGATCCACTTATTTCATATTTAAACAGGAAAATATATAATCTTCAACCGAAGCTTATGCATTGATTGATGAGGTGTCAGCATGCGGTGGCGCATCTAGCTACGCATTGCTATTTAACTTTAATGCAGAAAGCTCAGTTGTGATACCCTGTAAGCCAGCCAATGCTTCGTGTAAATTTATTGTTCATTTAGAATAACCTGCTTCTGCCTTAACCACATAATAAGTGAAGCTTTTTGTGCGCCAATCTGAATGGGTTCCCGGTTTTCACAAGAGTATAGAAGTGCCTTTGTTTATATTTATAGATTGCCACTTCACTTTGTTTCTTCGGGTTTGGAGTGGCTCCTGCTGGTCACTTCTATTTTTGGACTCGAACTAAAAATCTATTCATCCCCTAATAAAAGTCCGTTTGTTGGCGACAGATCCATTTTTCTGCCAGCTGCAGATGAATTTCTCTAGGGCTTTTCGCAGATGCAACACAAGAATAACCAAGTAAAGGCATTTAACATATTGACGTGAAAAACAATAGCTAACATAAAATGCAAATGTGAAGCACACACTTACTCAGACCAATGCTCCATCCAACAGGCTCTGGCAGTTACCCAAACCGGTGTCTGTTTGTCCATCATTAGACAGGCTCCCACGCTGATTAAACTCTTTTAAGGTCCAGAAGCCACAGCATTTAATCAAAGTACGAACCCCGTCGATTAATGGAGATAGTCATTAAAGAATTTAACAAAGTTCTTTTTAGATTTCAGAGGTAGACAAAAGTGCTGGAGAAACTCAGCGGGTGCAGCATCTATGGAGCGAAGGAAATAGGCAATGTTTCGGGCCGAAACCCTTCTTCAGACCTTTTAGATTTCTTTTTAGATATCTTTGCATTCAATACTTAAGAAAAATATATCCAGGTGGAAATTTAACAGCAGAAAGACGTTTGCAGAGAAATTCAGTTTCTCACCCTCTTTTGCAAGGCTACCTGTCGAAGGTATCACTCGAGGATGATTTACCTCCTGGCCAGTTCTGTGGTCCTGATGAGGCTAACGAGGGTTCTGTAGACAATGCCATAGGCAGGCAAAGGAGCATGGCAGGGCGGGTGGGTGAGTAGTGTGGGAGGCAGTGCACGCCTTTTAGTTTGGCTTCTGCATGCTTCCTCTATTATGAGTAGTCATTGGATCCCCAGAAGTTAATGATTTAATTCCTCGCCCCAAGGAGGCTTGAAGAACATCCTCGCCATCTCCGCAGTCTTCACCCACGGTAATCTCTCCCCCTGGCAGAGCTCAGACCAGCGTGCATGATTTGGGAGTCTAGTATTGGGAATGCCCACAGTCTGACACGCCCACCTGAAACAGCAAAACATAATGGGAGCCTTGGAGCTAGGGATGTTGTTTTGGGAGAGGACATGGACATTAATTTGTTTAATTTGCCAGTAGATTTGGAAGGTTTTGCAGAGACAAATTTGGTGATAACTCTTCAGTGCTTCAAGGGACCTTCCTCTGTCCCCATACCACACTGTTCCCCATCTGCCCTGCATCTCACCCTTATTCTGTTCCTTCCTAATCAGATTCCATGATCTGCAGCCCTTTGCTATCTCCACTTAACACCTCCCAGCCTCTGTTGCTGTCCCCTCCACCTGGCTCCATCTACCAACCACACCCTCCTCACCTAGATCCACATATGGCTTGCCAGTTCTTGCCACATCCCTCCCCTCTCTCAGTCCAGATGAAGGGTTTCGACCTGAAACATCATCTGTCCATTTTCCCCCACAGATGCTGCCTGACCTTCTGAGTTCCTCCAGCAGTTTCTTCATTGCTCCAGATTCCAGCACCTGCAGATCTCCTGTACTTCCAGCTCTGAAGATTTCCTATTAACTAATAACTAATTTAAATGATCAGAATGCAATAAGCTTCTCATTCTTCTCCTTACCCTTTCCAGTAAACGCTTACAGAACCGGCAACCTTTTAAGATCGCCACGTTCTAATTCTGGTCTCGCATATTTCCGAATGTCTTTGCTATATCATTGACAACTATGTGTACCCTTATGCCAAGGCCAGAGTCTCTCCTCCAAAATCCTCTAAACTCTTCTCCTAAATATCTGGGGACCAACATGTCTCATTCACTATTTAAACTAATTAAAACCTCACTTTTACCAAGTTTTGGCCACCTGTCCTAATACTCCTTTAAGTAGCAAGAATCCAATTTTGTATGAAAATCACTATTGAGATGCATCTTGAGATATTATCTTACAGCACTACATAAAATGGTAGGCTCGTTGATATTTGGAATTGGATCACATACAGGCACAGGAGATTAGTTTAACTTGGCATCATGGCCAGTATTGACATAGTGGGCTGAAGGGCCTGTTCCCATGCTGCACTGTTCTGTTCTAAATGCCAATGTTGTTGATTCTCCCAAATAATGGATTATTCTACCGACTATCTTATTATTGCAATGATAATCATTCACCGGCCTCATCTCCATTCATCCTTTTGACATCTGAAGCTGGTGTGTTTGAAAGGTTATTATTTTTTGGACACAGTGATACACAGTGATCTATTATATACTCTATCAATAAACACTGGGCAAAATTAAGTTTCATAATTTTGCACTTATGTTGTGCCCTTTATCCTTTATCTGTGCCAACTGTAGACAGCTTGATTGTATTTGTGTATAGTCTTATCTCTGACTGGATAACAGGCAAACAAAAGCTTTTCACTGTACATGTGACAATAATAAACTAAACTAAACCAGATAGACACAAAATGCTGGAGCAACTCAGTGGGTCAGTGGAGAAAAAGAGTAGATGACGTTTCAAGTCTGAACCCTTCTACAGACTGAGTGTAGGTGACCACTATATCAAAACATTGTTAGAAGAATAAAAATCAAAATTTAGAAATATATTCTCAAAAGGCTTTATTGACATAATTCCTCTCATTTTCCAACTGCTGGAATGTGTTTTACTTGGAGCAGAGGATGTTTAGAGAGGACCTATCACAGGTATACAAAATGATGAAGGGCACAGATAGGGTGGACAGCAGGAAACATGTCCCCATACCAAGGCACCACGGTGGCGCAGCGGTAGAGTTGCTGCCTTACAGCGCCGGAGACCCAGGTTTGATCCCGACCACGGGGGCTGTCTGTACGGAGTTTGTACGTTCTCCCCATGACCACGTGGGTTTTCTCCAAGATCTTCGGTTTCTTCCCACACTCCAAGGACGTACAGGTTTGTCGGTCAATTGGCTTGGTGTAAATTAAAATTCTCCCAGTGTTAGTGTGCGGGGATCGCTGGTCGGTGTGGACTCGGTGGGCCGAAGGACCTGTTTCCGTGCTGCTTCTTTAAAACTAAAAAAACAGAAGTATCTATCCAATCCGGAGTGCATGGATTTAAAGTAGAGGCCAAGAGGTTTAGAGGGAACGTGAGGAAGGGAATGGGCTGGGGTTAGGGTAATGGAGGGGACAGGAAGAAATCGGTGCACATCCTGCACAGGTGGTGCACAGGGAAGAAAATGTACCAATTTTAGATAAACAAACCCTCCATCCTTTTATTCCCCTCTCTACCCAGTGTCTACTTGTAATTGTAGGGAGAACAAATCACACTCCAAAGATCAGACACACTCATTCAGAGCGAATGAGCTCCAGAAAAAAATTGAATTAAATCCTTAAGTATCTGGTGATGATTATTAAATGAAGACCGCCACCTGGTGGACACTTGCAATCAGTGCAGCCTGAACAGTTCATTTGAATCCGGCTTTTGATGCAAAAGGAATTAATGACTTTCGAAACCATGAAATCCTTGACTATAAGTTTATTCTTTGACTCGTGGGATACCATTCATTTGTCGAGCAATTTTCATGCAAGTACAAGAATATCTGCAGCACATAGTGATGTTAGACTCACTCGGAGTCGTACAGCAGATAAAAGGTGGAGGCAGAAAGGGGTGGGAAGGGCAAGATGTGGCTGGTGAAGGATCTCCTTGCAGCTGGCAGACATGACAAGGACACCAAAATAAATGCTATCAATGACTGTATTGGTGCTGCTTGCTGCGCCCATGTGGAACTCATCAGCTTTATCGCCTTCACTAACAATGATCAACCCGCTCGCAAATTCATTTGGAATCATAGATCTGCACTACAAAAACAGGCCTTTCAGCCCACCTGTGTGGGAAGCAACTGCAGTTGTCAGAGTGCAGCCCCGCGCAAATTGGAGGAACAGCACATCATATTTCACTTGGGCAGTTATCACCCCAGCGGTATGAACATTGACTTCTCTAACTTCAAGTATCCCTTGCTTTTCCTCTCTACATCCCTCCCCCTTCCCAGTTCTGTGGCCACTTACTGACTCTGACATTTTATCTCTGTTTGCTTTGTTGTGATTATGTTCTCCCAGCTAGCAATTATCTATTCTATAGTTTCCTTGATCTCCATTCACTTTGTCCCATTTTCACACCTAACACTTCCTTATCTACGTATCTCCCTCTCCCCTGACATCAATCTGAAGAAGGGTCTAGACCCAAAACGTCACCCATTCCTTCTCTCCAGAGATGCTGCCTGTCCTGCTGAGTTACTGCAGCATTTTCTGTCTTCCTTCAGCCCACCTTGTCCCTTATGCCCCTGTCCCACTTAGGAAACCTGGACGGAAACCTCTGGAGACTTTGCGCCCCACCCAAGGTTTCCATGCGGTTCCCGAAGGTTTCTGTCCTCCGGCAACCACCTTCAACTAGCATCGCAACTGGCTTTGACTAAAAAATTACAGATTTTAAAAACGGAAACCACTTTCGACCATTAGGGAGACTGACAAAAACCTCCGGGAACCGCACGGAAACCTTGGGTGGGGCGCAAAGTCTCCAGAGGTTTCCGTTCAGGTTTCCTAAGTGGGACAGGGGCATAAGTTGGCATATTTGGCTGGTCCCATTTGCCTGCATTTGGCCTATATCCCTCTCAACTCTTGTAGGGTGGCACAGTTGTACTGCGGTAGAGTTGCCGTCTTACAATGCCAGTGATCTGGGTTCAATCCTGACTATGGGTGCCATCTGTATGGAGGTTGTACGTTCTCCCTGACATCACGTGAGTTATCTCTGGGTGCTCCGGTTTCCTCATACATTCCAAAGACATAGATTTGTATGTTTAAGAAAGAACTGCAGATGCTGGTAAAATCGAAGGTAGACACAAAATGCTGGAGAAGCTCAGCGGGTGAGAGAAGGAATTGGCGACGTTTCCGGTCAAGACCCTTCTTCAAACTTCAAATTTGTATGTTAATTGGATTCCGCAAATTGTCCTTAATGTGTAGGATAGAACTAGTTACCGGGTGATTGCAGGTCGACGCAAACGCAGTGGGCCGTAGCGCTTGTTTCCATGTTGTTTCTCTAAACTATACTGTTGCTATCCATGGAACTAAATGTCATTTAAAAGCTGTAATTAGATCTGATTCTACAGCTTCCCCTGGCAGTTCATTTCAGATACAGACTAAACCTCTGAGTGAAGAAGTTGCCACTAAGGTTCGTCTTAAATATCTTCCTCCTCACCTTAAGACTACGTCCTCTGGGGAAAAGACTATGAGCGTTCATTTTATCCGTGCCTGTCATGATCTTGTACATCTCCATTATGTCACCCTTCAGCCTCCAATGTTACAAAATAATCCCAGCCTGTCCAAGCCTGTAACTCAAGCCTGTGAGCCCAGCTAACATCATTCCAGACACTGCTCACCTTTTTTCTGAATCTAAGACTTTAAAAAAAGATATCTGAACATGTGTTCAGGAATTGTTCAGAGGAATTGTACCCAATGCAAGCAAATGGCACTCGCCCAGAATGCCAACTTGGTCAACATGAAACAAGTTGTGTCACAGCAGAGGTTTCCATGCTGGTAAATGTCTATGACTCTATAACTCAGTGGCACTTTCCTGTACTCACCCAGATCCCTTGATTCCCTCAGTATCCAACGATTTAGCAATCTTGGTATATACTTAATGCCTGATGCACAAGAGCTCACTTTGAGTGAGAATTCCTAAGATTTACTGGCCTTTGGTGAACAAGTTTCTTCTCTCCATAATCCTGAAAACCCAACTCATTATTCTGAAATTATGACCCCCTGGTTCAAGACAGCCACACTAGGGACAGATCAACTCTGCATCAAGCTCCTTTCAATTACATGATATTTATTTATTCTCTACAATGTCAGCTGTGTCTGATTAATATTTCAACAAACCAATATCTCCATCTCAAGAATCAGTCTACTTGATCACAATTGAACTTTCTCTTTCATAAGTATATCCTTTCTTTGGTGGGGAGAACAGATCTGTAGATAACAAACATTCCAGGTACAGTTTCACCTGGGCATCATATATTTTCAATAAAATGTCGTACTCAAATGGGTTTGCTATAAAGATCAAAGTAACATTTGGCTTCCTTATATCCGCATGTTAACTTTCAGTGATTGACATACAAGGACATCCAGATGCCACAGAATACCGACATCTTTCATTCTGGCCACTTAAAAGGCATTCTGCTTATCTATTTTATCTACCGGTGGAGAACGAAGCTTTGTCCGTAGGCAAGGACTTTCCCTAATATGTAACATTATTGGGAAAGTCCTTACATACTAACTGAAGTGGGCCCATGTGCGGGGCTCTTCTAGAGTGTGCGCATGCGCAGGACATTCCCGGAGTGTGCGCATGTGCAAAGTATTTCGGGCGGGAAAGGCCTGCGGAATCAGCCATGTTTGCCAGACGTTTCTGAGTAATGTATTAAAGAAATAAGTTGCTTAAAGCTTAAATAAAGTTAAGTAAATTACGAGCAGTGAAAGTTTCATTTACCTCACAACACTAACAAAAAATTGTCCACCTCCCCTTGAATCCTCTATGTATTCTCATAATTCACAATACTGAAGCTTTAACCTGGGCATCATCAATAAACCTGGAGATATTATGCATGACCCACTCTCCCAAACCCCTCTTTCCACTCATCTAACCATTGTGAACACCTGGTGCTGGAGCTCCACAAATCCCTGTGGTCTTGCCGTTTATGGCCACTCAATTGAAAAATTACCCATTTATTCCTATCTATTTAGGAATCTTTGATCCACATCAATACATCACCCCCAACTCCACAAGTTCTAATGTTGTTTACTAATCACATGTACGGCACCTCAAGGCCTTCTGAAATTCCTAACATTCCATACCTACCACATCCCTTTAACTCCTCTGCTGGCAGAAACAAGTGTTCTAATGTTCTGCACAAGTGGATCATCCATTGATGCTCACTGTCCAAATTCAGGTTGCCCTGTGGTGACAGTAGATTCCCACTACCTGTGATGCAAGAGCCACTGCCTTGCTTTGGCAGCCGTATCTGCTGCACACAATCAAAGTCAAATCATCAAAAGCCAAAAGTGAAGGAAAAACTATGGTCATACTAATTCAAAAATGTTTTAGACCATAGGAGAGGTCATTCAGTTGCAATCACACTGAACGAGAGTGATCGCAGTATATCAACATAACATTTTTGTTACACAACAAAAGGATGAGGAAAGGCAGACAAGATGAACCCTCGTCCTTTTTTTGGGTCGAGGAATTCGTATGCTTCAAAGACTTTCATTGCAGTACTGGAAGGATCTTCACTTTGCACTGACCTGGTTTCTGTATCATTCAGGATCATTCAAAATCGAAATACAGAGAAATGGGAAAAGCATTTTCACCAGCATCATCCTGAATACAAATACATACCCACAAAAAAAAACAATTACCTGTAGTTGATTCATACTCACACATCTTTTTACAATTGCTTTCGCATCTGGAAATGGTCTGGAAGGGACTGTCATTTAGTTTAGAGATACAGCGCGGATACTGGCCCTTCGGCCCACCGGGTCCCTACCTACCAGCGATCCCTGCACATTAACACCATCCTACACACACTAGGGACAATTTACACTTCTATAAAGCCAATTAACCTACAAACCTGTACGTCTTTGGAGTGCGGGAGGAAACCGAAGATCTCAGAGAAAACCCATGCAGGTCACAAGGAGAACGTACAAACTCCATACAGACAGAACCCGTAGTCGGGATCGAACCCGGGTCTCCGGCGCTGCATTCGCTGTAAGGCAGCAACTCTACCGCTGCGCCACAGTGACCGCCCATTTACTCACTGCCGTGCCAATGGGAGATATGGTCACTCAACATAAAGCAACTATGCCCGACTGGAAGGCCATCCAATATGAGAGTAGTGACAATGGCAGACAGGATGGTAAAGGCGGTAGTTGGCACATAGGCCATCGAGTACAGGAGTTACAAAATGTCAGTGAGATTATTCTGTGCAGTTTTGGTCACCCAGCAAAAAGGATGACATTAAGCTAGAAAGGGCGCAAAAGAGATTCACAAGGATGTTTCAAGAACTGGAGGACTTGCGTTATAAGGAATGGCTGGGACTTCTTTCCCTGGAATGTAGGAGATTCAGAGCTGGAAAATCAAGAGGGGGCATAGATAAGATGGATGGTCAGTCTTTAGCCCAGGTTAGGGCGGTCTAAAACTGGAGGGCTTACATTCAAGATGAGGGGAATAGATTTATAAGGATCTGAGGGGCAATTTGTTTTGCACAGGGTGGCAACTATATGGAACAAGCTACCTGGAGAAGTGTTGAGGCAGATACAATAACAATGGTGAAAAGTCATTTGGACAGTGCACAGATATCAAAGGTTTGAAAGGATAGGGGCCAAATGTATCTTGGTTGGCATGGATGAGATGGGCCGATGGGGCTGTTTCTATGTTGTATATCTTTATGACTATGGTAACATTGCTCGGATAGTCCCATTGTAGACAGCCACATTACGTCTGACATTGGATTTCAATGTTGTGGAGGGTTGATTTGTAGCAAACACACACTGAGAACTAGAGCATCTTTTGAATCAATGGAGCATCAACCATCTCACTAGACATGACACACTCAGCCCGTTTCAGATAAAGAGATCTTTCATTTCATATTTCCATGAATAAATTGTTTGCTGCAAAAACAAAAGCTTGAATGTGACCATGACCACGAGTGTTATTAAAATTACACACGGGCAAGGTTTGGCTTTCAGTTTGCACAGGATCAACAACAGATTTAGGTTTATTCTCACAAGACTTTGAGACACCCAGGTTAAGTACATAATATCAATTATTGCACAGATTGAGATCTATTATACCACACGGCTTTCATTTCTTGCTTTTGCCAAAGGGGTGACTGCACATTGGGCAGCCGGGGTTAGCACCGTTGAGGAATGGATCTACTGGGGTATGTTTCCGCAGAGGTGCAGAAAAGTTGAAACTGGTTTGAGGTTTAGATCTAATGGAAGATGGTTCTGCAGAGGTATGACCGGTTGGGGAATAATTCTAGTGGAGCGGGCTCTGTTGAGGCAGGGTTTTGAGGGAGTGTGTAATCCCCATCATCTCCAATGACAACTCTTGCCTCACATTTCTACTAACTGCCGGTATTTTTCTGCCTGTCTCAAAGGCATAAGACCGATGGTTGCAAAGCCATAGCCCTAATGGTTGACGTTAGCAATGGGAGGGCGGGCCAGTCAAGTGGCTTTCCATGTCCTGATGAGGCTCCAGTCCCACAAGATTTGTCAAACAGGAGCTAACGTGGAGGATAAGAAATGTATCAGCAATGAGCATCTGTACTGTTGCTGAAAAGACTGAGGTGGTTTGGATGATAAGGAGTAGAAATTAGTCTTTGATTGCTCAAATTAAATAGCCACTAAACTGTAGCAGCTGTGTGTTTTATTCAGCCCGAGACGAGACTTCAGTTGTTACTGAAACATTGTAAGGAAGGGAATATTCCAAGGGGGGCCTGTACCCAAGGCTCTTTTAGTGCTAGTGACCAAAAAACAAATACTCCCCTAACAACCTTAAAGATGCCACGATGAATAGAATCCCGTGATGTATGTCCGGTCGGAAATGTGGTCGGAATACACATTTCTGCTCCCCTCTCCGTGCTCTTCCATATCCACACATCATAGAAACATTTGTTTAATACCCTCAGATCAATAAGACAAATCAATCCCTACAAACAGTAATAAGCAGCAGCAGCTTGCTGGATGACGCATGGTGAGGTTGCGAGAGGGTGCCCACGTTGAAGGTTGCAACCGATCCCACCAAACCATCTCCCCGGGTATTGCTGGCAACGAGAGGGGCTCTTTAAAGTGAATGCACTTTTGCAAAAGCCCGAGGAGCAGCGAGCATTACCTCTGCACACTTCATAGCAGCAGTAGCCTAACTACAGATCATAGCCCTCCTGAGTTGCAATAGAATAATCTGTTTCTGTTCCTCTTGTTTTATTGTACAACATACATTCAGTGAACAACAGAATGATTGCCGTGTTCCCGCTGCAATAACACGAGGGGCCCAAAACAATTTGGAGGGGGAAAAAAAACAAAGCTATTAAGCATTGAAATATTTTTCAAAAGTGCTGAAAATCTCAATTAAAAACCAGGTCCAGTTTCCATGAAAACAGTGTTTTATTATAAATAGACCATACATCAGCTTCCCCAGTGTGGTGCACAAAATCAATTTTCCAGCTGAATTTAATTCATTTCATTGTAAGTGCACAATGTATTTACAAAATAGTTTCCATCCACTCCTCTCTTGTTTCAGATTCTACTCTAAAATACAACCTTAAATATGAAAGATAATAACGCATGCATCATCTTTTTTAATATAACTATAAAAGTTAGTGGATTATTTTCGTAAGATATTTACAAATCTGAAGTGAATATATATTGTGCGGAACACAAATATAATTTAAGGTAGATGTACAATTTGGAATCACTATGCTTTGTAATATATACACACACAACTGAAAATAAATGCCTTATAAACTATAATTGAAGGGTAACTTTAATAATCATTTGTTTTACGATATGAAGAACTCACTTCCATAAAGTCCAATTGTTACAATATTCAAATCAATTCTCTGCATCCTGAAATGAAAATACATCTTTGACAATATCTGTGGTTAAATCACAATTTCTTAAGAATTCTGATTGCCTGCATCAATATTTTACCCTGTAATCAGCTTGATTTGGACACTTTAATCCATCTACAAAAATTCGAGTTCAGTCTTACAATTTCCGACCTACTATAAATCAGTACTTGTTTATCCAGAGGTGAGGACTTAATTGTTTTTATCCATAACAGGCTTTATGCTTCATGTTTTTTTTTTAAAACTCAGAAGACGTCAAGCATATTTTGTTTCATCAGAAATATAGGTCACCCCTTTTTTTTGGACAAGGTCCAATTCGCAAGCTGTAACTTGCTCCACAAAAAGGCAACACAGAATATTGTTTTAATTCGGGTAACAATTTAGATTTTTCAACTTGTTGGAATCCTAAAGAAAAGTTTTGCTGAACTTAATTAGAAAAACACTAACGAGGGGGGAATTTAATGCATAGTGTGTTCCACCATGTAAACACAGCACATTGACAATATCCTCAGCAGCCTCTGTCCTCCTCTGCATACCAATAGACAAGCCACCATAATGAAGTAAGCTGACAAGCGCAAATTCTGCAACCAACATCTGTTAAGTATTAAGTACAGCATCTGGAATCCTCAAGAAACAAGATTGAGGTAAAGTGGAAAATACAAGATTGTTTCAGAAAGCATCAATAATTATACTCATATTCATCATAATCACATTTTCTGAAGGTGCTATCAAAAGATCAAAAAAGATTTCAGAAGTAAACAACAGTCTGCTGCTTGTGACCAAATTACATTCTAAAACCTAAATTTGGCACTAGATCTCCATATATCCAATCTCCCTTCAGACTCCAGGTTTACCTTTGACTTTCACAGTAATTTACCCATTTATTTTTAGAGTTAAGGTTGCTGCCTGTCGATGTTGCAGCTGTACAAGGGCAGCATTTTTTAACCTACACAAAATCATCGTTGGGCAAATTTAACAGTTATGCTACATACGTTAGCTAAAAGCTACAAGGTTACCAAGTTGCATTTGGGCACTGGTGACCCAAATTATAGTGACTGCACACTGCAACCATGGTAGCAGAGGCTGGGGAAGCGGTACAGTGGCACAGATTACTGCATCTTTATCAGCGCTGTACAGCATTGATCCTGAGCAACATCAAGATCATGAGGTCACTGAAGTGATTGGGAGTTTAAAAAAAAACAACTATACTAACTGTATCGCCACAGTTACGAGAGTCAAAGCAATATTCAACAGTTAACAAAATATAACATAAAAATCATAACTTCAAAGACAAACATTTCAGGGAAATGTAAATGCCTGCTGAATACTTAGTCTGTTAGTTATTTATTAGCTTAACAATAAGACATATTTTCCTGCATACGTGAATTAACCTGGTAGTTCCATTGCTGGATAATTGGCTTTGTACATCAGTACACTTGTTGCATTATGTGACCAAGCTACATCCACCAGCTGTGGTCCTTCAGTCCACACCGTCAAAGCCCTCAGTGTTCTCTATCGCCAGGTGAAGTTTCTCTCGTAGTTCCTCAAATGATTCATAAGGCGGCAGATCCAAGCGATTGAAACTGGAGAAAAGATTTAACATCCTGCATTTAATGCCATCTTAGCAAAAGGGAGGTTTTTTTTTTATATTAAGCTTCAAGTTCTTCGACATTTCAGAATCAGACTGGTCATGGAATTATCTTCCCGACACACTTTTATAAAAAGGCAAAAATGTAAAAGTTACCATGTATGAGCTCTTGGTAATTTTTCAGGTGTTCCCCACTGCTCAATGGTAAATAACTGTGGTCCATTCGATCCTCGAATAAAAGAGAACAAAAACACATCTTTCACCCATTTAAAATGAACAGAATCATACATTTCTACATTTATTCATCTTTGATTTTTGAAAAAATCTTCTAAATTCTCTCTTACGAAATGTGGATGTTAATGCTCAGCCTCTTACCATACAGTTCAGCAAATCCATTCATGGGCACTCGTGAGGTACCAGTCACAAACTGCAGGAATCTAATGCGTTTTTCTGAATCCATCAACAGCACAGTCTGAAGAAAAGATTTAAAACATTATTATTTTTTACAATTCTTACTTTTATTCCACACACACAAATATTCTACAAACTAAGGTGTTCATGTCTCCTCTTTTTCACTTAGTGCCTTGCTAGCACCTGAATCAGAACACTTCTGAATATTGTTTTTAATTGTTTTTTTGCAAACACATTGTGGTGGAACAGGCAGAGGCAGAGACTCAGTTGTGTAGTGACCACAATGGTACCAGAACTGGAGGTGAGTAAAGACTAGGACAAACTAGGTAACCTTAGGCAGGGTGGTTCCCTGGGAGGTCAATTATTGACTAGGGAAGGTGTGACCTTAAGAGGGATAAATTGTTGCGAACTATGGAGGGGGGGGGGGGGGGGGTCGGGGCTGAGTATTCATAGAAGATACTTAAAATTAGCAAATTCAACGCTCATGCTGCTGTGTTGTAAGCTACCTGAGCAAAATATGAGGTGCTGAGGAATTCAATTCACTCCTCGTGATAACAAGCAGCTGGTGAGAACATTAGCAAGGTAACCGTTAGGGAACCAACAGTCCTCTAGCTGCGGCACCAAAGACCTGCCATGTCTTTAGCCAGGCTGCCCTGGCACAGTTGCAACAACAGCATAGGCGCTCAATGAAGAAAATCGTCCAGTTATATCTCATTCACAAAAAGGACAAATCCAACCCAGCAAATTACTGCTCAATCAATTGACGAATCATGGAATGGAATACGTTATTGTCACATGTGACTCGGCACAGTGAGATTCTTTGCTGCACACACAATGTGTTCAAATAGCAGCCACCTAGAGCGCTGACAAAGTTACCAAGCATGCCGGCTCCTCCTTTGGTTCTCCCCCCCATCAGCAAAGTGATGGAATATGCTATTAAATAACACTTATAGATCAATAACCTGGTAGAGATACATGGATAAGGAAGATCCTGCAGGATATGGGCCCAGCGCAGGTATATGGGACTAGCTTAGAAGGAGAATCTTGGCCAGAATGGACGAGTTGGGTCAAAGGGTCTGTCCGTGCTGCATGACTTTATGAATCTAACCTCCACACTGATGCCTAGTTTGTGTTTTACCGGGATTGCTCCGTTCCAGACCTTATTGTAGCCTTGGCCCAAATATGAAAGATCATAATTCCGATAGTCTTCTTCTTCTTCTTCTTCTTGCGTGTGGCGTGCACAGCCTAAAGTTGTAGGACAAATTGTTCTATTTGATCTTATTTGATTGTGCACGCCAGGTTGATTGCATTCGTCGAAGGTTGCAATCTCCGATGGTGAGCAAGAGTGATGGCCTTTGGCAGCAGGCCAGCACCTGACCTGGCACAATGGCATCAGCGGGCACCATTCTTACTTGCCTTGCTCCACTGACAGCACTTCTCAAAATCATGAGTCCCATCAACAAATAGGAAAAAGGGCAGCAGGCACATGGTAAAAACATCATGCACAGATTCTCTCCAAGTTTTACGTCATCACAACTTGGAAATACATTGCTGTTTCACCATCTTGCCTCTTTCTACCCAACAGCATTGGGGGAAAATCTTCATGAGAAGGACTAGAGCCATTCAAGGCAGCAGTGGACAACCACTTTGTAGGGTTGATTAGCCACGAACAATACCTGCTCGACTACCACCGACACCCACATAATTACAAAATTAACAAAATAAAACAAAGGATAGAGACAGGTCTAAAAGCCAAAATATTAGAAAGAAATCAGGCCATCAGTTAAGAAGCCAAATGGAAGCAACATCAATTGGTCTCAATAAACCCCTGCAGTTGTGTGTATTGCACTCTTCGTATGTTTTTTTTTGTGTTGTTCGTGTGCGTGAATATATTTTTTAAAAGATAAGACACAAAACTTTGGAGTAACTCAGCGGGACGGGCAGCATCTCTAGAGAGAAGGAATGGGAAACATTTCGGGACCCTTCTTCAGGATAGATATATATATATATATATATATATATATATATATATATATATATATATATATATATATAAACACACACACACGCATATATATTTATATATATATATATATATACACACGCATATATATACATGCATGTATATATATATATGCATGTATATATATGTATGCATATATATGCATATGCATATATATATGTACGATCTAGATATATGCAAGTATGTGTGTATATATATACACACATACGTACATATATATATATATATATATATATATATATATATATATATATATATATACACACACACACACAGAACTTTCTTTCCCCTCTAGTTTATTACATTGTTTACAAAGTATTATGTTTACATATTCTGTTGTGCTGCAGCAAGTAAGAATTTCATTGTTCTATCTGGAACATACAACAATAAAACACTCTTGACTTGATTAAATTGTCTTGCAAATACCTTCCAGAACCACTGCATGACGGGATGGTTCGCATTGTAGCCATTTTTGTACTTTGTGTTCTCCCTCCAGTCATTCACATCCACATCTCCAAGTCCACACATCAATAACTGAAAGACAACATTCAAACCCCATCAAAACAAAGAACAGAGCAGAGTCCAATGCAATAGTTAGGTATGCAAAATATGATGGAAAAGGTTACCTCCAATTCATTCTCATCGAATATTTTTATGACATCTAGTGGGATCAGTTCAAAGAAACCCTAGAAGAAGAAATATCAGGATTTTACAGTGAACATTAACAGCAAAAATAACAAAAATGTCTCACTTAAATAGTCTAGATTAAACATTGCTTTAACATTTGATACCAACTTTTCCAATGATATAACAGCCTTTGGTACCCTGCAGACCACATATATTGGCAGCTCCGTAAAATGGCCATTAAATAATTATTTTTAAGTGCTCCACATAAAGACTTGATAATTGTAATTGTAATTAATTTATTAGCCAAGTACGTAAAAACATACACGGAATTCGATTTGCCACACAGTCATACCAAAAAAGTAACAAGACACACAACTACATAAAAATGAACGTAAGCATCCACCACAGCGCACTGTGATGGAAGGCAATAACGTATTATCTTCTTCCCTCCTTTTCTCCCGAGGTTGGGGCGATCGAGGTGAGAGGGGTAAGAGTTAAATTGAAACAGAGGGACAACTTTTTCTGCACAGAGGGGGAAAGGTACATGGAACGAGCTGCCAGAAGTGGGAAAGGCGTCCATAATTACAATATTTAAGACAGTCATAGAGTAATACAGTGTGGAAACAGGCCCTTCGGCCCAACTTGCCCACACCAGCCAACAATGTCCCAGCTACAATAGTCCCACTTGCCTGCGCTTGGTCCATATCCCTCTAAGCCTGTCCTATCCATGTACCTGTCTAATTGTTCCTTAAATGATGGGATAGCCCCAGCCTCAACTACCTCCTCTGGTAGTTTGTTCCATACACCCACCACCCTTTGTGTGAAAAAGTTACCCCTCGGATAACGCGGGCAGGTACATGGTTTGGATGGACACAATGCTCAATTAAACTTATTGGTCATTGTCATAGATTCAGACTACAGTAGAAATGATAGAATTTTAAAAGTTTTGTTTTATCTTGTTACCTCTTTAAAAGCATTCATTTGCTCCTGGATTCGATTGACAAACCTCCACTGCATCACAAGGCTGAAAGAAAAGCAGAATGTCCACAAAATGCTTCATTAACAGATGATGCACCACAACTGGTGCACTATATTTCAATCTGGTTAGTATGTTCCAACCGGTTCAAAACTACATGAGAGAGTACTTCCTCCTTCCACTGGGACCAGAGACTGAATTCAATTTAAATTTAAGAAACAAAAAACATCTCATGTTCAATGTTCCAGTTCAGCTGCATCTTGATCCCACCACAAAGTTGCCCATGTCCCAACAATAATTGGGCATCATGCAGCTACCTCACCCAGAAAAAACATACAAATAACCAATATTATTAGCATGGATTAATTTAATGCAGCCAATAATGGTGGGAGGAGTTACTGATGGACAAGAGTTCAGTTTTGGAAAGGCTACAGTGAGATTCACTTTACAACCACCTCATGGTCCATTCAATTATTGCAAGCAACAGGGATCCAAGTGGAAGATAGTTTTCAGACGGACATAATTCATCTCCATAAGTGTGAAATATTAAGCAACACACTAATATGAATATTTTAAACTAAAATTAAAAAATTCTAACCTCATCCATACATGTTAAAAAAAAATGTGCACAAAGAGGATATAAATTGCAAGATACTTACTGAATATACTCTTTCTTGTTTTTGTTTGTAACCAATATTTCTGATCCATTAGGTTTCAGTTCATGCTGTTGAGTCTGATGGAAGAAAGAATGAATCCAACATTTAATAAACTGCAAAACCACCAGAGGGCAGATGGGAGCAGAGATGGTCCATTTATTGTACAACATGCAACACAATGACGGTTTGCAAATGAATGTAGAACTGAACTTGCTGGCAGTGCTACCTTTGTGACCGTATGACCATTACAGAACGTTAAATGTCATCATTTTATTGTCCAGCACCATGAGGTGTAAGTATATCACTCACGTATACTGACACCTTCTGGTCTACAAACCTGTGTACTGATAATATAAAATTGAATACAGTCCATAACACCTCCAATACAGCCAAAATAACTGGTTCCTTTAGCTTCCAGACTTCGTTCTTCAAAATGACAAACCATCATCACAATGATGCAAATTAAAAACATGCAACATTTTTTTAGTTGCTATAATAAACTATACATCTGTGTCTAACTTCTAACAAGGCCTTTCCCCAAACAAAGATAATGACATTTTAGCAGACTGCATGAGAAAATAAATTAAAATAATCTTCATTGTATTTTATACTTTGACCAGTCCAGGTAGAGATTGCAGACAAATGCTTTAACGATGCCTCAACTGGTTAAATTTAAAATAGTTTTCAACCCAGCAAATTAATTTTGTGCCAGTGTCCAATGAGGCCCATTGCTGGGAATTACGTTTGTTACTAACTACCTTCTATCATTCAAGTAATCATGGTTTAATAGGGCATCTCCTTTCTTCGACCCACAGGGAGCCAAAAATCTCCTGCAAATTTACACACACGCACACACATTCGCAAAAGAAAAATAAATTATATTTAAATAAAAAGGCTCTCTTTGTACTGGTGTGCAAAGTCCAACGTCAAAAGGTTCAGTGATTTCAAACATCCTACGACCGTGAAGTATCGTCTGTCAGTCACACCTTGTTTACAGGTGTACTACAGAGGTACTTGAAACAACTAAAGTGCCTTGTGGAGTCACTAATAGAGTTTAAATTCCACTGATATTATTTTTGACATCTCTTCTAATCTCTAAGAAGGTGATCAAGGAAAGAGCAACGAGAATAAGGGTTCAGAAATCATAAGATCATAAGTGATAGCAGAATTAGGCCATTCGACCCATTAAGTCGACTCCACCATTCAATCATGGCTGATCTATCTCTCCCTCCTCACCCCATTCTCCTGCCTTCTTCCCGTAACCTCAAGGATCTAATGTGTGGGAAAGAACTGAAGATGCTGGTTTAAATCAAAGGTGAACACAAAAATGCTGGAGTAACTACAGATTAATAAAGAAGCTGTGTTATGTCTGAAGAAGGGTCTCGACCCAAAACCCCAATATAGGAGCAAAGAGGTCCTTCTGCAGTTGTATAGAGCCCTAGTGAGACCAAACCTGTGTAAACATAGTACTGTGTGCAGTTTTGGACCCCTAATTTGAGGAAGGACATTCTTGCTATTGAGGGAGTGCAGCGTAGGTTTACAAGGTTAATTCCCGGGATGGCGGGACTGTCATATGCTGAGAGAATGGAGCAGCTGGGCTTGTACACTCTGGAGTTTAGAAGGATGAGAGGGGATCTCATTGAAACATATAAGATTGTTAAGGGCTTGGACACACTAGAGGCAGGAAACATGTTCCCGATGTTGGGGGAGTCCAGAACCAGGGGCCACAGTTTAAGAATAAGGAGTAAGCCATTTAGAACGGAGAAGAGGAAACACTTTTTCTCACTGAGAGTGGTGAGTCTGTGGAATTCTCTGCCTCAGAGGGCGGTGGAGGCAGGTTCTCTGGATGCTTTCAAGAGAGAGCTAGATAGGGCTCTTAAAAATAGCGGAGTCAGGGGATATGGGGAGAAGGCAGGAACGGGGTACTGATTGTGGATGATCAGCCATGATCATATTGAATGGCCTACTCCTGCACCTATTGTCTATTACGTCACCCATTCCTTCTATCCAGAGATGCTGCCTGTCCCACTGAGTTTCTCCAGCATTTTGTGTTTACCTTAATCAAGGATCTATCTATCTATCTCTGCCTTAAATATATTCACTGAAACGTTGGATAATAAATATTCAGCTCTGTATCATTTGTCATATGATGTAATAGTTGTCACAAGAACTTTAATCCATAGTATTGTGAACACAAGGCTGAGACAGTCAATTGATGCAAAGGCAATGACGGAGGAAAAATACTATCATCAATATTTACTTTGAGGAATTTCAACCAACTATATCACACTTACAGGGTCACCAAACTCAGCATTTCCTTATTACCAATGTTACTAACAACTTAAAGACAAAGCGCAGGAGTAGCTCAACGGGTCAAGCAGTATCTCTGGAGAACATGGATAGATGAGTTTGGGTTGGACCCATTCTTCAGACCCCAACCTCTCATCCAGCTTTCTCCCTCCACTACAATCAGTCTGAAGAAGGATCCCAACCCAAAACACCACCTATCTATGTTGGCCAGAGATGCTGCCTGATCTGCTGAGATACTCCAGCACTCTGTGCCTTTTTGGTGTTAGCAAGCATTTCCTTTAGTCTGCATTTTCCTACAACTTAACACAAGTTACATCAATGTTAGTTCCTATCGTGCATTAACAGGACACAAAATGCAAGGTGAAAATTATAATGTGACTGGATGGAGCTTGTGAAGCTGAATGGAGGATAACAAAATGAAAGCTGGAGCTAAATATTGCTGTACTCCACTTAATGCTTGAAACATAGAAAATAGGTGCAGGAGGAGGCCATTCGGCCCGTCGAATGGCCTCCTCCTGCTTGGTTTTATTACAGTTTGGTTTTATTACAGTTGCTTTGAGTTACTATATATCATTGAATGCTGTTTGCAAGGGGGAGGCTTATACTTAAAATGGTAATCTAATACCAAAGCAACCTATCTATATTTCACTGATATGACCACTGATATGATACCAACCTGACCAAACAGCTCCTCATCAACCACGAACCGAAGATCCAAATCCGTTGGATCATTTTCAAGAATCCACATCAGTGAATTATAATACTCACTGTCCTGTAACATTGGAGGTTAAAATTCACATTACTCAATTATACTTTTCCATTTATAAATCTTATTGAAATGCAATGCAAATCCAAAATTTATATTTTACAGACTCCTAATTATGGATGTAAAAACCAAGCAATCTTTCCCAAATAATTTCAGAATTTATGATGCGGGGGGAAAAATGTATGCCAGCATATTAAAACTTGGCTTCATTCCAACTCCCATGTCCCACTTTCCAGGAGACTAACGCTGGAATCAAAACTATTTTGATTTTCCTTTGCCAATTGAAGTTTTGACTGTTTTTATAAACTGGGTTTACTGAATGGATTCGCCTAACTGAGCTGCATCCAGACTTCAATATGTTTGGCCACAATTAGAGTGAAAAACATGAGCCAAGGATAAAGACGGGGGGGGGGGGGGGGACGGACGGACAAAAAAACAGGATTCTGGCTGGACCCATACACATGCTGAAAAGCTGAGTTTGCTTTTAGAAGGATTTCAGACATTGCAAGTATTTGTAAAGAATGAGGTTTTGGAAGAGAGGAAGGAAATTTCTTTGCTTGATTAGGGCAGCAGGATTATTGAAAATAGCTTTCTTTGGCTAAAGATCTGCAGAGCAACAGCTGAATTGGAAATTTATGATGGACCAGCTGAGGAAGGGAGAGACGCAGAGCACAGATTTTTTTTAAAATAAGCATAAAGAAACATGATAATTTAAATATGGTATAGAAAAATACACACAGTTATGGCAGTAGACACTGATATAGAATCATATAAATATACCTCAGTCCGGATCTAAAACAGTTGTACTAAGTGCATGATGTCTTCCTGAACAAGATAAAATTGTTGATGTGATGTACTTTGGTTTGGAAAAGTTATCTGAACTGGTCAATTAAAGCAAGGATAATTACCACACTCCACCTAATGATGGAGATGACCGACCTCGATCTTTGGAATCTGGAGCACACTGCCTAAGAGTGCTCTCACAACTTAAAATATCCCGACTAGGCACCCAAATCACCATGGCATAGAACGGGTGGACCAAGCTCTCTTAAACTGGCTTGCTGTAGGTTGGTTGGTGCTTGATGGTTGGCATGGACACGATACAGGCCTCTGAATAGTTCAGGCTTTTGAACAGTCATTCCATAAACAAAGGTACTGTCCGATTCACCTCCACGCTACTGAGGACTTTGGACTTTTTGTCAATGAAATTGATGCGGGACAATTTGCTACAATGCTGAGAAATATATTCTGCACCTCGCATCTTCCGCTTTGCTCTAACTATTGTACTCGCATTTGACATTGTATTTATGTATGATATATCTGATCTGTTTGGATAGCATGCAAAACAAAGCTTTTCACTGTACCTCTGTAGGTGTGACAATAATATCATAAATGTAAACCTGCTGAGGGGCCTGTTTTGTGCTGAATGACTCTACATCATCCCACCTTACATAGAGCACAGTAACGTGACCAAAGGAATAACCCACAGAATATCTATTCTGTTTAATTATAACATGAAAAACTTACCACCGACTCCATATCTTGTAATGTTATTGGTTTCTGAAGCATCATCTTGTACAAGGGTCGGATAAAAAATCCTACATAATTAATAAAATAAATCTCAATTGGTTCATATAATCACACAAATAGCATAAAATTCTTCTCTTTTATGGCTTAGAAAAAAACTCTCCTTTAAAAATAAATACATTCAATATCATTTTTAATAATGTAAGCCTATGTACCCACCATCTAACAGTTTCCCATGAAATACTGCCATTCCAGCTACACGCCCTATGAATTTAAAGTAAGATAAGTGCTCCTCATTGCATAGTCCAGAGTTTGGGTTTATCTGTAAGGTGTAATTGTCCCTGCAGCAGAAAGAAGTTTACACGATTAGATTAAATGATGACACAGAGTGAAAATGTCATTCATGCAAAAGAATACAAAAGCTATCCCACAAATATTAAAATCCATCAGATGGTAGCTCTGATCAACAATGGCCTAAATGACTCAATAGGATGGAGGTTCCAAACAATGAACCTTCTGAACCTTCTGAATTTTGTAGTCGGCAGGGCAGTAATCTGCATATCGCCAACTTGGTCAATTTTACATTTACCAAGCCAATTAACCTACAAACCTGTATGTCTTTGGTGTGTGGGAGGAAACCGAAGATCTCGGAGAAATCACGCAGATCACGGGGAGAACGTACAAACTCCATACAGACAGCGCCCGTAGTCGGGATCGTAACTGGGTCTCTGGCGCTGCATTTTGCTGTAAGACAGCAACTCTACCGCTGTGCCACCGTGACTGCCCCATGGCAATGATACCCCAAGCAGGTTTGCAGCCAACACTTGGCGATTCATGGAGTTATCGTACAATAATAGATTTATTAGGCTATCATGATGTATGTGGGGGATTTTGACTTGTGGGTCCGTGGGTTGGGGTCAGATTACAGGAAATAGGAGATATGGTGGACTGATGGTTAACAAAGTAATGTTGTCAGTTAAGGGGTTAAAATATAAAACAATCACTAGGCAAGTGCCAGGCAGCCAGGTACATGGGAATCTGGAAGCAGGTACACAATAACAAGCACGGATAGGGAACTGGTCAACAGCAGGGCATTGGAAAATTTGCAACCATCTTCATCGCTATGCTCTACTGTAACACAGCAACAAAAACCCAGTGTATATAATACTGCAGGAATAATGCAAAAGTGCAATGCAAAAAGGGAAACTTTCCAGACATTTCAAGCCTAAGGATTCTGCCATGAAATAAGCTTCTGAAAGTGAAAAGCATTTACTTACGTGGCAGAATATTCGAACAACCCATAATATGGATTGAACATCTCTTTGGAAAGGAGAAAAAACCATTCCCTGGCAACACCACCATAATCCAATCCTTTTTCAGAATCAAACTCAATCCAGAGTCTGGCTTTAAGGAATTCTACTCTCTTTACAGATATTATTTTTCTGTAAGAGTCTTCCAAGATTGTGTTACGGCGCAGCTTCAGCTCAAATCGATTTGGACCATCAGTCTGCAAGCAACAAATTAGGTTTCACAAGGAGGCAACATACTTAAAATGTAGTCAACTGAATTTAGTAGATATCCATACAGGCAGGATAGAGATAAGAATCACTGACAGGAGCACAATTTTGTGCATAAAGCATCACACTTAAATAATGTTATTCACATGGATGGACCAGGTGGCATCAAACTAAACAAATTACTTTTTGAAGTGCAGTCATTTAATTTTGCAAAGCATTGATTAGTTTGCACAAAGTTCTGCAAACAGGAACAAGAAAAGTGTCCAATTAATTTTGTTTTATTAGTCGTGTTCCAGGAAGATACACCAACTGGAACACCAGAACCTTCTGCGCTTCAAAACAGCTTTTGTAGCCACCAAAACATGCAGATAGGGACTCGGTTTAAAGTTTCACCAAACAAATGAAGAGAGGCATCTCCAGGGACTATTCCCCCCCCCCCAGCGTGGAATTTCCTCTGGGTTAGAGGGTTCAGTTTGTTACATCGGGTGGTTTGAAGTCACAGTATCTATCCTTGAGATGTAGCTGATCTGTAATTCACACTTGTAATCAATAGGGCCGCCACACAGACCGTACACAACCCATAGACCTTGTTTAAGTGCAGCAGTGGCACCAAAAAAGTTCAAAATGGGAAAACATCAACTTTAAGAATATCCTTCCAATATTGATTTAGTATTTGCTTCTGCAGTTATCGGTTATTTGAAATTTACAGCTAATAAAAAATACAACAGTAAAAATTAATTCGAAAATGTAATGCGCATTAAAATGATATGGTTACATGTAACCCATTAAAAATAAATTTGTCAAAACCGGTTATTCCAATGACATTAAACTGCAAGTTAAACATTAAGGTTCCATGTGCTGCTCCATGCTCATAAGCTAATCTGACTGATTTGTGCATTAAAGTCAATGCAGTTGGGCCAGCCAGCACTCCCTAACCTGCATCATGTCTGTTGTGGCCACTGAATTGGCTTGATGTATCCTCTATGTTTCTCTCACTTCCTGCTGCACTCTGACCATGATTCCCATACCCTGCCAAATTAGTTCAAGCCTTCCCAAGTAGCACGAGCAAATAGCCTAACAAAGGCCTGGGTCCCCCTCCAGTTAAAGTGCAACCTGCCCTTCTTGTACACATCCCACCTAAATCAGAAGCACTCCCAATGATCCAAGTACCCAAAGCCTTCCTGAACCACCTTTTTAACCACAAATTCATCTGCCTATTCATTCTACCCTCACCACCCGATAGCAATTTTGGGAATACAACCTTACGATACAAATACTTTCCCTTGTATCTCATAATTGTACTGCCCCTCTCATATTTAAGTCATCGACAAACAAAACATTATATACTCTTTGATTGGCAATGGAACTGATGGCATTGGAACCACAAACAAAAATCTTCCCCATCAATGGACTACAATTCTCACCGGCTTCCGTAGCTTTTTCCTGAAATAATCATACTTCTGTTTGTAATCCCTCGAGTAAGGCACTGCCTGTAATTTAAAGCAGGATCAAGGTCAGTACAGGACAATTTCTTGTATATACTTTTGATCAATGTCAACTTTATTTATGCTGTTACATTGAAATGAAATCTGTGCCCTTCCAAGACTGCATTTCCAACACCTTAGAAAGACTCAATGATAGAAATGTAGATTTTAAACTCAGATTGTGGGTGTTTGCTTACCGGTCCAGTGATGGCCACATTCTGTAAGCGAGGATCTTCCCACTGGGTGACTTTGGTATCTGCCAGAAAAATAATTGTTACTTATTCCCCTATATTTTAACCCATGAAACCAAATGCAAGCTACAATAAGAGACACTGCTTATAGTTGCCGAGACATTAACAAAACTGTTCAGGATGGTATAAAAAGTCATACTCACTGTGGTCTATATAGAAAATACGGCCATCAGAGTGTATACGCTCCTCCCACCCAGGCTGTAACAAAAAGGTCATTTTAATGAGACAAAACTTCAAAACTGTTATTTTCATATATTCATTTTTCACAATCTGTGGATTGTTGGCAAAGCCTGCATGAAGAAGGGTCTCGACCCGAAACGTCGCCTATCTCCTTCGCTCCTTAGATGCTGCTGCACCCGCTGAGTTTCTCCAGCTTTTTGTGCCACCCTGCATTTATTTCCCATTCCAAATTGTTCTTTAAAAACGTGGAGAGCTATATTCTCGAAAGGCCGGTGAAAGTCCCCTCGCAGTGCTGTTGGGCAGGAGGATCCCGGTTTGGACAAAGTGGGACCAATGGTATATTTTGAAGTCAGGGCAACTTTGAGAAAAAACAAATGTTGATGTTTCTTCTACATGATTGCTTTGTCTTTCTTGGTGGCGGAGGGCAGAGGTTTCAAGGTCAGTTTATTGTCACATGTACCAATTAAGGTACAGTGAAATTTGAGTTACCACACAGCAAGTGAAAAGCAACAAGACACACAACCACATTAAAGTTAACATAAACACCTATCACAGAGGATTCCACATTCCTCACTGTGATGGAAGGCAATAAAGTTCAATCTCCTTCCTCTTGGAGGCACTGAAAGGGTAAACTAGGCAAGGAGCTGCAATGCATTTTGTTGATAGAACTGTGTTGTGATGGTGGACGATGTGAATATTTAGAGAGCTGGTTGAGGTATCATTTGATCAGCTGAGGGATGACAGTAGATAATAATCAGAAGGAGGTTTCTTCATTTAATTATATCAAGGGTAAAGTGTAGTCGTAAGGACAAACTTTTTAACCTGTAGGTATTGAATTGGGAGAATAAGACAGAAGGGTAACTTACAGGAAGTGGTCCAAGATCTGAAGGATCTAATGGTGGACGCTGCCGGACATGAACTGGAATCTTCAATCTTGGATCCTCCTGGTTACAAGATTCAAGCACAGAATTAATAAACAATGCTCAATTAAATTAGCAGGAGCAATAAATACCCGCTTTGCCCTTCCCACTTAATCCATGCACTAACATTAACAAGTATTCTTTCCTTTCTTGTTCTTACTATATTTATTATCAGGATTTAAAAATTGCCAAACTTGATGTGGGGCATTATTCCAGCTTGTGATTAAAAGGAACATCTTATGGTGAATTTACCCTCAAGCTTGCAACCCTACAACAATACAAACGTTTTGATCAAGCTCTTGGTTATCCCTCAGCTACTTTGGCTCGCTGTCTGTTTATTCCCTCATTAGTCGAGCTCTCAGGGGCGCAGCGGTAGAGTTGGTGCCTTACAGCGCCAGTGACCCGGGTTCGATCCTGACTATGGGGGCTTGTCTGTACGGAGTTTGTGCATTCACCCCATAACAACGTGGGTTTTCTCCGAGATCTCTGGTTTCCTCCCACACTCCAAAGACATACAGGTTTGTAGGTTAATGGACTTGGTATAATTGTAAATTGTCCCTAGTGTTTGCGGAATATGTAAGTGTAAAGGGATCGCTGGTCAGCGCGGACTCGGTCGACCAAAGGACCTGTTTCTCTAAACTAAATAAAAATAAAGTTCTCTGTGTTTTTATCATATGATATAATATAGTTCTTCTATGTTACATTCAAATTTGAAAACACACTAATTTCCTTGTCAGGCATGCATTTAAATTACTTAACCTAAAATATAATTTGCTACTTCATTATAGTATCATCTATACTGCATCTCGGTACACAACAATAAACCAAAATGCATGCCACATTCATTATTTGCATGATATTGTTATGATATATTTCATTTTCTATGCATGAAGTAAGCCAAACTCATTCAGTTAATCACTTGTTAATGGATCACCCTTCTCTTGAACGAGTCTGCAAGCTTGCTGCTGCTTTAAATTGAGACCCAAAGGAAACAGAATTCCAATTCTGTCGGTGCTGCAGGATTTTTGAACTATTTAATTTGGCTTTATATCTAAAGTTCCTTTCCACACACCTAAAAACATCTTTTCATACTTGCACATAATACTGCATCAAAGCGTTTTAGCATAAGTCAGCAGGTGAGCCAAAAAGATCAAAGGTGGCTCACTGTTCATGGCCAATTTGTGGTAAGTTACTTGCTCTCAACTAACGTAGTGGTGAGGGAACTACAATCTGTCCCAACATTGTTCATCCACCCAAGTAACAACAGAATAAGGAGGAACATGAGGACCACAATTTTTTTTTTTTTTTTAAAAAGGTCACAGTTCAATTAAACATATAACTAAAAGGTGCTTGAAATAATCAATTTTCAGTACACTGAACTGAGCATTAATATGGAAACCAACAGGAACAGGCTCTTTGGTCCACAATGTCTGTGTCGAACACAATGCCAAGTTAAACCAATGCCCTCTGCCTGCATGCGATCCATATCTCCCAATCCCATGCATATCTCTGTACACATCTAAAAGCCTCTTAAACACCTCTATCGTAACTGCTTCCACCTCCACCTCTGGCAGCATGTTCCAGGCACCCACGTACGCTCTGTGTAAAAATAATTTTGCCCGGCACATTTCCTTTAAACCTTCCCACTCTGACCTCAAAGCCATGCACTCTAGTCTTTGGCATTTCCACCCTAGGGGCAAACGGTTCTGTCTGTCTACTCTATCTGTGCCTCTCAATTTTATATACTTCTAAACAAAGCCAAGGTTTGCCATTGTATGATTGAAGAGTGTGTCTGTAAAGATGTGCTCCTAAAAACAATGTGCAGCAGTATCTATGTGAAGAACTGGATATCAAGTTTTCTGTTGTGATATGGCATTAAAGTATATGCAGAACGTAAGAGTCTGAACCTGGGGAGCAGAGATATCGAGGGGCCTGGTATCCTGGAGCAGTTCTATTATATTACAGTAGGTTGAATGTGGGCAGATGCAATGGTTTAGTCTCAGAGCTGCTTGCAGAGATCCAACGCAACAATTAATGTTTTGATTACTATTTGCATTGATAATATTGCTAAATTCTGATGCAACCGGTACAGGAAATATTGGCTTACTGATGAAGCTATTTCAATACATTACAATACATTAAACGTGCATTATCAACAATCTTAAAAGAAGTACCATAAAATCCTTGCCTTGGTTCCTTTGCAATCTGCTGTACCAACAAGAACTCTCCTTACCCATGTTGTGCTTTTGGTGTTGTGGTCAATGAAGAACGGTCTACCATTGGTTCCAGAGCGGATCTCCCATCCAGGAGGGAGAAAGCCCGGCTCGTATTTACGTTGATGGTTTGGGGAATATTCTGGAGAATTCGGAGGGGATGTTGACTGAGGAACATAGACTGTGGGGTTCCGACTGGGATTAGGCTGTACTGCTTCTTTGGTGGTCTGCACGGAAAATAGACAAGAATAGATATTTTCTATCGATTCAAAAGGTGACAAATAAAGACATGAAGCTAATTATTTCAACAGAATAAGAGCAAAATGGAAGAAAAGCAGTTATGGTTCTAAGTTTGGACTATTTGATAGCAAACTCCTGAACAAAATAGATAGTTCCAAAAATCAATTTCCATCATTTGTATCAAATATAGTTCACTGAATCTGTTGTGGTCCAAATAAAAAAAGTGTTTTTGCTGCTGTCAATCTCTATCCTAGATTGGATTTAGATAATAAGACAAGATTTGGTTAGAGGGACATCTATGAACTTTGCCAAAGGGGTCTCTCTAAGAAGAGGTTAACATAAAATTAGCAAAACAGTATTTGTACAATCCCATAACCACAAAAAGAGGATTTGTGACAAAAGAAAACATTTTTTTCTGTTTAAGCAACAATCCATTGAGCAGTGAGAGTTGTGAAACAAACATAGATGAAGGAAAGTTGAAGTGCAAGTTAAAACAAAATATTCAATCCATTCATGTTGTCTGCCATTTGGTATACCAGCAATACAAGCAATGAAATGAGAACAACGGTAGATAAAATATCTATTGGAACCACTCTGTTGAGATATTTTACCATTGTATGCTTTATTACATAGTATAATTGTACAAATGTAACTCATCAAAATACACCAGTTTCAACCCAATAGTAATGTACTAAAACATTTTATGTGCGTTAACCAGAATGTAGTTATAGTCATTATTCCAACCATATCTTGACAGCAGGAGCTGCTAATGGAATAACTGAAAAGTCACCGGCTCAAATTGCACCATGCACCTTTTGAGTTTGAATGCAATTAATTTCGATATTTGTGAATTTTCACGAGAAAAATAAGCCAAGATAGCTACTAGGTTGTCATAAGAGTTAACATTCTTTAGCTAAAGATATTTGAGGGTTGGAATTTGCCACCTTATACTCTGGCTGGCATGTAAAAGCTACACTAGTGGTTCATACTGCGCAGTGGTCTCATGCTGTGCTTGTAAATACTCAAATAATCCACAGCAGAAATACAAATGATCTCCATGCTATAATTCATAGAAATTATAATTGGGAAGCATGGCCCTGTCAACATCATTCAAATCCTAAAAAATATACTTTTTAAAACTTCATGGATTTAACTGCGGCCGAGAAAATCATGTAAATTATAATGAAAATGCAATTTTAGTATTTTTGACAATGTGAATAAGATACCTGTTTTTGGTATGAGATGCTGCCTGACCCACTGATACTCCAGCACATTGTGTCTTCTTTTGTAAATTTGTACCTGCAGTTCCTCGTTTCTATTTTCCCCATATATTTTGCTTATTCTGTTCATAAAATGTATAATGCCATGGACAATCAGAATTATTTGTGCTGGTTGTGAGTAACTAGGGGGATCCCCTCAACATACAGTCAAAGTTCAAATAACAATTGATTCTATAACTTTCTAAAAATTGTAAGTTGACAATAAATTGGATAGTTTCTACTACTTAGGAAATAACATGATTGTTCCAGGTTCAATGCGAATGTTGGATTCGGATATGATTGAATTATAGACAGAACTTGCCTGCATAACGGGTCTTGTCCAACTGGTGGTCCGGTTATTGTGATTGACGAAGTAAGTTCTTCCTTTGTCATCCTTCTTTTCTTCCCAACCAGGTGGTAACCCCATTGAAGTGGGTAAAATCTACCAGGAACAGCAGATAAAACATTTGGTTAAAGAAGACCACCAACTAGAGGAAGGATTTTTTTGATGTAAAATTACCAAGTGAAGAAAATCTTGACACTTTGATTTGAGCACATTCTTTAAAAAAATAGCGTCTTAAAATAGTTTTGCTTTAAAGAAAATCGACATGATTTCTTAACAGCTTAAACTTTCTTAACATTTACGCAAGGAAGGGGCATAGAGAGCGTGGAGCTGACCTATTTGACTCAATGGTTCAATTGAACTTTATTGTCACATGTACCTAGATACAATGAAGTTCTTTGTTTTCCATTCAATACACTAAAGTCCTACTATACACATGGACAATCACACATAAGATCAATCCTACACCACTGGATCACAAGTTGAGGTTCATGCATAAAACTATTACTTTAGAAACATAGAAAATATGTGCAGGAGGAGGCCATTCGGCCCTTCGAGCCAGCACCACCATTCATTGCGATCATGGCTGACAGTCCCAAATCAATAACCTGTGCCTGCCTTATCCCCATATCCCTTGACTCCACTAGCCCCTAGAGCTCTGTCAAACTCTCTCTTAAATCCATCCAGTGATTTGGCCCCAACTGCCCGCTGTGGCAGGGAATTCCACAAATTCACAACTCTCTGGATGAAAAAGTTTTTTCTCACCTCAGTCTTTAATGGCCTCTCCTTTATTCTAAGACTGTGGCCCCTGGTTCTGGACTCGCCCAACATTGGAAACATTTTTCCTGCATCTAGCTTGTCCAGACCTTTGATAATTAAAAATGTTTCCATAAGAACCCCCCGCCATCCTTCTAAACTCCAGTGCATACAAGCCTAGTCTTAGAAAACTAACGGCCTCAACGTGGGTTTGGTCCAGCTCTACTTGTGGATGCTCAGCTATGATCACAGTGCTGGTTCGAAGGGCCGAATGGCCTACTCCTGCAACAATTGTCTATTGTCTACTTCATGTAACCAATGACTACAAGCATTTGTCCCTGCCTGTAATTCTGGTTAGATTGAACACACAAGTTTAAAATTAGAACAAGGCAGCAGAAATGTCATGAGATGCTTCTTCGCACAATGGATAGAGGATACTCAAGTCTACGGCAAAATATTATCTTTGACACTTTCTAAGTGGGTGTAGTAAGTGGTTTTCAGTACAGCTTTATCCATTGGTCATCTAAAAGTACCTTATTAAATAAAATCTATACTTTTAACCTCTTGCAAGCTTTAATGCATTTTCCTTTTCACTTTCATAGTCCTGGGATTGACACATTCCAAATCCGTGCCAACATTTTCAGCAACTCTCACAACCAGGTTTGAAAGTCATAAATGCCATCTTATGCAGCAGTGGCAATGATGCAGTCATTCCGCTCGTCTTTCTCAACACAGCTGCACCCATTGATAAGGTGACCACATGCACCGCCCCCTCAAACCACTCCCCGACATGTTCTTCCTTGGCAACAATACACAAAAGCACAATGCCAGATTCGACACTGAGAACCAGCAGCAGCCTGTCCCTAAGGAAAACAGGAGATGCAAGGAAGTCCAGGTGCTGGCCTAAAAAAAAAGACTTTGAATGTTGGAGAAACTCAGCGAGTCAGGCAGAGAGCTTGCTGGAGAGCACAGGTAGGTGACTTTTCATGTCTGTTCACTTCTTCAGACTGACTGTGGTAGGGGAAGCGGGGGGGGCGGGAGGGGGAAGAGAGAGATTGGGGCGGGGGGGGAGAGAGAGGTTGGGGCGGGGGGGGGTAAAACGCTGGGAGAGGTGGGGAAGGTCACGACCTAGCAAGTGATAGGTGGATACAGGTGAGGGGGGGGGGGTTTGATAGGCAGATGGTGGACAAAGGCCAGAGATGAGAAGATGAAAATGTCGCATTCCACAAAGCTGACCTCTGACCATACCGTTAATCACATGCACAATTTCATTTTGTAGTTCAATATTAAGCTTCTGTTTGAAAACATCCCCATGCTACATCCTCGGCCATTTTGTTACATTGCAGGTAAGAACCAACTGATGTTGTTTCGACTCTACATGTTGCTTTAAAACTACAGTTGAAATACTTACAACAGGCAGCACTGGCTGTTCTTCCAGAGTAGTCTGTGAACTCCCACGTCTACTGGAATGACTCTTAAAAAAGTAGAACACACATATAACAATATATGTTTAATCAATGTCCAATGAACTACACAGAGTTTAAAACTTAGTACAATGGAATCTTGGAAGGACCAAAATATAAGTATCAATTCCATTATTACTTGAATGAACAAATTAAGTTTCAAAGAGATCAGCATTTAGCCCCATTGATGGCACTAAACGCCAGTGGCATAGTTGATGGATAATCTAACATGGAAAGACAATAAAGCACATTGTATATATAATCCCGAGTTTAAATATTTTGTGTTAGAAAATGAAAAACAAATATTAAGATCCATTTGACTAATGGCTATTTAAATATTCATCTAACAAATGGATTGGAAACATTCATTTAATTCGACTAAGTCAACCCTATTTTACAGGGCGGAAGGATGGATGGTGAAGTTTATAATTTCAAGGAAGCTGAGACTAACATCTTCGTGGGATTAAACTGCAGCAACATGTTAAAACTTGCTTTTCTACTTACTGAGCTGGAGCTGCGGCGATCTGCACACCCAGTAGCCTGGAATCGGCGACTAAGTTCTTCTGCAAGTTGGTTTTGCAAGTCAAAGCTTACATTTTGTCCGGTAGGCGTATGGGGAGGTGGTGGTGACTGCGGATTAGATCTGCCGAATTGAGTTTCATCTTCGGTGATCAATTCCCAGCCCTGCAAGAAGAATCTTGTTGTAACAAAATACAAAGTGCTAGAGGAACTCAGCGGGTCAGGCAGCACCTGAGGAGGGAAATGGACAGACAAGGTTTCGGGTGTGCTTAATTCTTCAAGTCAATGGAGAAGGGTAGGAGAAAGCTGAAAAAGGTGAGAGTGGGGCTAAACCTGGTAAGTGATAGGTGGATACAAGTGAGAGGATTGGGGAATGATTGGCTGATGGGCGGATTAACTGACAAAGGCTGGAGGTGAAAAGTAGACAACAGGGTATCAGATAAAGAAAGAAGATGAATTAGGAGATGTAAGGACAGATATAACACCTGTCCCTGCACCTCCTCTTACTTCTATCCAGGTACTGCAGCAACCATTCCAGGTGAGACAGAGGGTCACCTACACCTCTTCCAATCTCACCTATTACTAGTCCATAGGATGGAAGGAAGTATATGGGTGGAATGGGACAGGCAGAAGGGGAAAGACGGGGATTAAAGAGAAATGGGTGGCTCAAGGACAGGAGGGGTGTGGGATGAGCATATGTGGGAGGGGAAAGGAGCAGGGTGACCAAAGTTGTGGGAGATGGGAGGAAAGACATGTGGGCATTGGTGTGGATGTGGTGAAATGGGTGGGAGCGAGGGAAAGAGAGGGGTAGATAGGGGTGATTAACATTTGAAGTTCGAGAATTCAATGTTGATACTATTGGATTATAGGCTACCTAAGCAGAATATGAAGTGTCGTTCTTCCAGTGTGCATGTGGTGTCACTGGCAGTGAAAGCGACCATGTTCAGGAAGGTCAGTATGGGAATGGGATGGGGAAATAACATGGTTAGCAACCGGGAGCTCCAGCTATGACTATGCCTGGTCTCACAGATGTAGAGGAGTCCACATCAAGTGCCACAAATGCAATAGACCAGGTTGGAAGAGGTGCAAGTAAACTTCTGTCTCACCTGGAAGAGCTGCTGGCAAGAGGTTTAGTTCAGTTCAGTTTAGTTTAGAGATACAGCGCGGAAACAGGCCCTTCGGCCCACTTGGTCTGCGCAGACCAGCAATCCATGCACATTAACACTATCCTACACCCATTAGGGACAATTTTTACATTTATCAAGCCAATTAACCTACAAACCTGTACGTCTTTGGAGCGTGGGAGGAAACCGAAGATCTTGGAGAAAACTCTAGCAGATCATGGGGAGAATGTACAAACTCTGTACAGAGAGCACCCGTAGTCATGATGGAACCTGGGTCTCCGGCGCTGCATTGGCTAGAAGGCAGCAACTCTACCGCTGCGCCACCGTGACCACTAGATGTAACACTTGCAGGAACAAGTGTCACATCTCCTCTGGTTACAGAGGAAAGTGCGTCGGCAGGGGGTGGTTGGATGAGATGGGATGAGCGACGCAAGGAGTTGGGAGACAGTGACCCCCTAGTGAAAGCAGAAAAGGATGGCCCATGAAGATGTGACTGGCGGCAATGTTGGAGAATGATGTAACATTATGTTTGTTTGAATGGTCAAAAATGGCAAGTTACTTTAGCACAGGTTAATGTTCAGTTGGAATAGTTAATAAAACAATGCACTGTTCGGAAATTGAATTAGATTGGGGTTTATATTTGTACATGTGGCACTAAAATATAGTACATCTTCACAAAAGCTTTTCAGATAGATGGACAGACTTCACCTTTGAAGTAGATTAAAGCGTGCAACTTACATCTGGAGAATCTCTATTTTCAGATGTTTCTGTTTCTTCTGAAATCTGCCTGCGTGTACTGTAGATACGCTGAGCCTCCAGCTGGATGTTGTTTCGACAGTGATTCATGTCAGATGCACAATCCCTGTTGGGGATAATGATCAATTATGTCAGGAAAAGGTTGTAATTGTATCTCCTTGCCACAAGCATTATCCGTTTTAATCCCAAATCTTTCACAAATTTATCTTTTAATCCTTTGTCTGTGTATAAAACTTGAAACATGTAATTTTTAAAACCAGAAGTGCGAATGTTTGTTCAATCATTTGAAGAGAGGAAAATATCTTCATGTTTAATTTTAAAATCAGACACACATGCCGTTTTATTCTCTGTTCTTCAAAAATCAGAGTGGCACAAAACCCCCCCACAAAATGTAGGAGTAACTCTGCGGGTCAGGCAGCATCTCTGGAAAAAAAGGATAGGTGGAGGTTCGGGTTGGGATCCTTCTGCAGACTTGAACCCTAAACGTTACCTAACCATGTTCTCCAGAGATGCTGCCTAACCCGCTAAGTTACTCCAGCAAATTGTGTCCTTTTGCATAAACCAGCATTTGCAGTTCCTTGCTTCCATCACTGAGTGGCATATTTCTTAATGCAAACCAAACAATGCTTTTGTCACCTGGCCAGAGATACAATTTTTTGTGCAGATTTTGTCCCATCGTTGTGATATCTCATCCTTCCTTTTACAATATCTTGAGTATTTGGATACTACAGATGCACTGTAGAAAGTAGTGCATTTCTGCAGTGCACTATTGTAAAGTTTATACAATTCCAATGGTTAGAACTGATTTACATCATGGCTGTTGCATCACGGCCTGGTACAGCAATTCCAATGCACAGGAATGCAAGACGCTGCAGAGAGCAGTGGACAGCCCATCCTTTGCAGGCCCACCACTGAAAGCATCTAAATGAGATGCTGCCTCAAGGAGGCATCTGTTAAGGATCTCCACCATCCAGGCCAGGCCCTCTTCTTGCTGCTACTGTCGGGCAGGTGGCACCAAAGTCAGAAATCCCACACCACTAGAATCACCTACACAATCCAAATCCTACCTCTGCAGTGGAATGCAACAGATCGCATATTGCACGAGCATGGCCTTTTTTCCTAATGGCGTATTTTCCCACTAATAACTATTTTTGTCTTTTTCTTTTCACTGTCTTGGAGAAATCGTACAATTTATGTAGAATTTGTTTTTGTGCTTGTCCGAGTCTACGTTCCTGTGATGCTGCAGCAAGTGAGGTTTCCCCTGTACCCGTACCTCACTGTGCTTGTGAACATGACAACTAAACACAACTTCAGTGCCATTAGAAGGGACCAAACACAAATTAAATCCAAGCAGAAAATCAGTTCTGTGAAAGCTGTGATATTCAATCCCCAGCAGTCTGAAGAAGGGTCTCGACCCAAAACGTCGCCTATCTCCTTCGCCCCTTAGATGCTGCTGCACCCGCTGAGTTTCTCCAGCTTTTTGTGTAACCCCCAGACTGGTATAGTTTGCTTAAAGAACAAAAAATCTCTTCAACTGTAGCAACAACGTTTTGTGACAATTATATGGGCAGAGTGGTGCAATGGAATTAATTTTGGATCAAACTGAGGGAAACTGCATTGAGCAAATGATACGTTACTGCAGATTAAATTTATTTGTTTCTATCAGGTCGGCTTTGGTGAGAGGTAGGACAGTCATTAAAATAAGAAAATGTTGGTCTCTCTCAATATATTGGTTAAATATGAAAACACAAAATCAATATCCAGGGGAGTGGGAAGATATTTTGTTCATATTTTCCTTGCAACAAAGGCCACATTGAGTCTGGGCCTCAAAGCAATCTCAGTCCCCTTCCCCACAATGCAGTCAGCCTCACTTGCCCATTGTCTACTTAAAAATTCTCCCACTGCCCTGGGATGGCAGGACTTTCATATGAGGAAAGACTGGATAGACTTAGCTTGTACTCGCTGGAATTTAGAAGATTGAGGGGGGATCTTATAGAAACTTACAAAATTCTTAAGGGGTTGGACAAGCTAGATGCTGGAAGATTGTTCCCGATGTTGGGGGAGTCCAGAACAAGGGATCACAGTCTAAGGATAAGGGGGAATTCCTTTAGGAACGAGATGAGGAAAACATTCTTTACACAGAGAGTAGTGAGTCTCCGGAACTCTCTGCCACAGAAGGTAGTTGAGGCCAGTTCATTGGCTATATTTAAGAGGGCGTTAGATGCGGCACTTGTGGCTAAAGGGATCAGGGGGTATGGAGAGAAGGCAGGTACGGGATACTGAGTTGGATGATCAGCCATGATCACATTGAATGGCGGTGCAGGCTCGAAGGGCCGAATGGCCTACTCCTGCACCTATTTTTCTATGTTTCTATGCTCACCCGTACGAGTGGCAGCCAATAAATCAGTCAGCAAGTCTTTGCCACATGCGAAGAAACTGAGGCTCCTGGAGGAAATTCACACAGCCGCAGGGAAAGTGTACACATTACACCAACACATGGCTGGAGGGCAGGATTGAACCCAGTTTTCAAGCTCTCTGACCTTTTGAATGGATGACATGAAATTTGGCATTGTGAAAGAGGAACTTAAAGGTGAATCCTTAGATGTTGATAAAAGTATTAAGTAAATAAATAGTACATTTATGCCAATGGAAATATATGTCTTTAGAGTATGAAAACAGGCTATTTAACCCACTAGGTCCTCATGGACTTGTGGGAACCCATCCATATTAATCCCTTCTTTCACCAATTGGCCAGTAGCCTTTGCTAGCTGCCAAGTTGCAAGGCTGTAATCATCTGTAGCCTGAGCCAGTTTTCCTCAGTCCATTTACTGCCAGTTGTTACATTTCCACCACTGCGACCATCTGTGCAAGTTGTATTTTAGAGGTGATTCACTCCTTGCAAATGAAAGCTTCAATACCGAAGATCTGCAGAGATTGATTATTTATCAGGTTATTTTGCGATCGTTTCTCTTTTCAATATTCCATCCTTTATACTTATCTAATTTTAAACTTGAAATATAAATATTTGAGACTTACTGAGAACTCGGTCGAATCCATTGGGTTGTTCTAGTTTCGTGATTGACGAAATAAGTTCTCCCCAGATTATCCTGCTTCTCTTCCCAGCCACTAGGCAATGCAGGGGGTGGTTGACTGTGGACAGTCATGTCCTGTTGGTCCAGAATTTCCCAGCCTGGCTAAAGAAGCAGCAACATTTAAGTATAAAAAAAACTCCCTGGAATCCAGATTTCTACATTGCTTCTCTTTCAAAATCTCAAGTATTTGGGCTACTCAATTGAAGGTTTTAGAAATTTGCAAAATCATTTTGGATAAATCATTAATATTTTGAAAGATCAACAAAAAAAAAGAAAAATCTATTCTAGGTTTTTTAATTTATAATGAATTGATTCTTAAAGCCCTGTCCCACTGTACGAGTTCATTCAAGTGCTCCCCCGAGGTAAGAATGTAGAATGTACGTAGCTGGTACGTCGGAGCTAGGGACGTCTCTTAGCGGCTCGTAACGCAAACGGCAGGTAGTCAGGAAACGCGGTAACCTCGGGAAGACTCTTGAAGATTTTTCAACATGTTGAAAAATGTCCACGAGAGCCCCGAGGACCGACCAGCGGCCATTACCTTAAATCTTCGAATCAGGACATACTCAGAGGAACACTTTGAATGAACTAGTACAGTGGGACAGGGGTTTTAGATCCTCAAAGCCAGATTGAAGACCAACTTGCCCTCTCATTTACACAAAGTAGCTTCAAGTCAAAATACATGAAGTTCAATCTCCAATATAATTTGTATTTTTGCGTAGTTTCATCGTGCAGGCTTTTGTCCGATAATGTGTGACAGTCCGGCAAGATTAAGTTCTCCAATATAGGCTATGCAATTACAGTACAACAGCAGAAAAGAGAAGTCATATCACATGGAAACTGACACTTCATACCACCAAATCATGTTCGTTCTCATCTTTTATTCCCAAACATGTATGCAAACAGCAATACATTTTTATTCATATGCATAGAAGAAGCATTCACTGATAAAACATAAGCACTCCTTTATAACATGGTAGACAAAAATGCTGGAGAAACTCAGCGGGTGAGGCAGCATCTATGGAGCGAAGGAAAAGGTCTCGACCCGAAACGTCACCTATTCCTTCGCTCCATAGATGCTGCCTCACCCTCTGAGTTTCTCCAGCATTTTTGTCGACCTTTGATTTTTCCAGCATCTGCAGTTCCTTCTTAAACCTTTACAACCATGTATTGGTTTTATAAAATCACTGCCAAAAAAGAATCTATCCAACAACCATAAACATCAAACAATAGACAATTCATTACACTTACCTCCAAATCATCACTTGTCTCTGTAGCATCATCTTCAGAGGCATTACTTTTAGGCAAATAGGTCATCTTCAATCGAAGATGACCTTTAACCCTGGATTTATGACTGTGGAGAACACAAGTGCGAATTAAATGTAATGCAAGATGATAAGAACCTTTATTTCTCCACCAACCCCCAGTCTAATGATTAATTAAATGTTTGGAAATAAAAGTATGCATGGTCGCAAATTATAATCTTGATGGTTCTGTACTTGCACAGTTGTAGAAAATCTTGTTGGGTAGTATTATAAATGTTAAGCACATGTGATTTTTTTTTTCTATTACAAATCTCAAATTGTGGAGCATAGAGGCAAATAAATAAATGATGGGTCTTTGTCCCAAACATTATGGAGGGCACTGTATGTCATACAAGTTGGAGGACTCTACATTATTCCTATTCTCTATCTTCTGCTGGTCAACCAATTTCCCAAACGAGTCAAACATTTATCCTGGATTCCATGATTTCAGCTGATGCTGGTTTTAGTCCTTTGAGGAATTCCTCAGACCGCCTTTTGAAAGCTCAAGCAAACAACATCCATAGGTATTTGGCACAGTGACACAACTTGCTGACAGTTACCATAGCAACTCACCCCATGAAAAATAGCCCGCTGAGTGAGGTACAAGAGGATGTCTGGCATCTCAAGGGCCACATGTCAGAGGGAAATTAATCATTCAGGTTTGGAGCAAGCTACCAGAAAAAGTGCCGGATTTCATATTTCTCATTCAAAGTAATTTAATTCTAGTTATCTCACATGATATATTTTTGGCCATAAGAAAACTCCCCATTTACAAAGTTGACATTTTCTTTAGACCATTGAAATGTCTTAGTGCAAGAGGACTTCAAATATTTTTTTGTTAGTATTAGACAGCTTAAAATTCTGAAACAGATTTTTCCAGTGGACTATGAATAAGGATCATATTTTCCTTTCTATTGATGGATCATTTGATGAGGCACCAAGCATTCTTGTACCATTCTGGCTTGGCTACATACTTGCGACAGTCATTGGGTTTGATCCAGCACTGAACACCTCTCCGCCAGTGATCCCAGTGAATTAAAACTCCTATATATCAGCCTTTTGAATTAGAGGTTGACACATTTGATGATGGGGATTTCAAGAAACACTGAAAATCACGTTCCTATACTGCTGCCACACTAGCAGATTCGATGTTGCTCTTATTAATTCACAAAAACTCTTTAATATACTTTTTTTTAATGCAGTTGGGTAATATTACAATGAACCCAAGGAGTTTCAGGAATGCACACAAAACAGAATCCAATGAGCCACATGCTGAAACATCAGAATAGCTTATTGTTGGAGTTTAATTTTATGTAGATACATCACCACATGAAACTGGAATTTTAGAAATTAAGGGAGGAAATAGTGAAGGATCATTTTCCAGTCTTTTCTCAGCACTGTCATGGTGTCAAATAAAGCACAACCACAAATCTGGTACCAAAGTGGAAAAAGGGAATGCATCCAATAATTACAGACCCGTCAATGAAGGGGACATTAATCAGAAGAAATAGAGAGAGTACAAGCATTATTTAGAAAGACAAAGGTTTGGGAGATAGTAATCAACATACAAAAACAGATTGGCAAGGACTGTGAGATAACAGAACTAGTGTGAACGCTGGACACAAAATGCTGGAGTAACTCAGCGGATGAGGCAGCATCTCTGGAGAGAAGGAATGGGCGACGTTTCGGGTCGAGACCCTTCTTCAGACTGATGTCAGGGGAGGGGGCGGGAAATAGATAGAATGTAGTTGGAGACAGCCCACTAGTCTTCCTGTCTCCGACTGCATTCTAACTTTGTCCCGCCCCCTCCCCTGATGGTCTCGACCCGAAACGTCGCCCATTCCTTCTCTCCAGAATTGCTGCCTCACCCACTTGATGGGTGAGGCAGCATTGGGTGAGAATTGCTGCCTCACCCACTTGATGGGTGAGTTACTCCAGCATTTTGTGTCTACCTTCGATTTAAACCAGCGTCTGCAGTTCTTTCGTCCACATAGTGTGAACGGGTGATTAGGTGTCTGCTGAACAGCCTGTTTCCATGCTCCATCGTTCAATCACTCAATCAGCTTGAATTTAGTCACCTAACTTCATTGACATTTCTTGAGGAGATATCAAGGAGGATCGCTATTTGGACTTAAAATACATGGACTTGAACAGGAACTTTCCCATATCCCACATAACAAATGAATCAGATAAATTAAACCCCTTGGTATCATGGAAAGGGCGTGAGCTAGATCTAAAATCGTCTCAATGGCTTATAGTAAAGGCTATGTTGACTTTGTAATTGGGTGGTTGTTAGGTGGGGTTTCACAGAGTTTGGTGCTAGGTGTTCAGTTTAAATAGAGGTGGGAATGTGCAGGTAACATAATATTGCTGTGTAGTTGATGGCGAGGCAGCCAGATGTGGAATGCAGACTGGTTAGCAAAACAGCCAATGGCCTAATGCAAAACAAAATTCATTTGGAGAGGGCAAAGAAAGCTGGGGAAGACAATAAATGTTTGGTTACCGTGAACATGTGAGAATGAGGAACTTTGACGTGCACCACTACACTTTTTTAAAAAAGGCTTCCGATAAGATGAATACGGCAGCATGTGGAAGAGTGATACAGAGAATATCAGAGAAGATGTAACCCTGAACAACATATAGGACTAGCAAGGCTGCAGAAAGAACACTGTATGCAATTCTGCACGGCAAAGGGAATATGACTGCAAAAGAAAGAGGGTTCAGAACTTGGGAGTTGTAATTCTAATGAAAGATTGGTTAAGCTGAGGCTGTTTTCCTTGGAGCAGAAGCGACTGAAATGTTTTTCATGCTGAGGATGGGGAGAGTTTGGAACTGAAATGGAGAAGTAGCAAAACAGTTCAGTGAATATAAAACAGTACATGAACAATGATTTGACATGCCAAAACCCACAAGACAATGGACTAAATGCTGGTAAGTGAATTCAGCTGGCATAGCTCTTTTTCAGTCAGCATGAAGATGATCCAAGTGGGGTCCTTCCTGTGCTGTTCAGTCCCACAATTCATTTTACCACATATTCAGAAATATCCTTACTGTATAGATAAATATACAGCCAAGATGAGGGTGTCAGCTTTTCTACATTTATGTTAATGTCATTATACGCTGCTTCCAACAACTTAGAATGCGAGTATGAAGGGAATCTCAGCACAGCAAGTTTGACCCAGTAGAAATAAAATGTAACGCCTTATTTTTAATTATCCCTAAGATGGCGCATGTCTGTGTCGACATGTTGCATGCAGCACAGTAGAAAATAATTAAAATATAAATACAACAACAACATTCACATTAACTCCAAAAGACAAATGTAGCCACAGTCCACAGTCCACATTCACTTGAATCCTTCCAATTACCTTCTGGGATGGAGAATAAAATCCTTGAATGTATATGGTCTGTCTAAGTTTGGATTTTCCGTCTGCAATTAAAAAGTAGCCATTAATTCCAATCCATTAGCCTATATTTCAATTACATTTTTCCACTACAGCCTTTAATTATTTTCCGAACAGCTTGCTACATATTTTCCTTCAATCAAGAAAGGCATATAATCCAACTTGTAGGTTTCTGCATAATATCTGCCAACAGTGTTTGACAACCACGAGTCCTGTTCTTTATTTGATTAGTTGAGCAAATAGTTAACATCACAGTTCATGGCATTTTGCAGTAATCAGATGCAAAACACTTCCATTCAGTCAGCAAGGATGTATTGGAGATTCTTGGTGCCTGTCTGACTATCCCATTCTAAACACTATTTGTGGGTTCCAACTTTGTTCAGGTAAGCTCGGTGTAAGCCTGAAAAAAAACCACATCACCTGTGCATATTACACACCACCAGGCGCAACATCAAGTTCAAGGTTTTCTGATTATTCCAACCTTGGACCTCATATTCCATCAAATATCTATTTCTCGTCCCCTGGTATTTCAGATTTAATTCACTTCTCCCAACGTTTACCTCCGCTAGCACGATGGTTGTTACTCACCAGCTTCACTGGCCTCCTTCTCCAGCCTCGAGGTGTCCATCTCATTTTCCCCAATCTCTCACACTCCTGTTCTCTGCACCCACAACCTATGCTATCCCCCAACTCGCTTCACTGCAATGTAAAGCTCCTTTCATTTGTAATTAAGTTAAGTTCTAATGAAAGGTCACCAAGCTGAAGGAGCGATCGTTACTCCCTCTGCAGATGCTACAACACCTGCTGAGTATTTGACAGCACTTTTCCTTGGACATTCTTTTTAATCAAAAAGGAAGTAGTTACATGAATGAAACAAAATTGGTCTAAAATACCAAATAGTCTCTGTGGTGCAATTATAACGTACCGGTATATGATGAAGAGGAATATCCACCAGGCCCAGAAAATCATCCCTGGTCTAAGAGAAATCAAGAGAAATGGTGCACGGTTGGGAATGGGGATGGGGAAGGGGTGGGGGAAGAGAAAAAACAAGAAGTTAATCATCGTAAAGCAGGGAAATGTACAACTATCTCAACTTAATTACTTTTGTTAAATTAATTGAGAAGTAGGCATCACTGGCACTTGTTGCTGATTCTTGAACGCCCTCAAGATAATGTCAGTGCTTGTGATGAAAGGATCTTCCTGGTGTGGTTGTACAGGGCCTTTCAATACTTTGATCCAGTGATCATGAAGGTGTGACCATGTCCTTTCAAGTGACTTGCTGGGATGCCTGACTTATGTACTATTAATGGAAAAATGGGAATCAAGGGACAAGTTATGTGATGGAGGATGCACAGCCCTTGACCTCCTATTGTAGACACAGGATTTAAGTGGTTGTTCTAGTTTCAATTTTGGTCAATGATGACACTGAAGATTTTGTTGGCTGTGGATTTACCAATAATGATGCCTTTGAAGGTGATTATATTCACTTTTTAGAGACATAAATTGTGTGTCACTTGTGTAGCACAATGATTACTTGCGCTCACTTGAATGGCAGCCAAATCCTACTTCATGCAGGCATAGAACTCCTTCAATATCTGAGGAGCTGCATCTGGTACTCTGCAGAGAGTTATCAGTCATTAGCAAACACCCCTCTTCCTGATATGGCAGAAGAATGGTCATTTGTGAAAAATGGGGCATGGCTAGATTACGCCATTGCTTTGAAAGACTCCAGTAGCACCTTCCCGAGGCAGAGATGAATTGCACCATTAATCAGTCAACTTCTTTGGCGCTATCCATGACTCGAGTCTAGTCGAGGATTGCCCTTAAGTCATTTAAGGTTTAGTCTGCAAATACATGATTTTTCCTTTCCATTCATATTACCCTGATGTTTGTGGCAATCATCTCCCCTCTGGAATTCAGCTCTTGTATCAATGCTTCCAGAGTTTCAGAGCCAACTATTCCTGACAAAATCCTTACTGAACACCAGTAAAGGAGTCAATTGGCAATTTAGAAGTGTCACATGACAGCACTGGAGAGGAGGCTGTTGGATTAGTAATTAAATTTGTCCTGCAATCTGCGAATGGAACCAACCCTGATTGTACTCACGCACTGAAACGGTGGTTTACTTTCCCATCAGTGAGTCACATCTAGTCACGCTCAAAACCCCTGTCACCACTCTGGCCCCACCAGAATGGTGAAGAGTGGTGACGAGTCGCGCTGTGGTTTGAAGAGTCGCATTGCAGAAGGTGGAACTCACAAAGTGATCATCGCTCCAGTCAACATTCAATCACAATTCAACAATGTGCACCTCCTCCAGAGATACTGCCTTTGCCCGCTGAGTTACTCTGGCATTTTGTGTCTTTCTTTGATAAACCAGCACCTGCAATTCCTTGTTATTCCATCTGTATCTTTGTAGTAGGATTGGGCCCAGCAATCACGACTCTTTTGTTACCACCTACCAACATCAAGGATGCACGATGGCCACCATGCTGTGTAGCAAATGATGGACTATTGGAAAAACCAACAGAGTACCAATGTCTGGCAGTGCTGTGTAGAGGAACATAGACTATCTGGTCCATTGGTAGGACCTACCAATGTCAAAGTATATACATCTTTTAAAAATAAGCAAAGATCGGGGACTATAAGTAGTTGGCTGAGGTAAGCTTCTTGCAGTGATCCAACCTCAAAAAAATGGTTTTCTTTCTGCATTAATTAGATGGCCCATGGTGTCTCTCACTGGATTCTCACTCACTGCATTGCAAATCACCAGTGTGTACCAACTACAGAAGGACGTAGTTAACCAGATAAATCCTTTGCTTAATCCTGGTCACATTTCCAATATTCTATACCCCACCTGGTCAGGTCAACTGGCTCCAGGGTCGTCAGGCAATCTACGGACCAAACGTGATTCTGACATTGAACAGATATGGACAGCTCCCCCCATTTTAGCGGGTTTGCTACCTACATGCACATTGGAGTGGAACATTAAAACATGGATGGTTACACAAAAAGCTGGAGAAACTCAGCGGGTGCAGCAGCATCTAGGGAGCGAAGGAGATAGGCGACGTTTCGGGTCGAGACCCTTCTTCAGGTAAAACATGGATACCTGTTTACTTGCAGTCCTGTCACTAACCAACAGAGGACGCTAGAGCACTTTGAAAATAAAAGTTGTAAAGGGATAATGGAAATAAATAACATAATTGTGCCAGTAAAACTTGGATAAACTACAATTTCAATAATTTAATCACAAAGAAAATAACTGAGATTCTGGGAATGGTTCCTCTACAGTGATAGACCAATGGTCTCTGCAAACAAGGTGATTCCAAATTATCAGTGTGATAAGCCGTGGCTTAGAACACATTTACAATTCAGTCCAACATAAAAGTCACATCTCTGCCAACATTTCCTGGCCTTGTGCTTTCTTATATTTTTGGAAGATGAACAATAGATTTGCCTGTCATCAAGTCAAATTTTTTTCTGAGCTGTCTGAATATAAAGTAATGCTTTCAGTCTGCAGGGACAAGGGTATATAGAATAGTTTAGTTTAGTTTATTGTCACGTGTACTGAGGTTCAGCGAAAAGCTCTTTGTTGCATGGTATCCAGTCAGTGGAAAGTCTACATGGTTACAATTGGGCTGTCGACAATGTACAGATACAGTTCAGAAATAGGTCATGTCCATTCAGTTCATGCTAGTGTGGGTGCTTCACTTGGGCCTGTGTTCATTTCACCTCTTATTATCAGCACTGTCCCCACCCACTTCCTGCTCCTTCAGATGATAATCTGGCTTCCTCTTGCATGCATCAATGCATTTGCCTTAATTGTGCCTTATGGTAAAGAGGTTCTATGTTCTCACTACCCTCTGGTTGTTCTCATTAATCTCAGGGTAAAGTCACTTCCTTGACATTCCCTATTTCAGTTATTGGTGAATACCTTCTTTTGATTGTGTCTGGTGTTGCTTTTGCTCAGAATGAAAACGCTGAATGATTCTCAGAAGCGCTTCATAAATCTTGGAACATTGCATTCTGTCATCTCTCAGCCTTTACTTTACAAGCAGTAAAAGAGTCACCTGTTCACCTCTTTTCACAATAGATATGATTCTGCATTTCTGGAATCAACCTTGTAAACATTCTTCCAGCCTTTGTGCTAACCCGATCCTTTTTATTTCAGATATAACAACCAGAACTGCATCTGCTTCTACTTAACATCTAATGCAATCTCATTCATCCCCCAAAGCTGCATCTGCTTTCTCAGTTGGATGGAAAAGATCCTGTGGAATTATTTCAAAGAAAACCAGAAGATTTATCGCCACTGCATTGCCCAATCAAGTCAGGCCAACATTAAAAGAAAGTTTAACATAACTTCGAAGATAGACACAAAATGCTGGAGTAAATCTGGAGTGAAGAAAAGGGTGATGTTTCAGGTCGAGACCCTTCTTCAGGCATAACATAAATTCTTCAGTTTTCAATTCAACCACTTGTTAGATTCTGATTTTAATAATTTGTTTTGTTTTGGTGGAATTTCAGATTCCTTCACTCGATCCCTTTTTTTCTCTCCAAAAAACAGTTTTACTCTTATTACCATCAACAATCATCAGACCGTGCCAAGATTCTTAATAACACTTAAGAAATTGTGCATGAAAGGTACATAGAGACATGGTTTTAAATGAAACCATATTGTAATGTACCACTCATACACAACAATCTTTTCATACATTATTACATTCCTGGCACAACACAGTGGTGGCGTATGGAAGCAAGTCACTGAAAATCATAAGCAAACAATTTAGTTCTTGGTTGCCAATATAAACACCTCAAACCTATCAGAATAAAATGACCCATTCTTGGTCCATTTTATTTTTTCCAAATTCAGTGTGGAGTTCCCACCAATGCAGAACCTGGCACGTTCCCGACACAAACTTAGTGTTGTATTAACATGGTCACCAAACCCTACTTATGAAATATTTTCAACAGATCCTCTTGTGTATCTTGCCAACCTTCGAAAATCTCAACTCGGTAAAACTGACAAACAACTCTAATGCCCCTGTCCCACTGAGGAAACCTGAACGGAAACCTCTGGAGACTTTGCGCCCCACCCAAGGTTTCCGTGCGGTTTCCTGGAGGTTTTTGTCAGTCTCCCTAATGGTCGAAAGTGGTTTCCCTTTTAAAAATCTGTAATTTTTTAGTCGAAGCCGGTTGCGATGCTAGTTGAAGGTGGTTGCCGGAGGACAAAAACCTCCGGGAACCGCACGGAAACCTTGGGTGGGGCGCAAAGTCTCCAGAGGTTTCCGTTCGGGTTTCCTAAGTGGGACAGGGGCATAAGAAAGTCCTCCTCGCTAAAGAAAAAAGCTATCACCTCAAAATAAAACAGGAGAAATGATCAAGGCCAGTGCTTTGATGTGACTGAATGAAAATATTATCTGGCACATTTAGTTATTCTTATTTATGCAGAATTTTACAATGGTTATTAATCTTTCAGAGACCAAATTCTAAAAACAAAACATGGGTAGTTTCAATGGATGTCCCACACACATGAATGTTGTAAAATTTTAATTTGATATTTTAAAGGAGAAAAAATACAAACTTCAGAGATTTAAAAATGTCAACAAAGACTATCACATGAAAAATGTGAGCAAACACTGAATTTGGAATAAAATGTGAGCAAACCTAGTTTGAACAAAATCATCTCCCATCTTCCCACAGGAATGGTTTGTTTTTGTTTGATAATGGTACATTCTCAAACTCAAAAATAATTTTACTATCGTTTTATATTTAATTATTTCGCCTGCGAGTAGGGGGCTATGTGTCAGTGGATAGGGCGGTCATGGGGTAAAAGGATCTAATTAATAATATTAATATAATTTCAAGGGAGTAGTTAGTGTGTGTGACGCTGCATGCCATCCCGCACGCCAACCCCCCCCCCCCCCCCCCCCCGCGCGTTGGGGGAGCAGACCCAACGGGTCTGCACTTGGTCTAGTAATTATTAAAAGTAGTTGTTACAGGTTTTTTTTTATCACTGGGAGGTTATAATCTGTGCAGAACATTGCAATACTGAATGACCCTACACCTAAGATTACATTAATAAATGGTAATTGAATGTGTGTCTAATCACATTTATTTATTTATTTATTTTGAGCAGAATAAAAGAATAAAAAGCAAGTGTGAAACAGCATACAAAAAACAAAAAAGCAAAACAAGAATATTTATAAAGTGTCATAAACAATATTTATAAATAAATGAAATCATACGTGTCCGAAAAGGAGCAGGAAAAAGCCAGAGCTTATAATTCCCACCCCTTATTCAACTGCTTATAATTATCTTATACAAATTTAGCAGCTAATTTAGCAGCAGTTTTTCAAATAGAAATAACATTACCAAGTGCTACTAAATGCATTTAGTGTTGATATGTACTTGATGGATGGCATCAATGTGGTGGGTTGAAGGGCATGTTTCTATACTGTAGAAATAGTTTCTCTAATTATGTGGCTACAAAAAAGCATTCATGCAAAATACTTTTATAGTAATTAATAAAGGTGACTCAATGGACAAAATTGAGCAGATTAATTTAAAATACTAGATTTAATACTAAAATACAAATAAACTAGATTTTTTTGGTAAAGATTCCCCTTTGCTCCTGTTCACCAAACGTCCTTTACCCCCGCTAAACTCGGTTCATAGTGACTATTCATCCAAGTCTCCACTCTCTGTACAAACATTCCTTCTCAAGCTCTTGCATAATATTGGCATTCTTTCTCAACCCAGTTTAAGATGGACGATTCTTTCTTTCCAACCTCTTATTCGAGCTGGTCTTCATTCCTTCACTACCGCACAAATACTGCACGTATTTTCCACTTCTCGTTTCTCCACTCGTGCGTTTCTTGTTACATCTTAAAGCAATGAACAACCTTTGCAGCTGCAACTTTCTAGTTAAACCAACTTCCATCTTTATTCTGACCTCTGGAAAAGGGTCTTCAGCTGAAATGTCATTTATCCATGTTCTCCAGGGATGCTGCCTGACCCGCTGAGTTACTCCAGCATATTGTGCCTCTTCTTCTTTGTTCCCACTCTGTTAAGACCCCCAACAAATGCTCCATCCCACCTCAGCTGCTACTTAATGTTTCCTCCATCATGTGCATTCATGTGGGGAAAGGTGCAGCAGAGTTAACCCCAATGTTCTGACTAGTTCTTATACATCAACCAATGGTACTGAGATTACCTTGTCATCATGTGCAGGAAGGAACTGCAGATGCTGGTTTAAACTCGAAGGTAGACACAAAGTGCTGGAATAACTCAGCGGGACAGGCAGCAACTCTGGAGAGATGGTATGGGTGACATTTCAGGTTGAGAAGGGTCTCGACCCGAAACATCAACCATTCCTTCTCTCCAGAGATGCTGCCTGTCCCGCTGAGTAACTCCAGCATTTTGCGTCTACCTTGTCATTATCAGGTTGTATTTGGGCAACATTTACTATTACGTTTCCTGTATTACAACGGTTTTAAAAATATTAAGAGTCATATAGCACGGAGTCCTTCAGCCCAACTTGCCAATGCAACTTGACCAAGGATCTCCATCTATTCTAGTCCCACCTGCCCAAGTGTGGCCCGTAGCCCTCTAAACTATTCCTATCCATGTACCTGTCTAAATGCCTTTTAAATGGTGTTCGAGCACCTGCCTCAACTAACTCCTTTGGTAGTTTGTTCCATACACTTACTGCCCTCTGAAGGATAAAGTCATCACTGAGGTTGCTATTAAATCTTTCCACTCTCACCTTAAACCTATTTCCCTGGTTTTTGATTCCCTTTTTTGCGGTAAACGATCTGTGCATTCACCCTATTTATTCCCCTAGTATACATCTTGTATAAGGTCACCCCTCATCCTCCTACTCTCCAAGGAATAAAGTCCCAGCTTGCCCTGTTACTCAGCCCTTCCAATGAAACATCCTCATATTCATTAACTGTAAAATGTTTTTGGATACTCTGAACTAAATCTTCCATTGAGAAATGATTTTAAATGAAGATTTTGGTTCTAAATATGTATTCTATCCTCTTGGCATACAGCACTGTCTTGGTCAGAATTCTACTGCGAAATAATCCATATGCATATACGTTATTCTTCCATGAATTGCTTTGCAGACATCAGGAAGCAGAATTATTTTCATTTGCACCAGGGAGGGGTTGCATTGAGAAGAGGGACTTGGCTGCTGCTAGGAATGAAACTGTTAAAAAAGACTCAAGTTAAAAAAACTCTCCCCAGTTCACACACCATCAATCTAAAAGTCTGACATTGAGTATTATGAAAACATGCAGGTTTGCATTAACATAGAATGTCATCACACCTCAGAAACATTTCATTATGGTTTCAGTGCAGAGACAAAGCCTTGGGAAGAGATGAATCGATTTCAGAGAAATTAACTCAATTTAGGTGCACTGATTGTTATTGAAGGCGAACACGGAAGGTTCCGACCCACAGCAGGCAACGAGGTTGTCAATACTCATCAGGATTTGTTCCAGATGTAATTCTGTAAATTGGTTTTGGGGTTGCCTTCATTGTGGTGTAATATTGGACCTGGCATGAATCAGGAAATTACAGGAGCCAATGGGATAATCAGAATTTTAATTTGTAATTGAATTGGATGTGTGGCATTCGCAGTAATTGGGGCCACAAATTCATAATTTAGATGCAAGATGGCTTTCTGGATCGATATATTGAAGAATCAAATAGGGACAAAGTTACTTTAGTTCTCATATTGTGCAAAGATCTAGGGAATGGGAAATAATCGATCAAGGGGAAGGGACCTTCAGAGAAGAGGGGCCCGTAATTCGATAGAATTTTATGCTGGGATCTTAAATCAAAAAGTAAATAATTATCTCCGGTGAAAACAGATTGAAATTTGTTTTGGTTGGTTGGTTGGTTTATTTATTGTCACATCTACCGAGATACAGTGAAAAGCTTTGTTTGCAAGCTATCCTGTCAAATCATACTATGATTACATGTACATCACAAGATGCAGAGAGAAAAACACTAGAGGGTAAAATACAATATTACAGCATTGTACTGGTTCAGTTACAGAGTTACAGCATTAGTTACAGAGAAAATGCAGATTAAAAAAGTGCAAGGTCCACAATGGGGTAGGTTGGAAGATCAGGACTATATCCAAGCTTATCAGAGGATCGTTCACAAGTCATAACAGCGCGGAAGAAGCAGTTCCCAAATTTGGTTGTATGCTATTTTTATATCTTCTGCCCTATGGTCCTTGATTATGTTGGCTGTTTTGCCGAGGCAGCATAAAGTGTAGAATGGAGTCGAGGGGGGCTGGGGGAGGAGGGAGGAAGCTCATTTGTGTGATGGACTGGGCTACATAGACAACTTTCACACCAAGCTTTGATGCATCTTGATAGAATCATTTCTACTGTGCATCTGTAGAAGGTTGACAAGCAATGGCAAGCATTTAAAGAAATAAAGTATAATTTGCAGAAAATAGTTTTCCCCACCATCTGCACAAAGGCACAAAAAGAGGAGTGCTGGGTCCTTGGATGATCGGAGAACTCAACGTTAATATAAAATCAATGGAAGAGGCTTGTAAAGTTGCCACAAATGTTAGACGTGGACGAGAGCATTTTAGAACTCAAAAAACTAGGAATTGATGAAGATGTTTTCATTGGATGTTTTCAAGAGTTAGTTAGATATAGCTCTGAGGGCTAACAGAATCAATGGATATGGGGAGAAAGCTGGAGCGGGGTACTGATTTTGGATGATCAGCCAAGACCGAAGGGCCAAATGGCCTACTCCTGCACATATTTTCTTTGTTTCTAAGAAAAGCAAAAATGGGTAAACATGCAAGAAATATGAAAATAGAACTTCAGTTGTTTTTTTTTTTAAAGAGACAGCTAACTAGGGCAAATGTGAATGTCTTGCAGACAGAAATGGATGAATTTAAAATGGGGAATGAGGACTATTTAACTAAATGGTTTGTGTTGGTCTTTATGAAGAAGGGAGGGAAACCAGCGATCTTTTGTTGCATCTTCTTTGGCAGTTCCTCCAACTAATTTTGGCTGACTCTTAAGTAATTGATGAGGTCAATGTGGGAACCAGTGACTCTTCCACAGATGGGCATGAGGTTCCTGATTGAACAGGAAAGTGAATAGTTTTTGAAGTGACACAATGCTTCCACTGGCCTCCCTATGCTTGTCCTTGATGTTCTCAATATCATCCTGAATGCTCCCTCTCCATCATGAGTAGCCATGGGCCGGAGATTCCCAAGGGTTCGTGAAAATGGCTTTGAACACATTGCTGTCCATCTGGTAATCTCTTCCCGTGATAGAGCTCAGAGCTCAGCATCTGTTTTTGGAATCTGGTGTCAGGCATGCCAACAATGTGGCCTTCTCGATGGATTGACGGATAGGACTGAGTGCTGTTCGGACTTCATTGCTGCGAATGTTGGCCTGGGAAGAGGTTGCTGATGGCGGTTCACTTATCCTTTCAGCAGATTTGGAGGAATTTGCAGGGGCAGCTTGATTGATAACTTTGCAGTGTCTGGAGATGTCTGCTATATGTAATCCAGGTCTCAGCATCATGTTGGAGGATGGCAATCATTGCTGCCGAATAGACTATGAGCTTTGTGTCATGGTTATGATCTTGATCTTCAAATGGTATTTTCCTCAATCGACTAAAGTCTGATCTGGATCTTGCTGTACATAACACGATGGTAAAGCTGGAATTGATTTGTGTGATTGCTCATGGGATGTGGGCATCATGACAAGACCAACATTTAATACCCATCCTTAACTACCATTGAGGAGGAGCAGTGACCCACTGCTTAAAAATAGTACAGGGTTGTGTTGATATTGGTCTCTGTGCTTTTCGGCAAGCTATTTTTTTTTTAGTATGGACAAGGCAATGTGTTATGCCCCTGTCCCACTTTGGAAACCTGAACGGAAACCTCTGGAGACTTTGCGCCCCACCCAAGGTTTCCGTGCGGTTCCCGGAGGTTTTTGTCAGTCTCCCTTATGGTCGAAAGTGGTTTCCGTTTTAAAAAACGGTAATTTTTTAGTCGAAGCCGGTTGCGATGCTAGTTGAAGGTGGTTGCCGGAGGACGAAAACCTCCAGGAACCGCACGGAAACCTTGGGTGGGGCGCAAAGTCTACAGAGGTTTCCGTTCAGGTTTCCTAAGTGGGACAGGGGCATAAGGAAGAATAGACATTTTGTAAGGGATGGTGTGCGGCTTTCAGGTGGTGGTGTTACCGTACACCAGATGGCCTTGAGGGCTGCTGTCAAAAGCTTTCCATCAACAGTTGTGGCATTAAATGTTTTAGGCGGTGGGTTGGCTGCCAACAGAATGGGCTTTTTTTTTGTCCAGATGTTGTTGAGCTCAACCATGACTGGATCTGTACTCAGCCAAGCAAATGAAGAACACACCAGCTACCTACTGAATTACCACGTCCATTTTATATTCTACCTTTGTCAAGGCACCATGCCATCCAAAAATCTTAGAAGGTTGTTCATCGGAACCGGGCCAAGTACATTACGGTTACTTGTGGTTTGTTTAAGAGGCCTTTAAAGGAGCCAGTAAAATGACTTTCAAAATCTCCTTAACAGGTCTGTGATAGAGTAAGACAAAATGCTAAATTTATTGAAATTATCATCTATTTCTGAACATAGATTGCAAAGAAATAACATCAACGCTATGTGTCTATTAATTTTAGATTAGCTGGTTGAAGCTAGCATTAACTATTTTAATGGGATCACAAGGCAGGAGAGGGAGATTCTGCACCGGCTCCATCCTGCATTGAATTGAATATAGCAAATCACAAGTCCCAGTCTTATTTATTCCACCGGGTGGAATCCAGAAAAGATACAGACTTCTCAAATGTAGGGGACAAACAATTGATTGAGGCTGTACGCCAAGAACTGCACTCGTTAGCAACACGTACAAGATTCGCAGCACAACTCCTTTTCGGAGTACTGCAGATACCCATGAACATGGAAATATTCCTGGCTGCACAAGAGAACAGAGTCGTCACCCACCCCCCCCCCCCCCCCCCCCCCCCTCCCCCCCTCCCTCCCCTCACAAACAAGCTCACAAAAGCTGCGTGCCATCAATGAATACAAGGTAAGCAATTAGGCAGTAAAAAATTTAAATGGGAGATATTGGGCCAAAAAAGAACCTATCCACGGGGAAGTGTCAACTTCAATGGTGGGGTGGTGTCTTCTCTTTCCTCAGCTCCCCATTTCACTTGTTATTGGATTCTCCATTATGCATAAATGGTGGCCTACTGCACTAATTGATCATCTGGATGATCGAGAGGCAAATTTGATCTACGCTCTTCCTTCAGATCCTAGACTGTAATCTCCACCATTGAAACAACAATTTGAACAGGTCAGTCCTTCAACAAAACAGAAAAATTCCAAGTGCCAATGTCCAAAGCTAAAAGGTACAATATTTTTAAAGACTCACATACCTCAGTTTAACTGTGCACAGCCAACTCTTGTATATAATTTCACTTCGGCATAAAGGGTGCATTGTCTTCCTGACATAGTTTGGCACAGACCTCACCACCAAGCGTTGGCAGTTTTGTAACTCATTATATCCTGAGAAATCTTATTGTGGAAAAATGATGTACAGGTCCCCTCTGCTTCTAAGTAAAGCGATTTGCACTCTTCCAAATCACTTTATAGTCAATTTAGTACATTTGAGGTGTAGTCATTGGGTAATGCAGGAAACACAATGTACACAAAAACTAACCACTTGACCATGGCTAGATTATCTACAGCAATGTTACTGGATGCGAAGTATTGCCAGGAATCCTCCTGCTCTACTCTGATATGGCGCTGTGCCTCCTTTTACCTCCGTTAGACAGGACAAACAGTCCCTTGGTTTGATGGCTTTGTTACAATCCACTCTAAAATCCTAGTGAAAATATGAACAGCCACCCCATGAACTGGCTTTTACAAATCAAATTTGACAATAAATAACCCTGGAAAAACATCTGCTATTCTGGTAACCATCATGTTATCCAAGATGCTCTTTCAAAGAAGCAACGTGGAAATCTTTCCTCCCTGACAAGGTTGCCAGAGTTCACCATTTGCCCACATACAGAATCCCAAGAGTCCAACATCAGGATTCAGATCATTCTCCGCCATAAAGGAGGTAGGAGAATGAAAACCGTGTGTTAGCTGTTCCAGACAGGCTGCCAGCACTCGTTGGAATTGGAGCAGATGATTTAGCCCCATGTACCTGTTCAAGATTGATTACAGGTGGTTTACAAAATAATGAAGGGCACAGATAAGGTGCAATCTTTTTTCCAGCGTAAGAGTGTCTCAAACGAGAAGGCATAGTTTTAAGGTGAGAGGCGAAAAATTTAAAAGGGACTCGATAGGTAACTTTTTCCACACAAAGGATGGTGGGTATATTGAATGAATTGCCAAAGTAAGTGATTGGAGGGGGGGGGGGGGGGTATAAATATAACATTTAACAGACACTTAGACAGGTCCATGGATAGGAAATGTTTGCGGGGATGTGATCCAGGTTGATGCAAGTGAGTCGGCAATTTGGTTATCATAGAAAAGATGGGCTGAAGGGCCTATTTCTGTGCTATATAGCTCTATGACTAAAAGACCACTAGTATGTTCATTCCTTGCAGCCACATTTGCCTCATTATCCCAAATAGCTGTCTTCAAAAATCTGAAACCAGATTTAATATTAACAACTGACCTCACAAAGACCGACACTTGTGGACAGCCTCAAAATGTCCATCTGGAAATATTTCCTAATTTCATTCCAGAGAGCCTATTCATTTTTAGACTAAATGCACTACTCCTGGAATCCCCAAAAGTGAAATGGTTTAACTCTCAATTCTATCAGCTACCCTTCAAACAATCAATTAAAACATCTCTTAAACTTCTCATTTCTTGGGAATATAACCCTAATCTCTCCTCGTACTTTAATACGGGGCAACTTTATCCAGGAATCACGTTGTTACACTTTGTAGCACCTCCTCCAAAATTGATACATCCTTTCTAAGAAGGGATATCGAGGAGTGGTATCACTTTTCCAACAGCGATCTAAATGTGGCTTTCTGAAGTAACAACCAAACTGCTACTATAACTAATTTGGTATTCTTCCTCTGCCCCATCTATTTCATTCCTTACCCACAGCTGAACTTTTGGTGCCACGCTCAAATTTCAACACGGTCCAAATGAAGAGACCCTGCACTGTGATTGCAGATCGAGTGATGCAATGTTGGCAAGCGGGCAGTCGAGAACAAATCCTGCCCACAAAACAGCTGTAATTTGTTTGACCACTGACTCCCACACAAATAGTTTGGCACTGAATGACTTTGATTTAGTTTGGTTCAGAGAAATAGCATGGAAACAGGTCCTTTGGCCCACAGAGTCCATGCTGGCCACACACTACAGGCAATTTAAAGAAGCCGATTCATCTACAAAACCACTTGGTTTTTGCATGTGGGAGGAAACGGGAGGACCTGGAGGAAACCCACATTGGAGTGTAGTCAGTTTATCACCAGCAAAATGTGACCAGCAAGGTTGAGACTTCCAAGTTTATTTTCAAACCCAGAATTTGGTGGAATTTACATGCTAAAATCCTCGCACGAGAACAAATATATCCTTTTCATCAAATGCTGTGTCTTCCTTGCAATGCGTTCTTCCGGAGCTGTGGCTTCCCCCAACAAAGCAGACAGACTCTTGACTGCATCTCACCTGTTTCAAGCACTTCTACTCTTACTCTGTCCAGATGAAGAAGAGATGAGAGTAGAGTTTCCTGGTCCCCACTTTTCACTCCACCAGCTTTTGCATTCAAAGGATCATCCTCTAGTTTCCACCAGTTCCAGCAAGGTTCCCCCACCAGGATCATATTCCTCTCTTCTTTGACTATTCCATTCCATTCGCAACTACTTCGTCCACCCTCCGGTTCCACCCAACACTCACTGTCCATTTGCTTTTTTTATTTTCACACTATCTTTCCAGCTGAAGCAGTGATTCGCTTGAACATCTCCCAGTCTGGTGTTTGCATTTGGTTTTCACAATTTGGTATCCTCTACACGAGAGGAACCAAACATAGATTGGACGATGGCTTTGTGCAACAACTCCCAGTCAGTCCACAGGAGTGGCCAACCTGCCGGTCGGTGACCTTTTCCTCTAAATTACCAGCCCACTCTGTCTGTGGCCTCATGCACTGTTACAACAAAGCTCAATGCAAGCTTAAGGAGGAACACCTCATCCTAATCTGACCCTGTAAAACTCAATACTGATTTCTCCAACTTTAGATGACTTGTTTGGTGATTCTGACTGGCCATTTTTACCTACCATCATAATTGGCCCAACTTTATCCTTTTGTTCCCCATACATAGTCTGTCCCGCTGGACATGACTTGGCAACAATACACCACACACAAAGTAGCTGAATTTGATGTAAAGGGCCTGTCCTACAAGCATGCAACTCCATGCGATGAGCGCAACCTAACGTGGTCGCTTGAGCCGTCCAGCGTCGCGGGGCCGGACCCACTTCGATCGCCGGAGCCGTGCGGAATTGTGTGGAGTTCGCGCCGGGCTCCGAAAAACTGACTATGTTTAAAAATTCCGCGCGGCAATGGCTTGTCAGCTCGCAGTCGCCTCGGCGCATGACACACCGCCCCGACATCGTGCCTCCGTGACCCTCTCTGTGTGTGCCTCTGTGCCCCTCTCTGTCCTGTCGAACTTACGTTAAGACTTCGCTCCAAGTTCGCCTCACTTTGTGCCGCATTGCGCCACTCACCCGACCTCCGCGCGGCCCTCGCTGCCAGTTTGGTCGCGCTTGCCGCATGCTGGTGGGAACGGCCCTGTACAGGGATCAGCCGACCTCCGCGCGGCCCCCGCTTCTAGTTTGATCGTGCTCATCTCATGGAGTCGGATGCTGGTAGGACAGGCCCTTTAGCTGCTTTGTTAGGTCATTCACTCACCTTATCAGTGATATTCCCTTTGCTCCACCCAACAAGGATTTCTCTGCAACCTGGACAAATCTGTTTCTCTTTCCCAGTTCCGCTGAAAGGTCCTGGACCTTCAAACGTTAACTGTTTCTCTTTCCCCAGATGCTGCCTGGCCTGCTGAATGCTTCCAGCACTTTCTATTTTGAGTCCAGATATCCAGCTTGTGCAGTTAAAAAAATAATAATATTTGGTAACTCTTGCTTCCCTGAAGACAGAAAATCACACAGCTGCAATTGCCAGAGTGCCAACAATTATCTGTTATCTCAGCCCAGTCACCATTATTCAAGCAAGTGAAAGTGTTGGCAAAGGGTTCAACTGCACTTAGCTTCATATCCCAGCCTCATTCTACACTGGTTTATTTTATTTATACATCCATTCAAATCCATGAAAAATACATCAGCTGCCCAAATAAAATAATTGCTACTGTTGTAGAAAAGGTTTTGATATTAGTATTTACAATAATGGAAATATCTTACCAATGTACCACATACTGTTACAGAAATATCTAACAATTTAACACACTCTGCTCCCCACTCTAGTGTAGGAATGCTGGAGTGACTTAAGGGCCTGTCCCACCAGCATGCAACTCTATGCGATGAACGCGATCGAAGTAGATGCGGGGGCCGCGCGGAGGTCGGGTGATCCCCTGTACAGGGCCGTTCCCACCAGCATGCGCCTGCATGCGGCAAGCGAAACCAAACCGGCAGCGAGGGCCGCGCGGAGGTCGAGTGAGTGGCGCTATGCGGCGCAAAGTGAGGCGAACTTGGAGCGAAGTCCAAGGTAAGTTCGCCAGGACAGAGAGGGGCACACAGAGAGGGGCACAGAGGCACACACACAGAGGGCCACGGAGCCACACACATAGAGGGTCATGGAGGCACTTACAGATAGGTTTACGTAGGCACGATGTCGGGGTGGTGTGTAAATGTCGAGGCGACTGCGAGCCGACAAGCCGTTGCCGCACGGAATTTTTGGACATAGTCGGTTTTTCGGAGCCCCGCGCGATGTTGGGACGAACTCCGCGCGATGTCGCACGGCTCCGGCGATCGAAGTGGGACCAGCCCCGCGACGCCGGAAGGCTCAAGCGACCACGTTAGGTCGCGCTAATCGCATAGAGTTGCATGCTGGTGGGACAGGCCCTTTAGTGAGTCAGGCAGCATCCCTGGAGACCATGGAAAGGTGATGTTTCATGTTCCTTCGTCAGATTGATGAAGATTCACCTATCCATGTTCTTCAGGGATGCTGCCCGACCTGCTGAGTTACTCCAGCATCTGCAGTTCCATTTTCTCCCACACAAGGATATCTTAGAGGGTAGGCAAAATGCTGGAGAAACTCAGCGGGTGCAGCACCATCTATGGAGCGAAGGAGATAGGCAACGTTTCGGGCCGAAACCCTTCTTCAGACTGATGGAGGGTGGGGGGAGGCGCGGGGAAGAAAGGAAAAAGGAGGAGGGCTGAGGGAGAGGTAGGAAAGGGAGGAGACAGACAGCAAGGGTTAACAGAATTAAGAGAATTCAATGTTCATGCCAAGAGGATGCAGACTCCCCAAGCGGAATATGAGGTGCTGTTCCTCCAATTTGCGGTGTTGCTCACTCTGGCCGTGGAGGAGGCCCAGGCAGAGAGGTCGGATACGGAATGGGAGGGGGAGTTGAAGTGCAGGGCCACCGGGAGGTCGGGTTGGTTATTGCGGAGGTGTTCAGCGAAACGATCGCCAAGCCTACGCTTGGTCTCACCGATATAGATCAGCTAACATCTAGAGCAGCGGATGCAATAGATTAGGTTGGAGGAGGTGCAGGTGAACCTCTGTCAGACCTGGAACGACTGCTTGGAAGGAGTGGAGGGGGGAGGTAAAGCGACAAGTGTAGCATCTCTTGCGGTTGCAAGGGAAAGTGCCCGGGGAAGGGGTGGAGCGGGAGCGAAGGGAAGAATTGACAAGGGAGTTGCGGAGGGAGTGGTCTTTGTGGAAGACAGATGGGGGGGGGGAGATGGGAAGATGTGGCGAGTGGTGGGGTCACGTTGGAGGTGGCGAAACTGGCGTAGGACTATGTGTTGTATGTGCCGGCTGGTGGGGCGAAAGGTGAGGACCAAGGGGACTCGGCCCTTGTTGCGAGTGGGGGGATGGGGAGAGAGGGCAGTGTGACGAGGTACGGAGGAGGTACGGTGCGAGCCTCAACTATAGTGGGGGAGGGGAAACCACGTTCTCTGAAGAATAAGGACATTTGTGATGCCTCTTAGAGGGTAGTTTGAACAAGATGTCCTGCAACATTCATGGGGGTGATCAGAAGTGGGAAGCAGTTTAAGGTCTGAAGAAAGGTCTCAACCCAAAACGTCACCCATTCCTTCTCTCCAGAGATGCTGCCTGTCCCGCTGAGTTACTCCAGCATTTTGTGTCCATCTTTGATTTAAACCAGCATCTGCAGTTCATTCCTACACATCCGGTCTTCCCAGTCCCGTTGTACCTCCTGGACCATTACTCAGTTAAATCTGTGGAGTCCCTGCACTAGGAGTTCCAGATCTGTACAGCTCTTACCGGACCAGGTGATACATTCACTAACTTGGGCCCACAAGGATGGTAAGTGAAAGAGTGCTTTGTTTACAGCAATAACAATTTACAAGGATTTATTGCCTATGTCAGCTTTTCGTCACTATTCCACCAGCTTAACTTTCACAAAACATACACTGGACTGTGTGTAGTTTCCAGTATTGACACCATTACCCAATTTGTCTCAAATGAAAACCTATTAAAATACTAAGGCCCCTTTCAGTTTATCCACACACAATTCAAGTTTATTTGGCGTTAATGAAAAGAACCTTCATTCTATGAAAAACATTATTTTTTTAAGTTTCTCTAAATTATCAGAAACATGCATGAACAACATCCAGCTTGAGTTTCAGACAGGTATTTGTTAAATGACAGCACCGAGCTGGCTCAATTGCTGAAAAATTCAGCCTTTTTAATTAGTCCATCAGGCCCTTATTAATCTGCATTTTTTTAGCATGGTATTTAGTGCACTCAGTAGGAAATTTAAAATAATAAAGTATTCACACACTTTAAGGTCAGACATGTTTTGAGATGGAGGCACAAAAAAAAAAACTGTGGATGGAAAACTGCTGGAATTTTGAGCAAAGCACCGAGTGCTGGAGGAACTCATCCAGTGAGGCTGCATCTGTGGGAGCAGTGGACAGGCAACTTTTCTAGTCAGGACCTTTCACGGCTTTTGAGATGTCAGAGAGAGAGGAAAAATGGTGCAGGATAAAAAGAAAATAAATTATGTTGATGGACATAGTGTGAACACCATCATCAAGTTCGCTGACGACACCACTCATGTGGGGCGTATCACTGATGGAGAGGAGTCAGTGATGGGAAGTGAGATCGACCGACTGACCAAATGGTGCCAGCACAATAACCTGGCCCTCAACACCAACAAAACCAAGGAACTGATTGTGGACTTTGGAAGAAGTAGGATGGGGACCCACAGTCCCGTTTATATCAACGGGTCGATGGTAGAAAGGGTCAAGAACTTCAAATTCCTGGGCGTGCACATCTCTGAAGATCTTTCCTGGTCCGAGAACACTTATGCAATTATAAAGAAAGCACATCAGCGCCTCTACTTCCTGAGAAGATTACGGAGAGTCGGTCTGTCAAGGAGGACTCTCTCTAACTTCTACAGGTGCAGAGTAGAAAGCTTGCTGACCGGTTGCATCGTGGCTTGGTTCGGCAACTTGAGTGCCCAGGAGCAGAAAAGACTACAAAAAGTAGTAAACGCTGCTCAGTCCATCATCAGCTCTGACCTCCCTACCATTGAGGGGATCTATCGCATTCACTGCCCCAAAAAGGCTGGCAGATTCATCAAGGACCCACACCACCCTGGCCACACACTCACCTCCCCGCTACAGGAGCCTGAAGAATGCAACGTCCAGGTTCAGGAATAGCTACTTCCCCACAGCCATCAGGCTATTAAACTCAACTCATACAAAGCTCTGAACATTAATAGCCCATTATCTGTTTATTTATTCATGTGTGTATATATTTATATAAAGGTATATGGACACACTGATCTGTTCTGTATCATTCATGCCTACTATATTCTGTTGTGCTGAAGCAAAGCAAGAATGTCATTGTCCTATCTGGTACACATGACAATAAACTCTCTTGACTCTTGAAAGAAAAGATGCAGATTAAACCTCCTTCATTTCCACAAGCAACTTAAAACACAATATTATTTCTCTAAACCAAAACCAAATGAATAACTGATTATAAGTTTGACTTGGTAAAAAGCTGCAGCGAGGTCAAGGGTCTGTAAGTGATCTGTACTTTCTGTGCTCTTTTCCTTTCCATCCGTCAACCTTCAGCCACAAGTGTGTGCTGTCAGAGGCAACCCTTCTGTATTCCTCCTGCCACTCCCACATTATAATTAGAAGCCAGGAGGTGCAGGGGCAATGCCAGCATTCTTCCCAGCTCTCTAAAAGTGAGTAAACACTACATATGGAGAGATATATTGTTGACAGGTTTGTAAGGCAAACATCCCTGGCATTCAAACCTGCCACTCATGGGCAGAGTTAAGCCCTTGTTCCACAATGCGAGTTTACCCAAGAGCTCTCCCGAGTTTAAAAAAAAATCAAACTCGTGGTACTTCATCACGAGTATTTTTTTACTCTTGTAAAATGTTCACACTGTTGAAAAAACGTCACGAGTTTCCGCTTTTCCCGAGTACCTGCCGTTAGCGTTCGAGCCACTATGAGATATCCACGATCACCGACGTACCCACGACGTACTTACCACGGGTTTGATTTTTTTTTTTTGTTTAACTCAGGAGAGCTCTTGGCTAAACTCGCATCGTGGGAGAGGGCCTTTAGCACTCCGGCTGAGCCACAGGCAGCAGGCTCTTTGCCAAGATGTTACGCAAATGTGCTGTCAATTCAAAGAGGCCACTCCAAGGAGATTGCTCAATTTCCTCGGGCAACATTCGTCTTTTATCTATGTATCTTATTTTGTCTTTACGACTACATTTATTAAAATTTAAATTTCTCGATGGTCAGATCTTTGGCAGAAAAAGTTAAGTTATTTCAGAAAGTTACTGAATTCATTACTGAAGATGATGACAGGCGTTCTAATCATTATGGAATAAGGTTGGGTGTTTGACAGTGCAACCCTGGCGACATATCAGCATTCAGGGTATTTCAATGAAGATATTAATCTGAATAGTCAGCAAAGCAGAATCATCCATTATCTATGGAAAAAAAGCTGCATCGAATATTCCTTTAAATATAAAATCACTTATTCATAACATAAATATGTATAATATTACAGCCTATCGCCCATTTAATTTTTTCCAAATATTTAAAATCTGTGCTAGGAGAAGCTTCCGAACATTTGGCAAAATCAATCACTGTATTAGGGACTCTCCATTACAGCAGTCACACTGTCAATGTTTTAGTATGAATAAAGGTCAGTTCATGGCAAAGAAAGTCAATTTTACAACGGATGGTAGGTTTCACCATTGGAAAGGTTTGAATCTATACAGCAACCTGTCCCTCCACTTGCAGTAATGCTTCAAGCTTTGACAAACCATTCTTTCATAACTGGCCACCTGTAGCCTTAAGAAAAATAAATCTGCACTCGTATTGCATTCCAGTTTAACCACTTAAAGAATCCTAATAAAATAAAAAACAAACAGTACTTCTCTTCCGTGGTACAATGGGCTACTTTGTGGCTCCAGCCAGTATGGGTTAGAAATTATACCAAGCATAATTGGCAGAGGACATCACTTATTCCTTGACATCACACTGTTGCTTTTGAAGGAAAAGAAGAGCAGTCACTGCAATGTCAAATATTGTCTTGCCTTTACACCGATTTTTGATTGGCAAACTGGGTGCGTGCAACAAGACCGCAAAGAAAAGACTCCACTGGTTCAACCCTCGTCCCTGAATGCAGGCGTAGTGTATTACTACAAACTGAACTCAACCAGGACGCTTCTCATATTTTGCTGTAATCTTCTGGGTTATATTGTCACTTAATTCGGCACAGTGGCGCAACAGTAGAGTTGGTGCCATACTACGCCGGAGACCCAGGTTCGATCCCAACTACAGGTACTGTCTGTACGTTCTCCCCGTGACCGCGTGGGGTTTCGCAAAGATCTTCGGTTTCCTCCCACACACCAAAGACATACAGGTTTGTCAGTTAATTGGCTTGGTAGAGGATTGGCTTGTGCAGGGATTGCTGGTGGGTGTGGACTCGATGGGCCGAAGGGCCTGTTTCCGCGCGCTATCTCCAAACTAAACTAAAAAACAAACTTTAAATGATGTTCATCCTATCACCTTAAGCCCTTGTCCCACTTAGGAGACCTAAACAGCAACGTCTGGTGACCTTGCCCGCCAACCAAGGTTTCCTGAGGTCACCGGAGGTTTTGGTCACTCTCCCTAATGGTCGAAAGTGGTTTCCGCGTGGTCGAGGCTTCATCTAGGTTGCTGCTACTTTTTCATCATTATTGAAAACCGGCTTCGACTAAAAATAAATTGCCCTTTTAAAAATTGATTATTTTTTTGTCGCACGTCTAGTCGAAAACGGTTTTCTTCCTAGTCGAGGAAGGTTTTCAACATATGCATGGGAGGTGGTAGGAGGTTGCAGGTCACCTCGACCTTGATTTTTTTTTGGGTAGCGGGCAAGGTCATCAGAGGTTGCTGTTTAGGTCTCCTAAGTGGGACAGGGGCTTAACCAAATGTGAGCTTTCCTTGGTTTAGTTTAGTTTAGAGATACAGTGTGGAAACAGGGCCTTCGGCCTACCGGGTCCACATCGACCAACAACCACTGGCTCCATCCTACACACTAGGGACAATTTACAGAAGCCAATTAACCTACAAACTTGCACGTCTTTGGAATGTGGGAGGAAACCGGAGCACCCAGAAAAAAAACCACGCCGTCACAAGGAGACCGAACAAACTCCACACAGACAGCAACCATAGTCAGGATCGAACCTGGGTCTCTGGTGCTGCAAGGCAACAACTCGACCACTGCGCCACTGTGCCTTCCATCTTTTCATTCTATAAAAAGGATGCAAAGGATAAGGAGAACTCAGAAAAAAATACCACTGCAAGGATAAGCAAACTGAATAGTTGGTTTCTGCGCTACGATCATTTTGTAAGACATAGAAGAATTATTTATTTAATCATGAACAAAATACAAAGTGCTGGAGGAATTCAACCGATCAGGCAACATCTGTGGAGGGGATGTAGAGGCATCTGATTAGGACCTTTCTTCAGACTCCAGATTCCAATATCTGCAGTTTCTTATGCGTCTGAGTATTTTATCATACAAGTCAGGCTGGAATCAAATACGCCACTCAGGAGGTGAAAACATTTGCAGACTGGTTGCAGTCATCAAACCAGTCTTACTCAGTAAAACTTACACAAATTAGCGTTGTCCACCATGTCATTTAACCATCCACCATTTTCTGATTCAATCTATACAACAAACATACTGGGGAAAGTTTGAGCAAGACTCCCCTGCTGCCTCCGTATTAAAACACCCGCCATTAACAATTACATGAGCCCAGCAGCAGAATCCTTGCCAACATCCCAACTATAATCATCTTGAATGATCATTTAAAAAACTTCTAAAATCAGCTTATCTTTGCCCATAAATGTGCACTGCTCATGGTATGCAAGAGTTAGAAATAATAGTTGAGATTATTATCCAATCTGATTTGTGCTAAAGGTAAAAAACAAATTAAAAAAAGATGGAGATAAAAAATTCAAATTCAAACAGTAACAAGAAATTGGGGGTGGGGGAGAGAAACTGATGTGTCATCTCCTAAAATGCTGCCGTACCACTCATCATATACACATTTACTCATACTTTGCTATTGATTCGCAAGTTTTTTATTTCTAAATTTGATGTTTTGTTTTCTGCATATTTTCCTATCTTCAAGTTAGGACTTCATGCAGAGGGGAGAGAACAAGTTTATGTTCCTAAAGTATTTTAACAAGTATTGGTCCTTGTAACCACATCAGTTTCGGGTAACAGCATGATAATTAAAGATTCTGCATTATGAAATAATTTGTATTTAAGTTATTGGTTAAAGTTATATAGCTATAAATCTTCTGAACTGACTACTTAATCAGTTCATGATACGAGTACTGCATTGAAAATTATTTCAAGGAAGTTGAGCATTTGTTTCTCTTTAGTACTGGTTTCTATTCCCAAATGGAAACTGCAGATAACAAATTCCATGGCTTAGGTTGATTTTCTTTTAAACAAGAGTACACCATTGTTTTTACTTTGATGATTTGACTGAGGCCATTAGATGGGGCGGAAGATTGCAACCTTCACGTGGTCCGCCCTGTTTCGACTAATTCAGTCAACAACTCGACAAGCGGAAGATCAAATAGAACAAGCTGTCCAACAACTTTAGGCTGTGCACGCTGCACGAAAGAAGAAGAAGGCCATTAGATCTAATAAGAGATCTGTACCCTGTAAACATGTTTTCAAACACCAAAGGCTGCTTGGAATGCCACATCTTTCCAAGTTGGCAAGATACATTTCAAATTTGGGCAATGCTTGCTGAATCTTGCAACGTGCACTGGACAATAAATAGGGCGTCACAGATGGTGATACTAAGTCGAATGGCAGGATAAGTCAAGCTAGAGGAGAACTGCAGCTTTGCAAGATATTTTATATGCAAAGTGCATGTAATGGAAGTGGGATTCTAATCAAATTCTGTCATCAATGTGGTGTGCAATTCACAAAATGTAATTCTAACTTGGTTTTAGTGTAGAAATAGTGAAGAGTTGACCATACACACCAATTGGCCCTGATGTAATCCACAAGCTTGTTTAGCACCCATTGACACAAAAGTAGCCGCCTTACCCTGACATTCAGTTCCTGCAAATGGTAGTGACAATACTTTTGTCTCTCCCAAAGTTCATGTTGCACACTTTACTTTACCAGCCTGTTCCTTCCAATTCCTTTAACCGCTTGCATTTTGTTACAGTATCCCAAGGACTCTTCTGTAACCCTTGTCAGCAAAGGCAGCCCTGAATAACCTGGCCCACCCCACAAACTGCACATTGAACAACTGCATTCCTTGAAACAGACCTGATTTTAATTACGTTTGGTCTTGACAAATTTTAAAACAAAAATCTAAAACTAATTGCCAAATCAAACATTTATCGACATTCTTGTCTTAATGGAGCAGGGTTTTGGAGAGAAAACAATGTGGAAATTTTTATCAGCTTTTACTGCACAGGATCAGAAACCACGAGAATGATAGGGCACTCAAAAGAACAGCCCAGTAAGCCTCCTCCCACCACTATTTCCCTGGCTTCACATCATAAAGCCTCCAGGGGCAGGAGTAAAATTGTAGTCAAACTGGATGCAGATTGCCTCCAGAGTATGCAAGCTAATTTTAGTTTTGAGGGAGAAAAAAAATGATCATTTTCCATTTTCAAGTAGATAGACTTAGAAGCAAATCTGACATAAATTAGTTTCTCTCACATTGCAATCAATTATTTTGTGGAACATGGCAGTTAGAACGTTATCGACATTTTATTTTTAAATATATTGTCCCATGGACAAAGGCTAATAAGGCAAATCTCTAAATGCAAAGGTACTATTAAAAAAAAAACCTTAACTATGATTTATTTGCATACACGATTATGGTAGTGCTAATGTCTTTGCTATTGGGCACATTCTGGACACAAGGAATTCATGGCTTGAAATGGTACACACGTTAATCTGATTTTCCTCTCACAAGATTCTGTCTGCATCCAACATTCTGTTCTACTTAGGAAGTCAAGGCCTTCCTTTCTACTTGGCGAGAGACATTTCAGGGACTGCATGTCTTTGTTAACCTTCCTCTCGTACTTATTATTGATGTTTAATGAAATCCACATAGTTCTTTTCAAGCCACAATGGGGGGGAAAAAAAGACATTTTAAACAGAAATGTAATTTGCTTAGCAAGATGCCAGCCTAGATCAGATAGTTTGAAGTCTGGTTTGGATCATAGAAACATATAAAATAGGTGCAGGAGGAGGCCATTCGGCCCTTCGAGCCAGCCTAACTACAAGCTCAAATCAGAACACTGTTTAGATAGATACCCTGACAGCAGTAGATCAAAAAATATTGTACTCTTGGCTATACCATGTGTTGGCTGGCAAATAGAAATGAATGTCCTATACACATGGTTATTATACAACATTCCTGGTAACGTTTGAATAAGAGGGTAATACTTGGACAATAATTATAACTACAATGACATTATCCCAGAGTCACTATATGATATAGGGGGCACCGTCCTGTATGGTCTGGCTGCCCAGCCTGCAGCTGTATGTTTGTCACCCTTTTCTTTATTTTTAGTGTGTTAAAGTGTTTTGTTTTTGGAGTCTATTCTTTTTTATGTGGGGGGGGGGGGGGGGGGGGAAGGGGGAAACTACTTTTCCTGGTCCCTACCTGGTCGGAGAGCCAGCCTTTCTCCGAGCTGCACTTTTGACCCGTCCTCACGGCCTACCAACGGGCCTGGAGCGGCGTTTCCTGAGGGGACCACCCAGAACCTCGGCTTCAGCAGTGGTGGAGCGCTGGAGCGGGCGATGCCTTGCCTGGGTCGCCGCGCTGGAACTCCGGTGAGCTGAGACCGTGGAGAAAAACATCGCGGAGCTGCGGGACTGTGGAGCGGCTGCGGGAGGCGGCGCTGAACTTCAACATCCGGAGCCAGTGGAGGGGAGCTCCATTCAGCACAGCCTTGTTGGCTTTGGAAGCCGCGGACCCCAGTAGGAAGCGGCCGTTCCGGGTGTCCCAAGCCGCTGAGAGGATTCTCCCGACGCCGGGGCACCATCACCCGGCGAGAACGGCCTGGAACATCGGGCCTCCGTGAAGGCGACTGCGGAGGCCTCAATAGGCCTGACTATGGGTGGACATGGGTTGGGGACTGGACATTGTGCCTTCCCTCATAATGGGAACCATTGTGGGGGGATGTTTTTTTATGTTTAAATCTCTTTATTAGTGTTATGTCTGTATTCTTTATTTTATGTGCTGCATGGCAAGATACATTTCACTACACCAATTGGTGTATGTGACCAATAAACTAACCTTGAACCTTGAATGATACAGATGGAAACAGATACTTCAGCACATCCACACTAACCAAACACTTTCATGTCCCCGTGAACTCACTCTTTCTCACGCATTCTGGTGCCTCGCATCTACACGAGGCAATTTGCAACAGCCAATTAACCTCCCAACCATTATTGGCATGTTAAAGGAAAGTGGAACCATTGGAGGAACCCCTCATTGTCACAAGGAGAACATGTAAAAACCACACAGGCAGAACCTAAAGGAAGGATTGAACCCAGATCTCTGGAGCTGTGAGATAGCAGTGCCAACAGCTGAGCCCTGTTCATCTATTACACATTGTCTAATCATCCTCCACATCACTTTGCATACACAAAATGGATCGCACAAAGCAGCTTGGGCATTAGTGGAAATAGCTCAAAAGTAATTTATTTATTAAGTGTGCCTCAATGAGTCAAGTGGAAAGTATTGCCCAGCATAATGGAAGAGTTATTGGAAGTTGGCCGATTCCATTTGGATCCCATCAGGCAATTTATTGTAAACACTAATGAATGGGGAACGGTCAGTACATCTTTCATTTCAATTCACGACTTCAGAAGCCAACCAGCACCAAACAAATTCTTGTGGTGAACAAAACCTCAATGTCAAACGTGCAATGGAAATTATAATTGAAATGTCTATTAAGAAATTACACTGAAATTTGAGTCTCAGTTTGAAAGTTAAAATTCAGCCCTACCCTAGAAATTTGATCACAGAATCCAGACTGATACTTTAACAGAGTATTGAAAAAAAAGCTATGCAAAGATGGTGCTGCATTTTTGATATGTACAAATTCACCACATAAATGCAAAAGATTTCATTATTGTAGGATATTTATTGCTCTAACCAAAACCTTACACATTTTCTTCATGACCAACAGTTGAAAGAGCAAACTGTTTAAACAAGCACGCACTAGAAAACTGTTATCCAACCACCCCTGGATTTCCTTTTGACTCAAGACAGACAACACAGAAGCCAGACCTTCAGCACAACAACCTTCAACCACCCATCTACACTAATCCCCAAGAATATCCTCTCAACGCACTGTAGTTCAAAAGGCAACCACACCCACTTCTCTGTCCCCTGCATCTCTCTCATGTACTATAGAATATTTACCCTGGAACATTGAGCTGCCAGTTTTGCCCTTCTCACAATCATGTGCTATCATATCACAGCCCCCATCCACACCTTGGAATCGCCCGTCTTTCTGGTGAGCCTCAGAATAAAAATAAAATGTAGTTGAAACCATTGGTCTTTTCCTCTCTCTTTCCCATGCATTGCCTGTCCTGTCTGCCAATCTTGTTCTCTTTGACTACAGTATTTGCCCCAACATCTCATCTGCTGCCTTTCTGCTATTGGATGCTCACCTCCAGTTTATACCCTCCCAAGTAGCACCAGCTAATCTCACTGCCAGTATATTGGTCCCCCACTAGTTCAGGGGCAGCCTGACCTTCGTGTATAGGTCACCTCTTCCCCAGAGAGATCCCAATGGTCTAAAAACCCGAACACCTGCCCCCTAGCTTGCATTGATCCTACCTTGCACCTGCCCTTCTATTCCTGCCCTCATTAGCACATGACAATGGGAGTAGTCCACAGATTACCTTCCATGTTGACCACTTTCCTAATTCCCTAAAATAAACACAAAATGCTGGAGTAACTCAGCGAGACGGGCAGCATCTCTGGCGAGAAGGAATGGGTGACGTTTCAGGTCGAGGAAGGGTCGTGACCCGAAACGTCACCCATTCCTTCTCCTCAGAGATGCTGCCTGTCCCGCTGAGTTACTCCAGCATTTTGTGTCTATCTTCGATTTAAACCAGCATCAGCAGTTCCTTCCTACACATTTTCTAATTCCCCATATTGATTCCGCAGGACATCATCACTTTTCCTACCTATGTCGTTGACACCAATGTACACAGTGGCCTCTGGCTGCTCCCCCTCCACCCTGAGAATATTCTGCAGCCACTCAGGAACATCATTGGCTCTGGTGATACCAGGGCAACATTACATGATCCCGGAGTCTTGATTGTGAATGCCTCAACACTTCACCGCAAATCAGAGCCGCTCTGCTCTACCTTCACTTCTTAATTGCTATGCCTGTTAATGAGCCCATTCAAGGCCACTGTTTGCAGCCTTCCCACTACTGCTCTGCTTGGCCTCCTGGCTGGACACACACAAACATTAAAATTCTCTCTCAGGCAATTTATGGTTTCTGTCTGAGGTATATTTTCTTTAACTGCTCTGGGACCTCTCAGCAGTTACCAACTAATCTCACGACAAACCCAAAGGTAATCTTGAGAGAGGATTATGCTCCCAGATTTGCAGTATAATTCCACCTTCAAGTCCTCTGTCCATATTTTTTATCACGTGCTGCCAATGGTAGCTAAAAGCAATAAGCAGAAGAGACACAGGAAACAAAAACTAGAGCAATTATAACAATGGGATGGGATAGAATGGGGAAGGTGCAACATGGTATGCCAATATAGGTGCGAACTTTGAAAATTTCAATGCAACAAAAATCAGACTAGAGAAATATTTGTTCAAAAATTTTATCTTTTCAAATAGGACTGATCATGGCCCATTCACGAAGGGGATTCAAGCATAATAATAATAATATCTTTTATTGTCATTACACATAAGTGCAACGAGATTTGGTTTGCAACTCCATCCGATGTCATAATTTAAACGACTAATAAAATTTAGGTTTGGATACCCCGAGAACAAGGTTTGCGGAAAGAACATTAGAACAGTAAAACAGTCAAAACCAAAACAGACTAAAGTGCAGATGTGTCTGTGCGACGTGACCATCCGAGGGAGACAGTCCAAGGGGGTGGGGGGCACTCAGCAGGGCCGGTTCAGAGCCGCTATATCTCTGGGAATGAAGGTGTTCCTGAGTCTGGAGGTGCGGGCGTAGAAGGCCTTGTAGCATCTGCCGGAAGGGAGTAGTTCGAACAGTCCATTACAAGGGTGAGAGGGGTCTTTATGGATGCTGACGGCCTTCCTAAGGCACCGTGTGTGGTAGATGCCCTCCAAGGCTGGTAGCGGTGTCCCAATGATCTGTTGCATCAATGTCAATTCAGGATTTCTGATCCAGTTGAATTGAGTAATCTGCTCCAACCATTCCAAAGGTCATTGAAAAATCAACTGCATCAATTTGGTATGGGGTTGTATTTAGGCAAAACTAGATGTAAACAGCATTTTGACTTTTAAAATACGCTGGAAGTTTCATGGTTACTGATCTCAGCTTTAAATCCTGATTTAATTCATTAACTGTCCAGTTGCTACAATGATTTGATCCATCATTCTGAGCCTTTGGATTACTAGCCCAATAATATAAATGTCATGATACTTCATCCATGATTAAACGTTAATACCCATAATCATCTGAATGGTACGATCTGATCATATAGTCTACCACACAATGCATTGGACTGTGTAAGTCATATATTCTAAAGACTAATAATGATATCCCACTACTTATCGGTGATAAATACACACAGATTTAGAGCGACAACAGAATTTTCTCTAAGCTTTAAACAGGAAACAGATGGTCAAAGCTTTGCCATCAAGCTAAATATGAAGGAAAAAATATGTTTTGGCATAACATGTATAATCACAGAGAGAACGAACGACTCAAGCTTAGAACAAACAAAAAAAAAACACCTACAATTACTTTGATGATAAATAACAGATAAATTTAAGGACAATCTAATTTTCCAACTATTCCCAGCATGTTTATCATCTACCCCTACAGTGCAGTGAACCATAACTTAAAGGTTATAGATTTTGACAAGGATTAAATTACCTGAGCCTGCTCATTTACGTGGAGTCATAAATGAATTAAGACACCCAAAGGGAGTTCACATGCACAAATTTTTTTTTTTTAAATCAGACAAAATGTACACAAGGCCACCTCAGGAGATATAGGGACAGAGGTTGGTTGAAGGGATAGGTTTACAGCTGGAAAAGATTGTGACCTCCAGAAGATTACAAAGTTCAGAGTCAAGTCACCTGGAAGTCTGGTCACCAGTGGTGGAATGATGAAAAAATGGAGGGAACAGCTTTACAGAATAAGAGGTGTTTGGAGATCTCAGACGACTATACGAGAATATACAGATGAAGAGAGACCAGTGGGGCCAGGGAAGGACTCGAAAGCAATGATGAATTTACTTTAAAAATTGAGCCATTGCTGAGCTTGGGGCATTACAGGTCAGATTTAGACAAATTAATTGTCATATACACCAGGGTGCAATGAAATCCCTAGTTCACAGGAAGGTCAGAGAGTGTACACTTAGTAATGGTGAATAAAGCAGTAAATGCAGTAAAGAGTGCAAAACAACAGAATGGTGCACAAATGCAGTGTCATCTGAGTAAAAAACTGAAGTACAATGACAGTATAACCACATGAGGTATAATTAAGAATAGATGTAAGTAAGTTTATTGGCCAAGTATTCACATACAAGGAATTTGCCTTGGTGCACCGCCCACAAGTAACAACATGACATAGTGACAGTTACTAATGACTCAGAAAACACTAAACATTAATAATAATAAATCATTAATGATAAAACATCATTGATCAAGCATTGATCAAGATATGTGGCAGTACCTCCACTTGTGAAGCTAGTGATAGGTTCAGAAGTCTGATATCAGCTGGGAAGAAGCTATCAAGTCTGGGCTTTCAGGGTCCTGCATCTTCTTCTGCCAGAAGGTAGCAGAGAGAAAGGGGAATGACGGGGGTGAGAGGCATCCTTGACTATACTTCTGACTGGAAGGAAGAGGCATCCGTTATCTCCAGAGATGCTGCCTAACCTGCTGAGTTACTCAAGCACTTTGTGTCCATCTCTCTTCAGCCAATGGTGGCCCAAGAGATAGCATTGACATTCACTCACAGTGAATGGCCAGCAATTACTCCCTTCGATGCACCATTAACTACAGAACCCCATATGACCCCAACAGGGCCAAACAAAATATATAACTGTAAATTTCACGAATCATCGCAATTTCTTTTCAAGACATTTAACAGATAAAATGTGAATACTGTAGTGCTTTATGCAGCCACTTAGGGTCACACAGCACCCAGATACTTTTAGATCTCTGCCATTATAGGAGTGGTCTTGCAAAGCCACTAAAAGCAATCTTGACTCGGACATATGTAGACTCAAATTCCATGGGCCCCAGCATGAATGTTGACTCTGCCCTGACTGACAGACACCAGGTTGGTTGTCCTACAAGGAGAGGCAATGGGTCAAATGGTCTTGTGAGAAAGGGAAGGAAAAAAGAAGGAAAAGGAAAGAAAACAGACAGAACAAATATTTAGAGGTCACTTTACCATGTCTCAAGAGATCCCTGAAACTTAAAGAACTAATTAAAGGTGATTCATTCAAAGGCAGTACAAGCAAACAGAGTATCTAGTTTACATTAAACAAACACATCAATGATGATGGTGGTTTGAGGAAGGATATTACCCCAGCACTGGAATCTTTCAATCATTTATTCAAAATAGACACGTTTATTCAAAATAGACACGTTTAAACCTTCATTCAAGAGAGCAGTAATAATGCAGCATTTCAAGTAAGTGTCCCAATTATGTTCATAAGTCGAAGACTGAGCTTGAATTTAACCTCTGACTCATTTGCAACTAATACCATGTGAATCATAACACGCAGAGGAAAGGAGCCGCAAACTGAAGCAGGAGAGCTTAAACAGCTTAATTCCCCTCTATTTTTGCATGACAACTTCACGTTATTCATTGGTCTGAAATATAATAATTTACATTAATGTGTCGCAATCATTTAAATAAAAAATACCTGGAGTAATCACTGTAACTTTACTGGCCAATATCTTGACTTCCAATTCGCTGGAATTCCTCTTACATTTTTTCTGGTTATCTCAACCTCTAGCTCAATTTTCAGATTCTTTATAACATCTAAACATAGAATCACAGTAACGTACAGCACTGAAGGAGGCCATTTGCCCCATCATGCCAATGCTGGTTAAATATATTGCAACATTACATTTATTTCTAAGATTAGCTCTGCCTCATCTCACTTTTCACCTGGCTATTAGTATTTATTTTAAACTGAAATAAAATCCTTCAACCTGTATACAAATCATAAACAGGCCTTTGTGTATTCTATAACATGGAGATTTCTCGAAATATGTGGAAAATACCTTGTTTAGAAAACCTTTCTCAATACAAAGTGCCATTAGATGTTATTAGATCTTTTACAGTTCCATCAAGGAGATGACAAGAAGTTAATGGAATAAATGTTAATGACCCATCCACTGCGCTATAAATGAAAGATGCTCTTACCGAATATAATATGGAAACTACATGATTGATTATATGCAAGACCAGATGAGTTATCGTCCTTGATTTTAGCTTGATGATATTCAAGCCCCTGCCATCAACTTAACTGAACTGTGTTTGTTCTGAAATCCTCTCCAATCATCCTTAAGAGCCTCACAGAGACCATTCTTGGACTTCTTGTGCAGTGTGGATTCAGACTTCTGGAAGCCCTCAGAAGTGAGACTTTAGCAGAGGGTGAATCTCCCTGTCCATCTGAGGTTTCTTGATAAACCAGATGATGAATGCTGTATACACTCACTCAGGATGAATGAAGTAGTCACAAACATGGTCCCAGTCATGGTGGTCTTGTAGTAGATTGTCAGCTTCCTCAAGCCACTGCTGCATTACTCTCTCTGTCTGTGCCTCGTGCTTCAATATCTTCAGGAGCAAGGCAGACATGATCAGAATGGTCAAAATGAGGGCAAGGGATGGAGCAATGGATGGAGCATACGTGATGGTGGTGTAGTAGTGGTTTAGAGCGGTAACACCCTGCATGGAACAAGAGACATGCTGATGGTATTTAGGGAGTGCCTTCCTGAGTTTTGCTGAAGTTATCAGCGATGGTGAATAAGGCATCAGGATTTCATAAGATCATAAGTGATAGGAGTAGAATTAGGCCATTCGGTCCATTAAGTCTACTCCACCATTCAATCATGGCTGATCTGTCTCTCACTCCTAACCCCATCCTCCTGCCTTCTCCCCACAACATCTGACACCCGTACCAATCAAGAATCTATCTATCTCTGCCTTAAATATATTCACTGACTTTGAGTCCACAGCCTTCTGTGGCAAAGAATTCCACAGATTCACCATCCTCTGACTAAAGAAATTCCTCCTCATCTCCTTCCTAAAAGAACGTCCTTTAATTCTGAGGCTATGACCTTTAGTCTAGTGGACTCTCACACTAGTGGAAATATCCTTTCCACATCCACCCTATCCAAGTCTTTCACTATTCTGTATGTTTCAATGAGAGTTTCATTAGAGAGTTGATGATGAATGTAATTTGTCCAGGTCCATCTTGGCGTTGGCTTGGAGTGGTGTGCAAATGTGAATTACTTCAGTCGAAAAGGAGCAGTAACTCCAGAATGAACAATATTAAATTATACAGTTTAACCTTTCAAAAAAGAAATGTCCTAGCAGGCATGGCACAATAATAGCTTAAAATATTTTGCCTCGGGTAATCAAGCAATTATATATACAATGGATTACTTTACTGAACTCCTTTACAGTCCAAAATCCTTAACAACCATCACTCTAGTTGACTACATTGATAATAATTTTGAAGACAGGATTATTTAAATATCATAAACAATGTTATTAATAATGCATAAAATAAAGATTGTAAATCATACTCTGAGCAAAGGTACTGAAAAAAAAGTTTTTCTGAATTTTGGAACAACATTGTACATTATGTTCCGTTGTTAAAAGCGCAAAAAAGTCGTTGCTATTGCCAATATTGGAGTTTACTTGCAAGACGCATATGATTCATATTCTGCTCCACTGATGATCTAAAGTACTCAACATTTTTTTGTTTAAATCATTTTGCATCCATTTTATTTCTGTTGCTTTATTATGCCAGCTGAATGGTGACTACCCTCAGCTGTTCTCAACCAAGAGTAGATCTTACTTGTAGATCAGCCAATATTGTTGCATGCCTGTCTGGCAGCCTACCTGTTTCTAGGTCTGCTGCAATATGATAACCATCAATTATTACTAAATCAAAGACATGATTGATTACTTGATTGACTATCTCTTTACCACAAGCACTCTCGTGCAAAGAGGGGGGGAACTTCCCATGCACTAGACTGCTGTGATTCAGCAAACATCTGACCCAAGCCACACTTGTAAATGCAACCCGAGCTACACTTCACTGATGAAGCTCTCATAATTGTAATCACAGAGTTAATGAGAAGGTGTGTTTGTTGCAAGATGTGCTCCATGGAAATACCCTGGAACTAAATAAACCCCTGCAATTTAATTTTTATTCATTAAAATGTAGAATTACACCATGAAAATGAGGTGCAACTACCACTTACTGACTTAGAAATTTATTTCAAATACGTTGTATTTTCAATTTATCAATCTACTGCCAGGACCTTAAATCTAACTCTTCTGATCCACCTGAAACGATAACCTAATAAGATAGTGGATAAAAGAACTACAATCTGTGCAACACTCACAGTCAAAGGATCGAATGGACCAGAAAATCTGGTTTGGTTTACTTTAACAATATTAAACGAAACCAAACCGAGTTTACGGGTTAATTTGATTTTTAGCTTCTAATGAGAAGGTGTAACTGTCTTTAAAGCATACGGTTTACTGCAAGATCCAGGATGTGCTTATCTTTGAGAATCTATTTTCAGCCCAGAACATCAAAACAATGACAAGGAAAGCTCATCAACCCCTCTAATTCCCTAGAAGATGGAGGAGACTCGATATGTCACCTGTATGCCAACTATTTAGTGCAGCACAGCGACACTTCAGTAGAGTTGCTGCCTTACAGCACCAGGCACCCGGGTTGAATCCTGGCTATGGCTGCTGTCTGTACAGAAGTTGTACGGTTAAGAAAAGGGAAGGTGCAACAAGACCTGGGTGTCCTTGTACATCAGTCACTTAACGTAAGCATACAGGTGCAGCAGGCAGAGAAGAAAGCAAATAGCAAGTTGGCCTTCATAGTGAGAGGATTTGAATTTAGGAGCAAGGAGATCCTACTGCAGTTGTACAGGGCCCTGGTGAGACCACACTTGAAGTATTGTGTGCAGTTTTGTTCTCCTAAATTGAGGAAGGACATTCTTGCTATTGAGGGAGTGCAGCATAGGTTCCACAGGTTAATTCCCGGGATGGCGGGACTGACATAGGATGAAAGAATGGATCGACTGGGCTTATATTCACTGGAATTTAGAAGGATGAGAGGGGATCTTTTAGAAACATTTAAAATTCTTAAGGGATTGGACAGGCTAGATGTTGGGGGAGTCCAGAACCAGGGGGCACAGTTTAAGAATAAGAAGTAGACCATTTAGGATTGAGATGAGGAAAAACTTTTTCACCCAGAGAGTTGTGAATTCGTGGAATTCTCTGCCACAGAAGGCAGTGGAGGCCAATTCACTGGATGTTTTCAAAAGAGAGTTAGATATAGCCCTTAGGCCTAATGGAATCAAGGGATATGGGGAGAAAGCAGGAATGGGGTACTGATTTTGAATGATCAGCCATGATCATATTGAATGGCGGTGCTGGCTCGAATGGCCTACTCCTGCAGCTATTTTCTATGTTTCTATATTCTCCCTATGATCGCATGGGTTTTGTCTGGGTGGTCTGGTTTACACTCACACTCCAAAGACGTACACGTATGTAGGTTAATTTGTTTGTATAAATTGTCCCAGGTGTGCAGGATAGTGCCGGTCACACAGACTCGGTGGGCCGAAGGGCCTGCTTCCAAGCTGTATCTCTAAAGAAAAAGGTGCACAGTGCAGGTAGGGAGCAAACCAACCGGTTGCATCATAGCCTGGTTCAGCAGCTTGAATGCCCAAGAATGAAAGAGACTGCAGAGAGTGGTAGATACCAGCCAGTCCATCCACAGCTACTGAAATGCCATTCTCAACGTGATCTGCAGGAGGTGCTGCCAATATTAAAGGTCCACTTCACCGTGGCCATTTCTTTATGCTCTCAGGAAGAAGATGCAGGAGCGTAAACACAGAGACCACCAGATTGAAGAACAACTTCTTCTCAGCAACTATCAGGGTCTTGAGTACTGAACCACTCCAATTTCAGCAACTATGATCTTCCTGGGACTAATTCTTTGATTGCACTGCAGATGTGGCCTTCTGCATTATTATGGTTATTATAATATTAGTTTACTGTATTTCCGCTTATTATTTATTATCTGTGTGTTATTGCGTTTACGAGCTGCAGCAAGTATGAATGTCATTGTTCTATTTTTGGTACATACGACAATTAAACACTCTGGACTCTTGAATTGGAGCTCAGTAAACAGCTGTCAGAAATCCATCGGACCTTTAAGATACTGAAATGGTTAAAACTCAGTGGAACAACATGAACATCAGTCTGAAGAATGGTCTCGACCTGAAACGTCACCCATTCCTTCTCTGCAGAGATGCTGCCTGTCCCGCTGAGTTACTGCAGCATTTTGCTTCTATAACCTGAACCATCAGCTCATCGCACTATTTGCATTGCACTTAAAGATAGAATCCACACAGTGCGTTATGGGCAAGGGTTGTAAATTTGTATGGCTCCATTAACACGGCACAAAAGAAGATATTAGAGCAGATGCTGCAATCTATTCTTTGCTCTTCCTTTGAAGAGGAATACCAAGTCAATGGCCAGAATTTGAAGGCTTTTCAGCAATAATAACTGCAAAGACACTACCCAATGTAGAATTCTCTTCCTCAGGTCTGTCACCCTCGATCCAAAATTCGAATCTGGCTTCCGTCGCAAAGACCCCATGCAAGAAGCATTGTGGATAGTGTCCGGTTATGTTCTGTGGCTCTTAACACATTTTAAAAGCATAAAGCTAATGTTGGCCAAACAGCCAAGGAACAGGTGAGAGGAATCACCAATTTGAAATGTTACACAAAAAGGCAGCGAAAAAGGTTTCATTAAGTTGCATGAGAACTTTCAATATATAGATCTTCCAAAAAAAAGCGGAAATGGTAGCGATCAGCATCTGGGCTGCAATAAACATTCAAACCTTTACAATTGATAAAAAATGAAACAGATGGAAATATTTCTTGGATACTGGAGACAAAGCTGCTCCAATAAATAAAGGATATATTTGCCAAAGATTTTGAATTAATCTAATAGAATAGTAGCAGGAGACGACAAAGAAACTACCTTTTGTGCTATGGGTGTGAATGTCATGGAGGCTTTTCTGCATACTGATAACAACATAGACTTATCTGCAGAGCTTGACAGATTAAAGTTATACAGTTAAAAGCGTCAACCTTACTGTGGTCAAATCTTTCAATTTCTGCCATTACCTAATATCTATATAATTAAAAGTCTCATCTTGACCACCTCCTGTCTGCGCTGTATATTGATTTTAGAAAAAACGCTAGCCTGTATCGTCGTGATATTTGGCCATCTTACGCACAGTCCTCCTACGCTGAGCCAGCCCCGAGGATTTTTTCCATCGATGAAAAATTAAAAAGTTATGAGTGTTTAAAAAACCTTGAGATCAGGTTGAGAACATTGAGGCCGCGCTCAGCCGTGAGCAGATTCAAGAAAATTTACTGTCATATATATGGTGTGTGTGAGTGTGTGTGTGTGAGTGTGAGTCTGTGTGTGTGTGTGAGTGAGTGCGTGTGTGAGTGAATGCGTGTGTGAGTGAGTGCGCGTGTGTATGTGTGCGCGTGTGTGTGCGTGCGTGTGCGTGTGTGTGTGTATTTTAGAATTGGTGGAGAGGTGGAACATTGCATTGGGGGACCAGCCTTCCCGTGTGAAGCTGGGACCAAACGGGTTCCACTTAGTCTAGTTGTTTTATAAATGCTATCGCATGCCCAGATTGTTAGAGGGTCCGAAGGTAATAGACCTGTCACAAAGCAGTAGTCAAATACTTCTGCATAGATCTGAAAAATAGCCTTTAACAAGCTGTTAATTATAGACGGCAGGTCATCCGATAGTTTGTTGCTGAAATCTATTGCCCAAGTGAAAGAGCAGTGTGTGGACTTTTTAATGTCTGCAAGCACAACAGAACTCTGCCATGGTGCCGATCCAATTTCATGGCTGCTGTGTACAGATGGCTGACAGTGACCACCGCTACTCCAATATCAAGTTGTTATATTTGAACTCAGACCTTCCATATAAGTTAGCCAGGCCAGACTATCTGGAGTCTGATGAAATATTCTGGCAGTAATATTTTTAAATCAGGTCTACACTCTCCTATATTTAGCGAGCCTAATATTGATACAGTTTATAAAACAAAGGGATAACCTAACTGTCTAAATATTTAAAACCCCTAAATAATCTCTTTAATGCAAGGCCAGCCCTTACACATTTGATTCATGAAGTAAAGAGTGATAAATTTACGTTGAATTGAATAAGGGAAATATAATAGATTAAGACATGTTCTGGGTTCTAAAAAAGACACAATTTGGAAATACAGGTTTAGGTTATTCCACCAGGCGTAGGTATGCTCTTTGACTTACTGCTAATTCAAGATTATGCAATAAGTACTGTAACAATTTCTGCAAGAGAAAGTAATGTACATTCTAAATTTGAAGGGGCTTTTTGTGCTCGGGAGGAGGTAACCAAATTACTCAATGGAAATCATTAATATACATTTCTCAGGTTCACTAAACTACACGCACAAATATTTTAAATAGCAGGCAATGAGTTTTGGTATCCAAATTTAACTTGCAATGCATAACTTTACTACCGAAAGCTTGAATTGCACATTTGCTTACTCATAAAGCAAAAAAGTTTTTTTTTTAATTTGTGAAAGTACAAATTGTTCAGAGAACATCATTGGAGTAAATGAAAAGACTACAATGTGGTATTCTTTGCCGAACATAATAAAATATTTAAAATACCATATTACGACGGAGGTGTTAGTAGCTATTTCATTCTCAGCCTATTTGCCTTTATATTTGTCGTTTTACAAGCATCAAAACCAGAGCATTTTCAATCTGTTTGTACCTTTCTATATAAATAACTTTTTTCCGTAGGATCCACAAGTAATTGTGGCCAATTGTAGAAATTCAGTAAGCAATTGATTTTGGGGATAATATATTGCATGACAATAACTTTCATTTCATTTCACATAGTTAATCCAAATTACTTTCAGAACAGGGCTACCCATTAAAAATGTTCCTCGAGAGCTTGAACAATAGAATACAACGAGTAGCACAAAGTTCTTCTTTGCTAACCAAAGCTCCAAGAGAAATTCTTTGCCCGTAAGATTATTTACATTAGAATATCTATAGAATGGGCAATGTCCTTTGAAGCAACCAAATTTCCTCGTGATAAATTTAACATAAAACGTATTAAAAAATAATTCGACAGTCAGTCTTGCGTTGAGGATCATCTATTTTTGTCACTTACCACAATCATCTAGCAAAAAAACTCTATACCAATAGAAATTGTCCACAATTTGTTATTAAAAGTAGGAAAGGAAATAGTAATGATTTTCTAATTTAAAATTGTTTTTCGACTTCCAGCACGAGCTGCATTTTCACAAGTTTGATATGATCACTTCTAAGGCCAATTTATGTAATTACCTACCTTATACTCTTGTCCCCAAATAGTTGAATTAGTTTCCTTTTTGTAGTTACCAGTTATTTTCTCCGCTGAGATAAAAAAATTCTGTTCTGATCTTGGAGCTACATGAATGTGTAGTTGAGAGTTCCCAACTTTTGAACAGTAATGTTTCAGTCTTGAATGGTAACTGGAGACCAGCCGGCAGGGAACTTCAAGCGAGTGGCTTCTTTGAAAGATGGGCCGCTTGCTTTGTTCATATTCATTCTCCCTATCGATCTCCCCATTATCATTTCCTTGGCACTCTGAATGCTTGAATGAAGGCAAACATACTGACGTGCTCCGTATTAATTTGATATCTTGATATCGCGTATGTCTAGTATTTAAAGGGCTCTGTTTAAATTCCTTTACAAATGACTGGTGGTATATTTGTCCTTCCTTGGTCTCTGTTCCCACAACAAGAGCTTTCTGGCAATTCAAGTACAGAATGTGATTCGAAGGTCTGTGCAGTTTCTTCGCTTTTCCCTGACACTCAGAATCTTCTTCACTGTAATCTACTGTGTGGTTCTTAGCAGACTGGTAGCCATTACAGTAAAGTGGCTTAATGTCTCTGACTTCACTGGAAGAACAAGTTGGATTGGATAATCGCAACCCATTAACTGCCGTCGCAACAAAACAAGTACTTGTTTCTTTGGATTTATACACAACCTGATCTTCACCTTGAATTGGGTCTTGGGAGCAAGGGAGGAATCTACTCAGTGTGGGGTTGCCACTGCGTCCTGTAAAAGGATCTGGGCTGGTTGGAGTAGCTGGTGGAGTGTTGCAAGGACTCTGAGGAAATATCACCAGTGATGAACAGCGCCTCAGTGGCATCTTTGCTTTCCTCGACTTCACTGACGTTTTGGTAGGCACCACGGTACGCTCGAAAAGCTCTTGGTCAAAAGATATGTTGCTACTGCGTAAGGCACGCTCACAGCTGTTGTTGTTACTAGAGTCACAATGTCTACTGGACTGTTTGGATTGTAATGATATTTGCAACGTGGAGCTCTTTTTGCGGAGGTGATCGTTATTACTAACCTGTGGTATGAACAACGAAGAACTACGTTGCAGGATACGTTCAGTCTTCGATACGGTAGGCACCACTGCAGGCTCAAGCGTAATCAATTGATTAACATTCTTTCTTGAATTTATTGGTACAGTCTCAACTGTCATACAAATGTTACTCTCCAAGCCCTCTCCCGAAGTCTCGGACAGTGGGTCAGTGTTGCTCCTCCTGGTTGCAAAATGCAATCGTAAACGACGAGCCATTTCTCTTTTTGAATATAAAACAAACGTGGTCCTAGTTTGGAATGGATCCGAGCTGGTTAAAACGTCACATTTTGCAGGGCAAGCTGAAGGCGAACATAGCAAGCACCGCAGTTTGGGATACAGTCACCATCAGTAGCTGTAGATAGGCAGAAATAGCTGAAGTGACAAACAGCATTCCAGTCATTATTGAACAGCAGCTAGTAAGCCCAGGAAGTTAGAAATATAAAGCAACAAAATCCACGATCGTAGGAATAGCTCCAGGAAGCCTGATTATCCATGAATGTCTGCAAAGTGTGTGAAATGAAGGCACGGTCCCTTCCACAGCGTTGAAAATTCAGCAACCTTTACAAGGAGCTCAGCTGCTGCACAGTTTGAATTCCAGCCAAGCTTGCTTCAATTAAACCTCCTTGACTTGCATGAATGACTGAATCTGACCCAAAATCAACAATCTTCTTGCATGGCGGTTTCACATATTATATCTCATCCTCACCAAGCGGGGCAAGAATGTGGCACCACTCTCCACACTGCAGCTTTTACTGTTTCCCTTGCACTGAACCAACATCATATTTTTACCCCCATAGTATTGCATTACAGGAAATTTCAAAGGGCGACATCCAGCAGACTTCAGTAGTGAAGGGGCTTCTGAGCACTAACCACAGTATTAAACTGCAGGGATATGGTAAATACACTGGAAACTACTGCTAACAACTGTGAGAGACTAGAGCTATGCATTAATAGTTGAACACAATTTGCTTTTGTCAGCTCCTCAATGCAAGAATTGGCTCGTGGCAGATAATAATATCAAACTCACATTTCCAGTTCTCTGAGCTGGGCACTGAAATCCAACCATCAAAAATAGACCCTATTATGAGTAAATCTTGTCAGAAAAAAAACACAAAAACAAATCTATTATTAGACTCCCTCTGGGCTGAAGTGCTGCTGGTGGTGGACTGTGAGTACTTTTCAAGCCTGTTCGGTACAGCTAACTATGAAAAACCTTTCTCTTCACACACAGAAATGCCACATCCTGACATTTGAAACTCATGGCTCTGCCAAAAGAACTACATTCTTTTCTTCCTGCAGCTTTCCGATCAGCTGCAGAGATTCAAAAGCACTTAATAAGTAATTTATTTTTATGGGGAAGCATTTTTCAAATACTCTGTCCTTCATGTTATAATCATTAAAAATAAAGCAAATCTTAACCTACAAATTATTCCTTTGGCATGTGTTCCTTATATTAACACTTCAGGCAGGGAGACCACAAGTTGTTCGCAACAGAAAGGTGCACTACAATTCTAAGATCAAAGTCTTGCAGGAAAAAAAGATATCAAATGAAAAAGTTATCTCAGGTTTTAGAGCAGAGAATCAGAATACAAATGTAGCCACTTCTCACGTTTGTAACATAACATCTTTTAACACAGGATATAAAAGCTTATAAGCTGCTATGTGGGAATAATAGATCATTCAGCAAAGTTGTTGAAATAAAATGTCTAACTTTTTTTCAACAAACCAACAGCAAGTGTTTGGTAACTGTATAATTGCCATGTGAATGTCCTCTGGGGATAATAGTGGCGACACAATGGAAAAATGTGCTGCTTATAATCAAAAGCTGTAACAACTGCACCATTTACTGTTGGCATTTTAACAGATGCCTTTTATGAAAATATTCTACTGCTGCACAGAAGTGGAATAGTCTCGACTGCAAAATAAAATTAAAAATGGCCCTTTGAGCTTGTCGTTTTCTACTCAGTCAAAAGGCAACCTAATCTGACAAAGTGGAGTGTGCTGCAGACATAGGTAGTTTCTTTGTCAGAATAAATACTTGCTGAAATAGTCCTTTTCATAGAAATGTTCTGGCTTTAAAAAATATATAGATGTTTGGAAAGGGCAGGACTGTCTTTGTAGAAAAGAACGTACAAATCCAGAATGGTCCAGGGTTTATTTTCCTGGAATTGCAGAGTGCCAAGGACATTGAAATTTCTGCTATCGGCTAGATCAGTTTTCTGATCATTGGACTGACATAGAATGTTTACAGCCATTCTCTACTTTTCCACATTTCCTGCTTTTCTATATTGCTTCATATTGCTTGGCCCATGACAAAACATGCATTTATTAAATGCTACCATGATTATTATGCTAACGAACTCATACTAAGCACTAACATTCATATTTAAGCACCAACACTCATATTTAAGCACAAGCAGCTAAAATTGGAAGCAATTCAAATAAAAATGCTGTTGATGCCACCATTTTGACAATTGAACTACTGTGTTTCGAGAGCAACAGAAATTCTAGAAATATAAACATTTCAAATGCGGAAGGACATTGAAATCAGCAAGAGAAAAAAAAAAATCGCATGATAAAGCAGAATTGATGACAGTGCACTGGAAATGTTGTATGTTGACAGCAGAATAATGAATGACAATGCTTCATTAGCAGACCATTGGCAGGCAGTGTGCTTCCAAATTGACAAAAGGAAAACGGATTCTAAAATTACATTTACAAAATTGACATAAAACTGGAGGTCGAGACACCAGGTCCAATTCTGCATCCTACTCAGCTAAAGACAGCCACCAACCAGCCTAGGGGAGGGTTCGCAATGACACTTTTTGCCTGCACAGGTAACAAGCGCAGACGCATTCAAACTACACACGGAATTAGAGTCAGCCTTTATCACTAAATTATAACAATGAAATGTGCTGGGAACGTTTAGCAGGCAAACGGGCTTCTTTAGAAAGAGATACAATGAATGTTTCATTAGAAATGACCTGCTGAATGCTTCCAGCATTTACAGTCCTATTCAGATTTCCAGCATTTTTGATGCTAAGTAACATTCAATTAATTTCTGTGAACCATCCATTGCAGCAAACCATCTTTCGCTACACAAAGCGGGACAGGTTACACTTTGCTTGATTTTAAAACAAAGTATCACTATGGCTTTTACTTCGAGCAAGCAGACATCAACAGGTTAGTAAAATATTAACGTAATCTCATACTTGACTCAACACTGATATAGTAGAACTTGAGAGATCCTTTACACTTTTTCCAAAAATTCCAGGTAAAGATGCAATAGGACTTCTTTTATACTTGAACTGCATGGAAAATGAAAGTAGGATTTACCTATCTTACACTTACACATGGGAGCATTTATTTTACTTTGGAACAATTATTTCTGGCCGACATTGGTAACACAACTCACCAATCGATTTTCATCAAAAACTTCAAAGAGAATCCGATGATGCCCAGGTTGAACCTAGGAAACAGTATAAAGATAAAAACACACTCATTAGTTAATACACCTTTCACTGCATTGTCTATCCAAATAGCAATTCAACAGTATAAAATATACATTGCAAGAAGGCAGTGGAGACCAATTCACTGGATGTTTTCAAGAGAGTTAGAATCTTGCTGTCATGGCTAACGGAATCAAGGGATATGGAAAAAAGCAGGAATGGGGTACTGATTTTGGATGATCAGACATGATCACATTGAATGGCCTACTTCTGCACCTATTTTCTATGTTTCTATTCTCAGTTCATACCTTGCTAGCCAAACTAAAAACATTTTTAAGAACAATGATCATGAGTTTTGTCTATTACTCTGAAAGCAAGCTAAAATAAATGGAGCAGAGGGAGTGCTTCACCTCAGAATAATCACCGACTCAATTCACCAGGGAGCTCCAGCCCTATACATGGAGAAGGCAGCAGATGCTGCATTGGCCTGGTCATGCACCTCAGCACCTACATAACTATAACACATGCAGTCATCCTCAATCCTGAGGGACTGCTAACAAAGATGGCGGCAACAATCACCTTCAATTATTACCACACAACCCAAACTGACGCAGTATTTATTTCAAAAACTTAAATAATATTTTATCTATTCCTTAAAACGGAGGACCAATAACTTAAATTATTACATGACAACATCTACAACCTGAAGTTAAGTAAAAATAGCACCGATGGTAGATGAACAAATTTCCCCAGATCATACATAACGGAACACTTGACATCATTTCAGAACGACTGTCGGACACAATTCATAAAATTATTCCAAATATATCAAACAATGGAGAATTGAAATATGAAATGAGGTACAAATGCGCTTGATTTTTTGGACAGATACATGGATGGAGTGATGGGGACTTCAGGTGACCTGGCAGAAGCACACAAGACTGCTGGATACATTGAATGGTCAGGTTTAGTTTACTTTTATAGATACAGTGCGGAAAGAGGCCCTTCGGCCCACAAAGTCCACACTGACCAGCGATCCCCGCACATTAACACTGTCCCACACACACTAGGGACAAGTTTAAACCTACACCAAGCCAATTAATCTGTGCGTCTTTGGAGTGTGGGAGGAAACCGAAGATCTTGGAGAAAACTCACGCTGTCACGAGGAGAACGTACAAACCCTGTACAGGCGGCACCTGTAATTGGAATCTAACCCAGGTCTCCGGCGCTGCAAGCGCTGTAAGGCAGCAACTCTACTGCTGTGCTACCTGGTATTCAACTTGTTATTGTTAATTCTGGGATGTGGGCTTTATAAGCAGAGCCAACAGTGAATTACCCATCCCTCGTTGCCTTTGAGAAGGTGGTGATGTGTTGTCTTCTTAAACCACTGAAGGGGCAGCTCTGTGACGCAACAGTAGAGATACTGCCTTACAGCACCAGAGACCCAGGTTCAATCCTGACTATGGGTACTGTCTGCACGGAGTTTGCGTGTTCTCCCTGTGACCACATGGGTTTCGATATTCTTCCTCCAGGTACTCTGGTTTCCTCCCACAATCCAAAGTTGTGCAGATTGTAGGTTAATTGGCTTCTATAAATTATCCCTAGTGTGTAGGACAGATACTCACCACAGACGATGAAGACCCTGTTCTACGCTGTATCTCTAAACTAAAGCCCTTGAGCTGTGGGCACACCCACAGTGCCATTAGGGTGGGATTTTGACCCAGCAAGAGTGAAGGAACGGTGACATATTTTCAAGTCAGGATGGTGTCGTAGCTTGGATGTCAACGTCCAAGTGGTGGTGTCCTCATGCGTTTGCTACCCTAGCTGGCAGAGGTCATGGGTTTGGATAAATGCAACGAGTCAAGGTGAGTTGCATTGGATGTGGCACCACATCCACACTGATTTAGTGTGGGTGTGGTGCCTGTCAAGCGAGTTTCTGTGCCCTGTGTTGGAACTGAACTTGTCCTGGCAAATGACGAGTATCCCATCACATTCCGGACCTAAGCCTTACAGACGTTGGACAAACTTTGGGAGCGAGTTACTCACTATAGTATTCCTAGCCTCTGATTAGCTCTTGTAGCCACATTTTGTACATGCCCAATGTCTGGCCAATGGTAACCCCCAGAATATTGAAGAAGGTGGATTCAGTGATGGTAAAACTAATGGGGGTGTGGAGATAATAAAAAAGATTTTGTCAACCCTACCAGGACATTTTCCCACGGTAGGGGAATCAAAACCAAGCACAAGTTTAAAATGAGAGGGTGGTGTTTTAATGGGGATCTGAGGGGTACGTTCCCCCCCCCCCCCCCACAGAAGGAGTGGTTGATATCTGTCAGAGGGAGTGGAGTAGGCAGATAAGTTAAGATCAGTGTGAAGAAGGGTCTCGACCCGAAACGTCACCATTCCTTCCCTCCAGAGATGCTGCCTGTCCTGCTGAGTTACTCCAGCATTTTGTGAATAACTTCGATTTAAACCAGCATATGCAGTTCTTTCCAACACATAAAATAAGATTAAGATTAAGTTTAAGAAACAGTTAAACACTTATATAGGCACGGCAAAGAAGGATCTGACCTTAATGTAGGTAAATGGGATTAGTGTCAACAGGCAAACCAGTCAGCTAAAGAGCCTTTTTCAATGCTGTGTGACTGTGATACACATCTAATCTACTCCTCAACATATAAAACATAAAACTCTTAAGGGATTGGACTGGCTGGATGCAGGAAAAATGTCCAGAACCAGGGGGTCACAGTTTAAGAATAAGGGGTAGGCCATCTACGACTGAGTTGAGGTAAAACATTTTTCACCCAGAGAGTTGTGAATCTGTGGAATTCTCTGCCACGGAAAGCAGTGGAAGCCAAGTTTTCAAGAGAGCGTTAGACTTAGCTCTGAGGGCTAACAGAATCAAGGGATATAGGCAGAAAGCAGGAACGGGGTACTGATTTTGGATGATCAGCCATGTTTTTTCACACAGAGAGTGGTGAATCTCTGGAATTCTCTGCCACAGAAGGTAGTTGAGGCCAGTTCATTGGCTATATTTAAGACAGAGTTAGATGTGGCCCTTGTGGCTAAAGGGATCAGGGGGTATGGAGAGAAGGCAGGTACAGGATACTGAGTTGGATGATCAGCCATGATCATGTTGAATGGTGGTGCAGGCTCGAAGGGCCGAATGGCCTACTCCTGCACCTATTTTTCTATGTTTCTATCATATTGAATGGCGGTGCTGGCTCAAAGGGCAGAATGGCCGACTCCTGCACCTATTTTCTATGTTTCTAATATCCTTTCCATCTATTGGAGACATAATGAACAGTCCAAATATGCATATTTGATGGGTTTTTTAATTAATAATTATCTTCTGAGACATGATCCCTCTTTCAACATTGTCATATTCTCGTTTCTCAATACTACCATTAACTTTCCTTTCCTGAAGACCTTCAATCCAGAAACATCTGGAATCCATTCCTGTCTACTTTAAAGCAAGCTGTTCTCCTTGGCACCAAGGTTGCAAGGCTATTGGATCAAGATATTTGTAATTAAGGATATAAAACAGGGTCGGAAGAGATAATCAGTTCCCTAACATGGAAATGCAGGATGATACGGGATTGGCACAAGAACTGGTGATGTTAGGAAAAAATTTCAAAAACAAAGCAAATTGTTCAGGTCTGGAATAAACGGCTGGGGTAAAAGTAGAAGCAGATTAAACCGAATCATTCAACAATGAGCTGGATTAAGTATCTACAAGAATAGAATGTGTGGGCCAGAGGTGTTGTCTAACTTGATTGCCTCTGCACGGAGTCATTATGAATGAACAAGCTCAACACCCTTATCGTGTGCTGAACATTCTCCAGAAAGTCATCTGTCCCATTTCCAAAAATAATGTTCTCCATTTCCCACACATCATCGGATTTCTATGTTCTACATCCTCTCTGGGACCTACACAATAACCTTTCCCCTCAGGAGCGTATCTGCTCATTCTACATGTAGCGCAAACAGCGAAAACCCCTTGAAACTATGGAGCTTGTCAACACATTCAATACACCCTCTGCTTGCCAGCATCGCTGTTCTACATGGATAACCCTGCTCTCCATTTCACTCCTGCCAGACCCTCAAGCAGCAAACTTGGAGACGTAAGAGACTGCAGATCCCAAAATCCTGAGTTAAAAAACAGAGCTCCACTGGGTTCCTCCTGCATTTTTTTTTTTTTCACTCAACATCCCAAACTTCAGTCTGAAGAAGGGTTTCGGCCCGAAACGTTGCCTATTTCCTTCGCTCCTTAGATGCTGCTGCACACGCTGAGTTTCTCCAGCATTTTTGTCAACCCCAAACTAGATGCTTATTTCGGATTTGTTGAGTTCTTTCCTGTCGAGACTTTTATTGAAAGCAGCAACTTTCTACTAAACTGCAGTGTATCCTGCAATGTTAAATCACAAGGTATACTCAGTTCCTAAAAAAGCTACTCCTCGCTGATGAATAAAAAATTCTCAACGCATCCACCTTGCCAAAACCTCTCAGAATCGCGCAGGCTTTATTGAAATATTTCCATCCTGCATAACCCTTAGAATAAACCCCAAAATTGCTGTGGTTCCCCAAGGAGATACCTTGCATCCCAGCAGCCTTCACCGTGATATCTAGATATCAAGCACTCGAGCCCTGTGGAAGGTCTCTGGGTCAAAATATGAAACTTTTGTCAAAGGAACAATACAAGGCCCTGGCAATCAGGATCTTAGTGGTCTGCTCAACCAGATTTTAGTAAAGTAAACACTGTTGAGGTGCAGGACTTCACTGGTCTGGTGGCTTCCTTTCCAGATTCATGCCTTTTCCATTTTTCTATGAAGCATTTCCCAGGGAATACCACACCCATGCCCAACCATAAAAAAAACACCTTGCAAATGGAAGGGTTCTTAATGCTCCAAGAACAGCACATCTGGGTGGATGGTGGATAAACAAATAGGAAAGACTTTAACTTAGTTTAGTTCAGTTTAGAGATACAGTGCGTAAACAGGCCCTTCGGCCCACAGAGACTGTGCCGACCAGCAATCCCCACACACTAACACCATCCTACACACACTAGGGACAATTTTTCATTTACACCAAACCAATTAACCTACAAACGTACGTCTTTGGAGAGTGGGAGGAAACCAAAGATCTCGGAGAAAACCCACGCGGGTCACGGGGAGAACGTGCAAACTGAGTACAGACAGCACCCACAGTCGGGTTCGAACCCAGGTCCCCGGCGCTGTAAGGCAGCAACTCTACCTCTGCGCCACCGTGCCGCACAACTTGTGATGACAGTTTATGCAAGAATGAAGCAACACAAGAAAAAGGAGTGGTCGGAGGCCAACAAGCCTATTGAACTTGCTCTACCAATCGACATGATCATGGCTGATCCAATTTTTGCCACAACACTATTTTCCTGCTTTCTGCCCTTTGCCCTCAACTGCTTTGTTGGTTAAATGTCCATAAATTTCTATCTTAGATATAGTCAATGCCTCCATAGCACTCTGAGGTAGAGATTTCACAACCCTCAGATGAACATGCACGTCTCCATCTTCAGGCAACCCCTTTGTCTGAAATTGCACTCTCCGCTTCTAAATATAACCATGCTGGAGAGTAGCCCGTCAATATCCATCTTATTGAGACTCTGTGGAACTTGTGGTTCAACACAATAACCTCTCATTCTTCCCAATGCCAATGAGAAGAGGTCCACCTAGCTCAAACATCCCTTGTGCATCTATTCATTGTCACATGTACCGAGGTACAGCAAAAAGCCTTTGTTGCGTGCTAACCTATCAGTGGAAAGACAATACATGATTACAATCGAGCCGTTTACAGTGTATATATATATGATAAAAGATTCCTTCATCATAGAAATCAACATGGCGAACCTTCTCTGTACCGAATGTGAGCAAATGGGATTAGTGTAGATAGGCAAAAGTGTCAGCATGAACATGATGGACCAAAAATACTGTTTCTGTTACTCCAAGACTTGCTTGAAATATCTTTATTCTTTGCAAGCCCATTGTGTCCTCCACACAATTTGCTGATTGGCTTGTAACATCCCAGTGGTTATAGCTGGACAAATGTCTTAAAATGTCTTATTTATTCTGACTATTTCGCCCAACCTGATCCAAGTTAATACATTAACCACAGCTCCATGTTCTCCTATACAGTAATTGTTTGTGAGAAATCTGTAAAACATCCATCTGGAAATCCAACGACATAGCTACAGACCCTCGTACGTTACATCCTCCTTCTCCAGCAAGTTCGTCAAACACTTCTTTTCACAAAACCACATTAAATCTGGCGATTGATTTTTAAATGTCCTGCAATTAGCTCCTTTATAACGGGTTCCAGCACTTTTCCAATGACAATGTAAGATATTACTCATTAATTATTAAAAATTGGAAATACAGAACAGACCAGTTAAAATGGAAGAACGAAAATTAGAATGATTAACTTAGGGCATAAATCATTCATAAATTTAAACGTGTGTAAAAATACGTGATATGCTCTGGTTGTGCACGTTAGATTCTGGATGATAAAATCAATAGGCTTCACAACGGCCCGGGCCGTGCACCAGAAGGCTTCACGACAGGCCACGGACTGTGAACGCGGCCGGAGACCTTTATTGAGGCGCCGCGGTCTCTGTGCCTCCTGGATCGCCACGTAGAAACCTGGGTCGGGACCTCGTGGGTAGAAGCCCGGGTCGGGTGAAGCGGTCAACGGAACCCGCGGCTGGGGCCCGATTCAGCACCACAGAGGTGTGAAGCGAGGTGTCAACAGCGGTGCGGAGAAGCCTCGCAACGGCGGCGATACCTCGCGGGTCAACCCACGGTCGATAAGAGCGTGGTGGACCACCCCTCGTGAAGGGGGAGAACAATGGAGGACCCGGCGTGGGGGAAACTGTGGGGGGGGGGGGGAAGACAAAAGGGGAAGCTGGCGAGCTTTGTAACCTTGTCAGCTCCGTAGGTGGCTGCTATTTGGACACACAGTGTATGCAGGCAAAGAATCTCACTGTACCTAGTCACATGTGACAACAAAGTATTCCTATTCCTACATTATGGGCATAAATAAAGCCTTACAATTAATTTCAACACATCAACCTGAACACAAAAAAAGGAAATGAATGCCTTGAAGATTATTTAAATTAAAATTCAGAATTAAAAACTTTTGAATTTTAATAATGATGTCAACAGAACTTTGAATTCTCATAGTACCAAATAAACCTCTTTAATAGAAAATTGTTTTATTGTTTCAAGTTACCGTTTTTTCTAATTAGGCTTTTCCATGAGACACTTAATTTATTCCCCATTCTATAACAAATCTTTTTATTACTTTATTTGTAAGGTGCAATTACTGGCAGAGAGCTA